>CM034146.1:972899420-974099420 GCA_019776745.2 Taxus chinensis | reverse complement strand
AGTTTATGACGAAAAAGTTTTACTTCTCTTGATTTTTTGTATTTTCTTTTTTTCTTTTGTTTGATACACTAATCAATGTGGGAATTCTATGTGGTATAAATAGAATGATTCCTTGAGGTCTTCGTGAAGCTATCTGATGTAGGAATATTCATAATATATTATTTTTATTTTGTAGAAATAGTCTTCTTTTTGGATAGACTATGTACAGTATGTCTAGTTTTGTATAGTTGTCCTTCGAGGGAGCAGTCTATTTATAGCAGAAAGATAGAAAGATAGATGTCCTTTTGAGGGAGTCATTTATTTACCAAAATTTTGAATCAAGGAGTTTAATTTTAAAATCCTATATATTAATTTTGAATTTCTTTAGACTTTTAGGTCATGAACAAGACTATAGAGGAGTATAGGCATCTTTTATGAAGGAAAAACCATAGCATGCAAAGGTTAATTATGCAATATTTTTAAGTGACGAACAACCATGGTATTCCATCCTAAAAAGAACAAAAAATATCCATGCGAATCATTCCATGAGTAGTGCCATGGTACTCATATTAAGATAAGACCAAAAGGTGACGAATAATCACATGATTCTTATTTAGTCATTGATCCTTAAAATAGGTAAGTGGAAGGTGAAGGTTGCTCAAGGGATGAGTGTTTAATAGATAGAAGGTGATATAGGAATTGATTCAATAATATAATTCTCAAATATGTAAGTCATTGAGGGGCTCAGGTTCAAGTTTACCTTCAAGGGAAGATAAACAATAGGCACATGATCCATAGACATGAGTAATGATATAGGGTCCAAGCCAGTTAGGAGTGAACTTGTCCCGTTTACTTTTCTCCACTTTTGTTACATGTTAATTTTCCTTTAGGAAAAGGTCACTGACCTTGAAAGTTCATTCTTGGACACATTTATCATAGGCACGTTTGATACATTTTTGATAGATTTGAAGGTGATTGAGAGAATTTAGACGGTGTTCATCTAGTAACTCAAGTTATGCCAAACGGTCTTGGCGAAAGTCATCATCATTGAGAATGTCTTTGAGTGAGATACAAAGTGAAAAAATTTGGAATTTGAGAGGTAAGACAACCTCTATACCATAGACCAAATAGAAAGGTGTAGTTTTGGTGGAGGTATGAATACTGGTGTAATAAGCCCATAAGGAAAAAGGAATGTGCATTTCTAAATCCTTACTAGTATCATCAACCACTTTCATAAGAATTTTGTTTAGGGTTTTGTTAGTCGATTCAGCTTGGCCATTTTTTTTAGGATAATAAGGTGAATAAAAACTAAGTTGAATGCCAAAGGCATCATAGGGTTTTGTTTTTGAATTTTTTTCCATTATCTGATGAGGCAGTGAGGAACACCAAAGCAAAAAATGATGTGATGGTTGATGAATTCATATATTTTCTTGACTTTTGTAGAAATGAGAGGTATGGATTCCACCCATTTAGTGTAGTATTTTGTAGTGGTAATAATCCATTGATGATGTTGGGAAGAATGAAGGTTAATCTCTCTGACAAGATCTAATCCCCATTGAGAGAAAGGCCAAATGTCTCGTGTAACCTGTAAGGCGTGACTAGGGGTGTGATGAAAATGAGCATGTTGTTAAAATTCCACACAACATTCGACATAGTCACAACAATATTTGTTTAGGGTTGGCTAGTAATATATGAGGCAAAGGATGCGCTTAGTGATAGCGAAGCCACTGAAGTGACCTCCATAAATCTTGTTGTGAACTTCCTTGATGGTGTATGGGATTTCATAACTTGTAAGGCATCGTAAGAGGATTCTGTCAAAGCCACATTTATAGAGAAGACCACCCATGATGACATAGCGAGACACACTTTTAAGGAATGGTTTTTTTTTCATTGCGAGTAAGATTTGGAGGTAGAATTGAAAGGGAAAGATAGTCAACATACTGCTTATACCAAAGGTCACGTGGGTCAGTTTTAATGTTTCCTACAAATTTAACGTCTCAGAATAGATAAGAAAGTGATTGCAACCTTTTTACTGTGACAAATATTTTCAAGTCGGAGGGAGAAGTGGGTATTTGAGAAGTGAGACAGGCCATGGTGTATGCGAATTTTTAGTGGAACACGGGGTGGTTTGAAGTTCATAATGGTCAAAGGTAGTAAAAATCATGTCAACATGATGTTTATACTTTTGAAGTATCTCGTTACGACACTGGTATATACCATTGACTTGGTTCATAACTAGTTAGGATTCGCCAAAGATATTAATTGATTTAACATCTAAGGTTATGGTGGTTTTAAGACCTAACAGAAGTGCTTCATATTCGGTGATGTTGTTAGTACAATCAAAATCTAGTTTGAAAGATAATGGCATAGGATAACCATTAAGAGGAATGATAATAACTCCTGCACCACCCCCACACTAACATTTGGAACCATTGAAGAGTAAGGTCATCTGGTAAATGGTATTATCCAGGGAGAGGGTAGCAATGGATTCATCAAGGATGTTGAAGTTATAAGATTGGTTTCTGGAGAGAGGTGTGTCTGTGAGTTGGTCAGCAATGGTTTTTCCTTTGATAGACTTTTGATGTATGAATTCAAGATCTAGTTCTACTTCACACTGGTGCTACGTATCAGTGGGATATGACTTATATCTTTCATTACATCATGCATAGCATATTAAAAGGTTACATCAATGATATTCTTTCCAAATCCAAACATAGAGCCAAACACTTTGTAGTCCTTAAGGTTGTATTTGACCATCTCATCAAATACTATGTTCACCTTCAACCTAACTGGGAGTACACCTTGGTCTTCAACCTAACTGGGAGTGCACCTTCTTTCAGCTTGATCTTTATCTCACCTAAAGAAGGGTGTACTCCCTTTAACTCATGATAGCCCCATGGGCATAAGTACTGGAAGTAATGCAAAAGTTCAATAATATTATCTACTTCTTTCTCTGACCAGTAATCACCAATAATGGCCTCCTTGGGTTTGTACTCAGTACCAATTTTTACATTATTTGTCTTTATAGGAGAATGGTACACGTGTGCCTTCTCATCTATAGTTTCCATTACCTCACATGTACCTTTAGTATGGCTAACATCTATATTTTTAACTTTCTTATCATTAATCATGTACACCAATTTACTCTTTTCTTTTTCCTTTCAGGCACATCCTAGTTATACTTCTTATGTCTCCTCAAGATCAAGGCATGCCTCGAGATTAGGTTCTCCAAACAGCTCCAGCATGAGTTCTTCGGCCTTTATAGTATCCCCCAAAGTGATGTGCTTCATGATCTGTAAAGTTTCCTAGACTGGTTGGATCATACCTGTAATCATCTCTTGCCAATTTGTTATTTCTCTTCTCAGTTCTACATGGACATTTTATGTCTGTGCACATCCGTGCAGTGTGGAATAGAACTTATGTACCTAAATTGATGGTGGCAAGGCCTCCTTGCCTTACGCCCATAGTCTCTCACAATTATATACATGAAAATAGGTAGGAGACTTCCCATGAAATTATTATATGTGTGTAGGTACATTACTTTGAGTAAACCTAGTAGAAAAGGAAATTATCACTTCTCACCATTCCAAAAGGCCATCTCTATGTGTTTCCCACCAATGCATTGTTGTCCTGTGTAAGGTATAGACCAACATATTTCTTATATACCCTTCATTCTGCCACTGATTCTTTATAGCATACAAGAATGTATCAGGGTTCCCTTCACCAATATACCTTAGTACTTGAGTTTATCCTAGCCTCCTCACCATGCGTGGCCTAATCATTTTGGTGACTCTTCCTTTTACTTCGCATCTGACCATATTGTACATTCCATGAGCCTAGTTATCACAAATAACACTAGTAGTGTCACTTATAGAATGTGTGTCTTCCCACTAAAGGATGCCTTCCTTGGATGGTTCTACATTATCTAGTTCGTGCATTGTCTGAGCATAGATTCTATGAAGTTCTTATTCACTCAAGGGATCAACATAAGGCTCTTCCTTCTTATCATGCAAGGGTATGATCATGCTCTCATATTTGTTCTCAAAACTAATGTACCTTTTTTAAAGAAAATATTAGCATTGTTCGCATAGCACCAAGTTCATCTAAGTAATGCTGGGAATTTTTCTACTTCATCTAGCTCTAATACCTAAAAATCTCTAGTAAACGTGGCTCCTTGAATGGTAATGGATGCATCCTTTAGTAACCCAATAAGCATAGCCCTATTTTTTTTCACCATATACAACACATTTGAATATGGATGCAATGTTGTTCTAACCATTTGATTCCATACATACAATGTAAGTACATTGACCTCAGTTCTTCTATCTATCAAAATATTTCTCACTAGCCAGCCATCAATTATTGCATCAAGTGTAATCTCCTTGTCAAACTCATGACTCTGAAGTGGTAAATTTGTATGAAGTATTTATCTCTCGTGCTTAAATCTAGAGTGAGGTACCTTTTCTCGTAGCCATTCCCCTATTAAAGGAATGATATTATCCTAGCACAAAATCCTACACACCTCCTTCAATTCATCCACATCCTTCTATGGGAGCTCAATTTTATTTGCACGTTCTTTGTCACTATCATGCTCTTTCAAGCACTTTATCTCTCTCTGAAGGTCCCTGATGACTCCCATAGTCTCCGAGTAGAATTTATTATGATGCAAAACGTTTGGATACTTAGCATGTATCACTTCTTCCCTCGTAATGAGTGGCTTAGTCTTTAGATGCTCACATGTGCGTGTAACCTCAACACTTTTGGTAACCAATATTGTCTATAAATTAGGATTGAGAATCTTCTTAAGAAACAACTAATCAGTAATGAAGCATTATACCTTGATCATCCCTGCACCCTTTTCCTTCTTCTTATTTTTACTCATGTGCTCATATAAATCTGGGAATTCCTCTAATTTATGTTGCTTCCCAAACCATGAGAAAGTTGTATTATGGGAGCAATCACGTTGATAATGATTAGGAGATCCACAAGTGTAAAAATTTCCTCACGTGAACCTACCTTTACCACCACCATGACCTCGATATCCTCCTCTAAAGCCTCCATTCTTTTTATCCCCATTGTTATGCCCTTCATTATTTTTTCCTTCTTGCTTCTTAAATTCACTCACCACACTAGTTTGGTGCACTCCTATCTCAATAGCTTTGTGGATGTGATCAATCATTCTATAGTCAACGGTGTCATGAGTATGGTACTTGAAAATATTACAATAGATTGAAACCTTCATTTGAATCTTGTGATTCCAAATAGGACAGTCCCAGACATCATGGCTCAAGTGATAGTCTTCACAATCTAGTAACAAATTGTGCACCGACTTAAATGGGTAGATATCATTAGTATGTCCTTTAACCTCACAATTTTTGCACCATATACCATTATGCGTCTCATGTATTGATTTGGCATAAATTTTCTCTAACTACTTTTCCATGGCTATGATATGTGCCTCTAAGAATGGGCTCACTCTAATATCAACACTTCCAACCACCTCAACATATAGGGATACTTCTAATTCCTTGCGTGGATCATTATATGTCTTATGAGATGGAGCTCTATAGAATGGAGTTAGCAATCCTTCAACAAACCATTGTGCATGTTGACTGTGATAAATGTCAAAAGACAATTTTGACAACAAAGTCTTAAACCATGCACCATATTCTCTCACGCTTTCAGATAAGCCTAGATTTATATCTTTGAGTGTACTTATGCTCTACTACTCAAACTCTTGAATGTGAAACTCTGTTAAAAATGTAGTGTGTAAAGCATTATTATCAACCACAATCTAATACGGATCATTCTTCTTATACCAGTTATGTGTGCGCCCTTGAAGAGTAGTGGAAAATTGACTTGACTTCCTATCTAAAGATGTAATTCCTTTAGAGTTCAATAGTAACTCACACTTATGCACGTGCTTTGTTGCATCTTTAACACCTTTGTACTCTGGTAAGTGAAGAGACATCTAAAAATAGACCTGAGGGATCTGTTGTGGTTGTAGATTTTGTTGAGGTGGTTGTTACAAATGAGGACCCTATCCACCATATCCAGAACTAGAACTTCCACTAGTATTTCCTCCTCTTGATCCCCCTTATCCACTTGATCCTCCTAAACCTCTTGGTCCTCCCGCGCACCCTACTATGGGTTGCAAACCAGTTGACATACTCCCTTATGTCCCAATTATATTACTGAACTAGATACCCATGGTCTGCATGGACACAACACCCACATAAGTGCTTCTAATGGTTTATGCACCCATATTCTATCTTGATGACGCACCTAAAAACAATCCTCCAATTGTACTCCCAAAAAATGGCACATGATGTGTTGTCATAGGTATATTTATATTTTGATGTACTTTTGAATTCACCACAAGATGATATATACCCATCTCTACTTGCCTACTTGCACTATCCTTCTTCTCAATACCTACCTCTAGATTTGAAACACCAAGCACAAGGGTTAGGTGGCTTGGTGGGATCAAATTCATCCCCACGGTCCTTGTTCTCTCCTCTGATGTGCTCTCATCTAAAGCCAAAGGAGACTCTCTACTACACTTTCCCAAAGTTGGGAGAACCTGATGCTATGGATCCTTGTCTTCTATGAGAGCTTCTAAACCTTCACAAGCCATCATTCCCTACAACCGCAGTGACTCATCAATGTCTTATGCCTGTGTCATTTCCCTCTCTCATGCTTCATTAAACATGAGTCATCTTTCCTCTCTCTATCTATTTTCCACGAGGTCCACCATCTTTCACCACACCTACTCTTACCCCTACGCATGGAGGGGGTTTAGCTAGCCATAGGGAGGATCCCTAAATCCAGTTCTATGATCAAGATTTTAATCGCTAAGGGCATAATGTGTAAATACAATCCTCTGAGCTCATGCAAGAATCTAAACTCAGCTTCCTCTAGACACAAGTAAGTATAAGTAGTGTACTCCAATGTATAATTGTGTAAAACACCATCCCACTAATGATCTATAGCTCTATTCCACTCCACATCAACATCAAACAAATTCTGGTAATTTTTCAGTGTCCAAAGCTTCGGCCTAGGACCCCAACGCTTCACTAATGCGTATGTTGCCAGCCACTCATACAATTCTACTAGAAAGAAGCTGAAGAATTTCTCATAGAGATCATGATAAAGATAATTTTCCACCCATTGTTGTGCATTGAAATCAGGCCCAGTACTATATCTTTGTGCAAACATATCTTGTCCATCTTCTACCCAAATCTTAATGCTCTCAAGAATTAATTGATATGCCATTTGTATGTAACATCTTGATAGACAATTTAAAAAGAGGTCCCAACAACATAACCAAAATGTAGTATTTTGTTTACTCACTCAGTTGCTTATGTGCATTGGCACCTCATTATAGAATGATCATGATCTAAATAAAGCTTTCTTTAATCCTATTAATAGCTTCCATGTGTGTGCTCGATCTGCATGTTCATTCTCCAAAAATATCATTTTCTTGGTTGCCAAGTTGTCATGATTTTATCATTTTCTTGAGCTACAGTCCAACTTGCTTAACTATTTTTAGCCCATAGTCTTCAAAATTATCTAAGTCCTAGAATCTACCTTCCTTAGTGTGAACCTCTCATGTGCCACTTTAACTGATCCTCACACGCATTCACATGCCTTACTTACGCACCACACTTCCCCATGTGCTCTTCATATTTAGTCATTTAGCCAGTCCAAAACTATTTATGACAATGATCCTCCCCTATATATACGAGTATCAGTCCATAATTGGGGTGTGAAGAAAATTTCAGTAGATAAATGATCTGAGCTCAATCTTTGTACTTTTTCATTCATTCAAAATATAGGCCTTTCCATTGTTAATCTCAACCCAACATATATTTCAGTTCAAGAATATTATTCTACTACGTGTTCATGCATAGGTGTTTCTACTTTTCCTATCACAGTTGGCCCAAAAATATTTCCTACACTATTCTTTGTTATTAATATCCCAGTTCCATATAATTTCTTACTTGGTAGGCCATGACTTCACAAAATGCAAGTAGTGCCTTCTACAGTTCACCATTATGTTAAATTATTGCGTGAGGGATTTGAATATATAGTTCCCACTAATAGTAATCCATTCCAATATTGTGGCCTATACCTAGCTACTACATCACCTATTTTGAATCCTGCTACTATGCATCCTGCTACTGATCTGCAACCCACAGACTATACGAACAACTTTCCTCCACTCGAAGGAACTGTTTGTGCATTAGATGTTATTCCATCCATTCCATTATCACCCCCTCCTTCTACTAATGCTATGGTGATTTATCAGGGGTCTGTCCATAGATCAGACATCATGCCACCTTCATTTTCTTCTCATGAGAAACATGCATCTGCAATCCTTCCTTTCACATGCACGTTTTTAATGAATAATGCTTATTGGCCACACATTTCATTCTATTACACTTTCTATGACATTGTTTTCACATATGATTGTTTGGCTCAGCTCGTATTCACACTCGATGATCTTCTCCCCCACCTCATTCACCCCATATCTATCATGTATATGTTTGTATTATTGTTTCTTATGGCCTTCTTGTTTTCCTTCTCTCAATTTTGTTGTGCGCACTTCTCTTCTTACTCTTGGGTAGTCTTGGCTTGACTATATTGGTGGCACTTTAGATCCTAATCATATCAACATTTCATTCCCCATACCCTTCAGTCACATTTTTATTTACAATGATTCATTTCTTGGTTATTCCTAAAATATCACTCATTAGTATGCACATGGTTTCCCACTACCACCTTTCACTTATGAAGAAATGCAATGGTCCTATAAAATCTACACCGTAATGTATCCTTACTTGATTAACCATAAACTATTGCTTACCAGGTCTCTGTTGCATCTCCATTTGACTTTGACTAGTAAAATGATGATCTTTTAGAAGATGTTACTTGATTCTTATACTTTATCATACACTTGGGGGGCATCACACTTACCCTCCCCTCCTCCTACCATCGGCAGGTGTCTTACATTTCTACTATTTCACTTCATACTTCAAATCTAGTCTTTTTCACTCATCTTACACATCTTGATACACTTGTATCATCACTACCCTATGATGCACTCTCGTGTTACATTTCACACTTGAATGTTGAGGGTATACTACATTCATGCACCTCACATCATACACACTACACATTTCACACTCGATGCATTCAAGACACATCTTTCTAGCATCATATTCTCACACATCGTCACTACCCTATGGTACACTCTAGTTTCACGGTTCATACTCGACTACTGAGGGTCTAAATCTGAAATGAACCTCACCACACTCATTCACACTCTTTGCACTCTATATTTCATTGATCACATCTTTCTAGTGTACGTAATTCATAATCATTTCCTGATGACGTACTCTTCACATTCACTTAGTTCTATGGTTCATTATTGACTTGAACTCAAGGGAGCATTTATAAATTGAACTTCCATCTTATGCATACTCATTTCACATTCACTTAGGGGAACACTGACTCCTATCACACTCAATTTGATATTCCATTCACATTCACACTGCACATCATATTACATATTCAATCGGTTACAAGATAAGGGCCTGCACCATTACTACAACACATTATTTTGGTAGAGCTTTGCTACTAAAAACTACCTCCTTTTATGTCCAATACACTTTTTAAACCACTTACATTATGGATTAAAATGATTATATATTACAAAAGGCTCCCCATACTGTTTGCAGCAGAGAAAGAATATGTCATTGCACTCTTTATCATATACACTCATCAAATCCATAATTTCTTGATTTCTGTGTTTTAGGATCAGAGCCACGATTCCAACGGTACCAATTTTGTGCTATTTCGTTGAGAAATGCAAAAGTTATGGCCTTCTGATGCGGGCAGCTATTTTGGGTCTGGCAGGCGTTTTCTGTCATTTGACGGGAATGAGCATTAATTGACTGGAGCCAAAATTCTAGAAAGTCCAATTTTGTGAAAATCAGAGCTCGGAGTCAAAAGTTATGGCCGTTTGAAGTTTCACGGGTCAAACGTTGACTTTTCTTCTTTTCCTTCAGCCACTTCGTCTTTTCGCGTCCCTCGCGTACCTTTGTCCCAACTGTCCCAGACAAAAATCTCCTGCTTCAGCTGATTCGGGCTTCCTTATTCTTGTTTGTGGCTTTTTTAGATTTTCGTGTCCCTCGCGTCCCTCGCGTACATTTGTCCCAACTATCCCGCGGACTGCCTGGGACAAATATCTCCGAACCACCCAAAATGGACTGTCTGTCGGCAAATCAGACGATTCGCGTCTCGTGCATACTTTTATCTTAGCTATCCCAAAACCATGCGAAATAAAAAACTTGACTATTTTCCCTGCTCTCGGTCGTTTCAGCTTTTCGCGTCCCGCACGTCCTGACGTCCCAACTATCTCGCGGATCACCTGGGACAAAAATGTCCAACTTAGCCAATTTTCTTTGTTTTTTTCGGCCCCAAGCTTGGTACGATGAACCTCAGTATGACCTGCGCTGGTACGACCTGAACCCTTCAGACCCGAAATGCTTCAAAACAGTCTTGCAACCTTACTTTTGCATTTTTTCCATTTTTTCTAACTCGTTGGGATTTCTTCTTGGATGGGAAAGTTAGAAAAAATCTGAGGGGACCCCGAAAAACATGATTTTGGGCCTTGAATCAATCTACTTTCTCGGGACTGAATAATTTGATACACGTTATCAAAATTACCTTGAGGGTGAATTTTGGATAACAATATCTTTGTTGCACTTACTCTTGTTTTCTTATACTCGCATGTTACACTTTGCTTACTATGTTATTTAAATATTTTGTATGTCATTATCTTTATCATATACACATGTGCATTCACTTGCCTTCTAGTTTTGAATGCAGCCTTTACACAGATTGCTACATGCAGCATGGATGCTTGGCACTGTAACTCTTACCAATCCCATAGCAATTCCTTGAGGCATATACCTTCATATGCACTACAAGTGCTATTGTTTCATTTTATACTACTTCATATTCTTACTAGCACATTATCTTATATCGGATCATACACGCTTTGACATATTTTTTCTTTCTAACATGCTAACAGGTGCTTCATGTGCAACATTTGTATTGTAGGAAATATTTTCCACCATGGATGTTTGTTTTTTGTCACTTCAGTAGGATTCGTGATTATGTTGTGATATTTGTGATGAGCAATGTCCTATGTTTAAAACCCACTTTTCATGGTCTACAATGTCTTCTTACTTCCTAGCTTACACTTTTTCCTTTATATGTGTATTTGTCTTGTTTGTACTAACACATGTTTCTAACCACTTTGTTTGCATGTGCCTTGGTTTCTACTAAGCACATTCCCCCTACATGGTATTATTTTTAGATTAGCATTTGGTACTCTCCTTTGGACCATATCCTCATAGGGACGTTACATACGCCCCAAACAATGGGGACATACATTGGGTGAATCAGTCACCCCATACAACATTTCACAGTCACAATACAACACAGTTCGATACAAGAACAACATAATCTTCAGTCACAGAAACAACCCAAAATAAGACTTGGGTCCTTAGCAATGCAAAAACACTAGCACCTAGACATAGACATAAGTGTTTGGGCTCCCCTAACCCTTCCTGGGAACTTATGACCAGGGGGCAGTTACAGAATTTTTCACATATTGGTAATTTTTTTGGCAGTTTCACAATACAGGAACAGTCCTCCAATAATCAGCATGTATGTTATCTCCTTTTTCTATTTACATTGAATAAAATTGGATCGAAATGGATCAAACTTGAACAAAGAAGGATCACATGATCTACAGTGGTGTATACATTGTCAGGAAGCAGGAAAGGTTGGAGAATGACGCTATACCTTTCTCCTAAACACTTCTTTTTTCGTGGCATGAGATCACCCAAAAAAATCCTACTTGGCGTGAGATTTCCCAAAAACTCATTCTTAGAGTGAGATCACCCAAAAAACATGTTCTTCTACAACTTTTCAGGAAACTTTCTATCCTTTTCACTCATCACAGATCAATTGCACATGTTCCTTTTCACATTTTTACATACTTGTATCAAATTTTTCACATATACCCATCTTTGAATACTCTTTTTCTCTTATATTTTTTTGGTTTGTCCTTATGGGAAGTAGTAGTCACATCATCGAACACAACAAGCGACAACAACAACAGGTACAATGTGACACAACACATACACTTTAACTCCTAGGGTCACTTCCTCTTCTTTAACCTCCGCGCTTCATTTTTTATCACTCCACTCTTTTTCTTATCTCCTTGGCACGCTTTCTCCATTGATCTAAATGGTTAGCAGGTAAGCATCTCTTATCTACTTTATGTTATCAAGTATTCACTCAAAAACATAAAGTGGGGGCAAATGTAGACACTAAATCATGCAATTTGGGTACATTTCTAGGTCCTGATCACATGTCACTATTCATATGATTCCTAAGTGAGAAAACTAGTAATTGACATCTATCTTGGGCACTTTCTTTGCTTTCTTTCTTTCTCTATGATTTTCCACACCTTACTATCCAGTTTTACTTTCACTTCTTTATCATTCTTGGCTCTAGACACCAGTTCCCAAGTTCCCTCATCCCTATTTGGTGCCCCTAACCTCTTTATATTTTGTTTATCCCTTTTGGGCCTCTTTTATCTTTTATGCATCTTATTTTCTTATGATTAAGAAAATATGGAAATAAATTCCTAAATCTGATTAATTTTTGTAGCAGTAAAATGAATATGTAATAAGAATAAATATAACCCAAGAAATCCAAGATAGAAAATATTAAAACCCTAGTTGCAAAGAAAAGAGAGAATGACTTAGCTATTTTGAAAATATCCCAAAGGTGCAAAAAGCTGAAAAATTAGAAAATATGAAGCACAAACTATCGCAACGAAGATTAAAGAAATGAATATCTAGAGGAATATGTTGGATTGGGGCACTCGAAAAGGGAAAGGGAACCTGTGAGCACCATAGATCTACTGTAGGCACCTATGATAAAAAAAATGCTCAGAAAACCATCTCTCTCAGGTCGTAAGTTGTTCGTTACACTTCGCCTCTAGTCACTATGAGATCATACAATGATCATGGAGGTTGTGGGAAACCCGCAATGAAATAATGACCTATAAAACCCTCAAAGATACATCAAATCCTAAAAAATAAAGATACAAAATGAGAGGTCGAATTGTCCTCAGTTGTTAATAAGTGATCTTATGACTAAGTGTTGCACTACATTTCAGACCCAATGTAGTTCTAGGTGTGTGTGTGCAGAATCATGCCCTAGGTGGATCTTGTGTGTATCACACTTGATAGCGATAAGAGTAGCTAAATGTAGAGAAATTTAATAGATGTGTGCATGGAATAGAATAGACTCCCCTCCTATGAAGTGTATGTAGAATAATGTAGTCCCTTTCCCTTGAATGGATGTTAGAATGGATGCTTGAATTCTCTTGGATAGCCTTTAGATGCAACCTTAGGTGATGATAGCTAATGTTTAGTGCTTGGTCCTTTACTATGATCACATAACTTTATATTTATATGATTCCATTACTTGAATTTCGTAATTAACCCTGAAAAGGCCAACTACCAAAAGGATAATATGCTCAAATGACCCAAAAGATGTGAACAATGTAGAAAGAGGTCAGGGGCACCTAGAGGGGATGGGGGCACTTACCATTAGTGTCCTAGCTAGGCGTTGGTGTCCAAAATGAGAAATTCCAAGGTATGAAAGTACATACTAAGCTATAAATGGTATAAGATCAGAAGTAGTAATAGAAAAAAAGAAAATATGGTCAAAGACATGGGTTGATTAGTAATTTTCTTACTTAGGAATCATATGAATAGTAGTATGTAATCAGGACTAGTTAATTACCCAAAGTGTGTGATTTTGTGTCTACATATTAGTGATCAGAATTTTAGATGTTAATTACGAAATTCAAACAAGGGGATCATATAAATATAAAGCTATGTGACAATAATAAATGACCAAGCACTAAGCATCTACTACTATCACCTAAGGTTACATCCAAAGGCATTCTAAGAGCATTTAAGCATCCATCTAGCTTCATTCAAGTGATGAGGGGTTGTTAATTCTACATACATGCATAGGAGGAGAAGTTAATTTTGACATCCACACATCTATCTACATCACTACATCTAGTTATTACTCATTATTCAAGTGCATCTTTCACAAGAGCCGCCTAGGGCACGATTCTTCACACACACAAACTCAGAACTACATAGATTCTGAAATGTAGTGCAGCGCTCGGTCATAAGTTCACTCTTTTGGGTGACCGCTGGGGTCATTCCAACTCCCCATTTACATATTTTTCTATTTATGATTTGATATGTTTTGTGTTTTTGCAATGTTCTTTCTCTTTGTAGATTACAGTTGAATTTTGCAGTCATAGTGCAACACACTATTGGTTGGAGAAATAGACTACGTACTAGAGAATTACAAGACATTTAATTGTAATAATGCACATGTGTAGAGGAACAGGGGTAATGTGTTGGAGGGTGCACATAGACATTGAATAGGGTAGCACATGACTTCACACAAAGAAATAAAGCAGGGACTTGGCTGATTTTCCAAATCAGGCTAAAAATAGACTTGGAGTGCCAATCAAGCAAGTGGGAAAATCACATGTAGAGAACACATGGATGAGGTTAATGATAGTATTAAAATAAGTTATTATCTTTAGGATTAATCTATTATTATTAGAATTTGTAAAATCATGTAATCTTTGTACGCATGGTTATTATTAGGAAAGAAAGCATGAAGGTTATTTTTGTGAGCATGCCTATTTTTAGGAGAGTAGATGGGTGGTGAAGGGAAAGTCCCCACCCCTATATAGACCTGATGAATTTCATTTTTTTAAGTAGTCCTCTTATGCTCTAGCAAAGTTATATTCTTCTATTACAGATCTAGGGTTCACATGGTTTTGTGCATCACTATATTGACTAGTTTGTATTCAAATTCCTTATTATGTATTGAGTTCTGGTTATAATGGATAATTTTGGATGGATATTGGTTGTTCATGGATCTGAGTATGGTAATTTAACTATTCAATTGATATTTATTATGGTTTATTTGGATTAAGTGTTTCCTTATTATATGTGTTTCCAAAGTGACATGGATATAATGGTTACAACATGTATGAATGGTTTCTTGGTTATTATTATTATGATGCACATGCATGCTAACTTCCTTTAAAGCATCACAAAGGAGGGACCTAGTAGCTACATGCACTTTGGGTGAGTGTTCATATCTATCCGAATGAAGTAACAGCGTGCGTAGCATTTGAGTAAAACTAAGGACTACATTTTGGTTCTCTTTGTTAGAACCTCTTTTCAATTTGTTTACCAAGATGTTACATGCAAATGGCATATCGACTAGCTTTGGAGAGCATTGAAAGTTGGGTAGAAGAAAACCAGGATAATTTTTCACAGAGGTATATCACTGGACCTAATTTCAATGCATGGAAGTGGGTGGAAGATAATCTTTATGACGACCTATATGAGATGTTCTTTATCTTTTTCCCAGTAGAATTGTACATGTGGTTAGTAGCTTACCCATCAAACAAAATTTATTGTCCTTTGTCGAGGATTTGGACATAGAAATATTTTCCAGACTCTCTTTGATGCAGATGAAGAATGGATAAGAGTTGTAGATTATTTGTGGGTAGGCATATTACACAATTATATGTTGGAGTACACAATTTCAATGCACTCTTTCCCTGAGGAAGCGGAGTTCAAGTTTTTGTGTGAGCCTAGAGGATCTTACTTACGTGTGATACCCTTAGCTATCAAGATATTGATAATAGAACTAGGGGTGGAGAGATTCCCTATGGATATCTAAATCCCCACCACACACATAGGGGCGGGAATAGGAGTGGAGAAGGATGGCAGCCCTAGAAGAAGAATGGAAGAGAGAAGAGAGACAGATCAATTATAATGAAGCATAAGAGATGGAAATTGAGGCAGCACTACAGTCAAGAAGATTTATGGATCACAAAGTTTTTGAATCCCTTATGGAAGGTAAGGAGCCACACCATCATGTCACCTTGGGAAATTGTAGTAGAAATTCCCCATCAGCTTTGGATGAGAACACATCAGAGGAGAGATAGTAAGAACAATGAACACACATCTAAGTCAGCATGGATACCTATCCCTTCTGCAAGGTGTTCCAAATCCAAATATAATTTTTGAAGGGCACTCTAGTGAAGGTAATCATGAAGATATAAGTAGATATAATTTCATGTTAAATAAGGAAGTACATCAAACTATAAGTGTGTCCATAGTAGTACAGCAGACACTAGTGTTTGGAAGTACACTTGGTGGATTATTATTAGGGGCATCATCAAGATAGAGTATTGGTGCAAAGATGGTTGGAAGAACTTCTATAGGTATTGCAATAGCGTAGACAGTGGGTTTCCTGTTCAGTATTTTAACTAGGACATGGGGAAGTTCATCAACTGGGTTGCATCTCGTAGCAGGGGGCGTGGGAGGTTCAAGAGGGTCAGGTCAATAACCACCCAGAGGAAGCACTAGTGGGGATCTAGGTATCATTCCTAATCCAGGACAAGGTTCACCACCACAACAGCCACCACCAAATCATCCTAACCAAACTCAACCTCAACAACCGCAGGTAGACACCTCAAGTTTATTTTGAGATGTCTCTTCACTTACCATAGTACATAGGAGTGGCAAATGTAGTAGAGCAAGTGCACAAGTGTGAATTATTATGGTGTGCTAAAGGAATTACATCTCCATACATAAAGGAAAGTCATTTTTTCACTATACTTCAAGGGGACACGTATAGTGGGTACAGAAAGTATGACCCACACCAGACTATAGTTGATTATGATTATTTTCACACAATGTTTTTGGAAGAGTTTGAAAAGTAGAGAATCAAGACACTCAAGGATATCAAGCAGGGTTTATCAGAAATTTTGAGGGAGTATGAATCATATTTTAAGACCTTATTGTCCAAATTATCTTATGACATCCATCCAAGTCATCATGTGCAATGGTTCGTTGGAGGATTGTTTGCTGCATTCCAAAGATATTTATATCATCATACATATGTGTATCGCGGGAAGCCTTGGAAGCATCTCTGTGAGCTAAAGTGGTTGGAAGTGCTAATACTTAAGTGAGCCCATTTTTGGAGGCATAGATAGCAATTATGGCTAATAAATTAGATAATCTCTTTTCCAATTCAGCACACAAAACACAGTGGTATATGGTGCACATAATATGATGTAGAAGGACATACTAATGATATTTTCCAATGTAGGATAGTGCACGCACTACTACAGTGCTTGTGAGATTTATCACAAGAATCATGATGTCTATAATTTCCCTCTCTTACAGCACACAACAATGAAGAAATTATCTATATACTACAAGATTTGTGACTCACGCACTCATGATACAAAGTATTGTTAGCTGATAGATCAAATTCATGAAGCATGTGAGACTAGGTTATGATAGACCGCAGTGGAAAGAAGCTCCCAGGTACAAGAAGCTCAGCCTTTTGAAGAACGTAACAATGGAGGAGGTGGATTCCATGGAGGATATAGGAGCGGAGATCACATTGGTAGAAGTAGATTTCCACGCAGGACTTGTTATACTTATGGGTCCCTAGATCATTACCAATGTGATTGTCCCCAGAATATAGTATGTGCCTATTGTGGAAAGTAACATGAGATTCAGGATTACCTGACCTGTATGAGCACATGTGTAAGAACAAGAAGAAGGAAAAGGCATGGGGATGATTGAGGTACAACATGCAAAGACTAATCAATGGATGCTAAAGAAGCCTAATCCAAACTTACAACCCATGCTAGTAACCACGCATGCTAAATCGCCACGTGTGTGCGAGCCTTTTAAGGCCAAGCCACTCATTAGGAAAGATAAGTGATACATGTCAACTATCCCTTTTTTTCATCGCAAGGAGGTATACCAGGAGACTTTGGGGGTGATCAGAGACCTAAAAGGGGAGATCCAGTGCTTAAAGGAGTAGGTGTGTGAGAGGAAATGCATGAGGACCATTGAGCTTCCACAGAAGTACGTGGATGACCTTAAAGGAGGTATGCAAGATGTTACGGAAAGAGAATATCATTCCTCTACTAGGGGAGCAGTTGCATGAAAAGGTACCATGCACTAGAACTAAGCGCAAGCGTTAGATACTACATGCAAACTTACCACCTTAGAACCATGAGTATAATAAAGAAATCACATTGGATGTGCAGTGATTGATGGTTGGCTGGTGAGTAACATTTTGATTGACATAAGCACTGAGGTGAAAGTGTTGAATCTAGATGCATGAAATTAGATAGGGATACCACCATTATATCCATATTACAATGTGTTGTATATGGAAAACAAGATGATGGCTATGCTTATTGGGGTGTTGAAGGATGCTTCTATTACCATTCAATGATCTAAGTTCACTGGAGACTTTGAGGTGTTAGAGATTGCTAAATCATAAAACTTCCCAACATTACTAAGATGCCCCTGGTGCTAAGCAAACAATGTTGATTTGTGCTTAAATAATAGATACATCAATTTCAAGAACAAGGATGAGAGTGTGATCATACCTTTGAATGACTTGAAGGTAGAACATTATGTTGATCCCTTGATTAAAGAAGAGCTTAATATAATTTATGCACAGATGGTGTGTGACCCTGAAAATGTGGAACCAACTAAAGAAGGCATGCTACAATGGGAATATGTGCAGTCAATTAGCAAATCTGTAAGTGTTACAATGTGATAACTGGGCCCATTACACATATGATATGGTCATGCATGAGACGAATGGGAGAATAACTAGAATGATCAGGGCATGCATGGTCAGGTACATAGGAATAATGTAGTTACCTAGATATAATGGTGAGGAAAAGCTAGAATATTTCTTATGCGCCATGGTGGAACACTAGAATAATGAAGATGAGCAAAGGAACATGTTGGTTTATACCTTACACAGAATAGAAACACATTAGTGGGTGACACACAGAGATAATGTGTTGCCCTGGTGAGAAGTGAGAATCACCTTTTCAACAAGGTTCACTCAGAGTAATGTGCCTACAATTATGTACATGAGTATAATGGGAAGACTCCTTATTTGGTACAAGTTCATAACTATGAGAGATAATGGGCACAAGGTCCAGAGGCTTTACCACCATCTCTATGGGTGCATAAGTTCTAATCCAATCTATGTGGATGCACTCATGGATGGTATTTCCATGCTGAGTTAGAAAGAGATACTGCAAGTTGGCGTGGGATGACTGCAAGTATTGTTCAGACCTTTGACTATTTTTCTAACAAACCTCTAGTGCATGAGGATTTTCAGATAATAAGTGCATCACATTGGGGGATAGTGTGAAAGTAGAGGATCTCATATTCAAGTTACTTGGCAAACCTGATTCTGAGGTGTGCATGGATACAAAGGAGGAAAAAGAGATATAGTTGGGTTGCACCTGGAAGGGAGAAAGAGAAAGCTAAAATGGTGTACCTCATTTATGATGAATAGGTTGAGAGATTAGATATTATCCATATAGAAGGTGCACCCAAAGTAATGGAAATTACAGATGTAAGGTCACGTGTGTACCATGCTCCGATGAAGACCAAGAAAGTAAACATTAGTACTGAGGATACACCCAAGGAAGCCATCATTGGGACTACTAGTTAGAATAATAGGTATAAAATATCATTGAGCTCTTGTGTAACTTTGAAGACTTATTTCCATGGGGCTATCATGAGTTAAAGGGAGTACACCCTTCATTAGGAGAGAAAGAGATTAAGTTGAATTAAGGTGCTCATCTAGTTTGGAAAATTTCTTACATGATGAATCTGAACTTGTCTGTGAGGTTCAAGGAAGAAATTTATAGAATGCTTAAGTTTAGGATCATTTAACTAGTTGAGGAATCTGGGTGGGTAAGCCCCATGGTAATCAGTATCAAGAAGGATGGGCGGATCAGGATTTTTATGGATTATAGAGAACTTAATTCCTCTTGTGTTATTGATCCTTTCCCCACACCATTCACAGAGGGAATCCTTGAGGGAGTTGCGGGGTGTGATATTTATTCTTTTATAGATGGATCTTAAGGATATCATCAAGTTTGTAATACACATGAAAATCAAGAAAACATTGTTTTCACCACTAAATCATAATTTTTGTATATATTGTCATGCCATTTGGATTAAAGAATGCGCCAGCAGTATTCTTGTGCATCATTGTGTAATCCTTCTATGACTTCATTCACAAGTTTTTGCAAGAGTATCTATATGGTTGGACTGTTTATGGGTTGGTTAAGGATCACTATGATAATTTAAGGTTCATTTTTTAGAGATGCAGGTAGTTAAGCATATCTCTTAACATTAATAAGTGCATATGCTACTGCTTTAGAACTTTTCTTGGGCACATCATTTACAAGGAGGGATTATTAGTAGACCTAGAAAAGATAGCAGTGATTTTGGGATTATAAGAACCTACAAACCAAAGTGAGGTGAGTGGAATTTCTAGGGCATACGGGTTACTAAAAAAATTTAGAAAATGATATGCCAAGATTATTGCGCCACTCAAAGAACTGCTCAAAGCTAAAGGAAAGTTTCATTGGGATGATGCACAACAACAAGAGTTTGAAACCTTAAAGGAAATATTAACCACTACCCCCATCTTGCATTTCCTTATTTGAAAAAAAAAATCATGTACATGTTGATGCCTCGGGTATAGAAGTTGTTGGAGTCTTGGTACAACCTGGAGAAGGTAATGTGGATCATTCCATTTTCTTTGCAAGCAGGACGTTGACATCCAGCAGATCAGAATTATACTAAAATTGAGTGTGAGGCACTTTCTAAGATCTATGCACTTCATAAGCTTTGACAATACTTGTTGGGCACTCCGTTCATCTTCTACATAGATCATATGGAATTGAAGTATCTGGTCAACTAGCCTATTTTTCAAGGGTGCATATTCCGGTTGATACTTATTTTTCAGGAGTTTGACTTCAAAGTTGTTGTAAATCTAGGTAAGAGAAATTCAAGGCCTAACCACTTATCAAGTATCAATTTTTGGTGAGGAAGTGTAGAGTATTAAAGACACTATGCCTAATCTATAGTAGTTTAGGTTGAATTGTGCACCCACAAATTTGGAAGATATTGCAATCTTCTTGCGCATTGGACTTGCACCCGAGGGGATGAAGACATTGGAGAAAAATCAGCTTGTTATTCGAGTGGTGCCTTATAAAATCATTGGAGGATACTTGTATAAGATGGTTCATGATGAGGTCTGGCACAATTTTGTTTTGGAACATGAGTGCGAAGCTATTATGAAGGAAGCTCGTGGAGGTATTGCAGGAGGACATTATGTAGTAGATGTGATTGCAAGAAATATCCTTATGGCTGGCCTTTGGTGGGAGAATTTTTACAATGATACTAAGGCATTAATTAAAGTTTGTGATCATTTGCGGTGAATTGGAAATTCAAGGAGAAGGGATGAGATGCCCCTGAGACCTATAAAAAACACATAACCTTTTGAGAAGTGGGTTTTTAACTTTATAAGGCCTATTACACCACTTACATGTAGGAATATAACATGTTACATAATTACATGCACAAATAATTTGACAAGGTGGGCAAAGGTTGTACCTAGAAAGGATTTTACTGCAGCCACACCAGTAAGGTTCCTTTGGGAATACATCATTAGTAGGTAAGGTTTTCCATTAATTTTTACCAATGATAAAGGAACTAATTTCCTGAATGAGATGATTATAATTATGTTAGAAGATTTTATGGTGGTGCACCATAAAACTACCCCTTATCACCCTCAAGATAATGGTACCACAAAATATTTCAACAAGATCTTGGGACAAACTTTGATGAATATTTTTGATGTTGAAAGGAAGGATTGGGATGATAAAATATCAGTTGTACTTTGGGATTACAAGACCACATATAAAAGGTTAAACAAGGCCACAACCTTTTAGTTGGTGTTTGGCACAAAGACAGTACTACCTGTAGAGTTTTTACTACCATCCCTGTGTATTCTGCATGTAGGTGGATTTTCATATGAAAAGGTTGTGGAAGAACGCATTGAGAAACTAATTTAATTAGATGAGTGGTGTGTAATTACATGTTAGATCCAAAATAATGAGAATGTATGATAGAAGGATTGGCATGATAGGCACATTAAGCATAAGAATTTCAAAGTTGGAAATATGGTCCTTCTCTATGACTCCAAGTTTATGCAACACTCGACAAAGTTGAAGGTGCATTGGTTGGGACATTTTGTAGTAACAAGTTACTTGAATCAGGTGCATGTCAATTATACGCATTAGATGGCACCATGTTTCTCGGTTACTTCAATGGGATTAGGTTGAAGCCCTACTATAAATAAGCTTCTTGGTGTTTGTAATAAGGTAGTATTACCACTTAGATTATATTTCCCTTTCATGTTTTGATTTTTCTTTTCTTATTTTTTTGTAATAAGTGTGCTTTTGCGTAGGAAGTTGATTACTACTTATTGAGATAATGCACATATGACCGCACATGAATTTATTCTAGGGTGAACTAGGAATGTTTGCATGGGAAATTTGGTGCATGTGTATATGTGATGGTAGAAAGGTGGGATGTATTTTGAAAGGTGTGTACAAGAAAAAGAAAAGAATTTCATTGGTGCTAAGAATGATGGTTCTCATGAAAATTGCTTAGATTGAAGACCACACGAGGAAGAGGCCACACAGTGTAAAGTGAGGTAGGTAGAAAAATGGACTACTTGGCATATGTCGTAGAGGAAGATGTGTTGCAGCATAGTTAAGTGTGTGTGAGGATGTTTGCGGCTTGGAAGTACTAAGAACGCCAGAAGGATATGACTGTAGCATGTGGAATAAAGCAAAGAAACATGTGGAAGAAAGTAGAGAAAAGTGTGGAAAAAGTAAAAAACATAGTTAAAGTTACAATATCATGGTAGGAAAGGGGAGCAATAAATGTGATTAAATTTTGGGAATCTATAAAAAGGGCACTGAAGAGGATTCATGTTTACCTTGATTTTTACCTTGCCTTGTGAATAATTCAAGTGTTGAAGAGTGTAAATTTGTGCAAATTTGTGTGAAATCATGACAAAGCTTGAGAAATAGAAGAAATCTAGTTTGGAAAAGTATACGGCCTAGTTTTGGAGCTCCTTCAAGTGGAATTTTGAAGCTTAAAAAAAGGTGTGGAAGCTTATTTTTAAAGAATAGGGCTTACGAGCTAGGGTTGTAAAAACTAGAAACATGAATTCAAGCTACAGCGTAAAGTTTTTTGATAGTGAAAAGTGTTTGGAAACAAAGAGAGTGATCTAAAAATGGTACTTGAAATTTTTGTAGTACTTAGAAAATTTTCAGATTTTAAATTTTATAGATTATCAAACTTATCAAGAGTGTTGTATCCAATTTGGGGTGTCTTGAATGCCCATTTTTTTAACACTTCCAATATGATCAATTAATCTGATTTTTTCAACTTAAGTGAATTTACTGAATCTAATACAAATCCATATAAAATAACCACAAGCTGAACTTAATTATGCACTCAAACTAAATTTCAATTCACAAATCTTGAAGTGTATTCACTACATAATTTTGGGTTATGGATACTGAAGTTTCCATTCAATCCAGTTTATCCAGTTATGTGATTACTTTAATAATTAATAAAAAAAATTAATTTGAATGTTTTTATCTTATCAAAATCTTATAAAATCTGAATATGAAAACACCACAACTCAAAAATTTGATGACGGAGTTCACCCGAAGGCTACATCTCCAGATTCTTGAAAAGAGAATTAATCTAATTAACGTCTGATGAAGTACAATAACCCTGCAATAATGAAAAAATTATCTTTATACCTGCATATGAGTTGATCTATGATCCAACGAACTCTAAATAATACCAAAAATTTCTCCAAGATTGATCTGTGGCTCCTATAGTACTTCCCTGGTGAGTTTCCTATGCAAATGCATCTGAAAAATGCCCACAACTTTAGATGTACAACACCTAGATCAAAAATATTTACATTCCAAGAAACTAGAGGAAATATGAGCAACTTTCACTTTTACATCATTAGAGAAATTCGGCCATTAAAGCCCTCAAAAATAAGTTTGAATCATGTTTCTCTATTTGTTTCACAGTCTCTGTTTGTGTCCTTTATAAAATTCTATGATCCTAAATCTTAACCACCGACCCCCCTTGGGTGAGTTGGTTAGGCACCTTGTTTTTATATCAGAGGTCGGCAGTTCGAGTCACCCACCTGTCATTTTGGTCGGGCCGCTCTTATCTTTGTGGGTTTGATATCCCACATGCATACCTTAGAAGGGGAAATTACCCTTTAACTTGGGATTAGCTAGCCTATTTCCACGTGGCTAAGACCACACTTGTCACCTTTTTATTGGGTGACCCCAACAATTTTGACTGAGCTATGCATTGGATGTTTGGTTGATTTTATTGGTTTCATCACCCAAAATGTGGGTCACTGCATTGTTGTTTTGGTTTATCACGACTGTGGGGAAATATAGATAAGCTTGAATTTCATAGGTGATGGGCTCACCGAAACACATTGAAATAAACCCAGATGGTCAACTTACCGAGTAATAAGCCATGTTATAAGGCTTTTTGTGATCTTACCAACGTATAAGGAGTTTCACTTAATATGAAATCTCCAAATTGTGGATATAATAAAATCCTTGGCAATGTGGATATATAGCTTAATTAGATCAACTCGGAACCAAGCTGAGCTAGAAATAGCTCGCTCTAGCCAATTATCCACCTATAATGCAACAATTAGAGTCATGTAATGAAAAACAATAAACTCATAGTGCAAAATTGAACTCAAAATACAAAATTGAGCTCGGAATGTAAATTGAGCTCATGGTGTTTATGGTGGCAAGCCACATAATGGATTGAGGGCCCACCACATTGAAAAATAGTATGAAGCTCTCACAGATGTCGGGCTCCCTTTCGTTAAAAAATTGAGCCTCTTGTTACACTGAGCTATAATATGATTTGAAGACCAAAGGCCCGAAACCATATCGAACAACATTTTTTTTCCTTCTTGCTCCTTGCCATGTGCCACATCTGAATTGGATTGTTGACCAAGGTTGACCCATTTAATACCTTAACTTTGACTGGTGATAGAATCGGCATATGAACTCCATTTCTGAATTTTAACATACCGTCAGATAATGTCTCGAGAAGCCCTTTAGTATGGTACAGGTTTAGGGAAGATCTACATACTGAAAAATCTTCTAGATCACTCCTTCCCAGTAACACCATTTTGACCTCAAAATGGAAGTTCCACTCTGCTGAACTGTTCATATGTTCTCTGCATATCACAAACACAGAACCTATTTTATAGCATGGTAATTTTCCAAAAAATTGCAATGATCAAATTCCAATAAAAGTAACATAACCCATGGCCTAAACTACAACTAATATTACACTAAAACTACCATATTCCTTTGTATAATTTGATCCTACACTCACCACTATCAACAATGCAAAATTGTAACCTGCATCCACAGCTTGGCAATGCAAAACTTGTACATACTATTTGTAACTATACCTTATAGTTACATATATTATTCCTAATCAAAATAATTATACATGTAGAAATATCATGCATAGAAAACAAATATTTTGTATAAGTTGTACACACACAAATAATGCCTACAAGAAACAATTTGCACTATAACAGCATACTAAATTATAATTTCCAAAATTATACATCTGATACCCTGATCATGCCCCTTAGGAATAAATGTACATGCTATTGAAAAATGAAGTTTCAAATCCATCAAAAGATAAATTCACCAAGTATGTTAAACTTGTCACCTATATCTCCCTCTTCAGGATACTTCACCAACACCAAAGCAAAATAATATGGAGTTTATTCCTTTTCACAATTAATAGGAATTGTCCAAAACCTACTTTGTTATTTTGCATACCATTCAACAATTAAACTATGCAAACATGAAACTGATGAATTGCTTACCCACCATTTTAAACACATTGTCTTGTTTAGGTGGTTGATTCATTTTATTTTTTTACATGATTCACTAAAAGGGGTCATAATATTTGGTTTAATATTGTTATCCTTACAGTGATCACAAATTATTTTATCCATGTTTTTAGGATCCATAATCTTAGAAAATTTACCGTGACTCATTTTAGCCAAGCTAGGTTTAGGAGAATGAACTTTCTTAATCTTTTCCAACATGGATTTATACTTCCTACACTTGGCCACACAATGATTAGATAAACCACATAATGTGCACGGGTAATTATTCAATATTGCTTGCATATCATAACCCAAATTTTTCCGATGTTAGAAAGTGGATCATTTTATTTACCTTTTCCTTCCTGAACATGGTAAACTGAAGGTGGAGGGATTTCAATAAATATTTTGTGGTGAATTCTTTCCAGATTCTTCTACTAAGGATGAATCACCTAAAGCTATTGGGGAAGTCACTTTGTTGTTAGAAGCTCGTCTTCTTCCAGTAGTCTTGGAGTCAACTCATATTTCCTTTTTCCTAGTAATAGCAAACCCAAGTCTTGCATGATGAGTTATTTCTTCCACCAATATCGGGTAAGTTATGCCTTGGTTATTCTTACCTAGGCCAATTCCATTAAAACCCATATTATTCAAAATTTTAGATCATATACCTTTAGTGTGCCTTTCAAACTTACCAAGCACATTTTCTGAATCTAACTTTTCTTGGGGAGAGCAATTAGGTGTTTAAATAATTATTATGCATCCATTTGTATTAATGGATGCATCAATAGTAACTGGTACCTCTTTCTTAGGTCCATTAATTTGTAACACCATTAAGACCTCATTCTTGGAATCTAGCTCTTTTCTCAAATTGTCAATTTTCTCCTCAAGAGCCATTAACTGACACCTTAGGAAGGCATTTTCTTCCTGAATTTGCTGATTGTATGCTTCAACTTCCTCAATCCTTGCCTTGTTTTACAATATTCCCATGGTTTCCTGCACACCTGAAATTCTAACTCTGCACACTGCAACTAAAATATCTAGCCCAAAAATACAAAACTACTGAAATCAACTGAAGCAATAAGAGCTAAACTTGAAATTTTTGCAGTACTTAGAAAATTTTTAGATTTTAAAATTTTATAGATTATTAAACTAATCAAGAGTGTTGTATCCAATTTTGGGTGTCTTGAAATCCCATTTTCTTAACACTTCCAATATGATAAATTAATTTGATTTTTCCAACTTAAGTGAATTTACTAAATCTAATACAAATCCAAATAAAATAACCACAAGTTGAACTTAATTATGTACTCAAACTGAATTTTCAATTCACAAATATGAAAGTGCGTTACTTCCTGATTGCGGGTTATGGATACTAAAATTTCCATTCAATTTAGTTTATCTAGTTGTGTGATTACTTTAATAATTAATCAAATAAATTAATTTTAATGTTTTTATTTGATCAAAAGCTTATTTAAATTGAATGTGAAAACACCACAACTCAAAAATTTAATAATGGAGTTCACCCAAAGGCTACATCTCTAGATTCTTGAAAAGAGAATCAATCTATTTAACATCCAATAAAGTACATTAACCCTCCAATAATGAAAAAAGATCTTTATACCTTCATATGAGCTAATCTATGATCCAAAGAACTCTAAAAAATACTAGAAACTGCTTTAAGATCAATCTGTGGCTCCTACAGTACTTCCCTGGTGAGTTTCATGTGAAAATGAATCTGAAAAATGCCTACAACTTGAGATGTAAAACATCTACATGAATTTTTTTACATTTCTAGATACTAGAGGAAATTCTAAGAAACTTTTATGTTTACATCATTTGGAAATTCAGCCATTAAAGCCCTAAAAAATGAGTTTGAATCCTGCTGCTCTGTTTTGTTTTTCACAATCTTTGCGTGTGTCCTTTATAAAATTATGCGATCCCAAATATTAACCACCAAGATCCCTTGTGTGAGTTGGTTAGGAACCTTGTTTATAGATCGGAGGTCAGCAGTTTGAGTCACCCACCTATCATTTTGGTTGGGTCACTCTTATCCTTGTGGGTTTGATATCCCAAATGCACACCATGGAAAAGGGGATTTCCCTTTAACTTAGGCTTGGCCGAGCTATTCCATGTGGCTAAGGCCACACTTTTCACCTTTTTGTTGGGTGACCCAGCTGTGTCAACTGAGTTGTGTGCTGGATGCTTGGCTGAGTCATTGGTTTCATCACCCAAAATGTGGACCACTGCATTTTTGTTTGTTTTATCATGATTTTGGGGCAATATATATAAGCCCAAATTTCATAAGCATTGGGCTTGCCAAAATACATGTAAATAAACCCAAACAGTCAATTTTTCGGGTAATAATCCATTGTATAAGGATTTTTGTGATCTTTCCAAGGTATAAGGAGTTTTACTTAATATGAAATATCCTAACTATGGATATATAGCTTAATGTGATCAACTCAGACCCACCGAGCTAGAAATATCTCACTCTAGCCAATTATCCACCTATAATGCACAATTAGAGTCTTGTAATATAAAACATAAACTCATATTGAAAAATTGAACTCGAAATACAAAATTAACCTCGGAATGAAAAATTGAGCTCATGGTGCTCATGGTGGCAAGCGTCATGGTGGCTTGAGGGCCCACCATGTTGGAAAACAATATGAAACTCTCACGGCAGTCAGGCTCCCTTCCATTATAAAATTTGATCCTCTTGTTCCATCAAGCTACAACGCGAGTCAAAGACTGGAGGCCTGAAACCTTATCGAATAACCTTTTTGCCTTCTTGTTCCTTGCCACATGTCACATCTGAATCGGACTATTGACTAAGGTTGACCCATTTAAAACCTTAACCTTGACCAGTATTAGAATCTACAAACTAATTCCATTTTTGAAGTTCTACATAGTGAAAAATTCTCCAGATCAGAGAGTGAATAGATAAAAGTGTTTGGTGTGAACGGTTAAATAAAGGGTTATTAAGTACCTAGGGAATGAAATATTCCAAGTTGTGAAGTAAGTATTGTGCAGAAGAAGAAATGACACCTAGAAGGGCATCCGCAGCCATGGCTAAGGGAAAAGGAAAGAAGAAAGAAATGGAGGTTGTGGTATAAAAATCACCAAAAGAACGATACTTAGAAATGCAATATCCAGAGGGTGTCATTATGGGACTTGTTTAGGAGTCACATATCAAAAGATGTAAAGTCAGCTATTATAACCATTACTCAGACTCAAATGAGCACACAATAGAGAATGAATTGATAAAAAATAAAAATGAGTGACCTATGGATGGGAAGATGATCTATTATGATAAGGGATACTAGGTATTGGAGGGCAAAGGAGTCCTTTAACTTTATGAGCATCCTTACTTAGATCATCCTAAGAGCCTATATCAATGGCTAATGCTATGGGTCCATGAGGAATTCTTTTATTTCATGGGTAGGAGGATGCACATTACCACACAAATGCAAGTCACTGGATTGCACAGTTCATGCATAGAGATAGGACAAATTTTGATGATGAAGTGGGATTAGAGGATATTGTTGTCACACTGAAGTATCAAAGAGGTGGTCGGGTGATGAATATTATCAAGATTCCTAAAAGAGTGTTTAGATTCATTGTGCATATGGTTACAAATTTGGGAGTGCAGGAGAGATGGATGTAAGTGTATAAAATATGGCTTTACGTTGTGTAGAAGATGGTTAAGGGGATTGTGTATAACATTGTTACCTTCATTGCATAATGGATTATAGAAGAAGCCCACACTGGTGATAGGATCACTTAGGGAGCAATCCTCCTTTTGATTTTATTCTCATAAATTGGAGTTCTGGATGGTCCAAGTGATAAGATGTGGAAGTAAACCCCCTGAAATAAATCCCCTATGAAGAGATTTGCAGAGTACACCTACGATGCAATATCCAATGCATATAAGTTATGAGTGGACAAGTGGTATAAGTGGATGTGTGATGCCTTTGAACATGAGTGGTGTATACCAAGTGATTTTCCCTCAGTTTTTGAGGGGAAAGAAGAGTTTTCGGTGTACCAATACTTCTTCCTAGGAAGATTCTACTTGAATATTGGTGAAAAGAGTCCTTGGTGTAAGCTTCCCTATGCTTTTACAACACGGTATTTTCAAGCACCTATGAACAGATTTTCAGATGCGTGCAAGATAATTTTTAATGTTGATAAGGTATATTGTGACTACCATACACTACACATGACATATTTATATCCTATAAAGGTAGTATACATAGAAACTATGATATCAGATGATATCAATATCAATTCCATGACCTTGGCAATAGGTAATGAGGAAGCAAATAAGATATACATATACTTGAAGCCCAAGTTGGTCAATGGGAGGTATATTGAAGATGAACTTAAGATCAAGGAACCACTGAAAGGTAGACAGATGGTTGGCAAAAGGCAAGCATGGAAGTCCATTCCTCCAATTCATGAAGAGGAAGACAAAAGAGAGAGCGAGTAGGAGGAGGAAGAAAAAGAGGATAGTGACATGCCTTATCAAAGCCTCAAAAGGAAGTTGAAAAGAATGTGAAATGAAAAGGATAGTGGCATAGGGACCTTATAACCTATGAAGAAGTCACCAAAATCCACTCCACCCAAACCAATCCTAGAAAAAAAAAAAAAAGAGGCGAAGTCTAGTGCATAAGGGAAACAGTGAAAAAGACAGAATATTTGAAGAGGTTACACGCAACATAAAGACTCCAATCATCTAGGATGTGGAGGAATAATAAGTTAAGGATAAGAATATGTAACATGATGTAGAGGTACATGAGGCACATGGAGGAGGTCTCAAGGAAGAAGATATAGGCAAGGGAGATGAAGAGATAACAAAAGATGAAGTTTCAGGTGGCGATGGAACCAATGCATGCACTTGGACTGAATAGCACATCTTGACATGAAGGTACACTAGTCTAAGGAGGAAGAAGGATGATTTTATGTGCACACCTCAAGTAAGCTATATCAATGATCAATCAAAGGTTTTGTGCTCGAGGTTCCTAAATTCAATGTTAATAGATAGATTCTTTGGATGGGAAGTGATGGAGATTGTGTAGAAGCGGGATACCTTGAAAACAGTTAGGGATGCAAATGAGATGAAGCTTAGGGAGTTGGGATCCCTCGTCATGAGGATAATGGATGACATGGAATCATTGATCTCAGGCATAGCTGGAGTTATAAGGGAGCTAAAGCAAAAGGAATAAGATATGACCCCCAAGAAGATGATAAAGGTAGCTAGGTTGGTCCCAGATACTACTACTAAGGGGCTAGTAGAATGGGATGAGTTAGAGATCATCCTTGATAAAGAGTTCCCTAATCTGTTACATCCAACTGATGAATAGAGATCAGTGCACACCAAGATATTATTTCATCCTTTGGTATATACCATTATTCTTTATCCATTCTTCACTCATTCATTCATTTGTTTAGTGTTGTCAAGGGCAGACAACATACCTAATGCGAGGTAATGTTGGTTGGAGAAATGTACTAAGTAGTAGAGAAGTATAATATGTTTATACATAGGAATGCATGTGCACATAGGAATAAGGGTAACATGCAAGAGGGCACACGTATATTTTGAACAGGGTAGTGCGTGGGACTGTGCACACATAGGAAATAAATTAGGGGCTTAGCCGATTTTCTAGATCAGGATAAAAATAGACTTGGAGTGCCAATCAAACAAGCCAGAAAAGCACATGCATGACACACATGGAGGAGTTTTATAATGGGATTAAAAGCAAGTCTTGTCGTTAGGATTAATCTATTGTTAGCAGAAGTTGTGAAAGCATGCAAGCTTTTTAAGTAATGTTTCTTTTAGTAAAGAAAGCATGCAAGTTATTTTTGTTAGCATCCCTATTATTAGGAGAGTGCATGGGTGGTGAAGGGAAAGTCCCCACCCCTATATATACCTGTTAATTTCATTGTTCTAAGTAGTCATCTTGTGCTCTAGTGAAGTTATGTCATTATGTTATAGATCTAGGGTTTGATTTTTGTGCGCATGGTTCTATGCATCACTGTATTGACTAGTTTGTATTCAACTTCCTTGTAATGTATTGAGTTCTAATTATAATGGATATTGGTTTATCATGGATCTAATTATTATGATTTAACAGTGCAATTGATATTTCTTATGGTTTATTTGGATTAAGTTTTTTCCTTATTATAAGTGCTTCCAAAGTGACATGGATGTAATGGTTATGCATGTATGGATGGTTTCTTGATTATTATTATGATGATGTACATGCATGTTAACTTCCATTAAAGCATCACAAAGGAGGGACCTGATAGTTGCACATGCTTCGGGTGAGAATTCAGATCTATCTGAATGAAGTGCTAATGCACATAGCATTTGATTGAAACTAAGGACTACACACACATGCGACAAACAAGAAGGGTTAGCGACATTGAAGTGGCACAAAAGAAATCAATTTTTGACCATTTTTGTAATCACATGCACCCAAAAATGGTCTATAGTGCCCAGGCACCCCTAACCTGATCCAGTGCCCCAGTCCAACATATTCTGATAGTTCTGTAAATCTTTGTGTGCAGTTGCGACATAATCCTCCTCTTGTTCACCATTTTTCCAACTTGACATAATTCAAGATTAATTTTGAAATCAGATAAGTATTCCATCCTTCTCTTGTACTTAGTATTTTCAATTTTATCTAACTTATTTCGTAGGTCATATCTATACTTCGTTGCTTATTATTTTGTTGTGACTCTATAATTAGGGTTTTAAAAAAATCTATTTTTGTGAAATCATTTGGTAATTCCATCTCATTCGGACACTCTTGGGTCCTCATTTCACCACTTATTACATTTTTCTTAGGATCCTCTCATCATGGATATTTTTATTCATGATTTCTTTCAACTCAATAGTGATTGTCGAGCTAAAATCATTAGTTTTGTGGCTAATACTTGCATTCCTTCTACTACTCATCTGGACATAGTTTATCAGATATTTGTAGATGCATTTTATCAACAACTTACTTTTCCATCTACTATAGCTAACAATATTTCTATTTATGACTGTAGTCTTTGTTTACCTCTAACTTCTCTTAAAACCCTAAGCACATTCACATATAACCCATCCTAATTGAGAGCTCACCCAAGGCGCACACAGGTTCCAAGACCCTCCTTTATATGAGCTTCATGAGAATGTTCTCCATTAATGAAAGGGTGTTTACACAGATATAAACTAGTTACATTCATTCTTGTAATTCACATTAAGAACTAGATCTATGTTCGAGCACACCACATATGGAACTAAACATCATCACATTATAGCAATATCATAGATAAACTCTAAACAGTATCAAGAACACAAGGGTTATTGTTGTATATATTTTCCCCCCGGGTAGATATAGACAAGAAGAAGAATATGGAAATCAAAGAAACTTAGAGCCCGATATTTATTGCATCACCAAAGGTAAAAGGCACAGGTAAGAGAGTGTCGACACAAATATGGATCTGCCCATGGCGTAGGTAAAGGGCGCAGGTAAATGAGTGTCGACACAAATGTGGATGTGCCCATGGCGCAGGTAAAAGGCGCACGACATAAGGTATCGACACGAAAATGGATGCACCAAGGCGTAGGTAAAGGGTGCACAACAAAGAGTGTCGAAACGAAAATGGATGCGTCCATGGCGCAAGTAAAAGGCGCATGACAGAAGGTGTCGACACGAAAATGGATGCGCCAAGGCGCAGGTAAAGGGCACACAGCAAAGAGTGTTGACACGAAAATGGATGCGCCAAGGTGCAGATAAAGGGGCGCACAACACAGAGTGTCGACAAGGAAAAATTTGTGCCCAAGGCGCAGGTAACTGGCGCACGACAAAGAGTGTCAACACAAATATGGATGTGCCCATGGCGCAGGTAAAGGGCGCACAACAAAGAGTGTCGACACAAAAATGGATGCGCCCATGACACAGGTAAAAGGCGCACGACAGAAGGTGTCGACACAAAAATGGATGCGCCAAGGCGCAGGTAAATGGCGCACATCAAAGAGTGTCGACATGTCAACATAAGGATGGATGCGCCTATGGCGCACCTTCAGGAGGCGCAACATTCTGAGCACTGACAGGAAGCAGACCCTGACCCAGATATTCAGATGGCCATAAATTTTCACAGGGAGCTCGGATTCACGCAAGGTTGGACTTTTCGGAAAGCTTACGAGGTCCTCTATCCAACTACGACTGGATATCTTTAATTGGGTGGGAACAAGTTCTTAAAAATGCAAAATATAGTTCGCCACTTTTTAAGTTTGCTAGGGTTCTCACCTACCACCATAATGAGATGAATTAAATGCAATCTGGAGGGTGGTTGGGGTAGATTTGGAATTCCTCTCTCTCTTCCCTCTCTCATTCTTCCTATAAATTGTAAGGGAGGGGCTTCTTTCTAAAGGTTGGACATTCTTGTTTTTCCCCTCCCTTCTTCTCTTTGGCAGGTGAATTTGTGGAGTTCAAACCTCCCATCTAAAACTGTAATGCAACTTTGCCTCTTGGCATTTTGTAGTGAATTGTATCAAATCTTTGGAGAAAATAATGCATGTCTATGGATGATTTTCAACCCTCTCTATGTTCATTTTTCATCCTTCTGATCTTTCACTACAATTTGGTTATCTGTGCATGATCTTGCATTACATTTTATTGGTTTGTGTTTATTGGCAAGACAGGTGTTCTTCATTCCTCGGTGCATCACCTTTGTTAGTCTAGGTTTTTATTCTTATGCATCTTCTTACCCTGTCTCCTTGGCAAGTTAGATTAGGTTTTTGAGTAAACCCTCTACATTTTTACGTGTGCATCTAAACAGAGGAATAGGAACTGGCCTTCATCCGGAGAGCTTTTCTGATTTCGCAAGGTCCCACACTTGGGAAAAGCTCCATGTTATGCAATCGCACTGAGAGTCTCAACCCATCGAGTTGCAGACATTCAGGGGTGCTGTGATTCACCATCAGTAGTTTTGGCATGCCCGGTGGGACCAAGAGGTCATTCCACAATATTTGAAGGAATTTTCAAGAAATTTGGACAAAAAATTACAGGTTTTACAATTTCAGATTTTTCACCTTCCAGGCTGAACTTTGAAATCGATTTTCAAGGGCTTAACTTGCTCAAAACAAGTCAAAATTTCACCAGTTGATAGATCGGGGGATAATATTCAAAAGGGTATTCTTAGATTTTTGAGATTTTGACTTTCAAAATTTCATGGTTTTTGGTATTTCAGGTTTTCCCAGTTGCCTTGCATGACCTGAGTTTTGTGCCTGTACCTTTCAGAGGGGATTAGTAGTTGCACAACAATACCCCCATAACCAAATTGAAGAACTGTATCTTTTGGGTCCTTCAAGTTTTAAATTATATTTTTAATATTGTTCAGGTTTGGTGTGTAACTTGGCAAAATCCAGCCTTTTGAGGCTCATTATCTAACACATCTGGCGACTCCGAAGGGGTAGAATTCAGCGGTGTAGAAGCAAAAGTTACCCTAGGCATATGAGAAGAATTCGAACCAGGTCTGATACTCGAGAAGAGGGACTATTTTTCCACTTGCAACTATCACCAGGAAGAGGAAGGAGAGGAAGAAGACCACAAAGATCACCATCTCCACCTAACAGGACTTTATCAACCCCTCCACCTGGTAGACCTTTCATCCAATCAACAAGGGTTCTCAGGCCAATCAGAATGGTGCAACCACCGAATCCCTTTGTCAATTTCACTGGCAGCAGCCCACTTGCCCTCAATGCACAGAATCCAGTTCCAATTGCAGCATTGAAGAACATTCCATTTTTTACTAGAGAAAATCATACCACTCCTGGTGATCATGTCAAAGACATTGCTAACATTTGTGCAATCCATGAGATAAATGAAATGGATGTTGCTGTCAAATTGTTGGCATCTTCGTTCAAAGGGAAGGCATTGCAATGGTTTAGGAGCCTTGTAGCTGGTTCTATGCAAAATTGGAATCAGTTATGCATAGTTCTCCATGAGCAGTTTGGAGAAAAGGGAGACAATTTGTCTCTACTAGAACAATTGACAACTATCAAGAGAGCTCCCCAATGAGCAGCTGACTGACTTCAACTTCAGATTTCAAAGGTCTTGGGATAGGATTCCAGTGGCCGTTAGGCCAACAGCTGAAGGTGCTTTTCTATATTATCTTAAAGCTTTGAATTCTGATATTTCTATGTTAATTCAATCTATGGGAGGCACAACCTTACCTGCTGCTTATAGCATTGCCATTAGGGCTGAAAACTATCTTATTCAAGCTGGTAAGTTAGCTCCTAGGCCTCCCATGCCCTTGTATCCAAACTTAGAAAATCCAAGCACTAGTCAAGCACCCACTTTGGCTCCTATTCCCACTCCTAGAAATCAAAGTTCAAATGAAACTTCTACTTCATCCTCTAGTGCTTCAAATGAACTCCAAGAGGTTATGAAACAGTTGCAGAACCTTGGAAATGAGCTGGTGACTATCAAAAGACAGCAAGCTCAAAGTGCTAGACCGTATCAGCCTCAAGCACAGTACCAAGCTAGGCCCCCATACCAGCCCAATAGGCCACCCAATCCAGCTACAAATCAAAGCCAAGTAAGGCCTCCCACCAATAGACCATTTCAACCCTATAACCCCAATGTTGCATCTACTTCTAAAGCATTAGTGCCAGTGCAAAACAACATAGCTCAAGAGTATGATTGGTGTTTCCCATGCAATGAACCTCACAACCAATCTATGTGCTTCAATGGTGCTTTGAACCAAGCCTTGATGGTGACAACTACTGGCGTAGAGGGTGAAGTGAGTCAAGAAACAAATCAGCAACAAGGGACATCTCAGCAAAACACAGCTCCAAATGATACCGCACTTGTGAATTGGCAAGTTGAGGATTTTTGTGGCATGAATCAAACAATTTCTCAGAGTGTAGCAGCTAACACAAGATCAAAGAAGAGGAATATTGGTGAAGGGTAGTCATTGGCTCCAAGTGATCTACAACCTTCCATCACTCCACAAGGTGTTGGTAAGAAAAATACAGTTCCAAACACGCAAGGACAGCCCAAACCACCTTCTAAGCCAGCTCAAATGCTAGTTGTTGCTGCCCATGCACAAGAAAGGAATGTACAAGCCTAAAGGATAGCAAAGAGATCTTTCATCCCCATTTAGCATCATTGATCAAATGAAGAAGACAAATGTGAATATATCAATGTGGGAATCTTTATCCATCCCAGGCCAAAGAGATCTTCTACAAGCTGCCATGAAGAATTGGTCAACTTCAAACTAGCCTATTCCTAGCATCACCAAACCAGACCATAAGGATGACAAAGAGGTATGGCAGTTATTTTTTGATGGAGCAAGGAGTAGGCAAGGTGTAGGAGGAGGAGCTATGCTTATTTCACCTCAAGGCATCAAATATTATTCAGCTTTCCGTTTCTAATTTTCCTGTTCAAACAACACAACTGAATATGAGGCATTGATTCACGGACTTCATTGGGCTAGGAAAAAGGGCATAAAGAACTTGCAGGTTTTCGGGGATAGCGAGCTGATTGTCAATCAAGTCAGGGGACAACATGCTACAAAGAATGACCTGCTGAAGAACTACAAGAACAGGGTGTGGGACCTCGTTGAGGATTTCAAAGCGTTCAACATCATGTCCATACCCAGGAAGAAAAATGAATCCGCGGATAGGCTCACAGTATTTGGAGCAACGTTTGATGTGGTTGACAACATCAAAAGGGAAAAAACACAACCACATATCCATGTGATTGTGAGGCCAACAGTTCCAGATAATAACACAAGTTGGTAGGTGTTTGAGAACGATCAACAGATCGTCAATTTTCTTACAAAAAGAAGCTGAATTCTCATCCAAGAATCAGGGTAGACTAGAGTAGCAGTACGGGGATCAAGTAGTGTAGCTGCAGAAAAACAAGCTTCCCAAGGGTTTAGTAACATTGGAGTCTATCTTCAACCCTAACGACTAGTTCTGTATAGAAAAGACTAACATACAGGTCAAGAGAGAAGATTCAGAGCTAATTCCAGTTGGGGAAGGCAAAACACTTCAAATTGGCAAAGTGGCCACTGAACAGGAGAAATCAGATTTCATATAACTTTGCAAAGAATTTCTAGATGTCTTCGCTTGGAGCTATGAAGACCTGCAAGGATTCAACCCGAAGTTAGCATAAGATACCATAGAATTGGATCCATATGCTAAGCCCATCAAGCAAAAGCAGAGACCAGTCAACCCTCACATCGAGCCTCTAATGAAGAAAGAGTTAAACAAGCTAATAGAGGCAAGCATTATATTTCCGATCAAGCACTCAAGCTGGGTTGCAAACTTGGTTCCAGTCAGGAAGAAGAGCAGAGAAATTAGGCTATGCGTGGACTTCCAAGACCTCAACAGGGCATCTCTCAAAGACCTTTACCCACTTCCTTCAATGGAACAAATATTGCAATTGGTATCCGGTTCGGAGAAATTCTCTCTCCTAGATGGCTACTCAGGGTATAATCAGGTAATGGTGAATAGTTCAAGATGGCTTTCACCACCAAATGGGGCACCTATGCCTACAATAAGATGCCATTTGGGCTATCAAATGCTGGAGCCACTTTCCAAAGGGCAATGGATATGGCATTCAAGGGGTTGATCAATAAAATAGTTTTGATATATCTTGATGACATCACTATATTCTCCAAAAATGTAGTGGATCACCTCTTTCATCTGAGGCAGGTATTTCAGAGGTGTAGAAGATTTGGGGTATCATTAAATCCCAAAAAATGCATATTCTTGGCTCACGAGGGAAAACTTCTAGGCCATATTTTTTCAAAGGAGGGATTGATGATTGACCCAGAAAGAGTTGAAGCAATTCGAGCGTTACCATTACCAAGTCATAAGAAGGCTCTTCAAAGTTTCTTAGGAAGGATCAATTTTGTCTGCAGGTTTGTTCCAAACTTTGCAGCTCTCATAAAGCTAATAACGCTGATGTTAAAAAAGAGCATGAGATTTAAGTGGACATCTAAAGGCAAGGCAAGTTTTGAGGCAATAAAAGAGGCTATATCTCAAGCTCCAACTCTCATCAATCCAGACTTCTCCAAGGATTTCATGCTATATGCCTTTGGTGGTGGAGACACAATTTCTGCAATCTTGGTACAACAAAACAAAGAGGGATTAGAACAGCCAGTTTTTTTCTTCAGTCAAGGCTTGGAGGAATACGAAACTAGGTACTCTTTCATTGAAAAGCATGTCCTTGCAGTGATCAGGAGCTTAAAGAAATTCAAGCACCTAGTCTCAAACAACAAGATCCAATTTTTGGTCTCTCATGCGGGAGTCAAGGACTTCCTTCTAAACAAGGATTTGAATGAGAAACATGCAGGATGGATAACCCGTGTCATGGAATATGACATCGAGATCAAGGTCACAAAACTAGTATGTGGAAAGGGACTATGTGAACAACTAGCCTTGAGTCAACAAGTTGAAGCAGGTGATGAAAAAGAGACTGTCTTGGTATTACAGGGTGGTTAAGAACAAGAAAATGATGATGTGCCTACTCCTTGTTGGACTCAGAGTATGAAACACTTCCTACAGATAGGCTTATTCCCTCCATAAATGAGTAAAGAAAAAAGGAGATACTTCAGATTACAAGTCATTCCATATGTGCTTATTGGTGGTGTTTTGTTTTAAAAAGACATCAATGGAGTTCTATTGAGGTGCATTGAGACAGGTGAAATTGAGAGGGTGTTACGAGATTTTCATGATGGAGATTTTAGAGGACATTTCACCCCACGAGTAACAGCTCTAAAGATAATGAAGGCAGGATATTATTGGCCCACAGTGTTCAGCGACTGCTATATGTGGATAATAAAGTGCAAGAAATGTGCACTCTTCACAGGTAAAGAAAGACTAGTAGCACTTCCATTGCACCTGATTTTGGTTGACCAACCATTTATGCAATGGGGATTGGACTTCGTCGGGGTCATCAACCCAAACTCAAGCCAAGGCCACAAGTGGATTCTCACGGCAACGGACTATTTCACCAAGTGGACCGAAGCAGTAGCACTCAAAGAGGCAAATGAGTCTAACATACTAGACTTTTATGAAGGGATAGTGACCAGGTTCGGTGTGCCAGCCACTATCATATCAGATAATGCATTGGCATTCATAGGTTCCAAGATTACAGAATGGGCTATCTAGAATGGAATCTACTTGAGCACCTCTTCCAACTATTACCCCCAGGGTAATGGACAGGCAGAGTCCATGAAAAAGAATTTGCTAAAAATCATCAGAAGGACTCTGGATGAAAACCAAAGAACATGGCATACCAAGATAAAATCAGCATTATGGGCTGACAGGATAACACCAAAGATATCTATAGGTAATTCTCCCTACAAGTTGGTCTATGGGAAAGAGGAAGTACTACCTATATCATTAGAATTGATAGCATTAGAGCTCATGAAACAGTTGGAGTTGTCTGAGTTTGAACCAATGGAGGCCAGGTATGCAGAGTTAATGGAATTGGAAGAAATAAGAGAACATATAGTTCTGATGATTGAAAAGGATCAAGCCTTAGTAAAAAGATGGTTTGATAAGAAGGCAATAGCAAGAACCTTCCAGGAAGGGGACCTAGTTCTAAAATGGGATGTAGATCAGGCAAAACCAGGAAAACATTTCAAGTTTTATGCCATTTAGAGTGGCCCCTACATGGTCACGGGATGTAAAAATAGTAATGCCTTCCAATTGTCTACATTGGATGGAGAAGAAATCCCAATTCCGATTAACAGAATCTATCTTAAACATTGCTACTAAAAGGAAAAGGTTTACCATTGTAAATATTAGCCTAGTTTTCAATTCCTCTAAGTGCGTATGCACATTATCTTGTTGTAGTTAGGTTTCAATTTCCCTAAGTGCTCTGGCACAGGTTTTGTTGCTCTCAGGTTGTATTCCTACAGTTCAGAGTGATGTCAGAGAATGAGTCAATGTATCAGGCTTGGGATCAGATATCAGGTTTGTTTCAGGTTATTGCTTATGACTCCATGCCCAATGGATTGGTAAAAGGCCACTAATCTTCTACCTAGCAGGCAGGTGATCCCGTTGAGTCACTAAATTGTTGTATATATTTTCCCCCCGGGTAGATATAGACAAGTAGAAGAATATAGAAATCAAAGAAACTTAGAGCCCGATATTTATTGCGTCACCAAAGGTAAAAGGTGTAGGTAAGAGAGTGTCGACACAAATATAGATGTGCCCATGGCACAGGTAAAGGGCACTGGTAAATGAGTGTCGACACAAATGTGGATGCACCCATGGCACAGGTAAGAGAGTGTCGACACAAATATGGATGCGCCCATGGCGTAGGTAAAGAGCGCAGGTAAATGAGTGTCGACACAAATGTGGATGCGCCCATGGCATAGGTAAAGAGCGCAGGTAAATGAGTGTCGACACAAATGTGGATGCGCCCATGGCGCAGGTAAGAGAGTGTCGACACAAATATGGATGTGCCAATGGCGCAGGTAAAGGGCGCAAGTAAATGAGTGTCAACAAAAATGTGGATGCACCCATGGCATAGGTAAGAGAGTGTCGACACAAATATGGATGCACCCATGGCGCAGGTAAAGGGCACAGGTAAATGAGTGTCGACACAAATATGGATGCGCCCATGGCGCAAGTAAAAGGCACATGATAAAAGGTGTTAACATGAAAATGGATGCGCCCATTGTGCAGGTAAAAGGCGCAAAGCAAGAAGTGTCGACATGGTAAAATTCATGCCTTGGCGCATGTAAGGGTATGTCGACATAAGGATGGATGCGCCTTGGCACATCTTTGGGAGGCACAACATTTTGAGCAATGACAGGAAGCAGACCTTGGCACAGATATTCAGATGGCCATAACTTTTCACAGGGAGCTCAGATTCATGCAAGGTTAGACTTTTCGGAAATCTTACAAGGTCCTCTGTCTAACTATGACTGGATATCTTTAATTGGGTGAGAACAAGTTCTTAAAAATACAAAATACAGTTTGCCACTTTTTGGGTTTTCTAGGGTTCTCACCTACCACCATAATGAGATGAATTAAATGCAACCTAGAGGTGGTTAGGGTAGATTTGGAATCTCTCTCTCTCTTTTCTCTCTCATTCTTCCTATAAATTGTAAGGAGGGGCTTCTTTCTAAAGGTTGGACATTCTTGTTTTTCCCCTCCCTTCTTCTCTTTGGCAAGTGAATTTGTGGAGTTCAAACCTCCCATCTAAAACTGTAATGCAACTTTGCCTCTTGGCATTTCGTAGTGAATTGTATCAAATATTTGGAGAAAATAATGCATGTCTGTGGATGATTTTCAACCCTCTCTATGTTCATTTTGCATCCTTCTGATCTTTCACTGCAATTTGGTTATCTGTGCATGATCTTGCATTACATTTTATTGGTTTGTGTTTATTGGCAAGACAGGTGTTCTTCATTCCTCGGTGCATCACCTTTGTTAGTCTAGGTTTTATTCTTATGCATCTTCTTACCCTGTCTCCTTGGCAAGTTAGATTAGGTTTTGAGTAAACCCTCTGCATTTTTACGTTTGCATCTAAATAGAGGAATAGGAACCAGCCTTCATCCGGAGAGATTTTCTGATTTCGCAAGGTCCCACACTCGGGAAAATCTCCATGTTATGCAATCACATTGAGAGTCCAACCCATCGAGTTGCAGACATTCAGGGGTGCTGTGATTCACCATCAACAGTTATTATTCATAGACAATAAATAAAACACATACATAAAGATCCATACCATAGATGTTTAAAATCACTCGATTGTATTAATTCATCACATTAGAATAGCCAATAATACATTAAGGATTCCATGGATGGAGATAATATAGCAGTAGAGCCTCGACATGCTCTCGATGATAGCTTCATTATAGAGCTTACAATCCCATATCACACTCACACTCTATCCTCTCTCTATACACCCTCTTCCCCTTCAGAATATATGCAAAACCATATAAAAGGAAGAATAGTAATGAATCTTCTCTAACAGCCCGTCATTACAAGAAAATTCTTGAAGGAATATTTCATGATCACCTAACCACTTCTCAAGAACATGTCAAATGTCATCATGTGTTTCCCTAATCGATTATACTTAGCATGAAAGTGCTAGATATCTATAACTAACTCCACCTTTCCATCCCCTGATCCTTTCATGATAACCATAATGATACCCAAGAATATTCCTTCCTTGAGTTGCAAGGCGTCATAGCTTAACCTTATCTAGACTGATCTAGTCACCTTTCCACATGCTCTCCAACATGAATTTGATCAAGGCTCAAAATTAACTAAGTCCCAAACCTTTCATGCATGGGTGCGAGCCTTCGTGCATCCCCAAAGGTTACTTTTGCACATACCTTTGCACCCTATTCTTACACACCATAACTCTTCGTGCCTTGGGTACTTGGTCATTTTAGGGGCTCAACATCACCCCACACTAATTTTATTGCCACCCCCAACAATCCTCTGCGCTTCCCGAACAAAACATCAATGACCCAAAAATCTGCTAAGGAAAAAATGTTTCATGGTTCAACCATTAAGTGACTAACTAGAGGAGTTCAATGAGCTTCATATCTATTTCATCATTTAACTTCCCCCATGCCTTCAATTTTTCTACATCCTTTCTTGGTGCCTCTCCTATAATGTTGGGAACTTGGTCTAGAGTGATTCCTTCACTTTCCCCTTGAGCTCATTTATGGCTACCAATAACTTCACACAGATACCTTCAAACTCATCCATCTTCTCATTAATGGAGCCCCGAAGTTCACCAATCATGAAATCCACTTTCTCATGCTTTTTTTTTATTTCATCCTTCTGCGTAGTAGTTTCAATAATTAATTATGTGTGCTCAGACTTGTTGGTAGGGATTTTCTCCTGTAATGTCTTTAGAGTGGCCTCTTCCTCAACTACACATGCATCGATTATGGGCTCGCACTTACTAGAGATGTCGAAACCCCTTTTTTCCAAGATGTCTACCTCTTTGAGTTGATTAAGTAAATCCTCCAAATCAGTTATTTAGGATTCAACAACAAATTTTTCTCTTCCTTTTCCTTAGCGAGGTTTTTGGTTGTCAGCCTCATGCCATCCTTGATGTTTACAAGTAAAATCCTTATAAGTTCCTCGAGATACTCCATCTCATCCCCATAATCTATCCTGGCCTAGCTCACCAGCACCAAAAATTCTCCCAAAATGCCTTTAACAAAAGTGTCATCTCAATCATAGGCCTCATTAGTTCACGCCTACTCACTCTTTAGTCCTTAGCGTAATCTTTATATCTCCTTTTCTTTTTCCTTTTTAGTTGCGACTAAGATTCAAATGGTGGCCCCTACATCCAAGCTATTGGTGTCATTTTTGAGCCTGCAAGCTTTTTCCCTAAATTTTCCTTCATTCTACGTGCTCTAAAACATTTTTCTCTCAAAATTCGTGGTCTATAACTTTTCCCTCCAGATTGAATTCCTTGAAATGCTCATAAACTTATTGTTTTCCTCCAATTTGAAAGAAATATGCATGTATGCCCTATTTTGTGAATCAACTTTTCCCATTTCAAATGGCTCTGTTGTTTTTCCATTTTTTTATCGTGGATGCTTGATAATGATCGATTTATGCTTGTTTTCCTTTGAAAATCTATCCCCATGGTCAAAAAATTCTTGGAATCATGATTCATCTAGCTTTGTTTCAAGATTTCTCCCATCTTTGGTGAAAAAATCAAATTTTGGGGCATCCCTAGCATTTTTCTATGTTGTGATGGTCATAATGGCGTCATTTACCCATAAAATTCATCTTTAGTGTCCTAGGGCATCACTGGCAATTTCTATGTTAATTGACGGTCATACGAGTGTCCTTTTCCTATCAAATTTAAGCTCAAACATCTCCTCATACGTGGTCGTTTGTGGTTGGACAAGATTTGGTGGGTCTGCTTGAAAAACTTAACGTTTTTTAATTTTGGAAAATTTTACAAATTTCCCCCATAGCTCCATAAGTCCCAGAGGAGGTACACATTTCACAAGCAGAGTGAAGGCCGACGGGTGGGTATTTTATGCCTTAAGGAATTTTAGAAAATGAGTTAAAGTACAAATAAAATTCCTAATGCCCGCATCCAATTAGGGGGAGGACATGTGGTGGCTTCAGAGCATGGGCCCACAATGAAATAGAATGGAACACGTGGTTGCTTCAGAGTGCAGGCCCTTGGCAGGTTAGAGGAGGACACATGTCATTTTCTCATCAAGAGCAGGTTGGTGGGCCATTGGAGGAAAAAGGGAAATATTTCCTTTCTGGAAAAATGAGTTAGACTGATAATTTGAAGCGTGGCTCTGTAATAAAGCAAAGGGAGACATGTGGCAGGGACAGAATCAAAGACCGCGGGTCCATCGGGCTAGTTAGGAGAGGACACGTGGGTAGCATCAGAGCACAAAGTGGGTCGGCGGGCCACCAGAGGAAAAGGGAAATTTTTCCTTTTTGGAAAAATGAGTTAGAGTGATAATTTGAAGTGTGGCTCTACAACAAAGCAGAGGAAGACACGTGGTAGGGATAGAATTAAAAAACCGCGGGTCCATTAGGTCAGTCAGGAGGAGGACATGTGGGCAGCATCAGAGCATAGAGCGGGTCGGTAGGCCACCGGAGGAAAAAGGGAAATTTTACCTTTTTTGAAAAATGAGTTAGAGTGATAATTTGAACCATGGCTCCACAACTAAGCAAAGGGAGACATGTGGCAGAATCGGAGGCGCAGGTCTGCAGAGGAAATGTTGAAAATTTTCCTTTGATAAAAAGGAGTTAAAGTACGAAGTCAGACAACTTCCCCTCAGCTAATCATATGAGGACACGTGTCTTACGGGAGGGTGGACCTGCGAAGATTTTTTGGAAAATTTTCCTTTTTCCAAAAAATGTGGAAATGTGCAAAATCGAGCCGTAATTCCAATGGGACCCACCTTATGCCACGTGTCAGCACCAAATCTCAAGGGTGGAGGGGCGAAGAAAAATGTCAATTTTTTACATATTTCCAAAAGTGTTAAAATGTCAAAAGTTATCCCAAGCCCGTTTCCAATCACATTACGACACATGGAGGGCTCAGATTGAAGGGAGAAAGGCAGATCAATGGTAATTGAGCAATTTTTTAGTTTGTCCACCATTTGAGCTCCAGGAAGATTGGAAATGCATTTTTGCATCGATTTTGATCAAATTTTTAGCAAATTCATGTTTATTGTGCCTACAAGGACCAATGCAATTGGTTTTAAGGATCAATTTTTAGATTTGAGATGTTTTTGAAGTAAATTTTTGCCCTAGCCCATGCCAAAACGTAAAATATCAAATCAAGAAGTTACAGAGTCAAAATTTTGAGGGATAAGGATGAAATGATGAAATTAAAGTGGCCTAAATGCTTTAAAGATGAAAAATGTGCCTCCATAATGGATAATGATGAAGGTTTTGTAATGATTCACCTTTTGAAATAACAACTGGCAATGTTTTGTGAGTCTGTTAGATGTCATTTTTAAAAATTATTGCAAAGCAAAGGTGCTCTGAATATTCCACTTTTAGAGGGAATATTTGAGAGGCAAAGGATAAACTATAATGGAAGGTTATATATTGCATGAATTTCTTATGCAAATGGTCGGGGGGGAAACATAGAATGTCATGGGAAAATTTGGAAAGAAGCCCATTCTTTGAGAAACCACCTAAGAACCATTCCTAATCCCTTTTTTCATCAGATTCGCATCATGTTGAGTTGGTTTCAGTTGTAAAGCCATCAACAAGCTCTAATATTGTTCTTGAAACATTCCCCTGCTGATAGATTTGATCATTTCTCGATTATTTTGTGTTGTCTCTTGGCAAAATTTGCATACACTTATGTTTCAAAAAAATTTCAATTTGTGTTTCTTGCTCATGTTGTAGTCTTGTGTTTAAAATCTCTCTTGATCATACATGGTGTCATTTCTTGTTGATAGTTTAGTGGCATTTGCAATCTCACATTCAGAAGAGTTTTCATCTGATAAAGAGATAAACAATTTTAAAATCACTTTACCTTCCTCAAATTCAGAGATTGTTTTTAAACCTTTGGGTGCACCTTAGGTCATGATAAAATAGAGATTTATAGATACTTTGTTGATTCATCTACTTTAAGCTTTTGTATCAGGTTTTCAAATATTTTTTGGAAGAGTGCAACTCTGGGCCTCCATTTAGTGCACATATCCTGGTTGAAGGAGTACCTTAACCCCTTTGAAGCATTCTGATGTTTAGGTCTTACAAGTTTTTCGCAAAGGTCCTCAAAGAATTTGGCAAATTCTAGTTAATCTTGTCTAAAATATCCCACCAAAAATTCATTCAAAATAACTAATCCTACCCCATACCACCCCTGCATTACATTGTGTGTCAACAAAAGAATACCATCCATCTACAAAAAAGTGCAAAGCAAATCAGGCTCATACTATGTCTTCAGTAACCCTTGCCTTGTATTGAAATTATCTCCATAATCTGGAAGTGACAACTTGTGAAAGTCAGATTTGGAGTGTTGATCATATTTTCTCAAGGCCTTTTCATACTATTTGCACAAATTGAGGGATATCTTAATCTCCTTCACCATTTTAGGGTTACAAAATATGTTCTCTTACCTTGGTTGAAAGGCACAACCTAAAACAATTAGGACAAGATCAAGTCCTATTTTAGTGTTATCCATCTCTCCACAAATCTAACTGCCAATTAGATCACATCCCTAGCTATGAAATAACACACATCATGATCTATCTATCTTCAAGCTTCATACCATATCTTTGATGCTGCTCAGACTAAAAAGGAGAACAAATTTGGATACCAACACCTTCTGGTGTCGTTGTCAAGGAATGTTTTGAATTCCTGGGAAATAATTTGCATTGTTGAGATTGATTTGTTGATTCATTGCTAGTTCATATCTATTTAGCCCATCAACAACACTTCTGGCACCATTTCCGGGGAATGTTTTGAATTCCTGGGAAATAATTTACATTGCTGAGATTGATTTGCTGATTCATTACTAGTCCATATCTATTTAGCCCATCAACAACACTTCTTCCGCCGTTGTTAGGGACTTATTGAAAATATTTGAGATATTTGGATGTATATCAAACCCTGGTAATGTATCTTGTAAGTTCTGATTGCAAATATATTGTTAAAACATCATTCTATACTTATATTTACAAGGTGTATGCAAAGGTTTCAAGTTCTTCTTGCAATTTTATCAGTTTCAAGTAGTAGATGCACTTCATTTGCATTTGTGGTTGATAAATTCAAGAAGAAGGAAGGTCTGATCTGTAAATTTGTTCAGGATTTTTATTACTGATAGGTATTTGATAGAATATTTTAGTGCATTTTCACAACTAGGATGAAAGTCCTTAATGGCGACTCCATGATACTTTGATCTTGATAAATACCAATGTCTTAGATTTTTGTCATTTATTTTGTGTTACTAATCTCTGCAAAACTGGAAGGAAGAAGATCTCTCTTTGAGAGGGACCCAAGTAGAAAGCTATTTCAATATTTAAGGAACTTAGAGTTAGATGGGAGAAAAGTTTGGAAGCTTGTTGGAGGTAAGACATAAGGCAAAGGTATATCCATTGGTGAGAGAGATCAGCCTTTAGTAAAGGATTATCACTCTTCTTCCAGTGACTCTGATTCAAGCAATCCTCTCATAAACTTGTTTACTTTAACTAGTGAAGGCCCTTCTATTTTACCTGGTGAGTTCCTTCTTCAATCTACACCTTTATGTTTCAATTCTAGTAGAACTTTCCAAGAAAATCATCACCTAGAGAATACCCATCTTGTGAACTACATTCTTGAGCCCCAAAGACCTCGCACTCCTCGTCAGCTTGTGTCACCCTCGAGATCACCACCTCAAAACAATATGGCTCAGCCTAGACCTCCATTTATTGTCAGCACCTTTGGTCTTATAGACTTTATAGGAATGGATGGTTACCCCAAATGCTATCCCACAAGATGTTAGAAATAGATTGCCAAAATTCCAAGGTAACAATGCAATAACTGGTGATCAACATCTTAAAATTTTTGTTAACATGATGGAGGATTTTGAAATAGAGTTTGAATATGTGTACATTAAATTGTTCATTCATACACTAGAATAGGATGCAAGGGATTGGTTCATACTATTTGCACAAATTGAGGGATATATTCATCTCCTTCACCATTTTAGGGTTACAAAATAGGTTCTTACCTTGGTTGAAAGGAACAATTTAGAATAGTTAGGACAAGATCAAGTCCTATTTGAGTGCTATCCATCTCTCCACAAATATGAGTGCCAGTTAAATCAAATCCCTAGCTACAAAATGACACACATCAGGATCTATCTATCTTCAAGCTTCATGTCATATCTTTGATGTTGCTCAAACTAAAAAGGAGAACAATTTGGATACCAACACAAGTTGTGTCACACCACCTTTGAGGACATCTTCTATAGAGTGTTACAAGCTTGTTCATATGTGAGGTGGATAGGATCCACCACTTGGTATGTCTCTCCTCCCTTCTTCTTTAGGTGAATGGTATCGATCGCGTGATCATTGACCTCAAATTCTTGCTCTTCTACATGGTAATGCAAGTTCCAAATTATCATCTTCCTCATTCTAGGCATGCCCCCTTCTTGATAATAGATATCCCTTGCATGTAGTTTCTCCAGGGGAAGGGTTTCTTGAAACCTTATATGTAATAACTTTGTTGGGTCATCCACAAATTCCCTATGGGGGGACATGAGTGTCCCCTTTTTTCCTTATTTCCTTGCACTTTGAATGATGTTTCTTCGATGTATGAGTGAACTCCTTATCCTCTTTTATGACAAAGGAGTATCCCTTACTTCCTTCCTTTGGATTGGTGGGTTCTGTAGGAGAACACTCTTGTGTTGGTCTCTTCTCAGTCTCTTCCACATAATGAGCCTTCTCCTTAGCACGTGCATCAATTGTTGCCTTGGTGTCTGCCTCATTTCTTCTCTTCTCTTCTACTTCGAGCTCAGCCTTGAGTTCCTCTTTGAAGGTTGTGTTATCTTCCTTTGAGTCTATTTCCATCTCCGAATTAGAAACCTTGTGTTCCTTTTCTTTCTTATATGTTGGCTCCTCTCCTTCAGGTAACTCTCCTCCTTCATGCCCTACTTCAATTCCCTCAGCGTTGCTCGGCTGTGAAGAACTTGCGCCCCCACTTCTACCTCGGCACATATAGTATTTCCTCTTTCAGGAGGTGTCCAACTTCTCCTCACTTTCTTCTTCTTCCACTACTACCTCCTCATCTTTCTGAACCACTTTTATAGGTGGGATCGGTGCTTCTCGTGGATTAGGGAAGGGGGCATCTCTAACAGCCATCTCAACTCCTCCCTGTGTTTTGGGGCATAGCTATATGAACACCTTGTGGATGTATCCCTTGATGGTAACATTATATGTTGTTCTCGAGTTGTATCTATAGGTTGTGCACAGGATGTGAACATTCGCATCCACCTTATTTATATCAAAGTTCAACAACTATGAATCCTTCAATTGGTTAATGGAACACTTTAGGTACTTAGCAGTGAATGCAAATGAGAGTTTACACCACATCCCTTTCTCTCCTTTGGCCATCACAAACCATTCTAGGCTAAAATGATGCATGACTGCAAACTAAACTTAGTCCCTAAAGATATTTGGAAACTCATACGGGATGTTCCATTTATTTTCAAAAGTTTTGCATAGTCTCTCATACCATTTATTCATCTTTGCCTTATATGCATTAGATATACTCCCATCACAAGTGAATTTTTTGAACTGTATTATAGGAGATGGATGTGTCGATGGGTAAACCCACATGTTATCATCTGGTCCATCTAAGACACCAAGTTCCCATAATACAATTATTAACAAAATGGACCCCCAAGTTATCTTTTATCCTAGGTCTTTCTACACTCATGCCTCCTTTATGATACTATCCACGATAAATTGTGCAAAATTATAATGTGCTCACTTGGACACCCTGTATGAAACATACAGGAACCTCTTGTTTATATTTGTCCACCTCTCATATGTGCCCAAGTTACAACTAATGAGTCGGGAATAAAATTTCAATGTCAGTTCTGATAGATTCATAATGACTTGTGCCCTTCCCCCTTCTCATAGTTTAATTGCTTGGCTAGCTATTCCACCTTCGCAGTGGCACTTAAAACTAGGGCCATGTCTTCACCATTGTTTTTTTGTCACATTACCTTATGGATTAAATTTCCTGTGAGTCTCATCCTTCTCCCCGTAATGTATAAAAATTATTCATGCACTTGTGACATCAACCATCTGAACAGCAATGCGGGTTTAGTAAAAAATGCCAGCTCCCAAAGCTGTAAGACCCTAGTTTTCTGCAACTCCCTCTTCACTGAATTATCTACCCTAGGGTTTCTTTGTTCATACAACCCTGGTAGCTCCTTGTAGAGATCCACCCATGTTAACTTATCATAGTCGGTGGTTCTGTAGTTGAATTCACTAATTTTGCATCTGTACAACTTTGAGCTCCACTTCCCTTCCTTAATAACCACTGGGGGATAGTGTGTTTCTGAATAGACTTCCACAGATTCTTCCTTTTCCACCACTAGTCTCTTTATACAAGCTTTCTTGGGTGTCATCATCCTTTTTATGTCATTCTTCCATGCCTTAGGTGATTCCAACCTTTCCTTTGTCTACCCTAACTTGACGACCTCCACACTTCTCTCTCATGCAACCCCCTCCTACTTTGTTGTTGTCTTCCCTACTTGTTATACTACAAGATCATGCCACAACTCACACAATATTACTAGTTTGTGACAAGTACCTCGCTCTTCTTTGCAAAACCCTCATCATACTTTAAGTTGTGAGCACAAAAATTTTCTAAGGAAAAGTAGTCAAAATGACTACCTTTACCCTTTATTTATAATTTTTCAACACCTTAAAGTTTCCTTGAACCACGTGTCTTAACGTTTCTTTTTAATAAATCACTTAAATCAACTTTCACAACTCCCCTTCATGCATCACAGTTATAACCTTCTATCACTCCAATAATACTTCACTACCATAGATCTCCTTTGTGCATGTTGTCTGTGTCAAAGTACATAACCTTCTACGTTGTTCACCAAGTAGTTCCCCATGGTTTCGTCTTCCTCTTATTATACTACACAATCATTGTTTCTCTTTTGTGTGGTCTTTAAACTTTTTTTAACACACCTTTATAACCACATGAATTTGAACACCTTATACACAATACCACTCGTTCTTCTACCTTTTCGCTAACAGTCCATCTTCATAAAGAATTTTTCAACCATATCTAAACATATCTACCAATCCATCCACCCCACACTAAATGTATGTGTGGTCCTCTACATATGGAATCACTTAAAATGTAATTAGCTACTGGCGCACCAACGTGCAACACAGCACCAGACAGAGAAGAAAAAGAAAACTAATGAAAAAAGGAAACACACAAAATGAAAATGCGTTAAGGAAAACCTAATCTAACTAGAAATACTACCTTATTTACAAACACACATAAGCCTTATTTATAGTATGGCTTTAGCCTACTCCCATTGAAATAACCTGGCAATTGTGTCCCATCCAGTGCTTATAACTAGCATGTGCCTGAATCCAGTATGAAGGATATAATATAAGGCCCAAACCAATGGACTTTAAGCTTCTCAAGATGGCACATAAACTTAGAATCATAAAGTAAAACCATTTTCCCAACATCAAATTTCTTATTCTTAATGTGACGATCATAACATGCCTTTTTCATGCCTTCTCAATCCTCTGACTCCATCTAACAAGGGATATCCTTTCATGCAACCACATTAAGTTATCAATGCACTCTTGTAACACCTACTCATTGTCTAATCCTCTTGTGTGCACAATATGCAAAGAGGCTAGCATGAACTCTACTGGAAAAATATATTTTATGCCAAATACCAATTGAAATAGTTTGTTAAATCTTTTATAAGTTGTTCTATATGCCCATAGCACGGCCAAGACTTTTTCATCTTATTCATGTCTCCCAAAATCACAAATCTTGGTCAACGTGAGACTCAATATCTTGTTAAATGCCTCAACAGTCCCATTAGCCTGAGTGTGAAATGGAGCAGTCTTGTGGTGAGCAACCATGAACTCTACCAAAAAAATCCTGACGATCGCATTCAAAAAATGAGTACCCCGGTCACTAGTCAAACTCAAAGGGCACCCATACCTGTAATTATATTTTCCCATAGGAATCTTAATGTTGTGACCACCATGAAATCCCTCATATGTGCATTGCCTCCACCCACCATGTTAGATAATTAGTGCAAGTAATGATGTACCACAAACTTTTCCTTTGCACGCCAGGTGAAATAAGGCCTACAAAGGTCAATTTCCCATTTCTCAAATGGTTCAGCAGTAGTTATTGGTTTCAGCATTTCATCCCTTTTTCCTTGGCTTACCAAAGCATTGGAAATGATCATAGGCCTTGCAATACTCAATACAATCCTATTAAAGGGTTTCCCACCAAAGACTTGTCAATAAAATCTTTCGTGCGGTGATATTTCCTGCATAGTGTCATCTGTGCAATTCACCTTGTGCTTCCTCCATGATTGCAACACACATCATGTTCCAATACACACCGGCACATGACATCATCCCAGCCTAACTTGTACATGTCTCCACTGATTAACATGTAGGGGCATGGCACATGCAGCTAAATATTTCTTCTCTAAGGCCTTCATCCCCTCTGGCACCACACCCATTCCTAGAAACATAATGATATCTTCCAAGTCCTAGAGGGTACGCACTGCAATCAAAACAGTTGTGCATCTAGCATTGCATCCTCAATACTTATGCGCATCCTCTCCTAAGTCAATCTTTGATAAATGGTCAAGCCCAAAATTACTCTTACCTGGTTTTATAACAACTATAAACTCAAACAACCTGAAACAATAAAACCCACTAATGCATATGCACCATCCAATAATCAAGGTGAGACTTGTAAACCAATTATGGTTGAAGTCCATGAAATGGTCCGTATACCACATATGCAAGGAATACACTAGCAAGATACTGCCTTTTTAGTCCAAAAGCGCATAGATTGTATAGGAAAAAATTCCTCACATTCAATGGTAGTACAATTTTATCTTTTCTTGGTCCACTTCCTTCTACAAAATCTAACCTAATGGATAGTCCTAAGAACTCCATCTCCATGAAAGAATAGATCTCACAGCCTTGCTCCAATCACCTTCCCAGTATGCATCAACATGCATGTGAAGGGGGTTATCCCAAAGGGATCAATTGTAATATGGGCGCAGTACTGCATTATAATCTCTGTCAGTCTATGAAAAATCCATTTGTTGCAGATCATCCTTCTTAATTTTGATGACGAACTCAGACATTATTCACACTAATTCCTCCAATAGTGTGGAAATCATTGTCATAGCCTAATGTGATGAATCTGGTCAATCTCCTACCCTGTACTTTGACATGTAGATCTGTAGTACCACACTCTAGCTGATAAGGTTCTCCTAATCCCACAATAATGGAAACTTTGGTAGGATCCGCTAGCAAGCCTCCTTTACATATGATATGATCCCACATAGGGTGCCAAAAGGAGTGGCAAAGACACATCCCTTGATGTTCATGGTACCCAAACTAGAACTAAATCCTGGACATCTCACACAACATATCAACCTAATATTATGACAATAGTCCTTCACTGAATCCATACACCATCTAATCATCCAATAGGTAGACTTGCAAAAACTTATGGTTGAAGCCTCTGAGATGCATTTTAACTTTCGATGTTTTTAGGGGTATAGTAGGCACATTCTTCAGTCTAAAGGGCATGACCATATAGGCAAAACTTCCCCATTCAGTGGAGAAATATTTTCTTTTCTTGGTCCTCCTTTACAATTATAGCCTAATGATATCCTGAGAATCCATTTTTGAAAGAATAGATCTCGTTCCTGGTTATTCCTTTCAGGATATCCTCAGTAAAGGCACGCCTGGAAAAGGATCAATGACACAAACTCGCATTCAAATCCATGTAATTAACATAAATCCTTATCCTCCCATCCTATCTTAATGTTGATGACCATCAACACTTATCCACTTTGATTCCTCAACATCCTCAATGATACCTGATGCGATCATCTTTTAAATCTCCTCCTTGACTTTGGCATGCCAATTCGGATTCATTCGATGAAGGTCTCTTCCAAATTGGGAATGCACCCTCCTTCAATTTGATCTGCATATCTCCTAAAGAGTGGTGAACTTCCTTGCACTATCCAGGCCTTCTCACATGTTTGGAAATGAAACAAGGTGGGTTCCTTCCCATGATAGTCTTGTATATTAGTAGGTGCATTGCTTCCGAAGAAACCTAACAGAGAACATGATTCTCACCTCACACCATTCTAGAAGGTTATCTTAATGGGTCACCCAACAACATGTTATGGTCTTGAGAAAAGTATACCTAAGAATACTTCTTCTTTTGATCTCACATCTCCACTAGGTCTCCATTTCTCATAGGAAAACATCAGGGTTTCCTCCCTCAGTGTAACATGGTAATTATTTTCCTCCCAGATGCCTTGACTGATTGCATCCTTTGTTACTCTTATCACAAACCCTCTTAACTACCTTCCGACTAACTCATATGTCATGTGCACCTAATTACTCACATGTCATACTAGTTGTATCACTTATATATTGAGCGTCTTCCCACTGAATAATTCCTTCTTTTGTTGGTTGCACAACCTCAGGGTCCTTGATTGTGTGCACATATATTTTGTCCAGGTATTCATCTCCTAATGCCTTGGTATAGGGTGCTAACTTTCCATCCATGTCAGAGGAATAATAACATGTTCCTCCTTGTTATCAAAACTTATATACCCCTTATTGAAACGTAATTCAGCATTGTTCTTATAGCACCAGGAGTGCCCAAGTAATGCTGGAAATTTTTCTACCTCATCAAGTGCCAAGACTTTGAAGTCTCCAGTGAATTTCTCCCCTTGGATAGTTATAGCAACATCCTTTAAAACACCAATGGGAATTGGCCTTTGTCTTGTTGGCCATATACAACACATTTGAAGATATTTCTATAATGGGGTCCTTCCCACTTGATTCCATGCATCCAAGGTAAGAACATTAACTTTCACGCCCATGTCAATCAGAATATTACTTAGGAGCCATCTATCAACAATTGCATTTAAGGCAATATCCTTATCATAGTCAAGATTGTGAGGTGGCAGATTAGTATGCAAGACCTGTCTCTCGTGCTCTCCTCTGGTGCTTGGTAATTTTCCTCTCAGCCACTCTCCTAACAAAGGGATGATATTCTCTTGTCTCATCATCTTGCATTACCTCCCTGACTTCATCTAGATCCTTTTGGGGAGCCTTAGCGCTCTTATTATGCTCTAACTACCGTGACTGCTCCTTTAGGCACTAGATCTCTCCTTGTAGGCTTTGAATAACATCCATGGTTTCCTGATAAACTTCCTTCGAATGTGTAGGTTCTAGATACTTCCCATGCACCACTTATTCTCTTCTAACCAGTGGTATCTACTTTGGTATCTCCCTGGCATGTACATCCTCATCTCATCATTGTCACTAGTACAGGTTCTAACTCTGAATCACGTGCCACCCTTTGCATCCACTGTTGATCAACAAGCTTTACACTCATCATCCCAGCGCCCTTATCCTTCTGCTACTTCTGGCTCATATTCTCATATAACTCCTAAGGAACTCTTCATATTTGTGCTTATTCCCACACCAAGAACACTTCAACAAATCAGGACACTCATGTTTGTAATGTTCTGTAGATCCACAGTTATAACAGGTTCCACAAGGAAATTCACTTCTTCCTCCTCCATGATTGCCTCAGCCTCAAAATCCACCCTAAAAGCCTCTTCCATGACCTCCTCCATCCTTACATGTGCCCTTCATAATGATAACCATCATCCTTGGAACTACTAGCAATGCTAGTCTGGCACACACCAGTATCAATGGCATCATGTATATGGTCTATCAATCTATAATCCTTATTTTCATGAGTAGTAGAGGTGAAAATTTTGCAATAGCATGACACATTCTTATGGATCGTGCATTGTAGCAACGGGAATCTACTTACATCATGATCTCTATGGAAAATCTTGTAGTCCTCTGACATGGTACAAATCAACCTTCACAGGAAACTATCCATTGTATGGCCCTCTACTTCAAAACTCGTACACCATAACCCGCTGTGAATCTTATGAGCCGAGTTCACAAACAATTTCTCTAGCTACTTTGTCATTACAGAAATTTGGGATTCTAGGAATAGACTAACTCCTGTATTAATTCTTCCTAACACCTCAGCGTGCAAGGTAGCCTCCAAGGCCTCACACAGATCTTTGAAATTCTTCTGTGAAATCACCCTCCTGAATGGTGATATCAGTCCTCTGATGAACCACTGAGCATGTTGCAAAGGGTGAATGTCATAAGACAACTTGGATAGGAGAGTCTTAAAATATGCGTCATACTCATGCACACTCTCTACTATTCCTTGTTGAATCTGCTTCAACACGCTGATGATTTTCTGTTAGAACTAATGTATGTGGAACTCCATTAAAAATTCATTACGTAGCGTAGTATAATTCACCACTGTCTGGTTTGGATCATATTTCTGGTACCAGCTATATGCACACCCCTTACAACATGGTTACAAAATACTTTCTTTCCACTCAAGGGAAGTGATTCCTTTTGCGTGTCATAGTAACTCACACTTGTGTATGTGTTCCATGGAATCCTCAATTCCCTTGTAATCGGGTAAGTGGAGTGACATCTCATAAAACACCTATTGATGGTGTTGTGGAACTTGTCCACCAGATCTAGGACCTTGATTCCCTCTGGTGTTGCCTCCACCACTAGACCCACTAGATCTGCTAGCTCCTATCCCTCCACATCCACATGATCCTCCTCCTATAGAAGGAAATGGCCTTGAAGTAGTTGCACCTTGCAAACCCACCATCATGCTAAACTACCCTTCAATAGTCTGTTATATTGAACCACTCCCATATGTGTTTCCCACACCACTTATAGATGTGATACTCAAACCTTTTGAACCCACACCTTTCCCAAATGTCGTACCAGACAGGATACTTCTGAATATAGGAAATGATTGTACAGCCATAGATGTACCAAATGAAATATTATACCTCCTAGGTGTCACTCTACTACCAATACCGATACCAACTAGATTATCAAAACTTATCTCAGGAACTGGAAAACTAAGCACAAGGGTCTAGTTGTCCATGTGGTTTAAGATGCTGTGCCTATGGCTCTCCTCCTTTCTTCATATGATGAGCTTTCTCTAGAAGCCAAGGGGGTTTCTCTTCCGCATTTACCAATATGGGGTAGCTCAGACTGCTCAAGTTCCATGTCCTACACATGAACCTCAAATACTTCCCATAATGTCTACCTCCATAAATCCATCACTCTTACAACTTCACACTCTTTCATCCAACTCACTCTTCTTGAGCTTCATTATACTTGAGCCACCTCTCCTCTCTCTCCATTTCCACTACAAGGTCCATCCATCCTCTACCTTGCTAGCTTCCACACTGCCCCATGCCTAGCAAGAGTTTAGCCAGTCATGGGAAAGGCTTCCAAACTCAAAGTAATAACCAGGATCTTGATAGCTAGTGGAATAGCATGCAAGAATGATCCTATAGGATCCCTCAAGAACTCAAACTCAGCAATCTTCAGACAATAATAAGTTAGAAATAGCATACTCCAAGGTGTAACTAATCAACACACCTCTCCACCAGTGATCAAAAGCATGATTCTAGGTCAGATCAACATCCTTCAACCACTGTTAATATTCCTTGTGAGTCCAAATATGAGGTCTATAATACCAACTTTTCCTTGATGCATATGTTGAGATCCATTCATATAACTCTACTGGCAAACAACACAAGAATGTCTCATAGAGTTCATGATACAGGTTCTCCTCCACCCATTTTCATGCATCAAACTTAGATCTAGTATTTAACCTTTGAGAAAACTCATCCTTCATGCTTTTAAGATAGGTCTAGACATTGTCTAAGGTCAGACACTCTATCATCACACATCATTCTCACAACATATTGAAAATAGGTCCTGGAAACAAAACCAAAATGTATTCCCTATTTGCCTCTGACTTCTCTTCAAACCCTAAGCACACTGGCATATCACCCAGGATGACTCGGAGCTCACCCTAGGCATGTGCAGGTGCCAAGCCCCTCCTTTATATGAGCTTCATGAGAATTTTCTCCATTAATGAAAGGGTGTTTGCATAGTTAGAAACTAGTTACATTCATTCTTATAATTCAAATTAAGAACTAGATTTAGATTCGGGCACACCACATATGGAAGTAAACATGATCACATTACAGCAATATCATAGATAAACTCTAAAAAATATCAAGAACACATGAGTTTGAAGTTATAGACAATAAAGAAAACACATACATCAAGATCCATAACACATATGTTTAGAACCACTCCATTGTATTAATTCATCACATTACAATAGCCAATAATACATTAGGAATTCCATGGATGGAGATAATACAAAAGCAGAGCCTCAACATGCACTCGATGATAGCTTCATTACAGAGCTTACAATCTCGTATCACACTCACACTCTATCCTCTCTCTATACACCCTCTTCCCCTTCTGAATATATGTAAAACCACACAAAAGGAAGAATAGTGATGAATCTCCTCTAAATTCCCATCATTACAAGAAAAGGCCTGAAGGAATCTTTCATGATCACCTATCCACTACCCAAGAACATGTCAAATGTCATCATGTGTTTCCCTAATTGACTATCCTCAACATGCAAGTGCCAGCTATCTGTAACTAACTCCACCTTTCCAGCCCTTGATCCTTTCATGATAACTGTAATGATACCCATGAATATTCCTTCCTTGAGTTGTAAGGATTCATATCTTAACCTTATCCAAACCAAATCTAGTCACATTTCCACGTGCTCTCCAACATGAATTTGATCAAGGCTCAAAAGTGACTAAGTCCTGAACCTTTCCTTCCTAGGCACAAGCCTTCGTGCATCCCCAAAGGTTACTTCCTCGCATATATTCACACTATGTTACTGTGTGCCACAATCCTTCATACCTCAAGTGTAACACTTTGAACTATTGTTACTTCCTCATGAGCATTCAAGTGTTGATATATGATTTCTTCTGTAAAAAGGACGTGTTCCTTTAATTGTGAAGTCATGCTTGATATGGATTGTATCTTCTTTGCTCTTGAAGATCTTTGACTGAGTCAGGATATGCTTGGACTCTTTTATTTCTTTCATTTTTAACACCTGAGTTTAATCTGATTTCAGGGTGAATTGTGGATTTACCCATCTTTATGACTCAGCCTTGGATCAGTTGCATTGATCCAAGAGAAGTTTTAAGTTTATTCTGGATGAACCAAAAATTATAGACCTTACGAAGGTTGCAAGGTCTGAATGTGTGGAATGAGCAATTCAGGAGTTAACTCAGGTTGATCTTGTTATATGAATTGGTTCCCGATATCGTAATATCAGGAAGGTCTAAACCTTGAGCCAAGTAATAAATTCTGGTATACATATTGCTAGCTTATTATCAATGCTGGATTGAATCCATTTCGGGAATGTATGTCTGTTGGTTCTTATACTAAACGATTATATTTGTAGACCTAGACTAGATTTATTAAGGTTAATAACCTAAACCTAAGCTATAACCTATGGGTTGGATTAGTGCTAATCTAACCTAGCCCTAAACTATAAGCTAAATGTTTCTAAGGTTAGTGACCTAGCACTAAGGAAGTTAGACTAAGTATCACCTTAAGATCTAACCTATGTTTCTAACCTAACTAATGACTATGGATGAAGGGGGACCTATGAAGGGGTACGAGCCATGGACGGTAGTTTCTATGGCATTAAATGAAAGGGATAAGCATGAAGGACAAGGGATTTGGCAAAGATTTCAAACAGCCAACGAGACCGATGTGGCAGAGTCGCCAAATTTGGAAATGATCTTGGGTTTTCATTTGTCCATCGCCAACTATGGCGGTTGGTGGCAATGGAGATTGAGCGGGAATTTTAGAGTAAATGCAATTAATGAACTCGGTTCTTGAGCACAGATTGCTCGGGAAGGCATGCAAAATGGAAAACTAGTTGGTTGTTTGGTTTTCCATACGCTCCGGTTTTCTCTCTGTTTGATCACTGGTTCTTTGAACCAGTCTACTTGGTGTTGCATGGAAACTATGAGAATAACTAGCTCTTTTCTCTGTCGAGGAAAGTTTATAAGGCATGGAAATAACAAATTATTGTTGTTGAAGCTAACGTGGAAGAAGAGGAGAAGGCTCGAGCTCCTTCAGATATCTTCTTCAGATTTTTAAGCGGCATTACCAGGCATGTTAGGCCCTAACTTTTAAAAATCTTGCTTTCCTTTAAATGATTTCATTAGAACAACTCTGTTCAGATTATTTTTGGTTCAGTTGGTTTTAATGGTAGCAATGTATGAATTATCTTGTTGTGTTTTCATGTTGGCTCAACTATTCAGTTGATTCCTTGCTGGGTGTACATTTGGTTTCAAGTTGTCGAATTATCTTGCTGTGTTTTGCATTTTGGTAGATTCCGAAGAAATGCTTGCAATGATAATGTATGAAATTGGCTCTATGGGAGTCCATGTATTGTTTTCTTGTTTGATTCAGACTTCAGTCGAAACCTTGCTATTTTCACTTGTTGAAAATGATACTGTTGGAATTCTTGTAATGTATAGTATATTTCGACTTCTGTAGAAGTTTAGTCGTGAGTACTATATGTTATTGTTGCTGTTGGAATTCTTGAAATGTATAGTATATTTCGACTTCTGTAGAAGTTTAGTCGTGAGTACTATATGTTATTGTTGCTGTTGGAATTCTTGAAATGTATAGTATATTTCGACTTCTGTAGAAGTTTAGTCGTGAGTACTATATGTAATTGTTGTTGTTGGAATTTTTGATATGATAGCATGTTTTGGCTTCTGTAGAAGTTCAGCCGTGAATACCATATGTTATTGATACTGTTGGAACCCTTGCAATGGATAGTATGTTGTGACTTCTGTATAGGTTAATTGAGAATACTACATGGGTTCGACTCCTTTCGAGTCCTTGAAACGTTATTAATGTTTCGACTTCAGTAAGAAGTTTTGTTGAGAATTTTGTTGGAATCCTTGAAATGTATAGTATGTTTTTTAACTTCTGTAGTAGCTTCATAGTGCATACAGTTGGGATCCTTGAAATGGGTGCTTTGTTATTGACTTCTGCGGAAGCTTGTTCTGGATACTCATTGGCTTTGATTCTGTTGAAGTTCTTGAAATGTAACTAGTGTTTCTACTTCTGTGTAATCTCAGTTGTGAATACGGTTGGTATTGACTCAGTGAGAGTCCTTAAAATGTATCTCGTATTTCAAACTTCTGTCTAAGCTTGGTTATGAATGCTGTTGTTTTGTTATGAATACTAAATGTTACTGACTTCGATGGAGCTCTTGGAACGTAATTTATGTTTTAACTTCTGTAGAAGTTTTGCTGTGAGTACTTTTAGGATTCTTGAATTGTTGTCGTATGAATTCAACTTCAATCGAAACCTGGGTTATAAGTACTAGTTGGAATTGACACTATTAGAGACCATGATATGTTGCGTGTTGGCTCATTTCTCGATTTGAGTCTTCGCTGAGCATGCATATTGTTTTGACTCTTTCTTAATATTTTTGTGTTATATTTCGTAGTAGCTCGATGAAACTTTGAGGAAAATTATTGGTAGGGAATTCGGCTTCTGTGAAGACCATGTTGTGATTATTCTTCTTGAAATCAGCTTCTAATTTACATCCTTGCTGTATAATCGTAGGGATTTGTTTAGTTGAATGAATTTTTGTATGTTGCTGAGTGTTGTGACTCAGTGGGAATGTCGTTTTGTTTGCACATGGTTACCTCTTTTGTTATTGTGTTATCTAGTCTTGTGCTTGACCAGGGTAAAGAGTTACTAGCTGTGCCATGACAGGCGATGGAGTTGGATATTTTTCATGTTGTTGTATAATATGGAAAGTTTTGTGGAACCTATTGGAGTTGGATTATTTATTAATGCTTGTTGCGTGAACTCTTGAATCATTTAATAGCTACAGGTGACCTTTATATTTGGAATTAGATGGAACTGTAGCTCTTCTTGTAATTTTGACTGTTTAGTCACATGCGTAAATGTATTTGCATTAATCGGTACAGTTCAGAATGTTATTGACTAAGGATTCTGATGGACTCTGTTTCTTCTTCTAGACTATAATTTATATGTTGATGTATAAATAAGTTGAAGGGAAAATTCTCTCTCTCCTAGTCAAGAAACCTTGTGTGATTTCTTCTTGCATCCATTTGCGATCTCTATGGTAAGGGCATAACAAGAATAAACTGAGGTATTGTATGGAGAGACTGGTATAAAATGTGTGCTGTTGTATAAATAGGTATACTTGTCAATACCATTGAAATGTGTTAGGATGATGAAAGAATTAAGACTGTGAGATTGTTGAATGTTTTAATTGCCACTAAGAAATCGTAGAAACAATCTTGTAGGAATTTTGTTGTCTTAAGAATGGCTGTATTCATATGTTCTTAGTCTCTAACATATAGGATGAATAGCCTAATTTAAGTTTGGAATGTGAAGGAATGATTTCATTTAAACAGGTTATTTAATGAAAACAATTGGTGGATTGCATTTGTTTTAAGAATTAGTGCTTATCATGCTCAGTTCACCGAACTAACCCGTGTTGACAATTTTTGTAGATGATTGCCGTAAGTGGTAAAGGCACGCAGATCTGATATGATGTTCAAATTGTTTAATTTGGTTTTATGATGAATTTCAACTTGATTCTCTAAATGTACTACGTGAAGAAAGATGTTCTTTTGCTATTGAGTATTGTATCAAATATGTTGAATGCATAAAATGTATTTGATTAGCTTTGAAATGAATGAAATGAGGTATTTGTTACTTATGTGTTTGCATTCGTATCTTGATGGTTTGATCTTCTTCGGTTCGAATGGTTTTAAGAGCATTGTTATTATTTTATAACTTGGAGACCTTTGTGATTATCTAAGTAAGGTTGCAAGGTTATGTGACTGAATACTTATGATTGTTTAGTAGTTTTATTATGTTCTATCTAAAGCTAAATTGGAATTTAGATCACTGTCTTTCGAGAAGCTAAGGTTAAAATAAACCTCAACAGGAAGCTAAAAGAGCTGAATAAATTATTACTTCCTAGTCTTGATCTAAGTCAAGACAACGTTTAATTGGATTTTTAATCACTATATCTCAATACTAATAAGTAAGATATATTTCAGCTATGAGATCTGATATATAAACCAAAAAGGGTTTGGTTAGCAATCTCATGTGAAGATTAAGGGTTATTGTCCAGTTTCGTTGATTTAGATTTATGTTTTTCTATGAACTCCTTGTTGGGACCTCAAGTCTTAATAACTTCTCTTTACGTAATGGGTTTTATTGAGAAAGGTAATCCTAAGGTGAGGAACCCAGGGGTTGGGAAAAGACTACCCTAAAAGGCGCGTCTTAAAGTATAACTTTAACTCAACGTATGTAACACTTATATATAAGTAGATATTTTCGAGGTGGATTTGAAGGTTGATGGCACAAGTCAACTACAGGGTTGTACCTTCGAGAAGATTAGGATCTTCTCGAAGATACAACAATACAGGTGACTTATGGTGACACCCTTTGCATTGATCGTTAAGATTTACACCTTAAACTCGAACAAGATTTACTCTGGGACTGGTTAGGAACGTGGTTATGTTATAAGGCTGCCCCAGGAGACTCGGGGTATCTTGACACACTGGGTTAACTAGGGTTGACCCAGTATGTCAGCGTATCCCTAACCCTCGGGAGCATCCCTATAACATTGTCATATTACTAATCCATTCCTGAGTGAATAACGTGGGGCAGGAGAGACTGACAGAAGTCAGTATAAGACATTCTACATAACACAAGAATGGGGTGAAGGATGTATTCCAGAATGACGAGTATGCCATCAAGGAATACGAGACATAAGCAGTATGTTTCAAATCTTTGGCCAAAGTATCACAAGCTGCTGATTGCATTGTCCTATGTCACCTAATCTAAGGGACAAGATGCCGATGAATAATGGTAACAATTATTCAGATAGGTTCCTTGGAAAGAGCATTCTGAATCCCGAATTAGGGAAGAGAACCGCAAGAGTGATGTGTTAAAATAAAAACACCAACTCTTTGATACACATGAATAGATCGGTAGATTACCAAGTCATGGAATGAATAGATCGGAAGTACTCTGAGTCATTACAGCTGCATATGGTTATCTATTATAAGAATGGTGGTTTTGATTTGTGAGTTCTAAATTATGTATTTAGAACTAGGAAGCATTTATCAAAAAAAAAATTACTTGTTCTAATGTTCTTAAATGGGGATGTTACATCAGGTACTAGGTCATTTTAGGGGATAAATAATGACAATAATCTTCCCCTATATATACAAGTATGCGTCCATAACTGATGCAGCCTAGAATTTACCAAGAATAACCTAGGTGCGCTAGCACATCACTCATCCTAGACTAAGCGCTCACCTGAAGTACACAAAGGTACCAAGCCCCTCCTTAGAGTTGATTGTACAAGATGTGAACATGATGAAGATTTAGTGCATTTAGATCCATAAATATTATACACTTTCCACAAATCATATTCTAGATCTAGATCTTAAAGAATCATGGATCAAACGATAAACATAATGAAATTATCCATGTAATAACTAGTTACAGTCACGTTTGACACCGTTATTCATCCAATACACTCCATTATATTAAAATGCAATGAACGCAAAATATTTTTACAATAAGTAGTACCATAAGTTCATGTGTGCATCAGATCTGGTAGCATAACTTCACAATAGCTCATACATAGTCCTCTTTTAACCTACACAAATTACTACATATTTATAAGGGTGGTGATGTGCTCTTCACCACTTACATAATTCCCCAAATAGGTCACATGCTGAAAATAGACATGCACCTTTACAATAATACACACACATGCAAGTGTGTTAATATTAGATCTCTTCTAGTTAACTAGAAGTGGTAATCATATTATTAAATTGAACTCATGCAAAGCACTTAGTAGAAATTCCTCCAAAAATAGCATTTCTGTACCACGCAAGTTTCCATCTAGTTGTGTACCCCACACACTATCTCCAAAAATAGCCCATAACCATGAAAATGGCTAAGTCCAGATTCATTTTGTCTTCTGCACGTGCTTCCTTCCCTTTCCTTCCACACCTTCAAACCTGCCTTGCTACTGTGCGTGAATATTTTTTGTGCCTTCTTCTTAGTGGCATACTTTGTCTGCTCAACATTACCCCACACTAAATTGCATTACTGCCCCAGAAAAGGTTGCCTTTTGATACTTTAAAGAATAAAGAATGGGAATGAAAGGAAATTAAAGAATTATTGTACAAAGAATGAACTTTCACCCTGTAATGTCCTTTGTTTCAACTAGAAGAATTAACTCCATATATTCTTCTTTGATTTCAGCCTCTAAGGTTTTCCAATCACTTAGTGTGGCTTATACCTTTTCTGGAATATCCGATGCAATAGAATCTATATCCTCTTACACAATATCTTCCTTCTTGTTTTGTAATACTAGAACAATGTTGGACATTACATTCACCCTTCCTCCAGAAGATCCATCTTCTGTGATGTAAGCTTCCCAATTTCAGCTAGCCTTTCTTTATGGGGGTCTTAGGTTCCTGCAAGGGCCTCATGATTTTATTTGACTAGTGCTAATATCTCTGCACACCCCAAAGTCTCATCCTTCATCACCTTTAGGACTTCATTGTCTTCTACCATCATTCAGATTCTGATTACTACTTCTGGAGCTGCACAAATATTCAATGCTTGGTCTGCTTTATTCATCTCTTCCTACAAATTCTAGAGTAAGGCTTCATAAGATGAAATCTTTCTAGCTACTGAGCCCTTGCTCTCTCCGCTTCATGTTCAGGGTCCTTTGGTGCTAGCATCTGAATCGGTCCATCGTCAAGCATAAAATCAACTAAGGTATGCACATAATGCATAGCCAAAGGGAACCTTTTAGGTACCTTGGACTCCAAGTGCAGTCTTTCCTTTAGGACATGATCAACAATCTCCTCTACCATGTTGATGAGGGTCCCATTCTTCTTTTTCTCTAGGTCCTTCTCTCATTGTAGATGTGTTATTTCAGCATCTTTGGCCTTGTTTTCTTCATATAGCACTCTAATAGTGGCATCCTTATCTATGTTCCTCTGCACCACATTTGTAGATACTTTTACCAAGGCATTACTTATCTTCTCACCGAACATGAGAGTGGGATTTATAGTTATGTACCTATTCTGTGGCACCTTCTTCATTCTTCTTGATACACAATACTCTTCAGATACATCAAAATCAGGCTCGTCCATGTGATTTTTCATGGACCACGACAAGTGTTTCCTTGTGCATGTGGTTTCCATTACTGGGTCCATCAACTCACATCCAAATAACTCCTTGAGGCCCATTATATTCTGTAATCGGGTGTGGATAATTTTACATGTGTCCTCATCATAGCCCATATGCAGAACATTATATTCCTCACTTGTGTGCTTTGTTCTTGGCCCCTTAGGTACCTAAGCACCAAGGTTTAGATTTGGATCTTATTTTTTCATAGTGGTATCATGTTCCAGTTCTCCTACCTCTTTATCCTTTATATCTTCCTCCTTGGGTTCTTCCACTTCTTCCAGTTATACAAGGGATTCAAGCATGCTCTTTGCATACTCTTCCACCTCCTCATTCAGCTTTATCTTCCTCCTTTTTCTCTTAGTTGTCTCTTCTTGAGGAGATATTCATGATGACCTTCTAACAGATTAAGGATTTCATGTGCCTTGTGTCCTTGTTCTTCTGAACACCCTCTTGAAACGGCACTCTCTTTGGACTACTTCCAAGTTCTCTTCTTCCTCTTGTACCTGAGGTGGGGTATTTGCACGTTCATTCTCCATTCTATCTGTGGGCTACCTCTGGCCTCTATGTTCTAAGCCACCACTATCCTCAGCATCTACCTCTATAGATTTTGTGGGCTACGGGGCTGGCATGTTCTCCACTGTATGCTTTCCCTTAGGTGGCCCTAGTAGAGCAAACTCATTCTCCACATATTTGTTATTCTCCAACCTAGGCTTAAGATGAAGGTATATGAGTGCTACTCCAATGTCCCCAATTTCCAAGCTTACATGCTTCATGCTTATAACATCTAAAATGAGCCTCTCAACATAGGTAGTTCGGCTTCGAAATACATGTCTTCCTCAGAGTGTGGTAGTCATCATCTACCTTGTCTGTAATAAAATTCAAGCGGTGTGCATTAGTAAAATGGTGGACGGATGCCTGGAAGTAGCATGTTGTGAAGGCATATGGCAGTTTGCACCATGGGCTTTATGTCCTATCCCTCATAGCGAACCACGTGATACATAAGTGCTGGTACATCGTAAATTATACTGCCTTGCCAACTACCATAGGTAGCTCCTTGGAGATGCACCACTCCTCTTCAAATGCCACACAGATTCGATCATACCACATCTTCACCCTTTATTTAAATGGTCCACTCATGGACCCTTCACATAAATACTTGTCAAATATTTCTATCAAGGACTTGTTTTCCATGGGATATTCCCAAATCTTTTTCTTCGGCCCATCAAGCACTCTAATTTTTATAAATACTAAAGAAAGTAAGATATCACCAAAACTAATATTATCACTTATACACACTTCTTCGATGATAGTTTCTGCAATGTATCCTACTATGTTATAGACTACTCCCTAAGACATCTTCCTCATGACATGGAGCCACATTGTATTCATCTATGATCATCTCTCATGATCATTCAACTTGCTCACTAGATGCACTGCTTCTTATACCACTGGGCACTTCTTTAATTTGTCAATTTTCATTCCATGCAGACCCTTTTTGTACCCCAACTCCTTCCGTGTCTTCATGATTGTTTCTTTATCAGTCAGGTCACTAATCAAGTCTACACCTTTGCCTTTTAATCATGTCAATGTCAAAATTAGGGCTACTGTAATCCTTACCCTTCGTCTAGCAAAAATAGAAGTCCTTATGGACTCTGCTCATAAGTCTCTGTTATAGAGGTTCATACTTTCCAAAATACATGATCTTATATAATTGATAGACTCCCACCTATTTTAATAGTTTCTCCCCAACATCATCATATACTAGCATATCTTCCACTGTGTGCTTGTTGGTCTTTGTACTCAACAACGTGTCCAATTCTTTCTTGTTATCAGAAGTGTGGTGATTGTAATCACTAACCTTGCAGATACGGATATGGGAATCCCATTCTTTCCCAATTATCACACCTTTTGGATACTACATTTCTGATAAATTACTCTTGGGAGAAATTTCAAGTTCTATTTCTACTTTCTTCTTTCCTTTAGCTCCTGCAGCAAGTACTTTCTTTGGTGCCATCTAGAAATCTCAATTTTCTTTCCGTTGTAGTGAGTAAGTCAAAACCCTAGCTTGAATTTACGTTCCCTAGTTTGAAACCTCATGCCCTAGCTCTTTCTCAATGTGTCTTCTTCACTCAAAATCCTTCACCAATGGGGATGTAAGCTTCTTCTATGGATAAATCCACTCTCCATGTCTGATTTCACACTCTTCGCACCTCAATACTCTTCACTCATCTTGTTCGCACTTAGCTCATTCAAATTCTTACGATCACAATAGTTAAAATGAACTTGTGTCACACCCTTATATAGATTTTCAAAAATTTGGTGCATGTATTGCTCCTTCACCTACCAAAAATCCTCTCATTAATTGACCATTTTCAAACTTTTCATGCGGTATATCTTCGCACCAAGTTATAACCTTCTAGCATGCCTTCCTACCTTCTAGTTGTGGACTTCTCTTTAACGCGCTTCCATGAGCCCAAGTACCTCGCCATTGTCGCCTCCCCTTGGTAGTCTCTATGGCCTCTACTTACCTCATGGTATACTTGTTCCTTTGTTTATCTCTATCTATGGTCCTTATTTTAAAGTCAATCTCCTTTCTAACAATGCCCCAAACTTGACTAGCACCTGTAGCGGTTTACTCCTTTATGTGTACCCATTTTTTCAATAGCCGCCCTACACAAATGGTATGTGTAGTCCTCTTTGCATAAAAATTCTTCAAATGGTAATTAGATTCCAGCACGCAAATGTGCTTATTACACAAAACACCAACTAAAATGACAAAGCATAGAAACAAAAAAGGAAATACATTAAGGTAATACATAAATTAAAACCTAATCTAAATGGAAACACTACCTTATTACAAACACCAAAAAGAATTATTTATGGTAGGGCTTCATCCTACTCCCATTGAAGTAACCAGGTAATTTTATTCCATCAAGCACCTCTAACTGGTAAGCATCTATTTCAAGTATGTGAGTGATAACATGTGGTCCCAACCAATGCACGTTAATTTTTCCTGGATGGCGTAGAAACTTAGAGTCATAAAGAAGCACCATTTGTCCTATCTCAAGCTTTTTATCCCTGATGTGCCTGTCATGCCACACTTTCTGCCTGGCCTTTTATTTCTTCTGACTCCATTGTGTTATTTCTCATCACTCATCTAGCTTGATTAACTTTCCAATTCATTCTTCTAATGCTTTCTCATCAGCTAGACCCCCTACACGTGTAATACATAAAGAAGGTAACATGAATTCCATAGGAAGAATTAATTCTGTGCACCAAACACCAATTGAAAGGGTGTGGCCTTATCCAACTGCTTGTATGTTGTTCTATATGCCCAAAGCACGGCATAAACTTTATCATCCCAATATTTTCTTCCAACATCACAAATTTTTGTCTATTTCTATCTCAAAATCTTGTTGAAAGCTTTAGTAGTCCCATTTTTATAAGGATGATATGGTGTAGTCTTATGGTGTGCAATCATGAGCTCATCCAATAGAATTATGATTGTCTCATTCAAAAAGTGTGTGCCCCTATAACTGGTCAAACTCAATGGGCATCCATACCTTGTAAGAACATTTTCCCATAAGAACCTTGTTGTTGTAGTTATTATACAATCCTTAGTAGGTGCTGCTTTTGCCCACCTTGTAACATAATATGTGAAAATGATGATGTAGTGTGATCCATTGTTCTATGTGCATATGGTGAAATAGGACCCACAAAATCTATAGCCCATTTCTCAAATGGCTCTGCACTAGGAATAGGTCTTAAAGGCATTTCATCTAATTTCCCTGGTTTACCGAGCGCACTGACAGTGATCACATGCCTTGCAATATGCCTTACAATCCTTATACAGGGTCTCCCACCACAATCCAGTGAGTAGAATTTTTCACATAATGGCATCACCTGCATAGTGCCCACCTGCAATACCACCATGATCCTCTTCCATGATATATGTGTGCTCATACTCGAATACACATTGACACAATACTTCATCTCAGCCTAACTTGTATAGGTCACCACTGATCAACATAAAAGGTGTTGCATTAATTGCTAGTTGTTTCTTCTCTAAGGCTTTGAGTCCTTATGGTGCCATACCTATGTGTAGAAAAATAACAATATCCTCCAAGCTCTGAAGGCGCGTGATATAACCTGTATAACTGCGCATCTAGCATTGTATCTTCAATTGTTTATACGTCTTCCCCTGAATGTATCCTTGATAAATAGTCAAGGCCAGAATTAATTTTCCCTAGTTTTACCATAACTATAAAATTAAATTATTTGAATAAGAGCACCCATCGACATATGTACCCTTGTAAGACTGGCTTATTTACCAAGTATTTCAATGCCATGTGATTGGTATAGAATAAAAATGGTGTTGTTAGCAGGTACTATCTGAATTTATGTAGCCCATAAATCATTGACAAAGCCTTGCACTCTGTAGTTGTATAATTTTTCTCTACATGAGTCAAATTTCTACTAGCAAAATAGATAGGATGATCTATAATACCTTCTTCAAGCTAAGCCAACACCATGCCAATGGTCATGCCAGAAGCATCCATATGTATAAGAAATGGTTGGTCCCACGAGGGAAAGCACATAATAGGTGTTATAGTAAGTTTCTCCTTCAATGTCTCCAATGTGCGTTGTTGCGGTTCCCCCCAATAGAATGTCCCTTTTCCTTTTAGTAACTCCTTCAAAGGTGTGACAACCTTAGCATATCCTTTGATAAATTTTCTATAATACCCAGTGTGACCCAAAAATCTGCGCACCTCACTCTGAATGGCAGGTTCTTTTAGGCCAACAATAACTACAATTTTAGATGGATCTACCAACAAACCTTCCTTATAGATAATATCCCCTAATAGAGTGTTAAAAGGTGTAGCAAACACACACTATTTGATGTCCAAAGAGATGCTTAACTGTCTACATATTTTAAACATTAAGTGACAAATTTTCACAATGGTCTTTAACAAGCCCATACACCGTCTAATCATCCAAGTAAACTTTCAAGAAAAGATGAATAAAATCCTTTAATGCTTGAATAACTATTTGTGAAAATACAGCAAGCACATTTTTCAGTCCAAATGGAATCAAAGTATATGCAAAATGTCCCCATTCAGTGGTGAAAGTAGTCTTTTCCTGATCCTCATGTGCAATCCTAGCCTAATGATACCTAGATAATCCATCTATAAAGGAATAGATCTTGCACCTTGTAACGCCTTCTAACATTTCCTCTCTGAATGACATAGGTAAAGGATCATTCACACATGCATCATTCAGCTCCCTGTAGTCCACAGAAATCCTAATCTAACCATCTTTCTTTATATTGATCACCATTAGGCTAACACATTCTGACTCTTCCAAGGGCTTGATGATTCCAGACTTCAACATTTTGTCAATTTCTTCCTTGACCTTTTCATGCAAGTTTGGGTTCATCATGTAGGGTCTCTTCCTAACCGGGTGTGCACCTTCCTTAATCTTTATCTTCATTTCTCCTAATAATGCATGCACTCCTTTCAATTCATGGTAGCCACTAGGAAATAAATCCTAAAAATCACGGAGCAACTCCATTATTTTTGCTACTTCAGATTTAGACCAATAATCTCTAATTATTGCCTCTTTAGGCTCAGGATCCATGTACCAATATTCACTTTCTTAGTCCTCATAGGTTCATGATATGTGCGTGTGTGTTGTTACCTGCATTATCCAAGACCTCGTGCACACCTGTTGAATGAGATATATCCAGTTCTTCTACTTCTTCATCATCGAATATATAGACCATCTCCCCTTTTTCTTTCTCAAAGCAAGCACGCTTAAGTAGTATGGCATCTGTCTCTGTTTCTATAGCAAAACACGTTCCTAAGTTGTTACCATAAAATAAATCCTGAATGAGTTCTTCTTCTGTTGCACTGTCTCCCCTAGTTAACTACTTTATAACCCTTAATTCCTCTTCTACTGGAGGTTTACTATAGAAGCAATCAAAATTTTGGACCATACATATAATCAAATCCTGCCAATTTTTGGTTTCTCTATGTATCCCTACATATACATACCAAGCGCATACGCATCCTTGTAAAGTAGAATAAATATTGTATACCCATAGAAAATGTGGTAAAGCTTCCTACCCCTCTATTCAAAGCCTCTCACACTACTGGATGTGATGTTGAATAGGTTGATTACCATGATATGTGCATATTCAAGTTGGTGCATTGCTCCTCGAAAACTGAGTTGTAAGAGAAATCCTGACTTCATTCCATTCTACAAGATTATCCCTGTGAACCACCCACCAACACGTTGTTGTCCCACATAGGGTATATGCTAGCATACTTCATCTCTCCAACTTGTCTATCCATTATTCTTCCATGGCATGCATGAATACCATAGGGTCCCCTTTCCTAGTGTAACAAGGTTCAGAGTTGTTACCTATTCTCCACGTAATGAGGTTTACTTTTCCACGCAAATGTGCTCCTTACTTCATTCCCTACCAACTCATAAGTACCATGAGCCCAATTATCACAAGAAATACTTGTAGTATCATTAATAGACTATGCAGCTTCCCACTAAAGGATTCCTTCTTCAAATGGCTCAAGCACTTATGGGTCCCGAATGGCATGTACATAAATCCTATTCAGATTTTCCTCACTCAAAGGCTCAACATAGGGTGTAGAGTTTCCATCTGTTAAAGGGATAATAACTCTTTCCTCCTTATTTTCAAAACTGATATATCCCTTTTTGAACCGAAGATCAGTATTATTTACATAACACCAAGGGAGTTCAAGCAGAGCTGGGAAACTATCTGCTTTTGTAAGTGCTAAAACCTCAAAATCCCCAGTGAACTTGGCCCCTTGTATAGTAATGGATACATATTTTAAAAATCTGATAGGAGTGGCCTTAGTTCGATTAGCCATAAATAATACATTAAAAGATGGTTGAAATGTAGGTCTTCCCATCTGTACCCATGTATCTAAAGTAAGCACATTGACTTTTTTTCCTGTATCAATCAATATATTGCTTAAAATACATCCATTCACAACAGTATTCAGAGTGATTTCCTTGTTGTAGTCTAAGCTATGGGGGGGAAGATTTATGTGCAGGGTATGTCACCCATTCTTAGTATTATCACTTGGAGTGTTTCCCTTTAGCCAAATCCCTAGTAATGGAATAATATTCTCCTGGTGCAACATTATCCATACCTCCTTCAAGTCATCAATATCTAACTAGACCATCAATATCTAACTAGACCGTCTTTGCCTCCTTCTTTAATTCCATCTTCCTTGATTATTCCTTTAGACATTGTATTTCACTCTAAATATTTCTAAGGACCTTTATGGTCTCTTGATAAACCTCCTTCTGATGGGTAGGATCCAAATACTGAGCATGTAAAACCTCTCTAACACACGTAGCTTCAGTGCGGGTAGTGATCTTTATAGGCAATAAGTAGGATTCTAGTTCCAACTTGGGCATCCACTGATTTTCCACAGCATGTTGTATCTTAACCATCCATGTGCCTTTATTTTCTTAATTATGTTATTTACTAAGATGCTCATATAAGTCTAGGCATTCTTCATAGCTATGATTCTTTCTACAGAAAGAACATGTAATATTTTGAGGACATTCGTGCCTGTAGTGGTCATGTGATCCACATGTAAAGCATGTTCCATGAGGGAATTCACCTCATCCACCACCACGGCCTCAACCTCTGAATCCACCACAGAATCCTTAACCTCTACCATGTCATCCATCATAGTGCCCCTCATTCTGATCATATTGCACTTGATTGTGATTCTGATCTTGATGCTCACCCTTACCCTTAGAGTTATTTGATACTCTTTTCTATCGCACACCAATATTTATAGCATCATAGATCTGACCAATCAACCTACAATCCTCTGTATCGTGAGTCATGGACCGGAAAATATTACAATAATAGGATACATTCTTCCTTATCGCACGTTGTAATAATTGGAAATGGTTGGCGTCATGGTTCAAGTGACATATCTCACAGTCTAGCAGTAATGAATTGATCTGAAAATCAAATTTAACTAGCAATTATGCACACACCTTTATTTGCTTTGTATTGATTTTCGATGTAAAAATTGAGAATTATATCCTTTTGTATTTTTAATAAAATAATTAAAACTGAAAGTACTGTGTAAAAATATAAGATAAAGAGATGAATCACTAGCAATTTGACACAAGAATTGAAAACGGAGTTCGGCACTTGTGGCCTACGTCTCCGGGTCTGGTTGAATGGGACCAATCTATTAAAATATTGAAAATAAATATTTACAAATATTTCTACAAGAATCTAATCTTCTCATCATGTTCCTTTGCCAAAAATAATAGTAGTCACTTTTTACTTCATCTCAAAATTCCCTCCCTAGCTCAAGTTATGAGCATTTCAATATTTTACACAGACCCGAATGCTATTCAAATAAAATAACACTCCTTTTATAATGTTTCTAAGCCTCCTAGAATACCGGATGGGCACTTATCCTTTTACACGGCCCACCTGTGTTCCATTCTCCTCCCTATGCATTTTCCTTATCTCTTAGGGAACAATATCCCACATTTGGCGCAGATTAAAGTGGAGGAGGTTTTAAAAGGTGGGGCGGTATAAGAACATAGTTTTTAGGTGCCTTGAATAATGCTTATGGAGGTTAAGCCAAATATAATGCGTGGAATATAGTTTCAATTAAAATGTGTGGAATATGGATATGTAAATAAAATGCATGGAATATGGTAATTGCATAGTTTAAATGGCATATCAATTAGTCCCACATGCATAGCACAAATGCAATTAGAGGCATATATATACACAAGTTGGTATAGTGATAAAATGAGGAGGAGTTAAAGACACCCCTCCATAATCGAGTGTGTCGAACCTGGCTGAGGGCCCCCAACCAGTAAATAGCGGGGTCCATTTGTCCACGAACGAGTGTCCAAGACCAGTGTTCCAAAAACCACTTTTATTTCTATCACACAAATTTTCCACATGTGTCGCAATATAATTGAAACACTTGGCAAGCGTGCACACGTCCAACCTACACAAAACTCCAAATTTTGCTAGTTGCTCGAAAATTTCAGCGGGCTATAACTTTTGCAAACGAGCTCCGTTTCCTACAAACAAGATATCGACAGAATCGTATAATTTTTTTCCACGCTTTAAAAATGACTACAACTTATTCTGAGAAGATATTAGATTAGTGTTTCTCTGTGAGGATCCTCTGGATCATTCCTCCCCACTGAGAAACTTTTGGACCCCAAAAGTCAACTTAATTGGTGAATAGGTGAGGGTATTTCTCCCTCACCTTTCCGGTTTCCATCCATTTAGCCTTGTTCGGATGCATGCCTTTGAACCCAACATGAAGATACTCAATATCACCCCTTCACGAAGTTCTTACTTTCCTATCCAAAATGATGTCTTCCTACAACTCATTAAGATACTCAGGAGCAAAATCATCAATGGAAGGCATTATGTTAGAATCATCATGATCAACAATCATAGGCGGTTCATACAATCTTAAATTCTCAACATTTACAACTGAGTAGATTTGCATATATGGAGGTAAATCCAACCGGAAAGCATTGTTACCAATTTTTTCCAATATTTGGAATGGACCATACCGTATAGGTTTCAATTTTTTACCTTCACCTGTCAGTCTTTCCTTGCTGATGTGAAGCCAAACTGAATCACCAACTTTGAACTTGTGATCAATTCTATGTTTATCATGCCTAACTTTGTACTTGGCCTGAATTTTCTCCAATTGTTCATGGACATACTGATGAACCTATTATATTCTCTGCACAAATATTTTAGCCTTGTCAGAATCACTTGCACCATTAACAACAGTTTCATGTCCATAATATATATCTAATGGAGAATTAGGCAGATATCCATAACAAGTCTCAAATGGAGACTTCAAAGTAGAAGAATGTAAGGCATGATTATAAGCATGTTGCACATAATAAAGATGTTCATCCCACAATTTAGGATGTTTGCTACTATAGCCCCTAAGTAATTGTACCACTGTGCAGTTTACAACCTCTGTTTGACCATCAGTCTGTGGATGAAAAGCAGTGCTCTTTTTCAGTTTTGTGTCCATTAACCCCCACAATGTTGACCAAAATTCCCCAAGAAATCTAGAATCCTGATCAGATATAATTGAAGTAGGTAAACCAAAATGAACCCAAACAAACTGAAAAAACAAATGTGTAGTTCCCTCACTAGTTATTTGTTTAGTACATGGAACCAACACACACATTTTGCTAAATTTGTCCACTACCACATATAAGTAATCATGTTTCTTCCGTGTCATGGGCAAACCTCCTACAAAGTCCATGGAAACACTTTCCCAAGGCCTTGTTGGAATAGGAAGAGGAGTGTAAAGTCCTAATTTCCTGTTACTTGGCTTGCTTGTGGCACAAAGAACACATCCCTTAATATACCTGTTTACATGTTCATGCATTCTAGGCCAATAAAAATATTTCTGTAAATGTGCAACTGTCTTACTAACACCAAAATGCCCTGAAATAAGAGAAGTATGTGCTTCCCTAATCATATGCACATGCATTCATTTTCTGGAATACAAAGTTTACCAGAATGATATAACAATCCTTCATGCAAATGATAATCTTTTTCTCCTACTTGTTTCCCACTTACTAGATCCTCATACACTTCTCTAAAATCAACATCATTTACATATTGTTCCTTGTAACTAACATGAGCCAAAGAACTATGCTGCAAAAGAATAGATGCTACTACCACTGGTGGTCTAGATAACATGTCGGCAACCTTGTTTTGAATACCTTTTTTATACCTGATTACAAGATGAAATTGTTGCAAAAATCCCATCCACCTGAAATGTCTAGACTGCTGCAATTTGGTTTGTGTTTGTAAGTATTGAAGCGGTTGATGGTCAGTATGTATAATTGTTTCTTTTCCCATTAAATAATGCTTCCATTTTTTAACACTTTGAACCAAAGCATACAACTCTTTATCATAAGTTGGATAGTTTCTTACCACACTTGTAAAGGTTTTTGAATGGTAACACACTGGTCATTTGTTCTGCATCAAAACTGCCCCCATTGTGTAGTCACTAGCATCTGTCTCAATCTCAAATGAATGTTGTAAATCTGGAAGTGCCAAGATCAGAGCGGTACTTATCTTCTCTTTCAGTGTATCAAAGGCTTTCTGTTGTTTTCCTCCCCACTGAAAGACCTATTTAATACTTGTCAAAGCATGCAAAGGAGATGCAATATATGAGAAGTTAGAAATAAATTTTCTCCAGTACTGAAATGCACCTAGAAAACTCCTAACTTCTGTCACATTAGTGGGTCTAGGCCATTTCACAATAACCTCTATTTTTGCAGGATCAATTCTCAATTCTCCATTTCCTACAATATAACCCAAGTAAATTAAAGATGTTTTTCCAAATTCACATTTTGACATCTTCAAATACAATTTCTCTTTCCTTAGTGCATCTAAGACTTTTTGGATGTGTTTAACATGTTCATCCCATGACTTACTAAAAATAAGAATATCATCTAAGTAGACAATAACAAAATTATCAATGAATGGTCTAAAGATTTCATTCATAACTCTCATGAATGTTGTTGGTGCATTGCACAAACCAAAAGGCATCACTAACCATTCAAACAATCCCTGTTTCATTTTAAAAGCAATTTTCCCAAACATCACCTTCTGCAATTCTTACTTGGTGATAACCACTTCTTAAGTCTAACTTAGTGAAATAAATTGCATTCTTTAATTGATCCAGTAAATCATCTATTCTAGGAAGAGGGTAACGATTCTTTATAGTAATCTTGTTTAAAGCACGGAAATCAACACACATTCACCAAGTGCCATCCTTCTTAGGAACCAATATAATTGGTGAACCACATGGGGATGTACTTGGACGAATTATACCTTGAGCCAAAAGTTCCATTACCTGTCTCTTGATTTCCTCATTCTCTACTACTGACAACCTGTACATTCTGATATTGGGAAGAGGTGCATCCTGAAGCAACTGTATCTCATGTTGAACCCCTCTTTTGGGAGGTAGACCTTGTGGATCCTGAAAAACATCATCAAAATGAGAAACAATTTTTACCAATTCATCCTTATGTTTCAAATCGCAAGTCTCAAAAGCCATCTCATGTTCTTTTTCTTTGGCTTTGACCACCATGAGCACAAAACTTTTTCTTGAGTTTACAAGCCTTTTCATTTGACCTGTAGTTACCAAGGATAGATTATTCTTTTCACGGTGAGCTCTAACAATAAACTCAATTCCATCCTTTACAAGCAAATATTTATTTTCTTCCCTATAGAATATTGCTTTACAGATCATAAAAATAAGGACTTCCCAAAACCACCCCACAAATATCCAAAGGAACTACATCCAATTCAACCTCATCTATAAACTTGTCTGTAATGGAAAATCTGAAAGTACAAGTTTTAGTTACCTGCAGTTTTGCATCATCACAAACCCAACCCAAAGGATAAGGCTTAGGATGTGGTTTAGTTTTGAGTCCTAGTTTCTTAACAACCTCCTCAGAAATTAGATTAGCTTGAGATCCACTATCAAAAAGAGTATCAATTTTCGTATGCTTTGAAATTACTCTAATGTGGAAAAGCTCATTCCTTTTCTTATCATCAGGTATAGTTTGTTTACTAGAAGAAGATGCAACATTTGTAGTGCTATTGTTGGAAATTGAAAGAGTTGATTTACCTTGAAAACTCATAGCTGTGATTTTGGTTTCATCACCTGAATCAGAACCAAGATCATGCACTACAGTGTTTGTTTTCTTTTCTTTTCCTTTCTTAACCATCCATTTAGGCTTCTTTTCGGGATGTAATTTCCAACATTTAGACTCATCATGGTTTTTTTACAATGATTACAAAATGTTTTTTCATCTTCCTTCTTAACAGTAGAGTTTGTTTTATGCTTACCCTTTCCTTTTCCTTGTTCTTTCGAACCTTTTCCTTCAGATTGCTTGTTCTTTTGATTAAAAGAAGAGAAAGAGGACTCCTTTTTCATTTTCCCTCATGCTTCCAAATGGGTTGCTTGAACACATACTGCATCAAGATTAGTAGGACCTAAAACAAGTATCATATGCCTTAGATAACTATGCAATCCACCAATATATTTGAGCAGTGTTTCTTCTGTGTTTAGGCGAAATTCCCAGAATTAGAGCCCTTTTCCTAAATTCCTGTGTGTATTCTTGAACACTTTTGTCCCTTAGTTTGTCTTAATGTTTTCCAATCCATCATAGCTTGTTGCTTATAACCAAGAGGATAAAATTTTTGCCTAAGATTTGAAACAAATTCAGACCAAGAAGTGATTTCTTTACCTTTGGTTTCTTCCACTTCCTGAAGCTTACTCTCCCACCAAATGAGTGTTGTGCCACCCATTCGAAGAGTTTCCAAATGAATCTTTGCTTCATCATCAACAATTCTCTGAACCCTACAATATACTTCTATCTGCTTGACCCAGTTATCCAACTTCTCTGCATTTAGCTCTCCAGTATACATAGGCAATTCAAACTTGATATCTAACTTTAATGAAGGAAAATCAGATTTTAAAGAGTCTCTTTTTGGAATATCAGAACTAGAGCTTTCTTTTTTCTTACCTTCTCTAGTTCCCTTTTCCCTTTTTCTATCTTGGTACATTTCTTCCACCATTTCCTTCATCTGTAGGAATGATTGACGAAAGTTTTCTTCCTCTCGATCCGCCATTGTAGGACTTCGAGATCGTCTGGTACCAATTTTGGGATCTCCTTCAACTAACTCTCCTTCACCCTTCTTAGATCAAGACCTTATTAACATCCAACACACAACTTGTAATCCAAAAATAGTTAATCTGAACCAAAAATCATTCAAAACCAGCTCTGATACCAATGATCTGAAAATCAAATTTAACTAGCAATTGTGCACACACATTTCTTTGCTTTGTATTGATTTTCGATGTAAAAATTGAGCATTATATCCTTTTGTATTTTTAATAAAATAATTAAAACTGAAAGTACTATGTAAAAATAGAAGATAAAGAGATGAATCACCAGCAATTTGACACAAGAATTGATAACGGAGTTCAGTACTTGTGGCCTACGTCTCTGGGTCCGGTTGAATGGGACCGATCTATTAAAATCTTGAAAATAAATCTTTACAAATATTTCTACAATAATCTGATCTTCTCATCATTCGTTCCTCTACCAAAAATAACAGTAGTCACTTTTTACATCACCTCAAAATTCCCTTCCTAGCTCAAGTTATGAGCATTTCAATATTTTACACAGACCCCAATGCTATTCAAATAAAATAACACTCCTTTTATAATGTTTCTAAGCCCCCTAGCATACCGGCTGGGTGTTTATCCTTTTACACAACCCACCCAGGTTCCATTCTCCTCCCCATGCATTTTCCTTATCTCTTAGGGAACAATATCCCACATTTGGCGCAGATTAAAGTGGAGGAGGTTTTAAAAGGTGGGGTGGTGTAAGTTCTAAGTGGCTTAAGGGCCACCTAAGCCGCTAGAGATGTGGGCACTTTGTTGGAGGATAAGGATGGCACATGGATATGTATGAACATAGTTTTTAGGTGCCTTGAATAATGCTTATGGAGGTTAAGCCAAATATAATGCTTGGAATATGGTTTCAATTAAAATGTGTGGAATATGGATATGTAAATAAAATGCATGGAATATGGTAATTGCATAGTTTAAAATGGCATATCAATTAGTCCCACATGCATAGCACAAATGCAATTAGAGGCATATATATACACAAGTTGAGTATAGTGATAAAATGAGAAGGAGGCCAAGACACCCCTCCATAATCGAGTGTGTCGAACCTGGCTGAGGGCCCCCAGCCAGTAAATAGCGGGGTCCATTTGTCCGTGAACGAGTGTCCAAGACCGGTGTTCCCAAAAACCACTTTTAGTTGGTCACACAAAATTTTCCACGTGTTGCAATATAATTGAAACACTTGGCAAGCGTGCACACGTCCAACCTACACAAAACTCCAAATTTTACCAGTTGCCCAAAAATTTCAGCGGGCTATAACTTTTGCAAACGAGCTCCGTTTCCTGCAAACAAGATATCGACGGAACCGTATAATTTTTCTCCATGCTTTAAAAATGACTGCAATTTATTCTAAGAATATCTTAGATTAGTGTTTCTCTATGAGGATCCTCTGGATCATGAACGTACTGATCTACGAGGACAATTATCCTTGGTGTGAACTTTCACTTCACAATTTGTACACTAAATCCTAGTGTGCATCTCATGTGCCAAATTTTTTGATAGATTCTCCAACTAATTTTCCATAGCTGCAATTGTGCCTCCAAGAGTGTGCAACGTTGCTTCAAGTGCTTCACGTGGATCATTATATGTCTTATGTGACAAATCCCTTCTAAAAGGTTTGATCAGACCTCCAAAAAACCATTACACATGTTAGCTTGCATGAATATCATAAGAAAGCTTAGATAAAAAGTGTTTTGAAATGGGAATCATAATCCTAGACACTTTCAGTAATGCTTTGTTTAATATCCTTGATCACGCTTATACTCTTCTGCTCAAACTTAGCGATATATAACTTTTTAAGGAATGCATCTTTGAATGTTACATAATCTACACAAGTTTGATTAGGGTCAGACTTTCTGTACCAATTGTGTCAACATCCCTGTAATGTAGCTACAAATTGACTTGCCTTGTGCTCAGAAGCCATGATCCCTTTTTGCATGCTACGGTATTTCACACATGTTCATGTGTTCAGTAGCATCTTCTATTCCCCTATACTATGGAAGATGAAGAGACATCTCCATGTAAATATTTTGAGGTTAGTGTGGACCTTTTCCACCTGATTCAGAACCTCCTATGTTGCCTCTACCTCTAAAACCACCAGAACGAGAACCACCTACACCCCCTGATCCTCCACTCGTAGCCGAAAGTGGACTAGAAGATGTACTCCCCTATGTCCCAACAGTAGTACTGTACTGAACTCCTATAGTCGACATGGTGGTACTACTTTTTGGGCCCCTAGAATGTTAGCTAAGTACAAAAGGTGCATAGGAGCGCAAGGTCCTAGTTAAAGAAATGCGCATAAGGATAAGGTGCATAGGGAAGGGTTTAAGGAAACCCACGGTGCATGCAAGAAGAACCAAGGGTTTTGGACTTAGGTAAATTGGGAGTTCAGGGCAGAACACGTGAAAAGAATGACCTAAACTATGCATGATAAGTGGATAAGGTGCCAGCCTGGCGACAGATTTGCCCAAGAAGGAGCATGCCTGCGGTAGAATCTTCTAGAAGCACATCATGGTGAAAAGTAGAAAGATCAGGCTTAAGAGAGCCATGCTCACATGGAGGAACCAAATTCAGACACTTGGCATCATATCTGAGGGCACTCCAATGGTGAGTTAGCAGCCCAGAAAGGCTATAAATACAAGTGCCTACAGAGAAAACAAAGAGAGAACTAGAGAGTGGGTGGAGCTCTGTAGAAATATTGTAAGAACTCTACTAGTGGGTAATTGTATTTGGGAAAGGATGTAGATTGGGCATGGGGATTGTAAGTTTTTATTTTTGATACCCTAGCTACATTAGTCCATTTGTAATGCATGATTGTGTTATGCTTCTCTGTGACATTCTGTAATGGCTCCATGGATGTAATGAGGCTACCAGGTTATATGAATTTGAATATCAATGATTTTGATGCATACATCTTTCTCTTAGGTCTCTTTCATTTATGTTTATGCTAAGTATGGATGTTTGAATACTTCTTTCTATTATGGTACAAAGTTATATAGTCTATTAAGTACTTTCTGATCTAGAATGACTGCAAGGATCTAGAGGTCATTCTGAGCTCTATGGTTCTTTTATGTCTTTAGTCCTTTTAAACCTCTTAAACAAAAATCATTAGATGATGCTTCCCACTAAACTGACATAAAAGAGAGACTCGGCACCCACATGTGCCTCAGGTTGAGTGCGCCCAACATCTACTAGATGATAGGTCAACCACGCATGGGGTTCATATTCTTTTGTGATAGAGGTAAAAATGACTACATCTTGGTTTTTGTTGCTGGGACCCTTCTTTTCGAAGTTGTAGTGGGAAACATCATCTATGATTTGTGTTTAAGAGATTTAAAAGGACTTAAGACATACAAGAACCATAGAGCTTAGAATGGCCTCTATATCCTTGCAGTCATTCTAGACAGAAAGTACTTAACAGACTATATAACTTGTACCATAATAGAAAGAAGTATACAAGCATCCATACTTAGCATAAACATAAATGAAAGAGACCTAAGAGAAAGATGTATACATCAGAATCATTGATATTAATATTCATATAAACCTGGTAACCTCATTACATCCATGGAGCCATTACAGAATGTCACAGAGAAGCAGAATGCAATCATGCATTACAAATGGACTAATGTAGCTAGGCTATCAAAAAAGAAAACTTACAATCCCCATGCCCAATCTAACATCCTTTCCCAAATACAATTACCCACTAACAAAGTTCTTACAGTATTTCTACAGAGCTCCACCCACTCTCTAGTTCTCTCTTTGTTTACTCTGTAGGTGCTTGTATTTATATCCTTTGTAGGCTGCCACCGCTCACCCTCTAGGGCCATAAAATCTAACACCAAGTGTTTGAATGTGATCCTCCATGCGATCATGCTCTCACAATCCTGAGCTTTCCAATTTTCACCATGATGTGCTTCTAGAAGCTTCTACCACAATGCATGCTCCTTCCTAGGCCAACCTGTCACTATGTTGGCACCTTATCCACTTAACATGTGCAATTAGGTCATGCTTTTCACATATTCTACCCTAAACACCCAATTTTGGCTAAGTCCTGAACCCTTGGTTCTATCCATGTGTGCCGTGGGTTTCCTTAAAACCCTTCCCTATGCACCTTATCCTTGCACACACTTTCTTCTAGTAGGACCTTCCGCGCCTACATGCCTTTTGTACTTAGCCAACATTCTAGGGGCCCAACACTACTCCCAAACGTGAGCCCAAAATTCTGCACACTCAAATTTGATGTAGATGATGCACCTAAAAAGGTACCTCTAAACAACAACGAAGATGTTTTTCCCTACCATCAATGTACTATCTATGTGACTTACTCTTGCTTCCCTATTTCCCAATTTAGCTTGTTGACCATTGGATGTACTAAGTACTAAAAAACCAAGTGCAAGGGCTAGGTTACTAGGTAGATTTAGATGTGCACCTACGTCCCAGGTTGTCTCTGTTGGCACACTCCCATGTGAGGCCGAAGAGGTTTCCCTTTCATGCTTTCCCAAATGGGGGATTTCCTAATGCTTTGGCTTTATGCCTTCTACGTGAGCTCCAAATCCTTTGTGAGCCATCTCTCTCCTTAACACCATCTAATCTGCAATGTCACGCTTCTTCTCTATCTCCCTCTCATGCATCTCATTGTACTTAAGCCACCTTTATTCTCTCTGCCTCTCTGACACTAGGTCTTCCATCTTTCACAAAACCTACTCCTATCCCCATGCATGGTGGGGTTTAGTTATCCATTGGTTTTCTTTCCAAGTTAAGGGTTACCATCAAGATCTTAATCACCAGTGGAATTCCTTGCAAGTAAGTTCCCCTGGGATACCATAAAAAATGGAATTTCGCTACCTCTAGGAAATAATAAGTGGAAATTGAGTACTTTAGAATATAGTTGTTTAGAACACCATGAAACCAAGTATCCACAATACGTGTCCAAATCAGATCAGCATCATAAAGCACCTAAAATTATTCCTGCATCCAGAACAGTGTGTGATACCTCCAATTCCTTTTAGATGCATAAGAAACCAACCACTCGTATAGTTCTACTAGAAAAATAGCAAAGAAGCTCTCATATAAATTAGCATATAGATTTTGTTCCACCCACACATGTGCGTCAAACTCAAATCCAGTTCTGAACCTCCATGTGTACTCTTCTTCTAGATATTTTATCCAGTCCTTAACACTTACTAGGGTCAAACGATGCGTCTTCATCACGAACCATCTTGAAAACAACTTAAAAAAGAGGTCCTGGCAATGTAATCAATGATGCAGCCTAGAATTTACTAAGAATAACCCAGGTGCACTAGCACATCACTCAGCCTAGACTAAGTGCTCACCTGAAGCACGTAAAGGTATCAGGCCCCTCCTTAGAGTTTCTTGTGTAGGATGTGAACATGATGAAGAGTTAATGCATTCAGATCCATAAATAGTATACACTTTCCACAAAGCATATTCTAGATCTAGATCTTAAAGAATCATGGATCAAATGATAAACATAATGAAATTATGTATGCAATAACTAGTTACAGTCAGGTTTGACACCATTATTCATCCAATAGACTCCATTATATTAAAAAACAATGAACACATAATCTTCTTAAAAAAATTAGTACCATAAGTTCATGTGCACATTAGATATGGCAGTATAACTTCACAATAGCTCATACATAGTCCTCTCTTAACCTACGTAAATTACTACATATTTATAATGGTGGGGAATTTCCCTTCACCACTTACATAATTCCCAAAATAGGTCGCATGCTGAAAATAACCATGCACCTTTACAATAATAGACACACATGCAAGTGCGCTAATAATAGATAACTTATAGTTAACTGGCAGTGGTAATCCTATTATTAACTCAAACTCATGCAAAGCGCTTAGTAGATGTTCTTCCATAAATAGAATTTTCATACCACACAATTCTCCATCTAGTTGTGTGCCCCGCATGCTATCTCCAAAAATAGCCCATAACCATGAAAAATGGCTAAGTCCAGATTCATTCTATCTTCCGTGCGTGCTTCCTTCCCTATCCTTCCAAGCCTTTAAACATTCCTTGCTACCGCATGAAAATATTTGGTGCACCTTCTTCTTAGTGTCATACCTTGTCTTCTCAACAATAAATGGGGGGTTAAGTGAGTTTTAGCTGATAATGGATCCAGGGATAATTTTAGTGGAAAATATTCGTAATATGGTGAAAATTTCATTTTAGGAAAATTTTAAAAGCTGATTTTTTCAGAGCGCGTCGGTGTCCTATTTGCCTAAAATTTACAGTATATTTTTTTTTGGGGGTTGGCTTCGCCTTCATTTGAAAACATCTCCTATAAAAACTTAGGTGATTCATCAGGTATTATACTATGGTACTACCACAAGTAGCTTACCAAATTACCAATACCGTGAAGTTTGAACTCGCATACTCTTAAGCACCAGAGATTGATGTTAGCCTGTTAGGGTTAGTTGTTGATGCATGACAAAGAGGTATTGCAGATGTGTGACAAGGAGATATTGCAGACACACGATAAGGAGGTAATCAGTTGATGCATGAGAGGAATAGAGTTAACGCATGACAGAGATAGTGACACTTTAATCATTTTGCGATAAGGGTGTAAACAGTTGACATGTGATAGGGACAGAGTTAACATGTGTCAAGAGGAGTCATTGATACACATCAACAAGGGCCATTGACGCACATCAATAGCCCTTATTGATGCACATCAACAAAATGTCAATGAGATCTTTTTGATGCACGTCAATGAGGCATCAATGTCTGAAAATTTGTAGTCTCTCTGGCTTGAAAAAACTGGCAAAAATTTAGTTCTGGAAAACTGTCAAATTTTCCTTTCGCTAAAACTGGTTCCGAGGATATTCACCAGGTATTTTCCACCTCCAATTTTCTAGAGGTGTCTTAAAATGAACCCTGAATGGATCCAAGCTCAATCTTTGTAATTCATCATTCATTAAGAATATAGGCCTTTCCATAGCTAATCTCAACCAAATATCTATTTCGTTCCAAGCCTATGATTCTACTACGCATCCATGCACAGGCATTGTTACTTTTCCTATCACGGATGGACCAAAAAATAGTTCCTATAGTATTATGTGTTATTGATATCCTAGTTTCGTATAATTTCTTACTTGGTAGGTCATGGCTTCATAGAATGCGAGAAGTGCCTTCTATAGTTCACTGGTGGTGTTAAATTCTTACATGATGGATTTGAATATACAATTCTCGTTGATAGTAATCCATTCCAATATTTCCTCCTAGACCCAACTATTGCATTACATATTCTAACTTCTACTACTATACATCCTACTACTGATTCGTAACCCACGGACTATCCAAATAACTTTCCTCCACTTGAAGGAACCGTTTGTGCATTAGACATTCTTCCATCCACTCTAGTATCATCCCCTCATACTAATGCCATGGTGATTTATCAGGGGTATGTACATACATCAGAAATCATACCACCTTCATTGTCTTCTCATGAGAAAAATTGCATTTGTGATCCTTCCTTTTACATGCACTCTTTTCATGAATAATGATTATTGGCCACACATTTCATTTGATCCCACTTGCTCTGACACTATTTACACATATGGTGGTGTTGGCGAGAAATTTTTTTGGGTGGACAAACTTTTGGATTTCTTGCCAACACTTTGTTAATCTAAGTTCCTCTACTTAATCGGTGCAGATGTCGTATATGCATGTGCATGAAAAGGTAGATTTATATGGTGGCCTTTCAACTGGGGATCTAATAGGGACACTCCAATGACCATGTGATAAAGCTTGCAGATACCTACAAGAGATAACTTTTTCTAAAGAGTGGGAAAGGGGAGTGAAAAAAGAGGTAGGAGAACTAATGTTGCAGGTAGGAAATCAGATTCTTGCATTCACTAGTCAGAAGTATCATCACATGCATTTATGAGAAGAAACAACTTTTTAAGCATCATTAATACCAAATGAGATTTGATGAACACAAAGTATCAAGAAATATCTTAGTCAAAGAAAGCTAGAAACTCCTTCTTCTTGTATTACTTTCTCAAACAAAAGTTATACATAGTGGAGAAATGGAGGAAATTGAGAAGGGGGGAAAGGAAGAATTTGGTTATCTCCTTTGTTCTCTTAAGGTAGAATACACTCTTGAGCTTACAAGATTAATGACCAACCCTTTGAAATGGGAATGGTGCTACAATTTATAGAGTAGAATATGACTCTTCATCTACCCCCCAATGCCTTTTCATATGTCCTCACACAACTTAAAACTTTTCAACTTCCTAGGAAACTTTTAAGTCCCTTTTTATAACATAAAGGTGACTTATTACATTAGGAACATTCAGACATATGAAAAAGTGCAATCCCAATGTGAAATTATAAGATTGGAAAGTGAGAGAAAGTTGGGGGAAGATGAGAGAGAAGTAGAGAGAGAAGAAGAAGAGGAGATGTCATTTTCGATGAATTTCGTTGAACCTCATTTATGGAAATCTCCAAATGAAGTGAAAAATCGAATCTTCGAATCCCTTATACACAATGAATCTCCTTCAAATCAGCTCATGAATGCTTGCCAGGTTAAGTGACTTATTCCACTGATGACCGTAACTCCCATCCTGTGTATTATATACTATTTTTAGTGAGAGGAGATTTTTGCCTCTTCTCTCGACCATCATGATGTGATGAACTCCCTCATTCAATATTTCGCACCCTACCCTTGCCTCATCCGCTTCTTTGGGGTGACTTACTATTTTTAGTAAGCACCCATATAAGGGACTTACTATTTTTAGTAAGTGGTCATTTTCACTGTTTTCTACTCTGAACACTCATTCTAACTTCCTTGTGGTCTTTAATTCCCGTTGCCTTTGTCAGCTGCTTTTGATGATGACTTTCCAAACAAAGCAAGTTTATATAGGAAAACTTACTATTTTTAGAAAGTGTGTTTCCAGTGTTTGATTTGTGAGGGAACATACTCTTTTGGAATCATCTTGTCATTATGATCACACCCTCCAAATTCACATAGTTTTGCTAACTAGAATGATTGGAAATAAATTTTGTAATTTTGACCTGGCAGTGACTTCAAGCACGGAGCTACCATGGCAGCCATTAATGGAGCTTGAAATTTGTAGGTATGGTTGTTTGTCTCCATTTTTTATGAAAACAACTCCATTGCATTAGGTTTTTTATTTGGAGTCCATGTGCAAGTTTTTAGTTTGTTTCCATTGCCGGAGTGATGGGAAATCTGACGAATGTGAGCCTGTGCATGAAGTGTGGATTTTGTTAAAGAAAATGATTCTAGGCACCATTTGACCTCTTGTTTTTTGCATGTTGATTGTCTTGAAATTTTTGAAAGTCTGCAAAATACGACATCTTGATCTCACTTGTGCCTTGTGAGATATGTAGATTTCTCGATTGGGTTACTTCAGGGTCATCTAGTAAAAAACCATCATTTTCTTCCTGTTCTGCATCTTTTCAGCACTTTTGATCATTCCTTCCCCTAAAATATATGTATTTTCATGGATTGTGTGTTTATTTGGCCATGGCGGAGCTGGTTTAGAGAAACAATGGTGGACCAAGTGTCTAGACAATCATGTACGAAGCCATGGCAAGGTATGAAGTTGTGAAGGAGAAATGAGGGAGAAGAAACAACTAAGTGCTGGATTTAAATTTCCAAAGAAATGCACATGGAGGGATTGGGTAAATTTTTGTGTCCCTGATGTCCCTAAACTCAGGGATGTGAGGGACATCAATTTCCATGGTGGTCAAGGTGATGTCTTGTGTCCTTGATCCGACAACAAGGGATTTTCTTAAAAAATGCACCTGGGGCTAAAAGTCAGTCACATGGGTGTCCAAAAGACTTCCCATATGATTTGGGAACATTTTTTCATGTCTGATGTCCCTCACCTTAGGTACATAAGGGACATCAGTTTCCACGGTGGTCCTGGAGCTGACATGTGGTGCTTGATCTGATGGTAGGGAATGAATGCTCAAAAAAAGCACCTGGGGGCTAAACTGTCAAGTTTGGAGGTCACTTGGGGGTTGGGCACATTTTTCAGGGGTTGGTGTACCTAGCCTTAGGGACTTCGAGGACATGAAATCCCACCAAGCTCTAGGTGATGACACGTGTTGTCCCGAAAAATGACTAAGTCCCGGAACTGCCTTTGAGAGGGTAACTTGGAACGATGATAACTTGAGCTCCCTGTGGAATTTATTAGTGATATTTTTACATGATACTAGCTGGAAATGTAATTTTAAATCCAATGGTAGGGGTTATATGTCTTGATTCATCCATATGATCCATGAAAATTTGGATTTTTTATTTGATACTCCACTAGTGCCTAATAAAAAATGCCTAAAAAATCATATGCTCAAAGGTTTTGTGAAAAATATGATTTCACTATAATGTAGGTCTTGGAATCCTCTTTCCATAGAATTTTTTTTTTTTACTTTCTAACTCCATCCAGAGCTCTTGGAATCTTCTTCTGAAGCCCATCAGTTGTTTTAGGCCCTGTGAACCCTATTTTTACTCAGACTGCTCAAAGTCTTTCAAAAACTTCTCCAAACCTTCCAAAATAATTTCCATGATGTTTTAGGGTCTTCAATTCACCTCCATGTTTAATTTTTCCCTCCCATTCCACTCCAAGGGGGTTTGATCCAGTCCTAGGAAGGCTAGCAATAGCCCTTCCCAATACTGTTAGAAGATAGCATCTTTTCAGAACTTCCTAAAAACACGTAGGGGGAATGAATAGAATTTCCTAAATCACCTATGGGACCAATTTGACGTCAAATAGGGGGGTGATCAGACTGACGGATTTGACTTAGGGTACCTAGGAATGATAAAACAGAAATTCTGACATAAGGGTATAGTTTTTCGTGTTCAAAAATTATCAATTTCCCTATTACAAATTTACATGACAACAGATGGTTTGGCTTGGCTCGGATTCACACTCGATGATATTATCCCCTACCTCATTCACCCCATCTCTATCATGTATATGTTCATATTATTGTTTCTTATGGCCTTTGTGTTTCCCTTCTCTTAGTATTTGTTACAACTCACTCCTTGCACTTCTCCACTTAGTCTTGGGTAGTCTTGGCTTGACTATATTGGTGGCACTTTAGATCCTCATCATATTGACATTTCATTCCCCATGCCCTTCGACCAACATTTCTAGTTTTAATTATTCATTTCTCATTTATTCCCAAAATATCACTCGTTGGTATGCACATGGTTTCCCACTACCACCTTTCACTAATGAATAATATGTAATGGGCATGTACAATCTACGCCACAATGGATCCTAGCTTGATCAACCACATAATTTTTCTTACCAGGTCTCTTATGCATCTTTGTTTGACTTTTACCATGAAAATTATGATCTCTTGAATGACGTTACTTGGTTATTCGTCATCATCTTACTCTTTGGGGCATCATGCTTACTCCCCCTTTCTACCATCATTAGGTTTCTTACGTTTCATACTTCGGATCTAGTCTTTCACACCCATCTTACACATCTTGATACACTTGTATCATCACTGCCCTATGTTTGCACTCTTGTGTTATGGTTTGCACTTCAATTTTGAGGGCATACTACATTCATGAACCTCACATCATACACAATACACATTTCACACTTCGGTACATTCCTAACACATATTTCTAGTATCACATTCTCACAGGTCGTCACTAAACTATGATGCACTATAGTTCCAACAGTTCATACTCGATTGTTGAGGGTATAAATCCAAAATGAACCTCACCACACCTCATTCACACTCTTTATGCTCTATATTTCATTGATCATATCTTTCTAGTGCAAGCAATTCAAACCATTTCTTGATGATGCACTCTTCTTCTATTTGTTAGTTTCTTGACTATTGAGGGGGCATTTATAAATAAACCTCATATCATGCATGTTCATTCACATTCACTTGGGGAACACACTAATCCTATCACACTCATTATGCATTCCATTCCATTCATACTTACAACATATTGCATATCTTGGTTGCACTTACTCTTTTTTGTTTATAACTTACATGTTACACTTTGCTTACTATGTTAGTCAGATATTTCATATGTCATTATCTTTATCATATACACATGTGCATTCACTTGCCTTCTAGTTCTAAATGCATCCTTTACACATATCATTACACACAACATGGATGTTTGGTATTATACCTCTTAATAGTCCCACAACGGCTCCTGAGGGCATCTACCTGTATATACACTACAGGTTTTTTTGTTTTTGTTTTTATGATACTTCCTATTCTTACTAGAACACTATCTTATATTGGATCATACATACTTTGACATACTTTTTTATCTTTCTAACATGCTAGTGGGTGTTTCATGTGGAGAATTTGTCTTGTAGGAACTAGTTTCTACCATGATTTTCTTTTACTTTGCTTGATAATGTTTATCATTATTTGTCATTATTTGCGGGATTTGCTCTATGTCTTATGTGCACATTGTATGCTTTTGGCTTCTTTAGCCCTAATTGTCTTGTGACATTATGAGCAATGTCCCATGTTTGAAACCCACTTTTTCACAGTCTACAATGTCTTCTTTCTTGATAGCTTACACTTTGTCTTTTATATGTGTATTTGTCTTGTTTGCACTAACACATGTTTCCAACCACTTTGTTTACATGTGTTTTCGTTTCTATCAAACACATTCACACCCCTACAAGGTTAACAATTTCAAATCAGCATCTGGTCCTCTCCCTTTGGGTTGCATCCTCCTAGTGACTTCACATACACCCCAAATGAGAGGGGCATACATTGGGTGAATGAGTCACCCCATACAATAGTTCACATTCACAATACATCATAGTTTGGTACAAGAACAACACAGTCTTTAGTCACATAAATGACCCAGAATCTGACTTAGGTCCTCAATCACAACACAGATGCCAGTGCCCATATACAAACATGACTATCTAGGCATCACTAACCCTTCCTGGGAACCTATAACTAGGGGGAAGTTACAAACAAATTCAAAGATTGGCATAATTTTCAGAAGTTTACACAACATTTTTACAATACATGCTCAGTCCTCCAACAATCAGCATGCATGTTTATCTCCTTTTTTCTATTTACATTGGATTGAAATGGATAAAAAATTGATCAAACTTGAATAAAGCAAGATCACACACCATTTGCAATGGTGTATATATCTGTCGGGAAGCAGTTAGGGTTCGAGAATAACACTAGACATTTCTCCTTAACACCTTTCTTCATTTGTGGCATGAGATCTCCCAAAAACTCATTCTTCTACAGCTTTCTAGGACACGTTTTTATCCTTTTCACTCGTTACGGATTAGGTGCACATGTTCCTTTTCACATTTTTACATACATAATTTTTGCATACTTGGATCGAATTTTTCACATACACACAACTTCGACTACTCTTTTTATTTACTCTTTTACATGTTCATCCTTTGGGAGCACAGTCAACCTCATTGAACATATCAAGTGACAATGACAATAGGTACAATGTGACACAACACATATGCTTTCACCCCTAGGGGTAACTTCCTCTTCTTTAGATTCCACGCTTCATTTTATCACTCGTCCACGCTTTCACTTGTCTCCTCGGCACACTTTCATCATCGATCTACATGGTTATTAGGTACACATCTCTTTTTTACTTTATTTTATTGAGTATTCACTCAACAACATAAAGTGGGGGAAAATGTAGACATTAAATCATGCACTTTGTGTACATTTCTAGGTCTTGATCACATACCACTATTCATATGATTCCTAAGTGAGAAAACTAGTAATTGACATTTATCTTTGGCCTCTTTCTTTTCTTTCTTACTTTCCCTGTGATCTTCCACACCCCACTGCCCAGTCCTTAACTTTCACTAATTTATTTTTCTTGGCTCCGAGACACACAATGCCCATCCAGGATGCTATTGCCCAGGTGCCCTCATCCCCTTTGGGTGCCCCCTAACCTCTTTTGTATTTGTTCACCCCTTTTGGGCATCTTGTTTTCTTAGTGGTTGGCCTTTTAGATGTTAATTACAAAATTCAAACAAGGGAATAATATATATATAAATATATGTGTGTTTCAATTATTTTTTTTCTTATAATTAGAGACTGAAATAGATAGGGGTGTAGGAGGTTTACCTGTTATTCAGTGAATGGGTTGAAGGGTAGAATGCACACATTTAGACTTCTAATCTCAGCCAATCATAGGAACTCCTCTTTGGCTAGGGAGGAATACATTATAATAAGAAAATAATACCACAAAAGAGAGTTAAACATTATATGGAAGTGGATTTACTAGCGTATGCTAGATCCAAGAAGCGTGATACTTCCTAAAGGGCTATTAATCCACTATTTATAAATCAATACTAGATAATTGAAACATGAAAATGAAATAATCTAGTGTTATGCAAGTAAAAGGATCTTCGGGTCATGTTGAGGGTAGTTTTAGGTAGTTTGTAGCTCATAGGACCCAGGGTCTGAGTTGGGGTTGGGTAGGGTATTTAGGTTGTTTGGGTGAGGAGTTAGGTCTGTAGTCTATTTTGTTGTTAACAGACACATAGAGAAGCAGTGGTGGTTGAGGCTAGATTGATGTCGGTTAAGGTTGACCGGTATCGGTCACTATAGAAGTGACAGAGGTCTAGGTAGGTGGTGTTTAGGTTCCACTCTGTCTCAGAACAGAGGGTTGGGAGGATATGGGTGAGGAGGTTTAGGTGAGTGGTAGGCTTTAAGGTCAAAGTTTTAGGGTCTTTGGGGGTGGTTTTTGGGTGTGTTTAAGTAGAAGGTGGGGAGATTGGTTGAAAAAAGGGTGACCGATGGTGGTTAAGATCAATCTGACCACAGTTGAGGTTAACTAGCAATGGTCACTGGGATTTGGTTAGATTTTTGGTAACGGGGGTTAGGGTACTCTCTGTGACTAATCAGGGGGTTGCTCGAGGAGTGGAATGGGGTGAAAAAGGGGGCCTAGGTGTGGGTATGGATTGAGTAGGTGGGTGTTTTAAGGAGCAGGATAGAGGTTTAGCAGTTGGGGGAGAAGCAAGACACAAAAAACAAGTGAAAGGATGAAGGAATCCTCTTACTCATAGTCTGATGCGTGTTGCCATACTGAGTAGCTGATGAAGAAGAGTGATAGACATTGGTGAAAGGCTGGTAGGTGGTTGGAGAAGATCCCGTTTTCGAACCCTTTCTGACTTCAAGGTCCTTTAATGGTTGTGCTCACAAAGGTGCTTGTGAATACCTCCACTAATGGTTTCATCTGGGAATTCTACTAGCGTTGTTGTGCTCCAATGAGTGGTCAATGGAGAATTTCAATTTCCAGGTAAAAACCAATGAACCAAATTTAATTCACCAACCAAAAATGTCAATCAACCAAAATCAACCAACCCCTTGGAAAGTGAAAGAACTGGGCATTTACAGGTGACCAACGCCGGTCCCACCTGACTGACATCAGTCAAACTGTAGACCGACACCAGTTACATTGGGGGATTTTTCTTTTCAAAAGTGGGGAATATGCCTTCCCCACTTGATTTTGGGTGGCAGAGCACATGCGTCCTCCACCCTTAGAATAGGTAATAGGACAAAGAGGGGTCCTATGAGTGGGGTGGCCACTATTAGGGCTTTCTAGAAGGGTATGGGCTAGGTATGGGAAAGGTGGGGGAGTGGAATGGTGAGGTGGAGGGAAAAGTGGGGTAGTCAAAGGGTGAGGTGGTTGGGTGAGGTGGCTTGATGGAGTGGATAAAAAGGGGGTGAATTTAATTGATTTGGTGTTAATTAAATCCTTGGGTGTGTGAATGAGGGTCATTGTGATGTGTGAAAGGGGTTACGAGTGACCAAATTAGGGTTGAATCGATCTCCCATGTATAATGTGGTTATTAGATTATTTTAGAGGAAGGTAATGAAAGGTGACGTGTTTTTGGTGTCTACATTTTTCCCCTTTTTGTTGGGCAGCATGTAGTGGTAGGCGTCGTGACAAAAAATGAAGGTTTGGTTTTTTGCCCCATTGTGAATTTAGGGTGAGAAGGTGGATGTTGGGTGCCCCCAACCAAGGGGCATGAGTGATCCCCCCCTCAAATCGAGCACCGACGATGAAGAACAGAGAGATTCAGTGGGTGGTTTGATAAGGTAAGAGTAGGTGTGAATGAGAGGAGGTTTGTGGCTATGGTCATGGTGAAAGGTAGGGTGGGTGAGTAGGTAAAGCATTCAATACATATGCACATGTTGTAAAATGTAACTGAGGTATAAGGGTTGCTCAACATAATAAATTTACATCAGCTAAGGTCGTAAGGGTCAATCCAAACACGGGTTGTTCAGGTACTAGTATCCAGGGTAAAGGATATGGTCTAGGCACTCAACGAGGTAAGATGCAGGAATGCATAGGGTGGTTATGGTACATCCAAAAGGTCAAAAAGTTCAATTTTTGTTTTAGACAAAGGTCACTACCATGGGTAAGGTACAGGTCATCAGGATGAGCAAAAATAGGTACCCAGCATTGCAAAATGCAATAAGTGAGGACATGAGAATATCTACATGATCAACGGTTGGGTAGGTAGGCATAGGTAGCTATGGGTAGGGTTGGTGTGGGTAGGGTAGTTTCAATCAAGCATACGCACACATAGAGATTGCGACCACGGTACCATGGTGAAGATATTTCTAACTCTACATTGTCCAGGGTTGATCGGGTTATCCAAACAAGGGTTGTTGAGGTATGGTATCCATGGTGAAGGATACGGTCCATGAACTCAACAAGGTAATATGTAGGAATGCGTAGGGTGGTTCTGGTACATCCAAAAGGTCAAGGTTTGTTTGGGTAAAGATTACGGCCATAGGCAAGGTAAGGTCGTTAGGCTAACAACGTTGGTAACAATATCGCAAGGTAGAGCGAATGTGTAAGGTCGATGGTCAACCCAAAGGGGGTAGGTGTGGGTAAAAAGGTGTGGCATAGGTAAAGCCATAGGAGGGATAGAAATATGCCCCAACTGATGGTGATGGCGGTTAAATAATGATGAGATCCAAGGGTCAGGGAGTGGGCTTTAGGGTGAGGTGAAAAGAGGTTGTAGACAAGTTAATAGGGTGAAAATGGGTAGCAGGGTCAATTGATACCCGGTCAGGGCCAACTGATGCTAGTTTATGGAAACCAACCAAGGTACACACCAGGGCACACACGGCTCGATGTCAGTTGAGGTAAAAACTGACGTCAATTAAATTGGGGTTTGTGTAAAAAAAGGAAAATTCTACGTTTTTCAGAATCATTTTGTCACTTGCCAAATAGGAGAAAACAACATGTGAGAGAGAGAAAGGGGTGAAAGTGACCGGGAAAAACTAAGAGCTGAGTTGGCAAGCTGCATAGTAGGTGATCAATAATCAATAGGCAGGGTCCATGAGATCAGAGTGATCGATTTGGTTGGTTGGAGGTGAGTAGGTTAATTGGGTGATGGCAGAGGTAGGAGAGGGATCGGGTGGACCACTGGTGTAGCGGCCTAACATGCCACCGTGGAGATGGTAGCATGATGAGGTAAGAGTCAATCCTTTGTTTTGGTTTGTGGGGTAAATTGGGTATAGATGTCGGGTTTATAAAAAGGGTTTTTTTGGGGGGAAAAGGGAATTTGAATTTGGGAGGGAAATTTTGGTATAATAGGGAATGGCGCCAGAGGTGTGTTGGGTGAATGACGGGTGGGGAGGGGTTGAGGGGGAGATTTAGGTAGAAATGGGTGGATAGAAGGGAAATAACATGAGTTTTTAGGAAGAGGGGGGGTTTGGGTTGTGTCGGGATTTCGGGGTGACAATAACTGGCGTCGGTCGGGTGGTGGCTGATGTCGGTGAATGGGAACTGGTATCGGTCACAAAAAACATGACCGATGTCGGTGTATGAGGCGGACCGATATGGTCAGAGTGTCATTTAGGGATAATCGGGATTGGTCAAGATTTGGGGAAAAAAGGGGCCAAAAGTGCTCTAGGCTGGGTAGGGTGAGGGTAAAAAGAAGATGTTTTGGGGAAAAACTTAGCATGGGTAAGGGGTTGAAATAGGTATGGATGAATGATAGTGGTTAGGGTTGGGGTGGGTAGATAGAATATGTGATATAAAGGTAAGTTAGTAGGGAAGAAGGGGTAGGGTAATAGGTATAAGTGAGGTGTCAAGGGTGATTTTGGGTATGATGAAGGTGTATTGATGTGATATTTTGTTGGGATGCAGGCGAGAGATCAGCTGTGGATTGTGAGATAGGGTGTCACCCCCTACTCTTGACAATTCATGGGGGTGTGACAGTTGAGGAGTGGTGACATGTTACAGAGGTTAGCCTGATCAAGGGTTAGACCGACTACTGGCATGTAGTCTGGCAGCCAATTTTTATGGTTTCCCAAATTGATAGATGGAATTTCGGCGACCACACACTTTCCATCTACCTATGGGTGAGATCATAGTCACCTTGGAGGATGTTTTACAGGATCCTATGGTTACCGATATTGGGGACATGGGTATATTTAATCACCTCAGAGGCATCTGAGGAGTTGATGTTGATAGTATTTGGTGAGGGGTTGGCAGAGATGAGATTCCATAGTGCCATCATGAGTTATGGAGAGATGTACCTAGCCCGTCCAGAGGAGACTACACTAGTAGTGCTACTGATGGAGGTAGTCTACTATTTTTTACTGCCAAATGTAGAGGGTGGGAGATTCCCATGATCATTAATGGGGGGTCCTTAATGATATGGTGGTGGACAGGACTTGTTTTGCATGGGTCACCACCATTCCTAGTGTAGTTATGTAGAGAGTTATGTGGGTGTATGGACGGCTTCAACTTATGCTACACATTCTTACTTCACTGTTGGGTGTATGAGCACATCGTGTGTGTGCACCCACTTGGTATGCTCTGGATGGATGCATTCGAGTCATGTTTTTTTTGGGTGGGTTACAGGCGATGGGTGCTTGTTATTGGAGAGTGTCGAGCAGGTAGAGCTATGCCATGATGTAGCCTATTACAGGTGGTTACTTAAGGGATTGTCTAGCATGGACATCATTTGGAGACCGTATGTGGGTTATCCCTCTTAAAAACAAATGGCATATGAGTTAGATGGCATGAAGCTACTTAGATGGATAGAGGGGCGTAGTGTAGGAGAGCATGAGATGATACCCGTAGATATGGTCAAACAGTAGTTTAGGCTACCTTAGGATATACCCCCACCCTTCCCACAATATAGGAGGGATGACGTGGAGAGGCTACTTCCTCTGCCACAGCAAACAATGTCGACAGGGTAGGAGGGGCAGGTGAGAGACCAGCGGATTGATGATTCTGGGGTGATTGATAGATATAGACAGTGGTGGGCTGCTCATTTATGAGTAGTACCACCCAGGCCAAAGCAGCCAGATTTAACCACCATCACTATTCATAGAGAATCCCTATAGGGGTAGGTGGTGACCCTGATTACACAGCTGGGGATGGTGCAGGGGTAGTTGGTAGGTTCAGATGCAGAGGTGGCTACTTTTTATGCACAAGTGGCTAGTCTATAGGGATAGGCACCCACACAGGGTGGAGATGGTGATGAGGTATAGGTGGCCACCCTACAGACATAGGTTATAGGTTTACAGGGCCATTTGGCCACTACATAGGTGTAGATTGAGGCATTACGAGCCTAGATACAGGTACAGGGTGTGAACCCGATGGCACCACGATAGACACCAAGATAGGGTCCCAGTTTACAGGCAGGGGTGGGATAAGGTCCCATAAGATAGGTACAGAGTTAGAGGCCGATGGGGCCACCACAGACAGTACCCATAACTAGATTGTGGGATGCCCTAGATGATGCCAGGTATTATCAGGACTAGTTGATGGCGGTAGGGATAGATTTTCTATCCTATGGAGATTACAGGGCACAACAGGCCTCGAGTGAGAGAACTAGATCACACACCCACAGTATGGCAAGCACAAGGGGCCAATGAGCCCTGAGATAGGGTCAAGGAGAGGCCACCAGTTTAGAGAGTCCAGACCCAGGTGATGTACCAGTAGGGACCCAGTAGTGACCCATAATGGGTAGTGAGATGTTAGCAGGCTGTCGTACAGGAGCCAAGGGGGAGGAGGAGACAGGCAAGACAGATATGGATGATGATGATGCTTGATGTATGTACCTCCATTTTTATGTAGTTTTTTAGTTTTTATATATACTGGCCTGCGTGCTGAAGAGAGTGAAGATGGATATGAGAGTTTTGTTTATTTTTGGATCATATACCGACATATGTGCCAAAGATGGTGAGGTTGTATATGAGGGTTTTTAAGAGATGCATATTATTTGATATTAGTGTATATTCTATGGGTATAGATATTTATGTGATGAGATGGATGATTTACTGATGATGTGTGTGTGTGTGTTGATAGAATGTGATTGTTATGCATAGATGGATGGATAATAGGTGTGTTAGGCATGATTGAGTCAGGTTATAGGCATGGTGGAGTCAAGTCATAGGCATGGTTAAGTCAGGTTATAGGCATGGTGGAGTCAAGTTATATGCATGGTGGACTCTGGCAATAGGCATGGTGGAGTCAGGTCATAGGCATGGTTGAGTCAGGTTATAGGCATGGTTGAGTTGATTTCTCAAGTATGAAATGATGAAGAAGAAATGATGATGTATGCATATGTTGTGGTTTAATTTGTGGTATGTATGGTAACATAGATCATGTTGGTATGATCCCAAGTAATGTATGATTGTGGTAAATGTGATGAAATTAATGTTGTAAAAATGTATTAATTTCCACATATTTGATGATAAATTGGGAACTAACTAGAGTAGAATGTGACTGGTACAGATAGCCAAAAGGTGAGAGGTGAATAGTTGCAAATGAGAAAAGGTGAAGAAGGTGATGATGATGATCGAGCTAACCTCAAAGGGCCCCATGCCATCAGAGTGCTACCTACATAACCCGGTAAAAAGGGGCCTCAAACTGATGTAGTTCTCCCTTAAACTAGGGAGGAAAAGAATAGGTATAGAGAGGGGTTGGTAGGGTTGAGGTAGGTAAGGGTCAATGGTACGGTTGAGTAGGTACAAGTCATGGGTATGTAGGTAAGGGTCAATGGTATTGTTGAGCAGGTACAGGTCATGGGTACGTAAGTAAGGGTAAAATAGGTAAGGGTCAATGGTACGGTTGAGTAGGTACATGTCATGGGTATGTAGGTAAGGGTAAAATAGGTAAGGTTCAATGGTATAGTGGAATAGGTAAGAGTCATGGGGAAGGATAGATAAGTAGGGTCAATGATTGGGTCAAGGATATAGGTGTGGTAGACCTTGGGTCAAGGTATGGGTAAATGGGTAAATAGAATGTGCATGGGTGATTAGGTCAAAGGTATAGGTAAAGGGGTATATAGGTGATGTTTGTGGGTAAGGATAGATAGGTAAGATGTTAGGTCAGAGGTATGGGGTGATTGGTAAGGTGAAATCTTTGTTTCAGTTCAAAAGGGTCAACAGTGCAAAAAGTGGGTAATGGTAATGGAGTAGATGAGGCTACCAAATTCGGAAGAACCATCGATGCACAAACCAAGGGTAGGTGTGATGAACCGCATGCCCGTAGAAGCCCTTATAGGTTAGATGGTTCTAAAGGTGAAGCAATGTGCAGGATCACGACAGATCTTATTCATGACATCATCTTGTGGTAGGTAGGAAAATTAGGGTAATGTGGTAAAATGGTGATATGGTGAAAGGTTCAAAATGTGAAGGGGAATAAAACACTTATTGTATAAGATGGTCGATATCCCAGATAGGCAATTCCATGGAAAAAAGGGTGTGTGACTTTTGTTTTAATAGACTGATCGATGTGGGAAGTCTATGTGGGATGATTAGATGATCTCCTTGAGGTCTTCATGAAGTTGATCGATGCGGAAAGCTTCGAAATGGGACTAGTTTTTTTTTTTTACTAGCTAGAGTATGGCTGGTGTAGTATAGATGTCCTTCGAGGGATCAGTCTATTTATGGTGACTAGATACAAATGGTAGATATCCTTTTGATGGATTCATCTTTGTTTTGGGAAGTTTGACTCAAGGAGGGTGATCCCATTTTTGATAGGTGAATTTGCTTTTACCAATTAAGCCATGGACAAGGCTATAGAGGAATATGAACATTGTAAGTCAAAAGGTGGAGGGAAGGTGGAGGTGGAGTTGGACATTTTTGAGGGGTATATGGAATGGAATACAACCATGGGATTCCATCTATGAGGGGACAAAAATTATCCATGAGAATCATGACATGAGTAGAGCTGTGGTACTAATACTGAAGACAGGTTTGAAAAAGTGATGGACAGTCACATGATTCTTTGTTTAATCATAGGTATGGGAGGTGGTTATAAAAGTAGTGGGTGTCCATGGGATGAGTCGGTAATAGTAAATGGGTGATAAAGCACTTGGTTCAACAGTAGAATGGTCAAAGATACAAGTTGTTAAGGGGCTCAGGTTCCGGTTTACCATCAAGTGAAGATAAATGATAAGCACATAATCCATAGGTATGGGTAATGATATAGGGTCCAAGTGTAGTGCCCACTTCCCTTTGACACTTCTAGATACATATTTTGATACTATTGATCATAATATGGACACTATTATGTTTTATCTTAGTATGATGGTTAGATGTTAGACCATGGATTATTATTGATTTGGATTCAGTTATTATGCATGATGGCTACTAGAAACATTTCTTGGATGTGGATGATGATATATTGTTTGACATGGACATATTATAGATGTTGATTTGGACTTATGACATTGGATATTTTGGGTAGACCTAGTATGATAGATCATTGATGATGATATAGTTGATTTATTAAATTAAAAATGATAATGTTGAATTCTTGATATTGTTGTGATTCATATGTTTAGATGATCTTGGGATGTTTTTTATATCATTTTAGATGTTCTGATATGGCTATGAGGATGAAGGAGGTATTTGTATTTTTGTAGGTTAAAAATCACAACAATGTCAAGGGACTGGAGACTAGCTGTAGACACCAAATTTGTATCTTACGACCCCCCGTGCCCCGCATCTCATTTTGCAACCTAGCCTCATCACCTAAACCTTACACAATTATTTATTAATTACCTTATAATTAATAAATCCACATCTCCAAACCTGCCACCTCATTTCACCAACTCATCATGACCTAGTCCTAACCCTAAACTAACCTAATTAAGACCTATAACTTGGTCTACATCCAGACCCATGACTAATTACTCCTCACCCGCACCAAAATCAACCTAATAATGACTTGACCAAGCCCACAACTAATTCCTCGAGAGAAAAGGAGGGAAAGTTGGCTATTTTACTAAAAATAGCTCACTTTGACTTAACCAATATTGGTTCCTACTCGACCGCCGTCGATTACGTAACCACCATCGGTTCCCTGTAAATGACCTCCCCCAACCAAAAACAAAGGATCTGGAACCTGGGAATTCATTGGGAGGATCGGGAATTCACTTGGCCGAGCAGAGACAAGTGAAGGAATGAGAGGAGTTTGTAGAGAAGGACATCAAGCCTAAGACTGCAACTGAGTAACCAGAGCCTAGTGACACTCATCCAAGCATTGGGAGCGAAGATAGCTCATCTTGGATTGTCAGATCATCCTACCTAAATCCTGCCTTCGTAATCACAGTCCTTGGACCTGTATCTTCATCAGGAACTAGTAAGTAGTGTCTTATACGTTCTTTTAATAAAATTTCTTAGATTTCTGAATCACAGTAATTACAAGTCTATTCCTAGATCTACTACCCGGTAACACCCTCCATCTAACTATCATTCCTCTACCCCTACACTTCCCCAAGAACATCTCCCATACCCTCTGAGCCTTCTCCATCACCCCATTACCTATCCCCAATCATTTACTAGCCTTATAAACACCATAGCCACCTTATAGCCAACCTTCACTAAAAGCCCCTAAAACCACTGCCCCTACCGATATCGGTTAGCAGAAACCGGTACCGGTGACAGTGACCGGCATCGGTCACTGTGATTCAAAACCAAAAACTAGTCCTTTCCTCTATTGTTTTAACAAGGTAATTAAATTGTAATTTGCAATAACTTGTGTTAATTCATATTAGCAAGGGAACTGACCACCTTCGAAAGGAAGTTTAATACTTCCTGGGCCCAAGGCATTTCCCTCATTTAGTGTCTAATTAGAATCTGGTGGTTTTGTATTCTTACTTGCAGGTAGTCCTTCCCAGACAAAAAGGAGTTCTTTGCAATCGATCTGATCTCTCTCTACGGTACGCGCACACCCTCTCAACATTCAACAGGTATTCCTCCTAGCCCTAACCCTTATCTGTTTCTCAAAGGAATGAAAGGATAGAAGCAACTCTATTCCAGGAACGGAAGCATTCTATGTGAAACATTTTGGCACACCCGGTGGGACCCATTTTGGGTTTCTTTCTTTCTTGCTTGCTTTCATATAGGGAGCACACTTGCTATTTTCTTCTTCTAAAATATTCACAAGATATTATGTTATTTGGTAAAAGAATTTTTCTTGCTTTCACATCTTTGCATTAGTGAAATTCATCTTCTTTGCTTCATCGAATATCATTTTCGATTTGGGTTTAAAACACGTGCATCACATTCTTGTTTTCCGTTTTCAATTCTAGTGAACATAGATTAAGTAACAGGTCGTAAACGTGGGGGTGATATCCATGGTATTTACAAGAAATTAATCTTACTTTCACTACACAACACATACCAAATCACATCATAATTAACACAACAGCTCAAACATCCCCCCTTTTTCCACGGTATTCCTCCACCCGATTGAGGTAACTTTATAAGCCAAAAAAAACTTGACATTTCCCCTAAGTATTCTGTTTAAGATTGACATCATCTTGCGTCTAAGGCATAAGCCCAAAGTGATTAAAACTAATCCTAGGGTTAGTCTGTTAATTTACTTGTGCATCTTGCTTGTTTTTTGGTTCTATTTCTCTATCATACACTGTTTTCTATGATCACTTCAGAACAGTTTGGTAGGCATACTAAGCACTGTTAACCCCAAATCAGCAACTTCGTATAGCTTCTTACACCGGTCCTATTATATTGACATCGGTTAACTTACCGATGCTGGCTATAGCCTGACCAGCATTGGTTATCTAACTGATATCAGTTACTGTCTTTCACAGTTCCCAAAACCAGCAACCCACCAATTCCAACACTTTGTTGTTGCTTCTGTTCCTGATAGATTGCATCCCTGCTGTGTACTCTTGTCCATGGTTGTTATCACTTGGAAACAAGCTGCAGCCATGGTTTCACATGCCTACTCCGTGCCTTTTCCTGAATCACCCCCTTCACATCCTGTGGGGAATCCTACGGACACCAGCAAGGTTCTCAAAATCCCTGTAGGAGATAAGGAATTTGTGAAATTTTTGGATGCTAATCCTAGCGCTGTACAGTACTATTTGTCTCATGCCCCTGACCGTACACCCAATGGTCAACTCCTTGTTGGCATGCCTATTAGTATAGCTTCTCATTTAGCTCCCTCTCCACCTGATAATTCCGCATTTCCTTCTTCATCCTTAGCCCCGTCACCCAACTCAGTGACTTCAGAGGTTCTTACGACATAGATTGGCTTTCCTTTTGTTAATCTGGGGCCCCACGTATCATTACCGCCAACTGCTCCTACCTCGTCTCTCTCACAGACTGCTCCTTTCATAACTTGCTGTCTGCCACCTATTCATACAAGATTTCCTTCTCAAGCTCCGCCCACCTTTTCATTTCCACACATGTATCCGGTGACTTCAACATCTTATATAGGACATCCCTATTCGGTCGCCTCAACCTATTCATCCTCAATACCTTATCAACATTTAACCCCACCATTGTCTAGTGGTGGCCCTTGGCCCAATCCCCCTCCGTTTATGGCAACTGCACCATCATCTCATCCAACTACTGATTTAATCAAACAAATGATGGACAAAATGCAAAATCTAGAGGCTTGTGTTTCAGGAAGCCATAGCACCCTGACATACGAACAAGTTTGTTGGGAGCCTATTCATCCTTCTGTCCCCCTTCATTCATATCCTCCTCAATGGGAATTACCAAAATTCACTCGTTTTAATAGTAAGGAGGATCCTCAACAACATTTGTGATCATTTATACATGCCTACTATCTGATTGCTCATGATGATGTCTTACTACTCCGCACCTTTCCCATGTCCTTATTAGGACCTGCCTTGGAGTGGTACAGTGCTTTAACCCAGCACTCAATCTTTTCTTTTAACCAATTAGCCCAATCTTTCTTGGATCATTTCTCCATTAACATTGCCAAGAAAGTATCTATCACTGACCTCTATGCCATCCGACAATTTGAAGATGAATCTATCGCAGATTTCGTTGGAGGATGGCGGGGCCTTATCAACCAACTTACTTATGCCTTGCCTCAGGCTAAACTTATCGAACTCTTTACGCGGGCCTGCGCTAAGCACATTTCTCCTACCCTCCAAATTCAAACTTTCCACACATCTGACGAGGCCTTTACTATGGCTCGAAAACTAGAGATTCGGGCCTTAGAGGAAGAGAAATTACGGTTGTGTAATAAAAACCCCAATTTCCGAACCCAAGACTCCACCAACAAACCTAACACCACCAATTCTCACGCATCAACTGCTTCGAAATCAAAAGGAGCTGTCCATGCGGTGATGGTCAAATCCCAAACACCGTCTAATACCCCACCAAAAACCACCTATAAGTATAAATCTCAAGGCAGGAGCTATTACCTTACCTCCTGTTAAACCTCACTCTGGGTTTGATTCCACCCGTGCTATACCTTCTTGGTACAAAGAAAATTACTTCTGTAACTTCCACTGCGTGAAGGGACACAGTCATGAAAACTGCAAGATGTTGAAAAACATAGTGCAGGAATGGTTGATGCAGGAGATATAGCCCTCGATAATCCTAATGCCCCTGCTAACCAAAATTTGAAAATCTTCAACAAACCATTCCCGAACCACTCATCTAATAGTAACATAAAGCAAGATATCTTAGCTGAGGAGAGTGTTCATGAAATCTATGCAGTCTTCGACTCCCAGCTAAAAAGCCTCTATGAGAAAATTATGAATCAAGCCTTTTCACTAACGCAGGAACCCGAACCCCCTTCACCACCATCAAGACAAGACAAAATCCTTGTCATTCCTTTACCCATAAAGGAATTAACTGCCCAAAGTTCTCTTCTCACAGAGGAGCCTTCTTACACCACATCCTCTGCAAGACTGTGAGCGGATGTTATCTAGCTTATCTATTTCCCAAACATCTCCTTCTACCACTCTTGTTGTACAAGAGGAAGACTCGCCACTTCTTTTCGTCATCCTTAGATGAGAAACCCCTCGAACCGACATCACCAAATTCTTTAATCATGATGGATCCTCTCAAACATGCCCTCCTACCTATTAGTTTTTCATTGCCTAAATCTTTTCAATGACCGGTTGACCTCTTAACGCCCATTGATACAGTGCCTCGTTTACCCCCTGTATCGCACCCACAGTGGACTGGAATCACAACCCACCTTTCTTCCATACAAAATTTCCTATTCACATGTGAGGATTGTCACCCCTCAGAATATAGACAAGTCCTATGGGAATGTTTGAGTACACCATATTCTACTCAAATGCAGATGACCGATCTAGACGCTTCTACCATATATCTGAAGTGTTTACAAAAGCTTAAAATTCCTATATCCTCATCTTCACCCCCCTCATCTCTACCAAATACCTCATCCATCTCTATTGACCTAACCAAACCTTACCCTACGCTTGGGACCTCACCAAAACCTAGTCTAACACACCCACCTAAATGGTTAAATTTATCCAAAAGTAAAGTCGTCCATCCACTTACGAGACAAACTCGAACCTCCTAAAGCCCAAGTCCAATCTATGCCTCTGTCACAAATAAAACCCTCGCCGTCACACCTACCTTCTATATTAGGACCCTCATCCCTCCACCTTGCATCAATACATCATACCTCCTGCGTTTTCTTTAAAATGACCTACACCTTCCGCAACCATACAAAGATCCAAGGGTATATCAACACCATCACCCCAAGTATCCTGTCCACCTATCAACTCTAAAAAAACTCCATCATCAAAAGGATTTGTTTACTGTCACTCCTCTTTCTCTGTGGTTGTTTTGCTGCTACCACATCATTTGACCAGCTAAACATAACTTATGCGCCAAAGAAGTCACGTGTAGTTAGATCTTAATTATCAAAACCCCTTGGCTAAGCCACCACCCATACAAATCAACCATAACTAGTCATTTTGTGAAACCTACCCAGTCAATAGTCTCATCTTCCTCTGACTTTGACCCGCTCAAAGGGTCTTACGCCAAAATCCTTGCTGATGTTGGGTGGAGAATGCGACCATTTCCCTACCCCCACTTAGACCCTATGATCCATCTAAACCTTGAGGTCTATAGGTTATGATGAGTCTAAAATCTACGCTTACCACCGCACACCAGGACATGATGTAGAGGGATGCAAAGCGTTGAAAGCCATACATCGTCAATAACCTCTCTAGGATGGAAAGGTTAAGAAAGACAATTTACGAAGGGAGAAACCTTTAGCTTCAATCCCCTATCCTATACCACCTGTCCCCTCCTCACAAAGATCTATCATTATTACAACCCCACCTCTTGAAGACCATGACTTATCCCTACCATCTTCCTCCTCTACGTGTTCATGAGATCAACATGATTAGTGTTTCTACTCGAGGGTAGAAAAATAATGGGAAAGCTAAAGAAAGCACACCTGTGGCCTCTCTTTCTCCGTCCACCATCCCGATCACACCACCACCTAAAGTGGTTATTCGTGGACCTGTCTACCCCTTCTCTAATGGAGTTTTCCACCGAACCATGATCAAACAGCTGCACCAATCAACTGTAAAAAAGACACTATATGATCTCATTCAGACCTCTGAATCTCATCGCCAAGTGCTTGTTGAAATCCTTCAAGGGACAGAGGTCTTACCTAACGAAACCTTTCCCGTTACCACCATCTTAACAACCAACCATGTTTCCTCTCTCACTAAACAATCTACCACTTCCATCAATGTGCAGCAAACCACTGCTGTCAGTTTCTCTGAAGACGAAATTGTTGACTTTGGTGCAGAAGATCCTGACCCCGTTCTTTTCATCTCAACTTACGTCTGGGACATTCGGGTGCATTGTGTTATGATTGATGGGGGTGCTAGCCTAAACATCATCTCTTACAAATCCTTTCAACAAATGAATATCCCCTCTAGCTGCATGTGTGCCAACCCCACCATGCTGCATTCATTCAACGATGTTATTACTTCTACCTTAGGCACTGTGATCCTTAACATTCATGTAGGGCCACGTACCTTACCTGAACTCTTCTATGTCCTTGAGGGAGAATTCCAATATAACATGTTGTTAGGCCACCCTTGGATTCGGGCTATGGGATGCGTTCCCTCCACCTTACATAGATGCATAAAATTTGAGTACGAGGGAAGTCCTACACCGTAAAAGCTGATCCTCCCCCTTCAAAACCTGTAATATGTTATATCACCCTAATGATGTGCTTGTACTAGTCAAGACACCCATTCATCCAACCTAACCATCCACTTCAACTACACCTCTACCATCCACCTCAACCACACCTACACCTTCAACCAATGAAACCGCCGTCGCAAATACCACTTCCTTTCCCGCAGACAACATCCCAACCTCAGACCCCTTAGTAGATGTTTTTCAACGCTTTACACTGGGGGAGTATCACCTATATAATGTTAGCTCTTTCCATACCCCACAGGAGTATGGACAGTTACATGTGCATCCTACCTATGACCGTCGTGTGGGGGAGGTAATCTCCTACGAACCACCTAATTGCCGCACCAACCTAACATATGGGGGTGTTGACGCATCCTCCGTTACCCCTGAACCTCCCCTTAGTGTGGTTCCCTTCCAATCCAATTTTCAATACCTGACAAATCGTCGTTTCACTCTCACCTTCTTGACTCACTGTGCTTAGAAAGATTTTGGTTTTGGTCTTTATGAACAAGGCCGACATACAATTATTCCCGTGACTACATGCAAACACAAAGATCGTAGTGGTCTTGGATTTCCTAAAACACGCACACCCAAGAAACCTCATGTTAGTTGTATCTGGGAAGATGACGATGTCACCCCTACCGAACCATCATCACCCATTTTTCCATCGTCACCCACAAATTCGATAGACCCTGAATCTATCCCTCCTAAAAAAAAAATTTCATAAACGCTATCTTCCTGGGTCCTCTCACTTATCAACGTGATAATGAGGACCCATCTTCTCTTCCCCTTCTATATCCAGACATGATCGAAGAGGATTCACCTTCAATTAATGTTGTTGAGTGCTAGGATGACGACTCCATCCTCACTTACCTTGGTGCGGACGACTCTTATATTCAATGCGCCTTACCATCTGAAACTCAAACCATGTTGAATGAGTCGACTATAGAAATCAACATCCACACCAGAGGATGATCCTCACATTGTGAAGATCAGACAATCTCTTAACTGCATCAGAACAAAACCGCCTTTACTACCTTTCTCTGTTGCCCGCAACCAAGCTTTCGCTTGGTCCTACGCTGACATGCCAGGAATAGATCCCGACATTGTTGTCCATAACATTACCCTGAAACCCGATTCCAAACCAGTTTAAACAGAAACTAAGAAAAATGCACCCACGCATTGCCCTCTTGGTCAAAGAAGAGCTTCAATGACTCCTTTCTGTTTCCTTCATCTTGCCTATTGACTATCCTCAATGGATTTCTAACATCGTACCTGTCACTAAAGCGACTGGGGAGGACTTCGAATATGTACGGATTTCTGGGATCTTAACCTCGCTTGCCCGAAGGATGACTTCCCCCTCCTGAGTATTGATCAACTTGTTGATCTCACTGTGGTCCATGAGATGCTTTCTCTCATGGATGGCTTCTCGAGGATACAATCAAATTTTGGTAGCCCCAAACCGATCAATATAAAACTGCCTTCATAACTCCTTGGGGAACTTTCTGTTATCGTGTCATGCCGTTTGGCCTTAAGAATGCTGGTGCGACCTATCAGCGGGCTATGACTTACATTTTTCATGACATTATGCACACTATCCTTAAGGATTATGTCGATGATCTTCTTGTCAAATCTAAACATCGCAGTGACACATCTCGATGTTTTAACCATTATTTTCGATCGCCTGTTACAATATTGTGTTTTTCTTCAACCAAAGAAATGTGTCTTTGGTGTCCTTTCGGGAAAACTTCTTGGTTTTATCGTCTCTTTGCTTGGCATCGAGGTTGATCCATCTAAAGTCAAAGCTATCCTAGAAATGCCCCCACCTACTAACCTCAAACAATTGCGTAGTTTGCAAGGTAAACTCCAATCTATCCAGCGTTTCATCTCCCAACTCTCGGATCAATGTCAACCTTTCCATCACCTCCTTAAAAAGGACATTGCCTTTCAATGGAGCGAAGAGTGCCACCAAGCCTTTGAGGCTCTCAAAGCCTATCTCTTGTAGCCACCTGTGCTTATCCCACCTCAAGACAATCACCCTTTCTACCTTTACCTTTCTGCCACCAACCATGTTTGTAGGAGTCCATGCTCGCACATCGTGACTCCGAGCATCGAAAACAATCCATTTATTACATAAGTCGTACTCTCGTGGATTACGAGACTAGGTATACACATGTAGAAAAGTTGTGCCTAGCCCTATCATTCGTAGCCACCAAACTCTGACACTACCTCCTGAATCACAAAAATTTTGTCATCACCAACGCGGACCCAATTCATTATATGTACGCCAAACCACATCTAAACCAACGCATCGCCTGATGGCTTATGCTCCTCGCTGACCTCGACCTTGAATTTTTACACCAGAAATCAATAAAAGGACAAACTATTGCAGACCAACTCGCGGAAGCCCCTTTACCTAGGGAACAATTTACCAATTTTAATTTCCCCCGATGAACTCATCGCCACTCTTTCACTCAGTGAGGAGTCGTATCCAATGACCCTCTTCTTTGATGGATCCAAATGCCAGTGTGGCGGAGGAGCCGGCGTTGTTCTCATTCCTCTTGATGCTGAGCCTATGCCTCTTTCATTTTGGCTCGATTTCCCCTGCACTAATAATATAGCGGAATACGAGGCCCTTGTTTTGGGTCTCTAGGTTACGTTACACTTAGGTGTCAAATCTATCAATGTTTTTCGGTGACTCTCAATTGGTCGTCAATCAAGTTATGGGCATCTACCAATGTAAAAATGAGGAACTTCAAAAGTACAAACATTACGTGGATTCACTTTTGACCTTATTTACTCATTATTCTATCCAAACTATTCCTCGCTCCACTAACAAATTTGTGGATACTATGGCTTGCTTAGCCTCACAAATTCTTGCCTCACCAACTGACTCTGACATATTCGTCTTGGTCCAACAACTTTTTTCCCCATCTTACTCAGCCCCGGTTGTTTGTATGATAAATAATGTGTCTGCTAATTCGCAGGATACCTGGTATCACCACTTTTACGACTACCTTACAACCTCTGTTCTCCCACTTGACCTTACTAGTAACGACAAACACGCTTTTCTTAAAAGTTTTTCTCGTTATGTCATCATGGGGGGAATCCTCTATAAACATGGCTTTGATGGCATCCTCCTTCGATGTCTAATCGGCGCGGAGGTCACCCTATACCATCCAACAAGGTCCACGGACGGTATTTGTGGTGGACATTTTAGTGGCCTTGACCGTGGCCAAACGAATCCTTCGCCTAGGCTATTATTGGCCTACTCTTAATAAAGACTGCTACGAATATATTAAGTGTTGTGTTATGTCTCAACAACATGCCAACCTTCAACATACTCCTAGCCATCCGCTACAGGTCGCATGAGATCTTTGGCCTTTCTCACAATGGGGTTTAGACCTTATTGGTGAGATTCACCCACCCTCTTCGCAATGTCACCGTTGGATAATCACAGCAACCGAATATTACACTAAATGGGTGGAAGCCATTCCACTCATTTCAACCAAAAAAGATAAAAATCGTTAGAATTCATTAACCATCACATTATCTGTCGTTTTGGCGTTCCTCATCGCCTGATAACAGATAATGGAAAATCTTTCAAAAATAAGTTGTTACAAGACCTTTGTGACAACTTTGGTATCAAACTTAGCTTCTCATCACCTTACTATCCACAAGCAAATGGTCAAGCCGAATCTTCTAATAAAACCCTAACCAAAATCCTCATGAAAGTTGTTAACGATTCTGGAAGCAATTGGCCTGATCACATCCCCTTTGCCCTTTGGGCTTATCAGACTAGCATTCGTACCTCCACTAATGCCACCCCATTCTCTTTGGTATATGGTACCGAGGCTGTCTTGCCTCTCGAAATACAAATACCCTCCCTAAGAATATCTCTTCAGGATATTCTCACCAATGATGATTTCCACCAAGAGCGGTTAGCCCAATTGGAGCTTCTTGACGAGCGTCGTCTTATAGCTCTTGACCACCTTCAAATCTATCAAAAACACATCAAGCGTGCTTATGATAAGTGACTCCATGAGCGTACCTTTAAGGTTGGTGATCTTTTCCTCAAAGAGAATCAGCATGTAACCAAACTAGAAAAGAGCAAACGTGGAAAATTTGCTCCTAATTGGATTGGGCCCTACATTATCACTCATACTTATGGATTAGGCACTTACCGTTTAGCTTTTTTTAATGGTAAACCTGAGCCTGAACCCCTTAATGCCTTGCATCTTTGACCATTCTACTGTTGAATTTAGTGTTATATCACTTCTTATCTACCTTGCGCTCGTCCCTTGAGCTCATTTACCACCTCATACACTTTTGTTCCATGCATCTCACAATAGAATCAAGCTCACGTGGTTTGGTCATTACCTCCTCTTAAAATATGCCTTCCCCTTTTTAGTCTGGTCCATGACTTAAAAGTATCAAAATAACATGTTCTCAATTGTACACTTATGGGATATTCTTGAGTCAAACTTCCTACAAAACTAGATGCTTCATGCCAAACGGACATCTAGACCTCTAAGTTATACATAGACTTCTCCCTTGAAGGATAGCTATGTGCAAAGTCACTTCTACTATTATAAATAGACTGCTCCCCCAAAGGACAGCTATACACAAAAACTACATCTGCTACTATAAATAGACTGCTCCCTTGAAGGACAGCTATACAAAGTCAGCCTTTATCAGAAGCTTCTTGCATTAATCAGCTTCATGAAGAGCTCAAGAACAACAAAATACATATCCCTTATGGACTTCCCGCATCGATCAGTCTATATCCAGAAAAGTAAAAAGCAGTATTCCAAAGCACTTTTGAGTCATGGACTTGTCTATTTAGGTTTGGTTCTCTTTCGTCAGAATAATCACCTTATAATAAGTTCTCTGCACCCCAACTATACCAGCCACCTCACCTCACCATTCGTCAACACAAAAAAACTCAAGGGACGTGACGTATATCTGATATATTGTGATTATACGACTCTTTTCACCTATCGACTTCTTGCCTATGCAAGGCACCTAGGGATTCAAGCCCATCCTATGTTTATATATGTGGTTTGTTTAGCTCTTCTCAACTACGGGACACTTTTGCCTCTTTTACTCGACTCTAGGATTGTGTGTTGACCTTAATCAGGACATGATTCCCTACTACTTGGGTAAGCTAACTTTCGTTTCACCTATACCTACACCAACATCGCCAATCCCTTACCAACACCAACAACATTACCCTACCAATATCAATATTTTTTTATTTTTTATTTTTTATTTTTACCAACAAATTACCTAACCACAACCAAATTGCCTGAATTCACCTCTCCCTGGTCCTAAGGGAGAACTACATCAGTCTGAGGCCCCTCCTTGCTTTGTGCAATGGGCTATGTAGGCAGCACTTAGGAGACATGGGGTCTCCCAAGGTTAGCTCGACCATCCCCTACCATAACCTATCATGTGTGATATATATAAATCTATTTGTGTATCTCTATTTTTCTCACATTCATCTTTATCCTTTTTCAAAACAAAACATTCAAAACACAACCATTCTTATTATTATCATTAACTTAAATCAACATACATATTCAGTTTTATTTAGATGTTAAACAAATACATCTTCTCTATCATCGACACGCAGGTTGGCATCCTTATTTATTCTTATACTCCTATGAAATTCACTTAGACCCTTGCGCCTCCTCCCGAATCAAGTGGTGATCGTGATCGTCGATGCCACTCACTTGGCCTCTCCATCCTCAAAGGTGCCACTGCTATTGGTTCCTCCCACTGATCCGCCAACATCTCCTGTAACATACGAATACGTCCTCTCGCGTGGAGGAATCTTGCCTCTAGTCTCTCCACTCGTGACTCTGCAACCGCTAACAATCCCGTTGTCTCATTCACCCGCATTTGGAGCTGATGAACTAAACCCTGCAGACGATCTCTCTCCGCTGTAATCACAGCTATGTCAGGATGATCACGTACACCTCACAGCTCTGCTACCCACCATAATCTATAGGCCTCTGTCACTCCTGCATCCATTACCCTGCGATCGGCTGCTATCTCCTCTGGCCCTTCTGGAGGTGTTGGCCGGGGAGGTGAGAATGCTACCCTCGGCGTCGATCCTCATGTATGGTCTATAAGCCATAGGTATATCCTGAACAAATCCAAATTGTCACTGCACGCGATCTAGAGGAATCCTCTCGTACTCACCTGGCTTGTGCCCTGCGATCCACCTCAATCGCTCTACACCCCTCAACTCCTCAGCTATGTTCTCTGTCACCATATAGTTCCCGTAAGGCCTCCAACAAATATCCGCAATCATCACCATCTCCCATACCTGCCTATAATACTCGATGTCATCTATCACGGCCTGGGATCTCACCTCTTGTTCTATCTGGACCCATCGTCTGAATCCCAACCTCTGCACTCCTGTCTCTCCCCGAATGGATGGGTCAGCCTATCGGTCACACACAAACAATGTGCTCATAGGCCCAACAATGTAATAAGTATGAACAATCTAGTGTCATCCTGTGTTTTTGCCTGCAGGCCCATAAACCCCTGTATAACTCCGCCAGATATGCGGGTGCCCATGCGAAAGTCACGCTCCTTTCTATCATTTCCCAAATAACACTCATCAATGCTTTTGGAAATCTTCCCCCCTCCACCCTCGGTAATGCATAATACCCCACCGCTATCATTAATACCACTGCCAACCTTGTTTCCTCAAGGTGTGTTGCATACATTGTACCATAAGTGAATGTCAAACCTCACTGTGTCAAATCTCATGCAGCTGAACCAAATACTATTGTTATCACTCCCCACCCCACGCTAGGCAACATCCTGATACACTAGTCTTCCTGTAATTGGGAGCCTCAAAATTCTAAACACATCTTCCAACGTCACTGTCATCTCCCTTGTTGGTAGATAGAAGGTATTCTTTTCTGGGTTCCATCTCTCAATCAATGCCTGCAACATAGCATGATTGCGTGTGATTCATGAATAATAGTGGATTCCACTTAGCCCCACATGGTTTATCAATGCCCATTCAGCTGGTGTTACATCCGCTCGGATTCGTGACAACAAAGCTGGCACACTATCATTCATCCTTAACCCTGCCTCTGCCTGCATACATCAAAACGACACCCAACCATTCAATAAATCAAATCCCCAAGTGTTTCTTTTCTCACATTCTGGAAATTCCTACAGTAACCGGTATCAGTTATAGATAATCGATACCGGTTATCGCTAAACGATATCGGTCACTGTCAATCCTATGCAGCCTGCTTAAAACCACCACCTATGATAATATTTTTGCTCGTTTACTCCTCTCTATACCTATAAACATACGTGAACACCCTGCTTACCTACCCATAACACTCACTCTATCCCAAACCCTTTCCTATCACCTTTTCTTTCTCATCTCTACCCTCTTACCTTCTATCAGCCTATTCATCAAAACATGCAAGAATTAAAATACAACCAAACAGTTTACCTCTCGAGATGCAGCAGTTTGGGGTGGAACTTGTCTTCCCTCTCGTCCCTGCCTGCTGGATGTTTCTCCTCGTCTAGTCATGTTCACCACCCTCTTCAAATATAAATTTCCTTTCTGCCTTCTTAACCTCAGCCGATAAACTCACCAATATCACTAAAACACCTCAGACAACTAAATTTGGTTTTCAAATTGACAATGTGACAATAACAGGCCGTATTTTTTTTTTATAGGTTTTTGACCTATAACCGATATCGGTTATATTGTGCCCTAAAAATACCGATATCGGTCATCTAGCCGATACCGGTCATAGCTAACTGATATCAGTTTAATCCCTATTTTACCAAAATTTCTACCCTTATTCACCAATCTCCCTTTCTCACCACATCACCTATACCCTCCTTTGCTAAATAGCCTTTTTTGACTTCATTGGCCACATTCACGGCCGCACCCAGCCAACTAGGCCTGACCCAAGGCCGTAACCAACCATTTGGCCTGACCCAACACCGCAACCAACCATTTGGCCCAACCCAAGGCCGCAACCAACCATTCAGGCCTGACCCAAGGCCGCAACCAACCATTTGGCCCGACCTAAGGCCACGACCAACCATTTGGCCCAACCCAAGGCCACAACCAACCAATCAGGCTTGACCCGAGGCCGCAACCAACCATTTGGCCCGACCCAAGGCCGCAACCAACCATTTGGCCCGACCTAAGGCCGCAACCAACCAATCAGGCCCAACCCATGGCCCTCACCAATCAATCAGCCCGACCCAAGGCCGCACCAATTAAATACCTCGCCCAAAACCAACAAATTACAATTTTATCCACCCATCATGTAACCTTTTGTTCAATCGAGCTCACATGTTCGTGTTTTAGCATGATTAGGGTACTTGACTTGATCAGTCGACCAACTTTTCCTAGACCGAGACCGTGACGTTTATCTCAACCAAACCAACCATTTGGTACTGCCGAACATGCCTAAACGTTCCTGTACCTTACCCGTTATATCCCCTGGAGCTACTTCCTATGCCTTGGATACCAGGATTATATCACCCTTGTTTGGATAAACTATCGACCTTTGCCTATGAATTGCTTGTTTGCTCTTCAAATCATGTACCCTGGTCGCACTACTCTGCATTTCAACATGCGTCTGATTCCTTGGACCTACCCCACCATCTTACCATCATCTCAACACCATTTACCCTTTATCAACCCTATCCCTGATTTCACGCTACCTCAATCTGTGATAGATTTGAGGGGGATTACCTATACCCTTAACAGGAGTAACCACTTCTTATTATTGTCAGTGCAGCTTTACAAGACAAGCTACACGACAACAAGGGGCTAATGTAGACACCAAATTTGTGTCTTACTGACCCCCTGTGCCCGCATCTCATTTCGCAACCTAACCTCATCACCTAAACCTTACACAATTATTTATTAATTACCTTATAATTAATAAATCCACATCTCCAAACCTGCCACCTCATTTCACCACCTCATCATGACCTAGTCCTAACCCTAAACTAACCTAATTAAGACCTATAACTTGGTCTACATCCACACCCATGACTAATTACTCCTCACCCGCACCAAAACCAACCTCATAATGACTTGACCAAGCCCACAACTAATCCCTCGGGAGAAAAGGAGGGAAAGTTGGCTATTTTACTAAAAATAGCCCACTTTGACACTTTTGGTCTACTTAACCGACCAAAACCAACCTCATCGGTTCCTACTCGACCTTAATCCATCGGTTACTCAACCACCGTAACCACCATCGGTTCCCTGTAAATGACCTCCCCCAACCAAAAGCAAAGGATTGGATTTTCATTGATCTGAATCAGAAGTCATTGGACAGCATCCAGAATTCACTTGGCCGAGCAGAGACAAGTGAAGGAAAGAGAGGAGTTTTCAGAGAAGGACATCAAGCCCAAGACTGCAACTGAGTAACCAGAGCCCAGTGACACTCATCCAAGCATTGGGAGAGAAGATAGCTCATCTTGGATTGTCAGATCATCCTACCTGAACCCTGCCTTCGTCATCACAGTCCTTGGACCTGTATCTTCATCAGGAACTAGTAAGTAGTGTCTTATACGTTCTTTTAATAACATTTCTTGGATTTCTGAATCACAGTAATTATAAGTCTACTCCTAGATCCACTACCCGTAACACCCTCCATCTAACTTTCATTCCTCTACCCCTACATTGCCCCAAGAACAGCCCCCATACTCTCTGAGTCTTCTCCATCACCCCATTACCTATCCCCAATTATTTACCAGCCTTATAAACACCATAGCCATAGCCTTATAGCCAACCTTCACCAAAGCCCCTAAATCACTGCCCCTACCGATATCGGTTATCAGCAACTGGTACTGGTGACAGTGACCGGCATCGGTCACTGTGATTCAAAACCAAGACCAGTCCTTTTCTCTATTGTTCTAACAAGGTAATTAAATTGTAATTTTGCAATAGCTTATTTGTTAGAATTTGTGTTAATTCATATTAGCAGGGGAACTGACCACCTTCGAAAGGAAGTCTAATATTTCCTGGGCCCAAGGCAGTTCCCTCATTTATTGTCTAATTAGAATCTGGTGGTCTTGTATTCTTACTTGCAGGTAGTCCTTCCTAGACAAAAAGGAGTTATTTGCTATCGATCTGATCTCTCTCTACGGTACGCGCACACCCTCTCAACATTCAACAGGTATTCCTCCTAGCCCTAACCCTTATCTGTTTCTCAAAGGAATGAAAGGATAGAAGAAACTCTATTCCAGGAACGGAAGCATTTTGTGCGAAACACTAGCCATATTAGAATTCTGGGTGAAATCAACAAGGTCACCATGGCAACTATTTTTTGTGTATGTGTTTGTTAGGGATTCTCATGGGGGATTTCCATTATATGTGACCATGGGTTATGTATTTTATTAATGTGTTCCTTTTTTATTATTGTTGTATGTATTTTATTAAGTAATGTGTTTCTTCTTGTAATTAATTTAAATGTGGTAGATTAATGTGAGAGATCATAAAGTTAAAATTTAATTAAATTAAATTGGGGACATGGAATGTAATTAATGAATTTTTTGATTTTAAATATTAATATTGGAAGATTGTGTAAGAAATGTGTAAGAAAGTGTAAGAGATATGTAAGAGTTATGTAAGATATATTTTTGGAGTGTAAGACACTTCATCTCCTTAGGAATTCGAATTTGTCCTTGGAGGCCAAATTTGGAGGCTTGTGGGACAAGTTAAACTTGTCCCACACCTCTTAAAATAATTCACCAACCATACCTATGGTTTGGAGGTTAAATTTAGGCATTTTTATTGCATTTTGAAATGACAATTTGTAAGTTTTAATTGCACTTCTCTTACATATTTTTAATTCAGTCCTTTTGGAGTATGGGTCATTTTGGAGTGTGTAAGTCATATTGTCATTTTTTTTATTATGATTTGGTGAGTGAGGTTGATTTCCTCTTGGGGTTGAGGAAGAATGATGTGGCATCCCACATGGATCCACATCATCCTCTTCTCTTCCTTCTCCTATAAAAGTGAAACTCTTTGCTTGTTTATGGTTGTTGAAAATTTTTTGTTTTCCTCTTGGGGTCACATTTTTCTTGCTTGCTATTTTGGAGCTTGTTGTGGAAGGAGTTAGAGTAATTGCATGCTTGAACCTTACTAATTTTGGACTGTATTTGGCATTTTGGAAAGCTTGTGAGCTTGGAACAAACTCCAGTATGGAGAGGTAGGATCTTGAGCTAATTTTTTACATGTTTTCTTTCTCTTGCATGTATGTTTAAATGGTGAATGTGTTTTGTGTTCTTGGCTAGTTTGGTAGATTTCTTGGGACTTGGTGTAGGAGAAACCTATGGGGATTTTTTAATGGGAGCATAATGGATTGTCAATGGCATCTGTTTTATTATGGAGGGAGTTTTGGATTGGGATCCACCTTGGAAAAGAAAACTACTTGCATTTCTTTACTCTTAGGGGGGCATAAGGAATAAACTTTGGGGGGAGCATAAGGAGGAATTGGGGAGATATAAGGTTTATGGGATTTGATATGTTTTTTAGCAGTAAGATTTAGGTGGATGCCCCAATTCCAAATAGGGAGGCATAAGTATTTCCCCATAGTTCTTGATCTTGTTGGCTTGCCTGATCAAGCCTATGTTTTGTGTGAATGGTTTCAAATGTACTTGTGAACTACTGTCCTTGTTTGGAATGTGTATTTTATTGATCTTTGCATGTGAAAATGTTACTTGTATGTTGTGGAAGCCATTGTTGCCATGAGTTGATTTTCATCCTCTATTTCAATATGGTTGGGTCTCGGGGGGCCAATGAGGAAGGATGGCTTCTCCCTTCTCATTGGATTTCTTGGTTGTGAGGAGAGTATTACCTTTCCCCCTTCCTTGTTGTGATCAAATATGAAAAGATGGAGAAATTAGTATGTTGTTGTTTTGGAGCAAGAAGAATACAATTTGATAGTCCCCATTCTTTTGAGCAAATTCATTATAACCTTTCCCACCTTGAGTAGATGAGTTTGTAATGTGAAATTTATTGTAGTGTAGATGGAAGACTGAATTTGAATTGAGAAATGCAAAGGAGATTCAAAAAATTTCTTTGTTTTGGAAAAGAAATGTAAATGAAGTTACATGCATTGTATTATATATATTGTAAACTGTATTTTGAAAACCAAATGAAAATGGGAAGTTGTAAAATTGTATTTGATAATCAATGAATAATTACATTCTTTTCTCAAAATGGTATTGTGCATTGGATTTGGAATTACTGTCAAACATTGGAAATTGTTGATTAAAAAAGAAGAATGCTGTGTGAGGACAAGACAATGTTATATTCCTTTTTAAAATGCATATTTGAATTGAAATCTGAACTGCAATCTAACTTAGAAATAAATGGTTGTTTTAAGTAAGTAAATGGATTGGAGTAGTTTACGAATTATATGCACATTCAATGATATATTGTAATACAAACTTAAATGAAACAGTTCACTGCCATAAACTTCATTCTGGCAATTCACATTTTAATAAAAATGAGCAGTTCAAATTTATACCAAACAATAAGATAAGAAACATTAAAATTCAGACTTAGTAAGTCTTGAGAAACTCAAATTTACCATAACATTTAAGAAAGAACCTCCAAAACTTAATAAAAATCCAATTGGGAACTTACATAGCCATTTTTCCCGTCTATTGTTGGAAAAATTTAACCTTAAATAAATTAGACAAATTGACTTCCCTGAAACACTCTAAACCCTCCCAAGACTAATCCTCCATGTCTATTTGACATGTTGAGTGAAGGAGGATATCAAATTTAATCAAATTGAGAAGTTAAAAAAATGTTAGTTCACTAATTAGAACCCTGCAGATTGTTTCCATTAAATTTACCCCTCAAACTTCATCAATTTCCAAAATTGATGATCTATGTGCAAAGAGGGCATCGAGGGATTTTCAAAAAGTCTCTGTTTTCCCAAACCTGAGCTTTTCTATCTCAATTTATGGCCATTTGAAGTTTTACTTCAATTTGGTATTCAAAAAAATAGTAAGATTTAATCTAACTATACAAAAAATTTAAATTTTGACTTTGGAAAGTTTTCCCCAAAAAGGTTTGCAGCCCCCGCCATACCGTAACCAATCAGGGCCTACCACATGGCACCCTAGGAGGGGTGGACTAATTTTTTAAACTTGTCCATTTGAAAATTTTGCCTTGGGAAAATTTTCCCCATTTTACCCCCGCCACCCTCGCTGGCCCACGGCCAATCACATGTTGCCACATGGCACAGTGGAAGGGCAGACTCCTTTCAAACTCAAATCTTACTCTTTTGAAAAATTTTACTTGGGAAAAAATTTTATTTTCCCTCCCTTGGCCCTGAGCCAATCAGAGGGTGACACATGTCCTCCAGGGGTTGAGGGTGGAGGTGCATTTTTGTTTTAACGATTGTTTCTTTTAAAATTGTTGGGGAAAAATTCTCATTTTGGCCCCACGGCCTGCAACCAATGAGAAAGTGTCACATGGCACTTTGGGGTGGTAGCGGGGTGGGGTGGAAACCCTTTATTGTTTTGAGTGTCAGCCCTTGGGAAACTTTCTAACATTCCTCTCACAGTCCGCAACTTCACCTCCTCCCTCGGCCTTTCCTTCTCCCAAGAGCACGTGGGATTACGCATCCACCTCTTCCTCTTGGTCTCCCCACTGGCATAGCACACCAAATTACCCCACCGCTCTGCCAAACTCCTCACCCCTTCTCTGCCATGTGTTAGGGCTCGACACATATACACCTAGGGACCTATGGGGACGCAAAATGTTTTATGCCCTTGAGCTTTGTGATGGGAAAATTTCCCTATGCCACCCTTGCGACCTGCCAAACCGCCCAAGGCGTAATCCCCCTCCTCTTGCCACGTGTCCCCCTAGGGGAATATTTTCCCTAGAAACTCCACCCACTCATATCTTGAGTTCTAAAAGGAGTTAGGAGGAATTCTTTATATCACCAGAAAGGTGAGAAAATTTCCTATCTATTGGGAATGGTTTAGGTAAATTTTGGAAGCATTAAGTAAGAAAAAAAATCTAGTTGAAAATCTAAGCCTATTAGAGAGTAGGCATGGGGTAGAAATTACTCCTTGAACCTGGATAAAACATGTAACCCTAAATTTTGAAACTTGTGAACTTGATATAAGTTAATAAAGGAAAATTGTGTTTTGGTAAAATAGGAATTGTTCTGAAACCTGTTAGTGAAAACTGATGTTTGGCAACCTGAGTGTAGATACTTCTAATCAAAAAAAATTATTCCATAATTTTCTAACTAACCCTGGGTTGTTTCTTAGGTCTCAAGCGGTTGTTTAAAATGGCACTACACCAAGCCAATTAGGAGAAAATTTTACCCCGTAGATGTTTTCTCAGCTTTCATGACGTGTTGATTTTCTTTCAAGATGAGATCACCAACTCGGAAAGTTTGGGGGTGGACGCGCTTTTCATAAGCATGTTTGATGCATTTTTGGTATATTTGGAGGTGATCTAAAGCATGTAGACGTCATTCGTCTAACAACTCTAGTTGCGCCAAATGATATTGGTGAAAATCATAATTGGTGAGCATGTCTTTGAGTGATATGTGGAGAGATGGGATTTGGACTTCGAGAGGAAGGACAGCCTCGGTACCATAGACCAGAGAGAAAGGTGTAGCAGTTGTCGATGTAAGTATACTAGTGTTGGTATGCCCATAGGGTGAAAGGAATGTGCGTATGCAAATCCTTCCCAATATCATTGACCACTTTCATGAGGATTTTGTTCAGGGTTTTTTTTGGTTGATTCAAGTTGGCCATTGGTTTGCGGGTAATAAGGTGAAGAAAAACTGATTTGGGTACTGAAGGTATCACATATTTTCTGGAGGGTTTTTATTTTTGCACTGTTTTCCATTATCAGTGATAAGGTGATGAGGAACACTGAAGCGACAAATAATGTGATGGTTGATGAACTCACAATTTTTTCTCAACTTTGGTAGAGATGAGGGGAATGGTTTCTACCCATTTGGTATAGTATTCAGTAGCGGTTATGATCCATTGCTGGTGTTGAGAAGAATGAGGGTTGATCTCACCAATGAGATCAAGGCCCCATTGAGAAAAGGGCATGAGGTCTCGTTCGACCTGTAAGGGCATGACCCAGGATGTGATGAAGGTTTGAGTGTTGTTGACATTTCACACATCATTTTACATAGTCACAAAAATCACGGTTGAGGGTAGGCTAGTAATATTCGAGGCGGAGAATACATTTATTGACAACTAGGCCACTGATGTGACCCCCACAAATGCCATCATGTATTTTTTATGGTACAAGGTATTTCAAAGCTAGTGAGGCATTGGAGAAGGATCCTGTCGAATCCACGTTTATAGAGGAGACCTCCCATAATGAGGTATTAGGAGAATTTTTAGAGGAAAGTGCATTGGCCATTACGGGGTAAGATCCTAAGGAAGGATAGAAAGGGAGAGGTAGTTAGAGTATTATTGGTACCAAGAGGTTTGATGGGGTTAGTGGTAGGTTTCTCAACGAGGTTGATAGCATGAGAGAGGTAGGAAGGTGATTGTAACTGTTATCCAAAATGTGCCCCGGCTCATTTTTTATGGCTAAACTCCTTGTGTTCTTGCCTCTCTTGTGCCTCAGTCTACATTTTTTTATTTTCAAGCACTCAAGGCTTTCTAAACATGGCACCATTAGATAGAGCTCTCTCTCAACTTTCCAAAAAGGTAAAGTTTGCCTCCTAACTCCTTATATTTTTCAAGTTATGGCTCGACGAAGTTTTTGTGGAAAATTTTCCCATTTGAGGCCCGTAGCCAATAGGAAGCTGCCACGTGGCATCTGACCAGTGGAGCGCGGGGAATTTTTGAAAAACAATTTCCAAAGACAAAAAAGAGGTAAAAATTTGAAAAAAATTCCCGTCGATCTGTTTTTGGGCCATTTTTGCCCTAAATCTTCAAACGATCATATCTTTTGATCCAGAGCTCAGATTTTCACGTTCTTTATATCATTGGAAAGCTGTTAAAATTATCTACATTATTCCATGGTCAATTTCTAATTTTGGTTCAGTTTGTAGAGAGAAAATTTAAAAACAGTTCTGGTACGTGTCCCATGGCCAAAAATGACATTTCAACAACCAAATTTAATACATAATGGGTCACATTCTTCTCCAATATGGTCAAAAATGACAGGGTATGGGTTTGTAAGGTCCTCCATGCTATTTTAATGCATTTGAAATCAATGAGGAATGGGCTTCCACGTTTTTTTTTACGTTTTTCTCTCTCCTGGGCTCGACCCATACACTGTAAAAGCTAGATTTTGGCTCATTTCTTCATGGTTGAACACTTTTTGGCATTGCAAACTTCTTCTTTCACCTCCAGCAAGTGATAGTTGTAAGAATCATACCTTTTTCATAGTTTGTAATAGGTTTATACCTCTTTGAAGGTGGAATGCAAGAGATTTTTACATGGAATTGATAGTGCAAACTCTGTGAATGCTTTCAGTCCTCTGTTTGTATTGTTCTACTTCATTTTAAGACCTCTAATTACATCTATCAGCTTGTGTATGTTTTCCCTTGTTGGCATTTCATGAATTTGTGTCTATTTACATGGCAAAAAATGTTTCACCACTCCTTTTGGTGCATCACCATCTTTAGTTTAGTTTCATTTTTGCATTTTTATCCCTGTCTCCTTGCAATCTAGGGTAGAATTATGATTAGAACCTATGTAGTTGTGTAAAATATAGATCTAAATCAGAGGAGTTTGAGGAACCAGCCTCTATTCTGGAGATTCCTCTCTCATTTTCACAAGTCCCACACTTGGAGAGAGATTTCCATGTTGTGTAATCACACTGGATGCTCTAAACATCATTTAGAACCTTGATTTGCATCCAGGGGTGCTGCTGATTTGCAACAACAGTTTTGGCACGCCCGGTGGGACCTTAGAGGTATCATTTTTATTGCAGAAAAGTTGATGTGCATCTACTACAATTTTCTTGCTTGAAAAGAGCTATAATTTAAATATCTGGTGACTCCAAAGGGGAAGAATCAACTGGTTTCAGCAGTGCAGGCCTGAAAACTCATGAGAAGAATCACTACAAGGTCAAGAGCTGGAGAAGAAGAGGTGTTGTTTGTATATCTACAGTTATCTCCAAGAGTAAGGCAAAGTGGAAGAAGGATTCAAAGGTCTCCATCTCCACCAAACAGAACTCTCTCAACTCCTCCACCTGGTAGGCCTTTCATTCAGTCAACAAGGGTTTTAAGACCAATTAAAATGGCGCAAAACAACCCCTATGTCAACTTCACAGGCAGCAGCCCACTTGCCCTCAATACACAACATCCAATTCCAATTGCAGCCTTGAAGAACATTCCCTACTTCATTGGATAAAATCAAACTACTCCAGGTGATCATGTTAAAGACATTGCTAATCTTTGTGCAATTCATGAAATCAATGAGATGCAAGTGGCTGTCAAATTACTGGCATCTTCATTCAAGGGGAAAGCATTGCAATGGTTTAGAAGCCTTGGAGCTAGTTCTACCACAAATTGGAATCAGCTATATATAGCACTTCATGAGCAATTTGGAGAGAAGGGAGACAACTTGTCTCTTTTGGAGCAGCTGACAACCATCAAGAAAGCTCCCAATGAGCAACTGACTAATTTCAACTTCAGATTTCAAAAGACTTGGGAGAGAATTCTAGTGGCAGTCAAACCAACAGCAGAAGGTGTTTTTCTCTACTATCTCAAAGCTCTAAATTTTGATATTTCTATGTTGATTCAGTCCATGGGAGGCATAACTATCCCTATGGCTTATAGCATTGCCATTAGGGCTGAAAATTGTTTGATCCAAGCTGGCAAACTAGCCCCTAGACCTCCCATGCCATTGTTTCCAAGTTTAGAGAGTCCAAATACCAATCAAGCACCTAATTTGGCTCCTTCTCCCACTCCTATAAATCAAAGTTCAAATGAAGTTTCTACTTCATCTCCAAGTGCCCCAAATGAGCTTCAAGAAGTCATGAAGCAATTGCAAAACCTAGGTAATGAGCTAGTCACTCTCAAGAGGCAGCAAGCCCAAGGTTTTAGACCTTCTTACCAGCCCCAAGCTCATCCCAATAGGCAGCCATACCAACCACAAAGACCTCCTAATCCAGCTGCAAATATGAATCAAACAAGGCCTCCTGCCAATAGACCATTTCAGCCCTACAATCCAAATGTCATATCTGCCTCTAAGTCATTGGTGCCAACACAAAACAACATTGCTCAGGAGTATGACTGGTGTTTTCCATGCAATGAACCTCATAACCAATCCATGTGCTTCAATGGTGCTTTGAATCAAGCATTAATGGTGACAACTACTGCTGTGGAGGGTGAGGGAAGTCGAGGAAACAACCAACAATAAGAAACATTCCAACAGCAATCAGCTCCAAATGACACCACGTTGGTAAATTGGCAAGCAGAGGATTTTTGTGGTATGAATCAAAGGGTCTCTCAAGGTGTGGCAGCCAACACAAGGTCAAAAAGAAGGAATTTGGGTGAAGAACAGCCATTAGCTCCAACCAATCCACAACCTTCCATGGCTCCACAAACGGTTGGCAAGTAAAATCCAATTTCAAATGCACAAGGGCAGCCAAGAACAGCTCCTAGGCCAACTCAAATACTAGTTGTTGCTGCTCACATGCAAGGAGTGAATGTGCAAGCAAAGGGATAGCAAAGAGATCCTTCATCACCATTCAGTATCATTGATCAGATGAATAAGACAAATGTTAATATATCAATGTGGGAATCCCTATCTATCCCAGGCCAAAGAGACTTGTTACAAGCTTCCATGAAGGACTGGCCAACATCGAATCAGCAAGTTCAGATGCAAGAGAAAGTCCTCACAAATGCTGCCCAGCCTGAGGGAAATCATGGAGGACAGCAAGGTAAAATTTTGAATCCCCCTCCTTTCTATGTTTCATTAATCATTGGAAATCAGTTAGTGCACAATTACATGATAGATTCCGGGGCAAGTAGCTCAGTGATGCCTAAATAAATAGCTAATCAGCTAGGGCTCCAGTATGAAACCATATCCAAAGGGGTAGTGCAGCTAGATGGGACAGTAGTAACAACAGTTGGGGTGATTAGAAACTTGAGTCTTACCTTGCATGCATGTCTGAATGTTGTTGTTTTAGAAGATGTATTAGTCATAGACTTTCCACCACTCTTTTCCCTATGCTTGTCAAGGGACTTCACAGCCAAGATTGGGGGATATTTGTCTGCTGACTGGTCACACATGCTATTCAAAATGAGGTATGGAACTAAGGCTACAATAAGGTCTGAACCTATTGTAAACTTCCACATTGAGCCTTACACTCCAAGTCAGATCAACGCCAATTGTTCAGCATTTGATCAAAAAGACCACCCAAGCACCGATGAAGCTGACACCAAGGTTGGAAGCATCCCGGATCTAACTCTTGATGAATGGGAAAACAAGGTACATGCTTTTGATCTTTATCAAGAAGTGGAAGAATCTGAGCTAGGCATCTATTGCATACACGAAGAAAATCAGCCTATTCTTAGCAGCACCAAGCCAAACCATGAAGATGACAATGAGGTATGGCAGCTTTTTTTTGATGGATCAAGGAGTAGACAAGGTGCAGGAGGTGGAGCCATGCTTGTTTCACCTCAAGGAGTAAAGTACTATTCAGCTTTTAGATTTTAGTTTGCATGCTCCAATAACACTACTGAATATTAAGCCTTGGTGCAAGGGATGCATTGGGCAATCAAGAAGAAAATAAAGAACTTGCAAGTCTTTGATGACAATGAATTGATTGTAAATCAAGTCAAGGGACAGCATGCTGCCAAGAATGATCTACTCAGGTGCTACAAGAACAGGGTGTGGGACCTCATGGAAGATTTTGAGGGTTTTGGCATCAAATCCATTCCTAGGAAAGAGAATCAAGCTGCTGACAGGCTTGCAGCAGTAGGGGCATCCTTTGACATTGTGGAAAGCATTCAACAAGACAAGGTACAGCCAAACATCCACGTGATTGTGAGGCCTTCAGTGCCAGATAACAATGTCAGTTGGCAAGTGTTTGAGAATGACCAGCAAATCATCTATTTCTTTCAAGAAGAAGCCTAGTTCTCAGCTAAGAATCAAGAAAAATTGGAACAGTAGTATGGTGACCAAGTGGTACAGCTGAGAACTAACAAGCTACCCAAGGGACTTATCACTCTAGAGTCCATTTTTAATCCCAATGATCAGTTTAGAAAGGAGAAAGCAAACATTCAGGTCAAGAGAGAGGATTCAGTATCCATCTTGGTAGAAGAGAACAAACCATTACAAATTGGAAAGATGACAACTGATCAAGAAAGGTATGAGTTCATACAGCTGTGTCAAGAGTTCCTTGATGTGTTTTCATGGAGCTATGAAGATTTGAAAGGTTTCAATCCCAACTTAGCTCAGCATACCATTGAATTAGATCCAAATACTAAGCCTGTTAGGCAAAAACAAAGACCAGTCAATCCACACATGGAGCCTCTCATGAGGAAAGAATTGGACAAGCTGATTGAGTCAAGAATCATATTCCCAATCAAGCATTCTAGTTGGGTTGCCAACTTGGTTCCAGTCAGAAAGAAGAGTGGAGAGATCAGATTGTGTGTTGATTTCAGAGACTTAAATAGAGCATCTCTCAAGGACCATTACCCACTCCCTTCCATGGAGCAAATCTTGCAAGTTGTGGCTAGCTCCGAGAGGTTTTCACTACTTGATGGCTACTCCGGTTACAATCAAATTATGGTGAAGGAATAAGACCAGTTCAAGACAGCCTTCACAACCAAATGGGGGACTTTTGCATACAGGAAGATGCCATTTGGGCTATCCAACGCTAGTGCTACCTTCCAAAGAGAAATGGACATGGCGTTCAAAGGTTTGATTAACAACGTGGTGCTGATTTACCTTAATGATATCACTGTTTTTTCCAAAAATGCAGCAGACCACCTCTCTCATTTGAGACATGTTTTCACGAGGTGTAGAAAATTTGGAGTGTCTTTGAATCCTAAGAAGTGTATCTTTCTTGCACATGAAGGAAAGCTCCTTGGCCATATTGTCTCCAAAGAAGGATTAGCAATTGATCCAGAGAGAGTCGAAGCCATAAGAGCACTACCATTTCCAAGCCACAAGAAAGCCCTTCAGAGTTTCTTGGGGAGGATAAACTTTGTTCGGAGGTTTTTCCCAGATTTTGTAGCCCTTGTCAAGCCCATCACAAAAATGTTAAAGAAGAGCATGGCTTTCAAGTGGACAGCAGAAGGCAAGGAGAGTTTTGAAGCAATCAAAGAAGCCATTTCTCAAGCACCAACTCTCATCAACCTAGACTTCTCCAAGGATTTCATCCTCTATGCATTTGGAGGTAATGACACTATTTCTGCCATTTTGGTACAGCAGAACAAGGATAATGATGAGCAGCCAATTGCCTTCTTCAGCCAGAGCCTAGATGACTATGAGGTGAAGTACTCTTTTATTAAGAAGCATGTGCTGGCAGTAATTATAAGCTTGAAGAAATTCAAGCATTTAGTCTCGAACAACAAGGTCTAGTTACTGGTCTCACATGCTGGGGTTAAGGACTTCCTCCTCAACAAATATTTGAATGAGAAAAGGGCAAGTTGGATCACCCGTGTCATGGCGTATGACATTGAGATCAAGATCACCAAGCTGGTAAGAGGGAAAGGATTGTGTGAGCAGCTAGTTTTGGGGAAGCAAAAAGAAGTATGCATTGAAGAAGAGGTTGTTTTGACAGTCTAGGATAGCCATGAGCCAAGTGGCAATCAAGAAGAAGATAGAGCTGCCCCCACTCCTTGCTAGACCCAAGGTATTATACACTTCCTAAGCACAGGCCTATGCCCCCCGGAGATGAACAAGACCTAAAGAAGACACTTTAGATTGCAGGCTGTCCCATATGCCATTGTTGATGGAGTTTTGTTCAAGAAAGATGTGAATGGAGTGCTACTGAGATGCATTAGCACAAATCAGATTCATAGGGTGTTGGAAGAGTTCCATGGTGGACCAGCTGGTGGTCATTTTGCACCGAGAGTGACAGCTCTAAAAATCATGCAGGCTGGTTATTATTGGACTAAAATTTTTAGTGATTGCTATGCATGGATCAAGAGGTGTAAGAATTGTGCATTCCTCACAGGAAAAGAGAGACTTGCTGCCCTTCCATTGCATCCAATCTCAGTTGACTAGCCATTCATGCAATGGGGTTTGGACTTCATTGGAGTCATTAATCTTAATTCAAGTCAAGGGCACAAATGGATTTTGACAGCCACAGACTACTTAACCAAGTGGACTGAAGCAATAGCACTCAAAGACGCAAATGAGTCCAGCATCTTAGACTTTTATGAGGGGATAATAACCAGATTTGGTATACCTGCTACAATAATCTCAGATAATGCATTGGCATTCATTGGATCCAAGGTGACTGAGTAGGCTGTCAAGAACGGGATCTACCTAAGCACTTCATCAAACTATTACCCTCAAGGTAATGGTCAGGCCGAGTCTACAAACAAGAACTTGTTGAGGATCATTAGGAGGACTCTTGATGAGATTCAGAGGTCTTGGCATACCAAACTGAAATCAGCCTTATGGGCTGATAGGATAACTCCCAAGAGATCCACAGGTAACTCTCCATTCAAGCTTGTGTATGGAAGAGAGGAAATCTTGCCCATGTCACTTGAGTTGCCAACATTAGAACTCATGAAGCAATTAGAGTTGCTAGAGTTTGAGCCCATGGAGGTGAGATATGCAGAGTTGATGGAGCTGCAGGAGGTCAGAAATTAGGCATCCCAAGCAATGGAAAAGGATCAAGATTTGATCAAAAAGACCTTTGATAGGAAGGCCAAGGATAGATATTTTCAGGTTAGAGATCTAGTGTTGAAATGGGATGTGGATAGAGAAAAACCAGGAAGGCATTCAAAATTTTATGCCATTTGGAGTGGCCCATACATGGTCACGAAGTGCAAGAACAACAATGCTTTCCAATTGGCCTCATTGGATGGTGAAGAACTACAGATTCCAGTCAATGGAATCTTTCTCAAGCATTGCTTCTAGAGGGAAATTTACCACCTTGTAAATATTAGATTAGATTTTCATTCCTCCAAGTGCTTTACACATTGTTTTGTTGTAGGTTAGTTTTGCTTTCCGTAAGTGCTTTGGCACAGCTTGCTGTCCCTGGAGATGTTTTGCAATCCTTGCTTCCATCATGTGATATTCCATCTTCCTCCTTGCAGATTCTAAGTCAATTGGGGTTCTAAATAGAATATTTGATGGCTCCATGCCCAATGGACTGCTTCAGGCTACTAGTACTTTCATCTAGCAGGTAGATGACCCCTCTGAGTCGCCAAAATTGTTATCCAAAATGTGCCCTAGCTCATTTTTTATGGCTAACTCCTTGTGTTCTTGCCTCTCTTATGCCTCAGTCTACTTTTTTTATTTTTAGGCACTCAAGGCTTTCTAGAAATGGCACCATCAGATAGATCTCTCTCTCAGCTTTCCAGAAAGGTAAAGTTTGCCTCCTAACTCCTTATATTTTTCAAGTTATGGCTCAGCGGAGTTTTTGTGGAAAATTTTCCCATTTGAGGCCCGCAGCCAATAGGAAGTTACCACGTGGCATCTAACCAGCGGAGTGTGAGGAATTTTTGAAAAATTTTCCAAAGACAAAAAAGAGGTAAAATTTGAAAAAATTTCCCGTCGATTCGTTTTTGGGCCGTTTTTTGCCCTAAATCTTCAAACGATCATATATTTTAATCCAAAGCTCAAATTTTCACGTTCTTTATATCATTGGAAAGCTGTTAAAATTATCTACATGATTCCATGGTCAATTTCTAATTTTGGTTCAGTTTGGAGAGAGAAAATTCAAAAACGGTTCTGGTACGTGTCCATGGCCAGAAATGACATTTCAACAACCAAATTTAATACAGAATGGGTCGCATTCTTCTCCAATATGGTCAAAAATGACAGGGTATGGATTTCTAAGGTCCTCCATGCTATTTTAATGCATTTGAAATCAATGAGGAATGGGCTCCCATGTTTTTTATGTTTTCTCTCTTCTGGGCTCGACCCATGCACTGTAAAAGCCAGATTTGGCTCATTTCTTCATGGTTGAACACTTTTTGGCATTGCAAACTTCTTCTTTCACCTCTAGCAAGTGATAGTTGTAAGAATCAGACCTTTTTCATAGTTTGTAACAGGTTTATACCTCTTTGATGGTGGAATGCAAGAGATTTTTACATGGAATTGACAGTGCAAACTCTGTGAATGCTTTCAGTCCTTTGTTTGTATTGTTCTACTTCATTTTAAGACCTCTAATTACATCTATCAGCTTGTGTATGTTTTCCCTTGTTGCATTTCATGAATTTATGTCTATTTACATGGCAAAAAATGTTTCACCACTCCTTTTGGTGCATCACCATCTTTAGTTTAGTTTCATTTTTGCATTTTTATCCCTATCTCCTTGCAATCTAGGGTAGAATTAGGATTAGAACCTCTGTAGTTGTGCAAAATATAGATCTAAATTAGGGAGTTTGAGGAACCAGCCTCTATTCTGGAGATTCCTCTCTCATTTTCACAAGTCCCACACTTAGAGAGAGGTTTCCATGTTGTGCAATCACACTGGATGCTCTAAAAATCATTTAGAACCTTGATTTGCATCCAGGGGTGCTGCTGATTTGCAACAACAGTAACCTTCACACAACAAAAAATATTTGTGAATCGGTAGGTGATGAGGGTATTTATGAGGTGAGACAAGCCATGGTATTTGTGAACTTTTTCATAGAGCGGGGGATGGTTTGTAGGTTACAGTGGGTGAAGTTAGTTATCAAAAGTTCCACATGGTGTTTATACCATTGTAATTCCTCATTGCAACATTGGTATAGTCCATTGACCTGATTTACTACCAATTGAGAATCACCGAAGATATTAATGGATTTAACATCTAGGGTTCGGGTGGTTTGGAGACCTAGTACAAATGCTTCGTATTCGGTGATTTTATTGGTACACTCAAAGTCAAGTTTTAAATAAAGTGGGATGGGTTCATTGTCATGTGGAATGAGGATGATTCCAGCTCCGCCCCCACGTTGACACTTAGATCCATCAAAGAATAAGGTCATTTGATAGTGTAGAGGTTCCTCAGTAGGTTCATCGAGGGAAAGGGTAGTGATGGTTTCATCAGGGAATTCAAAGTTACTATGTTTGTGTTCAGAGAGTGGGGCATCAGCTAGTTGATCGGTGATAGCCTAACCCTTGATTGATTTTTGAAGAAAGGTGATATCTAGATCAGCAAGTAGCAAGAGCCATCATGAAATGTGTTGGCTTTGGAATGGTTTAGCATACATGTAATGCAAGGGGTCAGTGTTGGTTATGATGAAGGTAGTGTGATTAAGGAGGTAGTGATGAATTTTGGTAGCCACAAATACTAAAGCAAGGAACAGATTTTCTACCTGTGTATATCTACTCTCGTAATCCACAAGTGTACAACTTATGTAATAGACCACTTGCTCCCTATGCTGGTCGTCATGGTGAGCAAGCATGGTGCCCAAGGAATGGTCGATAGAAGAAATGTAGAGGTAGAATGGTTGGTCGTCCTTAGGGGGGTAAGCATGGGTGGCTGTAATAGGTACGCTTTCAAGGCTACAAAATCTTTATGATAGTCCACGTTCTAATGGAAGGTGATATCCTTTTTAAGGAGGTGGTTAAAGGGTTCACAGCAGTCTAATAATTGATAAATGAAGCGATGGATATATTTTAGTTTGCCTTAAAAACTACAAAGTTGGTGTACGTTAGTGGGTGGAGGCATCTCGAGGATGGCCTTGATTTTGGCAGGGTCAACTTCAATGCCTCGCAAGGAAACAATGAAGCTCAAGATTTTACGTGATAGGATGGAGAAGACACATTTCTTAGGTTAGAGGTGTGCACAATATTGGATGAGACAGTCGAAGATGATTTTAAGAATGGGTAAGTGTTCGCTGTGACTTTTGGATTTTCCCAAAATGTCATCAATGTAGTCTTCCAAGATGCAATGCATGATGTCATGGAAGATATAGGTCATGGCTCGTTGGTAGGTGGCACCTGCATTCTTCAGTTTGAAGGGCATGATGTGATAGCAAAAGGTCCCCTAAAGGGTAATGAAGGTAGTTTTGTGTTGATCCTCAGGGGCGAGTAATATTTGATTATAACCTGAAAACCCATCCATGAGAGATAGCATCTCATGTCCGATGGTGAGGTCAACCAATTTGTCGATGCTAGGTAGAGGAAAGTTGTCTTTAGGACAAACTAGCTTAAGCTCCTGGAAGTTGGTGCATATGTGGAGTCCCCCCATTGCTTTGGTAATGGGAATGGTGTTGGAAATCCATTGTGGGTAGTCGATTGGTAGGATGAAGGAGACAGAGAGGAGGTGTTGAGCTCTTCTTTGACAACAAGGTAAATGCGTGGGTGCATTTTACATAGCTTTTGTTTGACAAGTTTGGCATCAGGTAAGGTGACGATATTGTGGACCATGATGTTGGGGTCAATATCGGGCATATCAGTATACGACCAAGAAAAACTGTTGCTATGGTCACGAAGAAAAGAAGTGTAGGCTTCTTGTTCAGCGGAGTCCAAATATTGGCCTATCTTTAGGATGCGGGGGTCATCCAGTGTGTGGATGTTGATGTCAATGGTTAATTCATTCAGCATGTTTTGTGTTTCGGAAGGTAGTGTGCGGTGGAGATAGGAGTCTTTTGCACCTAAATAGGTGAGAATGGGGTCATCATTATGACACTGGACAACATTAAGAGAAGGGGTGTCATCATCGATCATACCAGGATAGAGGAAGGGAAAAGAAGTAGGAGCCTCGACATCTCATTGACTGGTGAGAGGCCCCAAAGAAATGGTGTTTATGGAAAAAAAAGGTAGAAGGAATAGATTCGGGATCTATCAGCTCTGCAGGTGATGTTGGTGAACTAGGTGAGGGACTGTGAGGTTGGGGCACCTCTGTGATATAGTTGATGTGAGATTGTTTAAGTGCGGGCTCAAAAAATCCCACCCCACTGTGGTCTTTGTGCTTGCAGGTGGTGCAAGGGATGATGGTGTGATGGCCTGGTTTGTAAAGACCAAAGCCACAACCCTTCTAGGCACATCGGTGAAGGAAGGTATGGGTAAAACACCAGTTGGTTAATGAGGGAAGGGTGTTGGTAAATGGTAGGGTTTAGGTTGTTGGTTCAGGCATGTAAGTAGGAGTGTCAATGCCTCCATAGGTCAATTGGTGCGGAGGTGTGAGGGTCCATAGGTGATAACTTTTCCAATGCGGGGGTCATAATGGGGATGTTGTTGAAGGTTTCCATACTCTTGTGGGGTATGGAAGGTATCGACGTTGTAGAGGCGGTACTCCCCCAATGTCAGGCGTTGAAAAACACCTTCTAGTGGATTAGTATCTAGGATATGAGTGGTGGGAATGGATGTCTCTATGGGGGTTTGAGATGAGGAGGTTGCGGGTTTTAGAGTTGTGGATGGTTCTGCAGGAATTGTTGTGGTGGTGATAATAGGTGATGTAGGGGTCAAAGAAGAGGTGGTAATGGAGGTAGTAGTGGAAGTGGAGGTGGTGATAGTTATGAGGACATCGTTGGGCTGGTATAACATGTTACATATTTTGAATGGTGAAGGGTCAGCGGGAATGGTGTAGTTGTGTCCCTCATGCTCAAATTTGAGACAACGATGAAGGATGGAGGGGACACATCCCATGGCATGGATCCAGGGTCATCCAAGTAACATGTTGTATTGGAACTCCCTTTCTAGGACGTAGAAGAGTTTAGGGATGCTACAGGGACCAACACGAATGTGTAGGATCATTGTCCCCAAGGTAGTGGTTATGGCGTCGTTGAAAGAATGCAGCATAATTAGATTGTTATGCATGTAATTGGTAGGAATGCATAGTTGGTTAAATGCATGAGAGGATATGATGTTGATGCTAGCTCTGCCATTGATCATAATACATCAAACACGTATATTTTTGACAAAGGGAGAAATGGATGAGGCAGGATCAAGGTCCTCCGTTTGGTGAGGTGTGATCTCGTCATTAGAAAAACTGAGGGTAGCCACCTGAGATGACGAAACAAGTGTTGAGGTGGGAGGTGAAGAAATAAGGGAGGCCACATGGTGCGGTGTGATGATGGATGCAACTAGTGTGGGGTCATTAGGTGGGACCTCAATAGATTGTAGGACCTCAATGAGGGCTTGGAAATGAGATTCGGAAGTTTGGATGAGGTCAAACAAGGACATTTTGAGTAGTGATTGGTGGAGTTCTTTGATCATGGAATAATGGGCCCTCCCATTGGAGATAGGGAAGGCAGGTCCTTAGATGGTGATTTTTGGTGCAGGCACGGGTGTGATGTGAGGTATGGTTGAGGTAGTAGGTTCATTTTCCCTGGTTTTCCCTTTATCATGTTGAGCCTGAGTGACAATTCGAACCATATTGATTTCAAATATCGGCAATGGGTAGGAAGGGTATGATGTGTGGGGCGATGATGGTTGAGCTGGTAATGGAAGAGAAGGGGTGATTATGGTTATAGGAGGAGTGATATCTTTGTCTAAAATATGATCCTCAGTAAAGATCTGTAGAAGGGGTTCTTTGAGAGCTTGGCAATCCTCCATGTTATGCCTTGGTGCATGATGGTAGGTGCAAATTTGTGAGTCATCAAACCATTTTGGCTTTGGTTTGAGTGGGTCATAGGGTCGAATGGGTGGTAAGGTGATGTGGGAGGAGGTTAGTAGGTTGGCCAGGATAGTAGCATAGGATCCTACCATGGGTCACATTGTGAAGCAGGTGTGAGTTTGGTTGACCAACTCGGTAGTGACTTAGGGGTGGGTACCACGGGTCATGGTATGGGGGTGGTCTGGGTGCTTTGGGTACATTTAGGTTTGGGTTGGGGTGTGGGTTGCACCTTATTAGGTAAGAGTGCAGTGGGTGATCTGGGTTTTTTTTTAGGTGTCTCTTTAGGATGTGGGGTGGTTAGCAATGCAAAAAAATGGTGTGATGAAGAGGGTCATGCTGAATGTGGGAGAGGACGGGTTATCCAAGGTGAGAGGGGTAATGCTGTGGAGGTAGGGCTAGGCAATGGTATGGGTAGTCGGTGTTGTTGAGTAAGTAAGGGTAATTTCGTAGGGTTGAGTAGAAGGGGAGGTTGAGATAATTAGAGAGGTTTTCGGCTTTTGGCTACACTATGTACACTCGATTGCATTGTTAGGGTTGACCGATGAGGGCCTAAGAGGGAAGGGAGTGGTGAAGGGGACAAAGAGGTAGTGGGTGACTCTAGTATTGGTGTCTGAGGTAGTTGGTGTTTTGGTTTTGGTACAGGTATAATTTTGTGAGGACGAGAGATTGTGGAGATTGATGAAGGGTTGGGAAGGAAGGATGTAGAGGATGCAGATGAGGAAGGTATATGTATAGTCAAAGGTGATATGGGAGGTGTTGTGGGAACCTTTGTGGGTAGAGTAGGTATGGATGTTTCCATTATTCAAGGGTAAATAGTGGGTGAGTCAGTAGGTGACATTTTCATCTATGTGGAGACAGGGATTTGAAGAAGTTCCCGAAGTAGCGAATGATCAACATACTCTGGATGGTCCATCGAATGGGGTGGTGAAGAGATGAAGGGGATGAGGATTGATTTGGTGGTGATCCATGCAAACGGAATTGATATATGTGAAATAGGGAAGCCCTCTACATCTGATTCTGTAGGAAGGAGAGATAAGAAGACATCATTTAATGTTGTAGGAGATGGTAGTGGGTCAGTTGCACTCAGAATGGGATCTTCTTTGTGGTGAGGCATGGGTAAGGTAAATGAAGTAGGTTCTTCCTTGAGGTGTGGTGAGGTGGAGATAGGGGAATGTATTTCTGACTCCTCAGGGGGTATGAAAGCAGGTGTCAATGGTGATTTGTCAAGTATGAGGGTAGGAGGGTTAATGACATGGTCAAGTATGGTAGTTATGATGTCTGAGGAAGATGAATCTGTTTGCACTACATTATCTTTTGCTAGCAGTGGGGAAGCGGGTGAGGATGTTAGTGAGGGTAAAGGCATATGTTTGAGAAGTTATACTATAGGTGCGGCTGGGGGGTATGGTGTAATTGGAATGAGTAGGATATCGAAGATGGCATGAACCTCGCGGGTATTATCACTATCGATAGAATAATGGTTGTGTTGGGTGGGGGTGTATGATTAGGAAATGGTTTCTGGAAGATGTGAAGGTTTTGGTTTGTGGGTGAGTTGGTATTTTCTAGAACAAGATCTCCTCTATCTAACATTTCTTGGATAATGGTTTTGAAAGTGATGTAGTTGTTGGTATTATAGCCTCAGGTACGATGGTAATCACAGATTTCATTCTCCTTATACCATGAGGGTATCAGACGGGCAAGATCAAAACTAGTGTGTGGTTTGATAGTTGGAAGAGTGATATCCCCTGCATTCAAGAGTTTTTCCAGAACATTGGGGTATGGTTCAGCGATGGGGGTATATTTTTTTTGTTCATGTTTGAAGAGGAATGTTTACACTGGCAAGATGTTAGGTGAAGGTTTTAGCAAGTTGGATGGGTGAGATGGGCCAGCCTTCAGGACCACCGCATGGGTGGACCCTTTGGCTCTAGGAGGTTTGAGAGGAATGGTTGGTGGTGTCTTGGAAGTGGAATTGGGTTCATGTGGTTTAAAAGGAGTGCCTTTGTTGCGCAATTGAATTATTTTCTCTTCGATGGCTCGCATTTTGAGATTTTGAGCTATTGGTACCCAGATTTAATCTCCTTCACAACTTGAGTAGCATCATGGATTTTACAAGACACTCAGAGCCAGATAAATGATTTATATGTCATTTTGTAGCCAGGGAAGTAATTTATCTGACTTATTAGCTCTCAGGCTTTGAAGAAATGGGTAGCACCTTGAAATGATTTGATCTTAACCTCAATATTTCAGGTTATGTCTCTCAACCAAGGTAAGAGAACCTATATTGTAGCCTCTTTTTTGTGAAGGGGGTGAAGACTTCCTTGTATTATGTAGATTGTATGGAGATGGCCTTGAGAAAACATGATCAATTTCCCATTATTCAAACTCAATAGAGCTGTCACTACTAAATGATGGAAAATCTTTCGAGACAAGGCTGATGCTACTAGAGACATGGTGTGATCCTGACTGCTTTGTGCATTTTTGTAAATGGATTATATTCTCTTGTTAACACACAATGCAACACAGGGGTAGTATAGGTGGGATTGGTTATTTGGATAATGTTTTGGTGGGAGATCAAGAAGATAAATTGGACTTTTCCAGATCCTTGAGGAACTTCACAAAAAATAGAGAACTCATTAACAGAAAGCTTCAAAATAGTTAAAACATTCCTTCAACTAGAAGGTGTGCATCAATGGAGGCCCAGACATGCACATTTTCACACAATATTTGAGATTCTAGCATGAAGGCTAGAGTTAGAAGACCCAATAAAACATCAAAATCTAAGATTAGTCATGCCTGAGGTACACCCAGAGGCTTACAAACAATCTTTGTCAACAGATGAAAGAAAAGTGATTTTAAATCGTTTATTTCATTCCTAGATGAAATCTCTTCTAAAAAATGAAATTGTAGATGCCACTAAACTATCACAAGGATTGAGATCTGTGTGATTCAAAGAGATTGTGATACAAGATTGCAATAGGAACAAGAAAAACTACTTGCATACATTCTGAAAGTGAAATAAACACAAAATTTGCTAGATATTTAACACAAATTAACTCTAAATTTATCAGATTCTTTAGTAGGGGAGAGTTATTTAAACAATCTCAAAGCTTATTAATGGCTATACACTTATAACCAACTTAACATGAATGAAAATATAACACAAAGGAAGTTAACCTAGTTTCTCATAAAGTTTTCTCAGAGGATGAGATTTTCTCAAAATTTTCTTCTGGAAATGAACTCCTGACCATTTGCATGACAAATTCATGCAATATATAACTTCCACTCACTCACTCACTTTGCCCCTCAAATCTTCCCTCCAAAAGTGGAATATTCGAAGCACCTTTTCTTTGCAATATTTATGGAAAATGACATTTAACAAACTCGCAAAAAGTTACCAGTTGTTCTTTCAAAAGGTGAATCATTACAACACTTTCATCATTCTTCAAAATGGAAGCACATTTTTCATTTTCCACACATGTAGATCCCTTTCATTTCATCATTTCAACTTTTCCCTTCCCAATTTTTACTCTGCAACTTTAGATCTGGTAATTCACATTTTTCACTAACTAGAGTAAAAATTCATTTGAAAAATGCCTTGGATTCACAAATTAAACCCCCAAAATTGATTAATTAGGACCCTACAAGCCAAAACAACACAAATTGGCAAAAAATTCAATGAAGATTGATCCAAAAAATGCCTCTCCAAACTTCCTGGAGCTCAAATGGCGGCCAAATTGGTGAAATGCATATCTACCGTTGATATGTTCCTCAACTTCAATTTTGAGCCCTTCACGTGGTAGATTTGAGTAAAAATGGGCCTCGGGATGTCTTTTTACCTTTTTACTACTTTTTGGAAAATTTGCACAATTTGTTGATTTCTTCTTCCTCTCCACCGATGAGATTTGAGCCTGACACGTGGTGCAATATGATTGGATACGGAGTCATGGCTCAATTTTATAGATTTTACATCTTTCTAGAAAAAAGGAAAATGTTTCACTTTTCCTCCGCCAGCCCACACCTCCACTTCAAGTTTCTAAATTTGGTCCCAGCGGAACCCCGGGTCCCTTTATGCCTTTAACTCCCTTTTCCCTCAAAGGAAAATTTTTCACTTTTCCTCCACCATCCCACACCTTCGTTATTGACTTCTCAGATGGATTTTGACTTTTTACCCTTGGGCTTGCGAGTTAGTTTGATACTTTGAGTCATTTGAATACAAGAGGAAAAATTTCCAAGTTGCTCCCGATGGTCCACCTGCCTACCTCTGACTTTTCAAACTTCAACGTGTCACCATGGCGCACCTTGAAGTGGTCCCAAAAATTTTATACCTTGAATGAGTGTGGGCTTGCCATGTGTCTTGTTCTAGTGAGACTTTTCTGAATGCTTGAAGCTCAGTAGAAGGCACCACGTTTCATACTCTGAGGCAGTCTCCTTTTGTCTATTGAAAATTCTAAGTGAAATGTGAAGCAAGCGGAGGCCTCCACGTGTCATCTTGGTGCTTCTTTAAGATGGTGCCCAAACCAGAGACCCTGAATGAGTGCAAGCTCTCCACATGTCCTATTCCGCCAAACTACTCTAACTGCATAAAAAAATTGTCCAAGTCTGGGCCAAGTAGCGGAAGCCTCCACATGTCCTCCCGACACTAGTCCAAGGCCAAACTAAAAAGTAAATCTTCAAATGAGTGTCGTTCACCCACATGGACAGATATCTGAGTTAAATATTTTATAGAATTTTTAAAGTTTTTAGTCAAGCCACATCCAACCAAAAGGTGCCACGTCCCCAGTACATGTGTAACACTCTGAACTATTGTTACTTCCTCCTGAGCATTCAAGTGTTGATATATGATTTCTTCTGTAAAAGGATGTGTTCCTTTGATTGTGAAGTCATGTTTGATATGTACTGTATCTTCTTTGCAATTGAAGATCTTTGACTGAGTCGGAATATGATTAGACTCTTTTATTTCTTTCATTTTTGCACCTAAGTTTAAACTGATCTCGGAATGAATTGTGGATTTATCCATCTATAAGACCCAGCCTGGGATCAGTGGCATTGATCCAAGAGATGCTTTAAGTTTATTCGGGTTGAACAAAAAAATTATAGACCTTATGCAGGTTGTAAGGTCTGAATGTGTTGAATAAGCTATTCCGGAGTCTAACTCAGACTGATCATGTTAAATGAATTGGTTCCCGATATCGTAATATCAGGAAGGTCTTGATCATGGGCCAGGTAATAAATTTAGATACATTTATTCAACTAGCCTATTGGCAGTGCAGGAGTGAATCCTTTTCGTGAATGTATGTCTGTAGGTTCTTATTCTGAACATTCTAAATGTTAGACCTAAACTGGATTTATTAAGGTTAATAACCTAAACCTAAACTATAACCTATGGGTTAGATTAGTGTTAATCTACCCTAGGCCTAAGCTATAAGCTAAATGTTCTAAGTTAGCAACCTAGCGCTAAGGAGGTTAGACTAAGTATCATCTTAAATCCTAACCTATGTTTCTAACCTAACAAATGTTAGTGAAGGAAGGGGACCTATGAGGGGGTGCGAGCCATGGGCGGTAGTTTGTATGGCATTAAATAAAGGAGATAAGCATGAAGGACAAGGAGTTAGCAGAGGTTTCAACGGCTAGTGAAAGCCGACATGGCAGAGTCGCCAAAACTAGAAATGGTCTTTCATTTGTTTTTTTCCATCGCCAACTATGGCGGTCGGTGGCAATGGCGATTGAGCAGGAATTTTGGAGTTAATGCAATTAATGAACTCGGTCTTCGAGCTCGGATTTCTCAGGAAGACATGCAAAATGGAAAACTGGTAGTTTGTTTAGTTTTTCATGCGCTTCGGTTTTCTCTCTGTTTGATCACTGGTTCTTCGCACCAGTCTACTTGGTGTTGCATGGAAAATATGAGAGTAACTAGCTATTTTCTCTGGCAAGGAAAGTTTATAAGGCATGGAAATAGCAAATTATTGTTGTTGAATCTAACGTGGAAAAAGAGGAGAAGGCTCAAGCTCTTTCAGTGGTCTTCTTCGAATTTTTAAGCAACATTACCAGGCATGTTAGGCCCTAACTTTTAAAAATCTTGCTTTCTTTCAAATGATTTCATTAGAACAACTCTGTTCAGATGATTTTTGGGTTCAGTTGGTTTTTATGGTAGCTTTGTGTGAATTGGTTGCTATATCTTCTTACTGGCTTGATTTTTCAAGTGAACCCTTGATGGGTGTGCATTGTATTTCAAACGGTTGTTCTACCTTGCTGTGTTTTGCATTCCAGTTAGATTTTGTATAAATGCTTGCAAGGGTAATGTGTGAAATAGGCACTGTTGGACTCCATGAAAAGTTTTCTTGGTAGATATCAACTTCTATAGAAGCCTTGTTGTTCATACTTCTTGAAATTATAGTATATTTGGCTTCTGTAGAAGCTTTGTCGTGAATACTATATGATTTTGGATATTGTGGGAATCCTTGAATAGATAGAGTTTTTAACTGTTGTAGAATTTTAATCAAGAATACTATACGGGTTTGATTCCTTTTTGAGTCCTAGACAGGTAACATACGTTTCTACCTTGGTAGAAGTACAGTCGTGAATACTGTATGTTATTGGTATAGTTAGAATAATTGAATTTAATATTAATCTTGTATCTTTCTACTTCTGTAGAAGTTAGTCTTGAATGCCATACGTTTCTACTTATGAAGGAGTTCAGATGTGAACACGGTATGTTATTGTTTTGGTTGGAATTCTTGAATTTGATATGTATCTTGTATCTTTCTACTTCTGTAGAAGTTTATTTGAAGAATACCACATGGGTAAGACTCCTTTTTAATCCTAGAGGCATATATTATGTTTTCCTTTCTGAATAATCTCAGTTGTGAATACTGTTGTGATTCTTGAGTTGTGGTCGCGTGAAATCAACTTCAATCTAAACCTTGTTTTGAGCATTAGTGGTATGGATACTGTTGGAGATTTGAAATGTTGCGAGTTGGCTTGATTTTCGATTTAAACCCTCGCTATGTGTGTATAACGTTCAGACTCCTTTTTAATATTCTTGTGTCCTTTTCTGTCTGCTTCTGTGGAAAGTAAAGGAAGGGCTTTCTTTTCAAACTTTACTTGGTTTGAGACTTTTTTGTAATCTGTAGTAGCTTGGCATAGGAGGAAACTCTGAGGAAAATACTGTTATGGAATTTCAGCTTTTGTGAAGACCTTGTCGAGATTGTTTTCTAGAAAACAACTTCTAATATAAGTCATGGCTATATTATTATAAGAATTTGTTCCAGTTAAATGAGGTTGTGCATGTTGTGTTAGATTTAGTAGGAATAGCATTATATATGCATAAGGAAACATCATTTGTTTAATGTTATTGAGCCTCTTGTTTGACTGTAATTCTACCTGTGATCTCGACTGGCTTAGTCGCAGGCGTATAATGTGATTGCATTACTCTTAAGTGGACGGTATAGTCATGAGCATGTTTGGAAGGGACATCTGAATGTCTCGGTTTCTTTCTCTCCTACTGCAAAGTATATGTTGATATAAATATATTTGATTATTGGAATTGTTAGTACATACTGTTGGATTCATGAATTGTTAGGATATTCATTTTGTTGAATATAATGGCCTGTTGGATGTTTGTTGTACTTGGGATTCAGATGGACAGTTGTTTTGGATACATTTTTTCTTCTTGGTCACTAATATTTATGATGAAATATCTGAAAATTATCTAGGACTATTTAGTAACTATAATATGAGTTCCGTGTTTATAGTCATGTTTCAATTACAAAAGAGCATAGTCTGAATATGTTTACATGTTTGGTGAAATGATTTCATTTAAACAGGTTGTTTAATGAAAACAATTGGTGGATTGCGATTGTTTTAAGAATTAGTGCTTATCATGCTCAGTTCATCGAACTGACCCGTGTTGACAATTTTTGCAGATGGTTTCCGTAAGTGGTAAAATCACACAGATCTGATAGGATGTTCAGATTGTTTAATTTGGTTTTATGATGAATTACAGCATGATTCTCTAATTGTACTACTTGAAGAAAGATGTTCTTTTTCTGTTGAGTATTGTATCAAGTATGTTGAATGCATAAAATGTATTTGATTAGTTCTGAAAGGAATGGAAAGAGGTATTTGTTACTTATGTGTTTGCATTCGTATCTTGATGGTTTGACCTTCTTCGGTTTGAATGATCTTGAGAGCATTATTATTATTGTATAAAGTGGAGACTTTTGTGATTATCTAAGTAAACTAGCAAGATTATGTGACTGAATACTTATGATTGTTTAGTAGTTCTAGTATGTTCTATCTAAAGCTAAATTGGAATTTAGATCAATGTCTTTCTGGAAGCTAGGGCTAAAATAAACCTGAGTAGGAAGCTAAACAAGCTGAATAAATTATTACTTCCTAGTCTTAATCTAAGTCAGGACAACGTTTAATTGGATTCTTAATCACTATATCTTGATACTATTAAGTAAGATATAAATTCAGTTATGAGAACTGATATAAACCTAAAAAGGGTTTGGTTAGCAATCTCATGTGAAGGATGAGAGTTATTGTCCAATTTCGTTGATATAGAATTATGTATATTCTATGAACTTCTTAAAGGGACCTCAAGTCTTAATAACTTCTCTTGTGTAATGGGTTTTACTATGAAAGGTCATTCTAAGGTGAGGAACCCAGGGATTGGGAAAAACTAACCTTAAGGGAGAGTCTTTTAGTATAATTTTAACTCAACGTGTGTAACACTTATTAATAAGTAGATCTTTCGAGGCGGATTTAAAGGTTGACTGCATAAGGCAACTGCAGGGTTGTACCTTCGAGAAGATTAGGATCTTCTCAAAGATACAACAATGCAGGTGACTTATGACGACACCCTTTGCATTGATCGTTAATATTTACACCTTAAACTCGAACAAGTTACTCTGGGACTAATTAGGAATGTGGTCACGTTATAAGGCTGCCCTAGGAGACTCGGGGTATCTTGACACACTGGATTAACTAGGGTTGACCCAGTATGTCAGCGTATCCCTAGTCCTCGGGAGCATCCCTATAACGTTGTCATCTTACTAATCCGTTCCTGAGTGAATAACTTGGGACAGGAGAGTCTGACAGAAGTCAGTATAAGACATTCTACATAACATAGGAATGGGGTGAAGGACGTATTCCAAATTGACAAGTATGCCATCAAGGAATACGAGACATAAGCAGTATGTTTCAAATCTTTGGCCAAAGTATCGTAAGCTGCTGATTGCGTTGTCCTAAGTCACCTAGTCCAAGGGATGAGATGCCGATGAATAATAGTAACAATTATTCAGATAGGTTCCTTGGATAGAGCATTCTAGATCCCAGATTAGGGAAGAGAACTGCAAGAGTATTGTGTTAAAATAAAAACGCCAACTCTTTGATACTCATGAATAGATCAGTAGATTACCGAGTCATGGAATGAATAGATCGGAGGTACTCCAAGTCATTACAGCTGCATATGGTTATCTGTTATGAGAATGGTTGTTTTTTATTTGTGAGTTCTAAATTATGTATTTAGAACCAGGAAGCATTTATCAAAAAAAAAATTACTTGTTCTAATGTATAAAATTGAGGATGTTACAAGATGCAAGGATTCAAATTTGATCGGGAGAAATGCCCGTCAAACCATAAAATATAGAAACACGAGCATTTGAGCCTGAAAAAGATTTTTTCTTCAATGACAAAGAGTTTAGATTGTTGCAAGGCTCAAACATGATCCTTAGGGACACATCAACTCATCCTTCTTCCAGTATTTCAAGGAAAAAATGTCAAGAACACAAATTTTGACTATGGTAATAGAGGGAATGGGAAAACACAAATTTTTGAAAGGAAAGAGCACGGGGGACTCAAAGAAGAAACCTTTCCAAAGGAACAAAGAAACTAGGAGACAAATATGGACCCATACATGATCTTTAACCCAGGGGCAGACTAAAAATGGAAACAAATACCAGCCAAGAACAACATGGGGAAGGATAAAATGAAAGAGGCCGTAAATCAATAAATTTTCAAGGGCACAAATGGGGCGAGACAATTTTAAGCACCAACATAGGCTCTGACTCGGGGATGGGCACTCCCTGTGAGTTCCACAAGAACAAAAGTAGACCAAGTGCCAAAATATTATCCATTGGGCAGTGGAGTCTTCTTTGCAGGGCAGAGAAATAATGTCATCTCTAAAAACAGACAGAGAAACTAGTAAAAATAGGTCACCAAGGACCACGATGAACCAAAACACAAAATAGGAAACAAACAACCGACTATACACTGTATAAAATATGTTTACCTTGATTCAGAGAGATCAATCAAGAAAAAAATTCTCAAGCATTCTTCTTCCTTCTCAATGTTTTCCAACTCCTGCCACTCGCTTCTCAAAAGTTCTTTGTCAACTGGACATATGCTTCTTTTTCATCTATGTTCTGTATTCCCACTTATTCCATACTACTACTCTTTACTCTTTAGAAATGACTCTATGCAATGAACATAAGTCGCATTAATTGAAAAAATTTGAAGATTAAATTGTTATCCCAAAGTTCCCAGAAATCCATGTAATATGGCATACTTCCAGAGCTCTATATTGCCTAACACTTTTATATTCCCTGAAGTGTTTGTTTATTCCTTCACTATAGATGTTAAGTTCAGCAAAGTCTTAAAAAACTACAATGGACAGAGGCATTGATTTGGGTCTTCACCATTTTAGGTCATTTCATGTATCTTTCTTAAACTTTGCACATGATGATAACTTATTAGCAAAGGCTATTTCCTTAAAGTTAAAAGGCTTATGTATTTGATTAATTTTATATCCATTACCTGGTAGATTCCCTCTAACAAGATTTTATGACCACTTAGTTGATAATTTTCTTGCACGCATTTGGTAGGGTAATCAACAATTATAACATGAAGGTTCACATTCGTACCCAGATAGGCTGTTTAGTTGCACCACCAAGAGTCCAATGAGACTACCCAGTGAGCATGTGCTTAGCACTTAACGACTATGGTTACCAAAATGTGACGTAGTCACACTTAGGGAATTTAGTGAAGATTGAGGTTAGACTGTGATAGCCTAACTCACTCATGCAAACAAACAAAGGACATGACACTTAAATGGTTCTTACGGAGTCAAACATGAAACAAATAATGTAGTAACTGGCCCGTCTCTATGATGATCTTCATGGCAAGTGGTGATCAGGGGTAATGGTCAGACACTCACCTGAGATTCTACCAAGTAGGAACCCAGGTATACCTGATGGTGGCTTTACCAAATTCTTCACGCCCTGTCTATATATGGCTTTATTACCTCGGGAGGAGCATGAGATATATACAGTGGTGAGAGAGATGGATCACGATCCCATATCATAGATAAGCCTTCACCTACTTCAACCCCATCTACTCTAGTGCTCTCGTCTGGTGCCCATGGGGATCCGAAATCCCATAAACAAACTTGGAACACTGACTTTGATTTGATTCAAAAATTAAGTGATGTCACAAACACATGTATTTAGGCAACTCAGTATTATAAGGAGGGCTTTACAACTTGCATCAGATGGCACAAGGTTTTTACCATCGTAACTATGGGTGTAAGCATTACACATTATGCTCTGGGACTCAAACTTGCAGATTCCAGTAAATCTTTAGTTTATTTAGGAACATCTTCATAGGATCTCATAAAGCTATGGGGTTTTAGTCTTGGCCTGAGGCCTAGATTCCTTGATATCCTTCAAGCTTCATTTGATCTAGACTCAACTTCTCTTAGGCCAATCACAGCGTTCACTAAATAGCTGACTATTCAACTATATAAAGGCTATACCTGAAATTTTTACTATAAGTTGAAACATTGTTCATCATCCTACTAGTAAGCAAAATCACTATTGGGCAGCTCAATGACTCTTGGACATTCTCAAACTTCGTATAACATGAGAAGGAGGAATAAAGATGTTATTTCCATTGGACTGTATTTCACAAATGTGATGGCATGCAGTCCTTGCACGTATCACTTTAGTGGATGTTACTCCTTCACATAAGTGTGTAGGGACATTACATCATCATCTATATTACAATCGATTTATGTGTGCTCATCAGATTTATTGAAGTATAGTATCCATCATGGAGGATGGGGTAACATTCTATTTGTTAAAACAGTACGAATCTGATCTAGAAATTATGAACAACAGCTACTATTTCATTTAACGGATTAGTGCTTGACCTGAAGATTGCCTATCTCCAACTTTATGTTGGTTTTCTCTTTAACTTCTATTTTTAACATCTTTGCTCGTTCACTATGGTGATATATATATATATATATATATGCTATGCTGCCTAGGTATAACCTTGTAAGAGCTTGTCCAATTCAACATCTCAACTCTTGCAAAAACTATGTAGGAAATCTGCAATGATTTACTATTTTTACCATGATTTTCACCACTTGCTAAAATATTTATAAACTTTTGCTTGCTTGAGGCTTCTCAGGGTTTTTAACTTCTATATTTAACTCCGTCTCTCTTAGTCAGGTATGTCCCAATATGCCTATACATATATGTGTATCTATATGAAGTACCATGTGTGTATAGGCCTGCCTTAAATGTGCTAGGGTTCTATGTCACTGATTTAATCTGCAACTTTTTTATTAAATCTTGTTTCAGAAGTAACTTATTATAACAATATGATCATTCATATGATTATATGCAGTAATGTGCAAGCAACTAAGCATCCTCAACAATGTAATTGAACCTTGTGTTGAAGTCAAATGGACCAATTCATTTGGGATGATGACTTAGTTGATTCTATGCAAACTCTGGGACAAGATCGAGACCTAGTGTATCTGTCTAGTCACCATGCTAGAAACAAAATGTCATTAAAGGCTTCGATTTCAGGGTTCAAGAACCAATAGGAATGTCATCAGGACAGAAGCGTCTGCAGGAGGACCTTGCAGTCCTCCTCTATATGTATGAATGAACTGATTTGGGTGTCTTTGTCTGGTAAAACTGCTCATTTTGAAAACCTGGCCTTTTCATAATTGACGGAAGAGTATTCAAGTGTTGTTCACTGGTCGTTGAATTATCGCACATGTAACCTGAAAAATTTGTTTCAAATGACATACCTGTGGCATAGCCCATTCAGATACCACATCAATATCTAATAAAAAAGATGGGACCATAATGTGGATTCGGAATGACCTCAATGGAGGTCACGCGTAAGAGTGAACTTGACGACATAGCTATCTTGAGGAGGTGACATCTCATACTCCACATAGTTTTTTGTGTGATGTGTGTGTGTATTTGTGTCCCATGCCCTTGGTATAGCCCTTGTGACATAATTTACAAAATGACTATCCAGCAATGGCTCTGATCTAGATTATCCCAAACTTTATGTAAAATGTGTGTGATGGAATAGAATAAACTCCCCTCGATATGCAAGTGTTTCAAATGTAGATCAATGCATCCCTTGTCCCTTGTATGAATGTGCTAGATGTATTCTTTGTAGTGCTCTTGTGCCTTTATGCAAGATTAGGTGGTGATAGATAATGTTTATAGTGTTTGGCCCCTTATTTGAAAGAAGTAACTAAGCATATATACGATTCCCTTGTTTGAATTTCATAATTGACAACTGAAAGGCCAACCCAAAGTGTTAAAAGGTGACCAAGAAGAGAAAAGGACCCAAAGGAGTCTGGAAAACACCTTCTACTAGGGTCTGCAGTGAAGAAAGATATTCTTCCTTCCAACTTTGCAAAGATTAGTAAAAAATTCACAATTGACAGAGTTTAAGACACTGGCATTTATCAAAATCAAAACAACCCAGAGTCACCACTAAGGATTTTCACCCTAGTTGTGTAAATGCACTAAAATAATCTTTCAAATGATTTTTAGCACTAAAAATCATGTAAAGCTTTACAAATCCGACCTTCCTTCACCCAAATTTATCAACGGTTTGGCAAACTTAGTACAATAACTACTAGAAAAATTGGACAGATAGCACACAGAACCTAAAACCTTGTTCAATCCTTACAGATCTGACCATATAATGATGTTTACAAAATGTACTTACACACAGAACTACAAGAAACATTACCAAGGTTTGGAAACTTTAAATTCTTTCAAAGATTCCTCGATAATGGAGCCATTAGTGTGTTAACGAGCTCAAAATAATAAGAACTGGAAGTAGATTAACAAATTAGTTTGGATATTACATTCTTCATCCCCGGAAATGGTGCCAAAAGTGTGTTGGTACCCAGATTTAATCTTCTTCACAACTTGACCAGCACCATGGATTTTACAAGACACTCAGAGCCAGATAAATGATTTATATGTCATTTTGTAGCCAGGGAAGAAATTTATCTGACTTATTAGCACTCAGGATTTGAAGAAGTGGGTAGCACCTTGAAAGGATTTGATCTTATCCTCACTATGTTAGGTTGTGCCTCTCAACCAAGTAAGAGAACCTATATTATAGCCTTTGTTTTGTGAAGGGGGTAAAGATGTCCTTGAGAAAACATGATCAATTTCCCATTATTCAAACTCAACAAAACTGTCACTACTAAATGATGGAAATGCTTTCAAGACAAGGCTGAGGCTACTAGAGACATGGTGTGATCCTAACTGCTTTGTGCATTTTTGTAAATGGATTATATTCTCTTGTTGACACACAATGCAACACAGGGGTAGTATAGGTGGGATTGGTTATTTGGATAATTTTTTAGTGGGAGATCAAGAAGATAGATTGGAATTTTCCACATCCTTGAGAAACTTCACAAAAAATGGAGAACTCAATAACATAAAGATTCAAAATAGTTAAAACATTCATTCAACTAGAAGGTGTGCATCAATAGAGGCCCAGACATGCACTTTTTCACACAATTTTTGAGATTCTAGCACGAAGGCTCGAGTTAAAAGACTCAATAAAACATCAAAATCTAAGATCAGTCATGCTTGAGGTACACCCAGAGGCTTACAAACAATCTTTGTCAACAGATGAAAGAAAAGTGATTTTAAATCATTTATTTCATTCCCAGATGAAAGCTCTTCTAAAAAATGAAATTGCAGATGCCACTAAACTATCACAAGGATTGAGATTTGTGTGATTAAAAGAGATTTTGATACAAGATTGTAATAGGAACAAGAAAAACTACTTACAGACATTTTAAAAGTGAAATAAAAACAAAATTTACTAGATATTTGACACAAATTAATTCAAAATTTATCAGATTCATCGACAAGGGAGAGTTATTTAAACAATCTCAGAGCTTGTTGATGGTTGTACACTTGTAACCAGCTCAACATGAATGAAAATCTAACATAGAGGAAGTTAACCTAGTTTCTCAAAAAAATTTCTCAGAGGATGAGCTTTTCTCAAAATTTTCTCGTGAAAATGAACTCTCAACCATTTGCATGAAAAATTCATGCAATATCTAACTTCCACTCACTCACTCACTTTGCCCCTCAATTCTTCCCTCCAAAATTGGAATATTCAAAGCACCTTTGCTTTGCAATATTTCTGGAAAATGACATTTAACAAACTCGTAAAAAGTTGTAAGTTGTTCTTTCAAAAGGTGAATCATTACAACACTTTCATCATTCTTCAAAGTGGAAGCACATTTTTCATTTCCCACATATGTAGATCCCTTTCATTTCATCATTTCAACTTTTTCCTTCCCAATTTTTACTCTACAACTTTGGATCTGGTAATTCACGTTTTTCACAAACCAAAGTAAAAATTCATTTCAAAAATGCCTTAGATTCACAAATTGAACCCCCAAATTGATTAATTCAGACCCTGCATGCCAAAATGACACAAATTGGCAAAAAAATCGATGAAGATTGATGCAAAAAATGCCTCTCCAAACTTCTTGGAGCTCAAATGGTGGCCAAATTGGTGAAATGCACAGCTACCGTCGATTTGTTCCTCAACTTCAAATTTGAGCCCTTCACATGGTAGATCTGGGTAAAAACAGGACTTGAGACATCTTTTTACCTTTTTACTACTTTTTGGAAAATTTGCACAATTTCTTGATTTCCTCCACCACTCCACCGATGTGATTTGAGCCTGACACCTAGCACAATATGACGAGATACGGAGTCACAGCTCAATTTTACACATTTTGCATCTTTCTGGAAAAAAGGAAAATGTTTCACTTTTCCTCTGCCAGCCCACACCACTACTTCAAGTTTCTAAAGTGGGTCCCAGCGGAACCTCGGGTTCCTTTATGCCTTCAACTCCCTTTTCCCTCAAAGGGAAAATTTTTCACTTTTCCTCTGCCAGCCTGCACCTCCGCTATTGACTTCTCAAATGGATTTTGGCTTTTTACCCTCAGGCTCGCGGGTTAGTTTGATACTTTGAGTCATTTAAATACAAGAGGAAAAATTTCCAAGTTGCCCCCGATGGTCCACCTGCTTGCCTCTTTGACTTTTCAAACTTCCACGTGTCACCACGACGCACCTTGAGGCGGTCCCAAAAAAATTTATACCTTGAATGAGCATGGGCTCGCCATGTGTCCTGTTCTGGTGAGACTTGTCTAAATGCTTGAAGCTCAATGGAAGGCACCACATGTCATACTTTGAGGAAGTCTCCTTTTTTCCATTGAAAATTCTAAGTAAAATGCAAAGCAAGTAGAGGCCTCCACATGTCATCCTAGCGCTTCTTTAAGATGGTGCCCAAAGCAAAGACCCTGAATGAATGCGAGCTCACCACGTGTCATGGTCCACCAAACTACTCCAACTACATAAAAAAATTCCAAGTCTGGGCCAAGCAACGGAATCCTCCACATGTCCTCTTGGTGCTACTCCAAGGCCAAACCAAAAAGTAAATCTTCAAACAAGCATCGTTCACCCACGTGGACAGATTTCTGAGTTGAGGCTTTTTATAGAATTTTTGAAGTGTTTAGTCGAGTCACATCCAGCCAAAAGGTGCCATGTCCCCAGTAGATGCAAGGATGAAAATTTGACTAGGAGAAATGCTCGTCAAACCATAAAATATAGAAACACAAGCATTTGAGCCTGAAAATGAATTTTTCTTCAATGACAGAGAGTTCAGATTATTGCAAGGCTCAAACACAATCCTTAGGGACACATCAACTCATCCTTCTTCAAGTATTTCAAGGTAAAAACATCAAGAACACAAATTCTTACTATGGCAACAAAGGGAATGGGAAAACACGAATTTTTGAAAGGACAGAGCATGAGTGACTCAAAATAGAGACCTTTCCAGAGGAACAAAGAAACTAGGAGACAAATATGGACCCATACATGATCTTTAAACCAGGGGCAAACTAAAAATGGCAACAAAGACCAGTGAAACACAACATGGGGAATGATAAATGACAGAGGCCGTAAATCAATAAATTTTCAAGGGGACAAATGGGGCAAGACAATTTTGAGCACCAACACGGGCCATGGTGAATGCCTCGTCAAATGTGTGAAACGTTTGGATTTGTAAAGTGGATGAGATGTGTTGAGAACAAGCCCATGTAAACAACTCTATTAGTTTTTTCTACGGTAAGGGGAATATGAGTTGATTGATCAGGCCACCCTAGTGAGAAACAAAGTCTATGATTGACTCATCATCGTATTGACGCATGGTATACAAGTTAGTCATGGTGACTTTCTAGACTACATTGATGGAGAAGTGATCCAAAAAGGATTGGACCACCTGGTTGAAGGAGAAGATAGAGTGCTTAAGTAAGGCACTATACCAATCTAGGGCAGGTCCATTGAGAAACACTGGAAACATTCGCAAGAGCAAAGTGTCATCATGAGCAATGAGATAACACGTGTCTAAAAGACCTCAGATGTTGCTGTGGGTCCTCTTTATTGTTGAACCAGTTGAATTTTAGCATTTCCCAGTGTGGGGGGTATGGGAAGATAGGAATGGAGAAATGAATAGGCTCATTATAAATCTCCTCATAGGTCAGAGATGTGCATGAACTAGAAAGAGATGCTTCTAGCATTTGCATCTTATCCATCATCATTTTAATAAGATCAGGGGTAGGTTGTGACGGAGGTTGACTTCTCAAAGGAGGGGGAGGGAGGTAAGAAGAATACGATGTGGAAGGCATCACGTTATGTGAAGGAGCCACGTATGAAAATTGTGGAGGTATATGCGAGGAGAAGGATGAGGAAGGTTAATATGTTGAATAAGAGGTAGAGGCTACTAGCAAAGGTTGAAAGTTGGTATATACAGGAGGGTTCAGGATGACCACCCTAGTAGCAATGGGAGGAAGTGAATGGGGAATAGATAGGACTAAATTCTAGAGGGTGGTATGGTTTTTTGATATGGTTGGTGGTTGAGACGGAGCGGGTATGTAGGTAGTGGATGACATGGGCCCACTTGGACTAATGGGCATGGAGACAAGTATGGAAGATGCCACAAAGGGTGAAGATGTCAGAGGTGTAGTAAACATTGTATAAGGGGTGGATATTATCACAGTAGCATTGAGATGCAACACTACCGGTGGTAAGGGAGAAGTAGGTATAGCTGAGCTAGAAGTAGATGACACAGAGGCAGGTACAAGATCGGGAGGGATGGACATGGGCATACCATAGATAAGTTGGCACGAGGAGTCACGAGAAGATAAGTGGGCTAGATAGTGTTGTAAAGTAGCAGGGTTCTGATCTAAAAACTATGTGAAATCTGTGTCACCCATACTAACAACCGCAGGTAGATTGGGGTCCACAGGTGACAACACGGAAGGAGGTAACAGACTAGGTGGAAGAGGTTGGAGGCTAGCGTGGAACACAAGTGCATTGGCTTGGTTACGCATCAACACCATGTGAAAGAGTGTATATCAGGTAATGATGTACTCTACAGATGACACAAAAAGTAGCATAAATGTAAAATAATTTGTATTTGTAAGTAAATTTGGTGAATGTGCTAATTAAGAACCACCACATGATAACTGATGCCGGTTATGGTTAACCACTGCCTGTTACCAAAAGATAAGAATGGTTTACCAAACTAAGGTAGAAGAGTGAATATTATCATGTGGGAAAGCTCTGTGATGGCTTTTCAGTAGGGAACAAAGTGTATAGAAAGTTACAGGAACTGTGACACCAAAGAAACTGATAGAGGGGTCTTTTGGGCAAGTTAACCCAAAAGAACAGAAACCAACGTCGGTTAGGTATAACCAATGCCGGTGAGGAGTAAACCGATGCCAGTTACTGTGGAGATTAAAAAACTATAGAAAAGTGTATTATGGTAAATTTGAATCAGAAGAACAAACCTATAGATTGGTGGATGATATAATGAAGCCTCTGCACTCTCATAAAAAATTGAAATACACCAACTTTGATTGGGGAGTGAAAAAGGTGAAAGAAAGCAAAAATGAAGAAATCGTATTCTCACACCTCAAAACACACTTCAATCAAATGCTAAAAGAAGACGTTATCCAACAAGTGATTTTAAATGTGTTAAGCTTACGCTATTTAGAAGGACTGACTCATCAACTTTAGAAAAAAAAAATTGGTGAGGAAGTCTTCCTACGAAGAAGGAGATCTAAAAGGTGAGGTTTCAGGTTATGTTATGGTGAGGGCGGGCCATCCTCTAAGATAATGACTTGAAAAAGGCAACAAGCTGGGGATTACCTGCCAACCTGATCATGTGATCGCGGAAAGATGTTCCTAGGTAATATGTCATTTAAGAAGATGTTTTTTTTTTAATATTTGTGCAGTTTGGTAGAGAGGAATAGTGAGAAAGTGATTTCTACAATTTTTTTACATCAACCATCAGTTAGGCATGACTTCCAGCATATACGTTGCCCTTAATTTTAATGTGATCTATAATGCAGCATACAAGAAATGAGATGAGAGTATTTTAAACCCAAATCGAAATGTGATATTCGATGTCACAAATGATGAATAGGAGAAGGGATGCTCTTTCACTAATGTAATACTAATGAAAGGGAAGAAATGTTCATTTTAAGGCACCAAAACATGATTGATTTTAGACAATAGAAGAAGAAGAAGATTCCAGAGAAGAAGATTAATGTAAAATCCTTTTAGAAAGGGAAACAGACCTACAAATTTTTCCTAAGAATGAACAAAATGCAAGGAACCCTGGCTAGGTCCCACTAGGCGTGCCAAAAATTTTCAATCCTTTTTGCATACAATTAAAGACTGAAACAGATAGGGGTGTAGGAGGTTTACCTGTTGTTCGATGAATGGGTTGAAGGTAAAATGCACACATTTAGACTTCCGATCTCGGTCTATCATAGGAACTCCTCTTTGGCTAGGGAGGATTACCTTGTAATAAGAAAACAATACCACAAAAGAGAGTTAAACAGTATATGGCAGTGGAATTCCTAGCGTATGTTAGATCTAGGAAGTGTGATACTTCCTAGAGGGTTTTCAATCCGCTATTTATAAATCAATACTAGATAACTGAAACATGGAAATGAAAGAATCTAGTGCTATGTAGGTAAAAGGGTCTTCGGGTCAGGTTGAGGGTAGTACAGGTAGTCTGTAGGTCACAACAAGGGTCTAGTTGGGGTTGGGTAGGGTATTTAGGTTTTTTGGGTGAGGAGGTAGGTCATTGGTATATTTTTTGTTAACAAACATAGAGAGTGGTGTTGGTTGAGGCTAGACCAATGCCGGTTAAGGTTGACCGGTATCGGTCACTATAGAAGTGACAGAGGTCTAGGTAGGTGGTGTTTAGGTTCCACTCTATCTCACAACAAAGGGTTGGGAGGATATGGGTGAGGTTTAGGTGAGTGGTAGGTTTTACAGTCAAAATTTTGGGGTCTTTGGGGGGTGGTTTTTGGGTGTGTTTAAGTAGAAGGTGGGAAGCTTGGCAAATAGAAGGGTGACCAACGGTGGTCAAGATCGACCAACTGCGGTTGTGGTTAACTAGCGACAGTCACTGGGATTTGGTCAAATTTTGGTAGTGGGGGTTAGGGTGCTCTCTGTGACTGGTCAGGGGGTTGCTCGGGAGTAGAATGGGGTGAAAAAGGGGTCTAAGTGTGGATATGGATTGAGTAGGTGGGTTTTAAGGGGCAGGAGAGAGATTTTACACTTGGGGGAGAAGCAAGACACAAAAAAATGAGCGAAAGGATGAAGGAATCCTCTTACCCATAGTCTGATGTGTGTTGCAGACTAAGCAACTAATGAAGAAGAGTGATAGACATTGGTGAAGGCTAATAGGTGGTTGGAAAGCTCCTATGTTCGAACCCTGTCTGAATTCGAAGGTCCTTTAATGGTTGTGCTCATAAAGGTGCTTATGAATACCTCCACTAATGGTCTCAGCTAGGAGTTCTACTAGCTTTGTTGTGCTCCAACGAGTTGCCAATGGAGAATCTCAAGTTCCAGGCAGCAACAAATGAACCAAATTAATTCACCAACTAAAAATGTCAATCAACCAAAATCAACCAACCCCTTGGAAAGAGCAAGAACTGGGAATTTACAGGTGACCGATGTCGGTCCCACCTGACCGACATCGATCAGACTGTGACAGACACCAGTTATTTCAGGGGGGTTTATTTTTTTAAAAGTGGGGAATATGCCTTCCCCACTTGATTTTGAGTGGCAGAGCACATGCGTCCTCCACCCTTAGAATAGGTAGTAGGACAAAGAGGGGTCCTATGAGTGGGGTGGCCACTATTAGGGCTTTCTAGAAGGGTATGGGCTAGGTATGGGAAAGGTGGGGGGGTGGAATGGTGAGGTGGAGGGGCAAATGGGGTAGTGGAAGGGTGAGGTGGTTAGGTGAGGTGGCTGGTCTAGTGGTATGGTGAGGTGGCCTGATGAGTGGATAAAAAGGGTAGAATTTAATTGATTATTGTTAATTAAATCCTTGGGTGTGTGAATAAGGGTCATTGTGATCTGTGCAAAAGGGGTTATGAGTGACCGAATTAGGGTTGAATCGATCACCTGTGTAGAATGTGGTTATTTGGTTATTTTGGAGGAAGGTAATGAAAGGTGGCATGTTTTTGGTTTCTACAATGTGACCATAATAAATGACCAAGCACTAAGCATCTACTACTATCACCTAAGGTTACATCCAAAGGCATTCTAAGAGCATCAAAGCATCCATCTAGCTTCATTCAAGGGATGAGGGGTTGTTAATTCTATCCATACACGCATATGAGGGGAAGTTCATTTTGACATCCACACATCTATCTAAATCACTACATCTAGTTATTTCTTGTTATTCAAGTGCATCTTGTGTAAGAGCCACCTAGTACACAATTATTCACACACACACATACATAACTACATGGAATCTGAAATGTAGTGCAGTACTTAGTCTCAAGTTCACTCTATTGGGTGACCATCAGGGTCATTCCAACTCCCCATTTACATCTTTTTATTTTTAGGATTTGATGTGTTTTGGGGTTTTGCAGGTGTTCTTTCTCTTTTCAGGTTACATGTGAATTCTGTGAGAATAGTGCAACATACAAGTGAAAAAAAATGAGGGTTAGCGACATTGAAGTGACATAGAAGAAATAACTTTTTGACTATTTTTGTAGTCACGAGAACTTAGAACAGTGGTCTACAACTCCCATGCACCCCTAACTTGATCCAGGCACCCCATTCTATATTATTCTGGAAGTTCTATAAATTTATGTGTACAGTTGCGACATAATCCTCCTCTTTTTTAGTAGTTTTCCAGCTCGACATACTTCAGGATTAATTACAAATTCAACTCTATTATTCCATCCTTCTCTTGCACTTAGGGTTTTCAATTTTATCTAGCTTATTTCTTAGGTAATATATGTACTTCGTTACTTATTATTTCATTGTGATGTTGCAATTAGGGTTTTTACAAAAATCTATTTTTGTTAAATCATTTGGTGAACCCATCTCATTCGAACACTCTTGGGTCCTCATTTCATCACTTCTAGAATTTTTCTTAAGATGCTCTCATCATGGATATTTCTATTCATGATTTCTTTCTAGTCAATCCTCATTGTCGAGCTAAAATCATTACTCTCTTGGCTATTACTCACATTCCTTCTACTACTCATCCAGACATAGTTTATTATACATTTGTAGATGCATTTTTTCAATAGCTTACTTTTCCATCTACTATAGCTGATAATCTTTTTGTTTATGAAAATGATCCTCCCCTATATATACAAGTATGAGTCCATAACTAGGGTGTTAAGTGAATTTCATTCAATATTAGATCTGAGATCAATATTTGTACTTTTTCATTCATTTAGAATATAGGCCTTTCCATAGCTAATCTCAACCCAACATCTATTTCAGTTTGGCCATATAATTCTACTACACGTCCATGAATAGCAATTGTTACTTTATCTATCACAGTTCGACCAAAAATAGTTCCTACAGTATTTTTTTTTGATATCCCAATTCCATAAAACAACTTACTCAGTAGGTCATGGCTTCATGGAATTCAAGCAATTCCATCTACAGTTCACTGATGCGTCAAAAAATTACATGAGGGATTTGAATATACAGTTCCCATTGATAGAAATCCATTCCAATATTGCTGCCTAGACCCAACTACTATATTACCTATTCCAAATTTTGCTACTATGCATCTTTCTGCTGATCCATGACCCATGGACTATACGGACAACTTGCCTCCACTCGAAAGAACTATTTGTGAATTAAATGTTGTTCCATCTGCTCCAATATCACACCCTCCTTCTATTAATGCTATGGTGATTTATCATGGGGGTTTATCCATACATCGTATGTCATACCACCTTCATTGTCTTCTCATGAGCAACCAACATCTGTAATCCCTCCTTTCACATGTTACTCTTTTCATGAATAATGTTTATTTTAGCCACACATTCCATTCAATCCCACTTGCTCTGACACTGTTTACACATACGATGGTTTGGATCGGCTCGGATTCACACTCGATGATATCTTCTCCCCATACCTCATTCACCCCATCTCTAACATGGATATGCTTGTATTATTACTTGATTATGGCCTTCATGTTTTCCTTCTCTCGGTCTTTGCTATGCACACTCTCACACTTCTATGTTTACTCTTGGGCAATGTTGGCTTGACTATATTGGTGGAACTTTAGATCCTGATCATATCGATAGTTCATTCCCCAGGCCATTTAAACACATTTGTATTTTCAATGATTCATTTCTAAAATATTCCCATAATATCACTCATTTGTATTCACATGGTTTCCCACTACCACCTTTCATAAATGAAGAATATGCGATGTGCATGTACAATCTACACCGCAATTGCTCCTTACTTGATCAACCACATAGTATTGCTTACCAGGTCTCTGATACATCTCCATTTGACTTCAACCATGAAAATCATGATATCTTAGATGATGTTACTTGATTTTATTTAATCATCATACACTTGGGGACATCGCGCTTACTCTCCTCCCCTCCTACCATCATCAGGTGTCTTAGATTTCTACTATTTCACTTCATACTTTGGATCTAGTATTTTACACTCATCTTACACATATTAATACACTTATATCATCACTACCCTTTGATATGCTCTCATGTTACTAGTTCACACTTGACTGTTGAGGGCATACTACATTCATGAACCTCACATCATACACACTACATATTTCATACTCGGCACATTCACAACACATCTTTCTAGAATCACATTCTCACACATCATCACTACCTTATGACACACTCTAGTTCCACTGTTCATACTCGACTATTGAGGGTATAAATCTGAAATGAACCTCACCACACTCATTCACACTCTTTACACTCTATATTTCATTAATCATATCTTTCTAGTGCACATAATTCAAACCATTTCCCGATGACGCAAATCTTGTTCTATGGTTCATTCTCGAATGCTGAGGGGGTATTTATAAATGAACCTCATATCATGCATACTTATTCACATTCACTCAGTGGGTCATGCTGCTCCTATCACACTCACATTGCATTCCATTCCATTCACACTCACAGCATATTGTATATCTTGGTCACACTTACTCTTGTTTACTTATACTCGCATGTTACACTTTGTTTACTATGTTAGTCAAATATTTTGTATGTCATTATCTTTTTCATATACACATACGCATTCACTTGTCTTCTAGTTGTAAATGTAACCTTTACACATATCATTACACGTAGCACGGATGCTTGGTATTTTACCTCTTACCAGTCCCACAACATGGCTTCTGGTGGAATCTACCTTCATACACACTACAAGTGTTATTTTTTCATTTATAATTCTTCATATTCTTACTAGCACACTATCTTATATCAGATCATACACACTTTGACATACTTGTTATCTTTCTAACATTCTAATGGGTGCTTCATGTGCAACATTTGTATTGCAGGAACTATTTTCCACCATGGTTGTCTGTTACTTTACTTCTTACTATTTTTCATTATTTGTCATTGTATGTCATTGTTTTTGGGATTTGCTCTTTTTCTTGTGTGCACGTTGTATACTTTTTGCCACTTTGGCCCTGATTGTCTTGTGACATTGTAAGCAATGCCCCATGTTTCAAACCCGTATTTCATAGTCTACAATGTCTTATTTCTTGTTATCTTACACTTTATCTTCTATATGCATATTTTTCTTGTTTGCACTAACGCATGTTTCAAGCCACTTTGTTTGCATGTTCCTTGGTTCCTACCAAGCACATTCCCCCCCTATGGGGTATCAGTTTCATATCAGTGTCTAGTCCTCTCCTTTTGGCCACATCCTCTTAGTGATGTCACATGTACCCCAAATGAGGGGGGACATACATTGGGTGAATCAGTCACCCATACAGTAGTTCACAGTCACAATACAACATAGTTTTGTATAGGAACAACACACTCTTCAGTCATAGAAATGGCCCATAATATGACTTGGGTCCTCGTCACAACAAAAACACTAGTGCTAGACACAGACATGAGTTCTTGGGAACCCCTGACCCTTTTTGGGTTCCTATGACCAGGGGCAGCTATGGTATTTTTCACATATTGGAATAATGTTGGTAGTTTACACAACAATTTCACAATACATGCACAGTCCTCCAACAATCAACATGCATGTTATCTCCTTTTTCTATTTATGTTGGATTAAACTTGAACAAAGTAGGATCACACCATCTAGCAGTGGTGTATAAATAATCGGGAAACAATTAGGGGTTGAGAATAACACTAGACCTTTCCCCTCAAGAATTCTTCTACCGTGGTGTTAAGATAGTCCAAAAAACTCGCACTTGGCATGATATCTCCCAGAAAACTCATTCTTGGCATGAGATCACCCAAAAAAAAATTCTTCTATATATTTTTAGGACACTTTATATCCTTTTTACTCATCACAGATCAGGTGCACATGTTCCTTTTCACATTTTTACATACTTGCATACTTTTCACATGTTTGGATCAAATTTTTCACATATACACAACTTTGACTACTCTATTTCTATTCTCTTTTACAAGTCCTCCCTTATGGGAAGTAACAATCACATCATCAAACAAATCAAGTGAAAACAATAGTGACACAACACATATGCTTTCACCCTTAGGGTCACTTCCTCTTCTTTAGCTTCCATGCTTCATTTTATAACTCCACACTTTTACTTGTCTCCTCAGTATGCTTTTCGACCATCGATCTACATGGTTATCAGGTACGCATATCTTATTTACTTTATGTTATCAAGTATTCACTCAACAACATAAAGTGGGGGCAAATGTAGAAAATAAATCATTCACTTTTTGTGTGTTTCTAGGTCTTGATCACATACTACTATTCATATGATTCCTAAGCGAGTAAAACTAGAAATTGGCAATCTATCTTTAGACTCTTTCTTTTCCATTATTACTTTCTTTGTGATGTTTCACACCCCACTTCCCATGTCTGAATTTCCTTGCTTTATCTTTCTTGGCTCCGGACACCAACACCCATCTAGGATGCCAGTGCCCAGGCATCCTCATCCCCTCTGGGTTCCCCCAACCTCTTTGTATCTCGTTCACCCCTTTTAGGCCTATTTTATATTTTTGGCATTTTTTTTTCTTGGTGGTCAGCCTTTTAGATGTTATTTATGAAATTCAAACAAAATAACCATATAAATATAAAGTTATGTGACCTTAATAAAGGACCAAGCACTAAGCATCTATGCTATTATCACCTAAGGTTGCATCCAAAGGCTTTTTAAGAGCATCAAAGCATCCATCTAGACTCATTCAAGGGACAAGGGAATGATAATTCTGAATACATGCATAGGAGAGGAATTTCATTTTGACATCCACACATCTATCTACATCACTACATCTAGTTATTTCTTGTTATTCAATTGCATCTTGCACAATAGCCACCTAGGGCACAATTATTCACACACACACACACACACATAACTACATGGAGTCTGAAATGTAGTACAGTGCTTGATCATAAGTTCACTATGTCAGGTGACCATTGGGGTCAGTCTGACTCCCCATTTGCATCTTTTTCTTTTTAATATTTGATGTGTTTTGGGTTTTTACAGGTGCTCTTTCTCTTTAAGTAAGTTACAGACGAATTCTATGGGCATATTTCGACACACCGGTGCAACAAAAAATGAGGGTTAGAGACATAAAAGTGACCTAAAATAAATCACTTTCTGACCATTTTTGCAGTCACGGGCACCCAATAGTGCTCTACAATGCCCAAGCACCCCTGACCTAATCCAGGCGCCCCAGTCCAAGTTATTCTGGTATTTCTGCATTGCGACATATTCTTCCTTTTTCTCAATGGTTTTCCAACTCGACATACTTTGAGATTAATTACGAAATCAACTAAGTATTCCATCCTTCTCTTGCACTTATGGTTTTTCAATTTTATCTATCTTATTTCTTAGGTCAGTCTATGTACTTCATTACTTATTATTTTGTTGTGACTCTACAATTATGGTTTTACAAAAATCTATTTTTGTTAAATCAAAGGTATGTAAACTCATGAAATAACTATATGGTTTAAAGAATTATCCCAAGGAATGGTACATCAAAATCAACGAGCATCTCATTCATCATGGATTCACTAGGAGTCCATACAATTCTAATCTCTATTTAGAAAAGGAAGGGGGGAGATAATTATCATTGTAGTATATGTCGATGATCTACTCATCACTGGAGGATCAATTATGATGATTGAGTCGATAAATAAATATCTAGCATGATCATTCAACATGACCAATCTCGGGCTTCTGCATTATTGTCTTTAACTTGAAGTTTGGCAAAGAGAAAATCATATCTTTGTATCACAGTTGAAATATGCTAAGACAATGTTTGAGAAGTTCAATATGATGGATTGTAAACCAATTTCCACACCTATGGAGACAAGACTTTAGTTGTCTCGAATAGATCCATCACAATAATTAAATGCAACTCTCTATCGTAAATTGATCGAGAGTCTCATCTACTTGACTTACACTAGTTTGGATATCATCTATCCAGTCAGCTATCTTTCTCAGTTTATGTAAGAACTCAGGGTTTGTCACTGGAAATTAGAAATGTGGATATTGAGGTACTTTAGAGGAAATATGTACTATGTCTTAGAATACAAGAAGAATAATAAATTCTTCTTGACAGGATATTAAGATTCAAATCATGCAGGAAACATAGATGAAAAGAAATCCACTCTAGGATTTGTATTCTTTTTGGGATCTAGACCGATATCATGGGGGGGTAAGAAACATAAATTTTTTTCAAGGTCCTCCACAGAATCATAATATTGTGTAGTAGGTGGAGTTTTCTGTTAAGTGATATGGCTCCAATGTATACTTGAAGGGTTGGGAATACCACAGAAAGATCCAACTATCGTACATGTTGATAATGAAGGAGTAATAAAACTTGTTCAAAATCCAATTTTTCATGATTGCACCAAACACATTAAGGTGCAGGTACATCTATTCACAAACATGTTCATAACAACAACATCTAGCTCCAATACTTCCCGACAGATATCCAACGTGTAGATGTCTTTACAAAGTCACTTGCTCAAGATAAATTTGAGGGCTTTAGAGAATTTATATCCTGTTCACTTGAGACCATGTTGAATTAAGGGGGAATGTTAGAAATAAATTATAGCTAAATTCATCATTAGCGTATATTTGAATAAATGTAATAATTTAAAATATAATTAATTTTTTAATTTAACTTAAGTTAATAGGTGATAGTTGTCATTAGTTGTTAGTTAACTAAGTGATATGTTTTTATCCCTATGGCCATGGGAAAACTTTTTGATGTGTGTATCCAAATATCTCCTGACAATAATTTCTAGTAGCAAATTAGGGGTCATATGTTATTTCTACATATTGCTTAGTTTAGATGATCCGATCCATTTTTCATGGACTGGATAAAAGCTATATAATGCCTATACATTAAATCTCTCTCCATTGTTTTTGTACTCTTTATTTTGCATATAAATAAAATTTTCAGGCTCAATGTAGAAAATACATAACCATTGTTCCCTTGCTTACAGTTTATCATATTTTCAAGATACAACATTAATGTTTAATAGTTTCTATAATGACAATACATCTTATAAGTTTCATAAGTGATATAAAACACATATGATCGACTTTAATCTCTCAATAATAATATAAGCATAAAATCATATTAATTAACAATCCACATAGTTACGTACTCATGTCATAACTTGTTTTGAATATGAAGGATTATGTTAAGATAGGTTTATCACCTATAGTCCTAGGTGTATCACCATAACTATTGTTATAAATATCCAATTGGTCATATATCTCATTTTTGTACTTCAAACAAGTATAGTTATAATCTTTTGATATCTTAATTCATCAAGACTTCTTTATCATGGTATTATTCATGTTACCATGTTCCTTTAGGTTAAGATGATGTCTTTGACCATATGTCTTCCATTAATATAAAATTTAACTCTTCTTATCTTCTTGTAGACACTAAAATTAGGTCACACTCCCCTTTGGTCCCTCGACAAATAAGCACCCTTCATCACATTCACCTAGCCATGGCCCCCTTCACCTCACTAATATTAATTTAATTTTTAATTAAATTAATTCATTATCCTCACCATATTTATTATTTAAATATCTTAATTTAAATAATATCCACACATACACTTCACCTAGACACCTCATCAAGCCAACTCACCCTAAGACCTATTCTTAGTAAGTTGCCATAACTAACTAAGACTTACCCAAACCCTAAAAATCAATGCCTACATTCTCTCTAACCACATTCCCGCATGCTTACAAGAAGCTTCCAGTTTAATCCGTGGGTTAATGACACGAGATCTGAGAAAATCAAGAGGATCTCCCTAGTTTAGTAAACCTAGGAAATCCCACCTTGACCGATTCACTACTCATCGTCGGTTAGGCTGGAACCATCGTCGGTTACCCTTTTAACCCCCAAAACAACCTTATTTTCAAGGTTGGCAAAGATTGGAAAAAGTTGGCAAACATTGAGATCTTCCTGAGAGATATCACATCTTCTGAGATCAAATTCCAGACAAGAACACGCATGCAAGGAAAGAGATCAAGCATTTTCTCCTGCACAACCACCCCAGTAATGATCTGATCTAACCAAGCAAAGAGGAATGCACATGCAGCCCATGCAGAAGCTCTCCTACGATTGGTGATCACCTGCAGCCTTCAACCTCTTACCAGCACCCCCATCCCTCACTCACAGGTGCATCCAGGACCAGAATCCAAGTAAGTAAAACATTCTACTTCTCTGGTTCACTTCATTTTGTCATTATATTATCACCTATTGTTTACCTAGCCACCCATTGACCTCCTTCAACATTCCCCCTCCATATACCCATTAAAACCTCACCAAATCCCTCCCAAATCACCCAATACCTCATCCCGACCAACCAAAATCCTTTGTGAAATCACAAAGGAGACCCCAAACCCATTTTGTGGCATTCCCCAGAACTCCACAGTAACCAGGCACCAGTTACACCTAACCATCATCGATCACCCTTAACCGGCATTGGTTACTGTATGTGCTCATACAACCCAGAACAGGGACCTATCCACCTAATTTTACATCCCCTTAATCACCTGTGATCCTACCTGAGACTTTTTCAGACCTACAGAGACCCAGAAACCAACTATTTGACCTTCAGATCCTATTCTAACCTAGCCTGTTAGATTAGATCTTTCTTATTGTGTTTTAAGTGAGATACCTAAATCATTTCAAATTACAATAGGATTTACTTTATTTCCCGCATTAAATTGTTTAAAATAGTGGACTGACAGCCATCTAGGAAGTATCACACTTCCTGGATCTAGCACATGCTAGGCAGTTCACTGCACATATTGTTTAACTCTTTCTGGTGGTCTTGCTTTTCATTACAGGTAGTTCCTCCTAGCCAAAAGGAAGCTCTCACAATTAGCTGTGGATTCAGAAGTCATACACATGCAACAACCCATCAACCAACATTAAACAGGTATTCCTCCTACGCCCGTTACCCTATTTGTTTCGTCAATACTTCAAAGAAACATCTAAGAATCAGGTGAAACATTTTGGCACACCCAGTGGGACCCATCCGGGGTTCCTTGCATTTATTCATTCCTAGGAAAAGTTGTGTGTTTGTTTCCCTTCTGAAAAGCATACACATTAATTTTCTTCCTTGGTAACCCACCTTTTCTTTCTATTTGCTCTAAAGGAAACCTTTCTCTTGGTGTAATTAAAAAGAACCATTTCTTCGTGTTTTCTGCATTGTAGTGAAAGAGCATCTCTCTTCCTCTTCATCTTTTTGTGTCATCCAACTTCACACTTCGATTTGGGCTTAAAAATAAGTGCATTGCATTCTGATTTATCGCATTAGCTCACATTAATTGCGGGCAACCTATACACTGGAAGTCATGACCAGCTGATGGTTGACAAACGAACCATAGAAAGCACTTTCTTTCTCTTTCTCTCTCTCTGAGTCTTACCAAACCTCACAAAAATTGAAAATACACACATTATTAAACAACATCTTACCTGGAAGAAGTTGTAGGTGATCACATGATCACGGCACAGTGGGCACCCAGCTCACTGCTCTATCGAGTCATACTTCAGAGTGAGGCCCGCCCCCACCATAACATACCTGAAACCTCACCTTTTAGATCTCCTTCTTCGTAGGAAGCCATCCTCACCAAAAAAATCTATTTCACAGTTCATGTGTCAGTCCTTAAATAACATAAGCTCAACAAACATAATAGAAAAGGCACTCCTAGGATCACATTTTTCTTAGTGTTTCTACTTGGCTTGTGTTTTGAGGTGAAAGAGCACGTTCTTCATTTTTTTCTTGTTCATCCTTGCACGCTCCTCATCACAGCTGGTGTATTTCAGCTTCACCTGAGTGTGCCTGGACCATATTATCATCATTCTCAGAATTATGGGTCTGATTCCACATCAGATTTTAATTCACAACCACTATTCTTTCATTACTGTTTCAATTTCATAGTAACCATCATCGGTTACCCTCTAACCGTCGTCGGTTATACCCAACCGACGTCGGTTCCAGGTCCTTTTGTTAACCTACCCAAAGGGACATTTTTATTCATCTTCTTCCACTTTTCACAGTCCCTGTCACTGCCATCATTCCCATTGACATTGTAAAACTCATCAGATTTGGCATACCTGTCAGATTTGACCTCCTACCTTGTTTTTCACTCACTGTCCATTTTCTACAGTGACCGGCAGTGGTTACCCCTGACCGACATTGGTTTTCCCTAACCGGCATCGGTTAGCCTGTTTCATTTCCCAACCCACATTTGGTACCTAATACACTTTTTACCATCAGATTCACCTGTTCCTGCTATTTTTCTGTGTCATTTACAGAGAAGCAGCTCTACCTGATCAGTACTGGTTCACATGGTGCTGACCTGAAAACAAGCAAGCACACTCATATTTCATGCCAGTTTGTCAACCACTCCCACCTAGTCCTTCACCACCTTCCATTTTATCACCAGCCATGGATCCCATCCAACCTATCACTATCACTACTGGAGATGAGGAGTTCACACGACTCCTTGACCAAAACCCTTCCACTTTGTAGTTTTACCTTTCCCATTCATCTACTCGAGATGCCTCGGGTCAGTTGATATACGACATGCCCGTATCTATCCCCCCGACTCTCACTCCCACTCCTGCATCGGCCCCATCTGGCTCTGTGCTTGCTACATCTACCTTACCCCCAGTCGTTTCGCAGCTAGGTCCTATACCCGCTATGACTGCCACGTCTGCCACCTCCATGGCACCTGCCACATCCACCATACCCTCGACAACTACCCACAACGTAACCTCATCCACCCCTAATGTCTCACACATACCCGTAGCTACACTACCACCTCCCGTGTCAGTGACCCCTACCCCTTTTCAGAACGTGGTCCTTTCCATTCCACAATCATTAGCCCCCATTGCCACTAGGGTTACCATGACCCTTCCACCTCCATATACATACTATCAGCCACCTCCCATTTCATCTATTATTCCCTCCGGGTACATACCCCTTGTTTCACTACCTTCTTCTCAATCAACCTACATGGCAGCACCATACACTAGAGTGCCACCCTCGTTATATGCCCAAAACCAACCCCCTCACACTACAGGAGGCCCCCAATCATCACAACCTACCAATGACCTAATCAAATTGATGTTGGACAAGATGCAGACATTGGAGGCATCAGTTTCTGGCTCCCGCAACACTCTCACCTATGACGAGATTTGCAACGAACCCATCCACCCATCCATTCCTATCTGCCCATATCCTGTGCATTGGGAAATGCCTAAATTCAATCATTTCAATAGCAAAGAAGACCCGCAGCAACATTTGTGGTCATTCAAACACGGGTGTTATCTGATCGCTCACGATGATGCCTTGCTCTTGAGAACCTTTCCCATGTCTCTGACTAGACCTGCATTAGATTGGTATAGTGGGTTACCTAGACACTCTATATTCTCATTCAATCAGGTAGCCCAAGCCTTCTTGGATCATTTCTCTATCAATATCGTCAAGAAGGTTACCATGACTGACCTATACTCCACGCGTCAGTATGAGGATGAATCTATCACAGATTTTGTCACTCATTGGCGTAGCTTGATCAATCAACTCACCTTCCAACTGCCACAAATAGAACTCATTGAGCTCTTCACACGGGCTTGTGCTAGACATATCTCACTGACCTTGCAGGTCCAAACCTTCCAAACATTCAATGAAGCATTCACTATGGCACGAAAGTTAGAGATTCGGGCCATCGAAGAGAAGAAAATCCAGTTACGCAATAAGAATTTGGCATTCAAGTCGAATGATACCTCTTCTTCTTCCAAACCACAAAACAATTACTCAAAAGCTAAGGGCACCGCTAACGCAGTGGTACTCAAGGCTGGCCCAGCTCATCCATCAAATCAGGCTACCCCCTCATCTAATCTCTCACCCATCCAGACTTTTCAATTCAGACGAGAGCAGCGGAAATACACCCCAATCGGGGAACCTTACTCTTCTGTCTTAGAAAAGCTTATCAAAGCCAGGGCCATTACCCTTCCACCTATAAAACCACACACTGGTTTTGACCCTACTCACCCCATGCCCGCATGGTATAAAGAACATGACTTCTGTAACTATCATCGAGTAAAGGGTCATAGTGACGGCAATTGCATCACTTTCAAAAATATTGTCCAAGAAATGCTCAAGAAAGGTGAGTTAACCATGGATAATCCTAACGCACCTACCAACCAAAACCTACACATCTTCAAGAAACCATTTCCCAACCATGCCCCTTCATCTGATCAAACCGGTGAGACCTCAACTCATGATACTCATACCCGCGAGGTTCACGCTATTTTTACTGATGTACCTGTCACCTCCTAGTTACCCCATATTCCTTCCATAGAGGAAATCCTACCCCGAAATCCTCCTTCCACATTGGAATCCACTGCACCTACTCCTCCACCCGCAGAGGAACACCTTTCATCTCCTTCATCACCTACGGAGGAGTCTTCTGCTAACATCGAGACCATTTCACCTTTGGCTTCTCCACTTAGAGAACCGTACCCACAGTACCTCCTCCACTCACAGAGGAGCACCCATTACCTCCTCCACCCATAGAGGAGCACCCATCATCTCCTCCACCTATAGAGGAGCTCCCATCATCTCCTCCAGACCCAGTTGAGATACCTTTTCCTCTTGGTGAGCATTCTCCATCAGCTACCCAAAATCCTGCAGACCTACTTTCGGCTCTCCTACCCACGGAAGCTGAAGCTAGCCAATTTCCTGTCTCTAAGACACATTTTACGGGAATTTCCATTAAGTCCTCATCAACTCCACCCACAGACGTGTCATTCTCATGTTTGGCCGATCACTTAGATTATGTGGATAGAGCCTTATTATGGGGGCATCTTCTGCTTCCGGTCTCAACATAGATGCAGATGTCACTTACTGATACTTCCACTATCTACCCAAAAGTATTCTAACCAATCAAACCAAACACAACCACCTCTATCACAACTCCTTCCATGACACCCATCATAACTTCACATACACCCTTACCCATAACCCAAACTACATCTAAACCCAAACCCACACCTACAACATTTGCCTCGACTAAACCTATTACCACCTTAGGGGTCACCCCAACCACCAGCCTTACTCATCCACCTATCAAACTGGATTTAGCTACATCCTCCAAAGTCAACACCACACCTACTCTGACACCCAAGAAAAAGCACCAAACCCATAGAACTCATACCCCGGCTGCACCAATCACACCTTCACCTATCCCATCTGTCTTAAGACCTCAGCTTCCCAACATGGTCAAGCAACCTCCACCCATCAATAAACCAAAAGCACAACAACCCATTCCTTCCTCACAAACCTCTAACCTACCCCAGATGCCCAACATGACTTACACCCGCACCTGCAACATCGCTACCACCCATACCTCCAATACCTTCAGCAATTCCTTCACTACCCACTACACTTCAATCTCTGTCCCTTACACCTCCTGCACAACCCACATCCTCTACCTTCATAGCACCTCCATTATCCCCATGGGTAACTCATCCTCTTCCCCCATCTTCCTTTCCTTCTAGACCTCATACACCCATATCACCTTTACCCAAGAAGGTGCAACCCAAAAAACAAAACTCCACTACCCCACAATAAGATAGTTAAAACAACTACACACCCTCCTACCAGTTCATCCACCATACCCCTACCTAAACAAACACGACCGACACCCAAAACCACACTGACACCCAAAACCATAGCTCGATCCGCTCCTCCTCTTCCAAAGACCATTCCTCAACAATCAACCACACCTACACCCAAACCCACATTCACTTCCCATTGTGATCCACTAGCAGGGTCCTATGCCAAAATTTTAACCAACCTCCTTGAGACTTCTGTCATCACATTACCGCCACTCAGACCTTATGACCCCCTCAAACCTAAGCCAAAAGGGTTTGATGATACTAAAATTTGTGCCTACCATCGTGTGCCAGGGCACGATGTGGAGAACTGCAAGGCATTGAAAACCGTCCTGATCCAGTTATGTCCTCCGGAAGCCAACTTTGACGATGATGACCTTCTCGATGAGGACCCTACTTCACCGACACCCACTCCCACACTATCCACTCAACAACCACAAACTCCACCCTCACAGCTCCTAGAGCCACCCCCAAGATTTGAAATTAACATGGTTCACATCAGAGAACTTGCCACGCCACCACCCAAATGTCGTTGTGCCCAGCTCACCTCACAGGGTTTTTCTCCTCCAGTAGGTTTTTTCCCGTCATGTCGTTATACCACTCACCCTACACCTTCTCCATTTGCCAACTCCCCTCAGATCAACATGATACACGTCACTACACATGCTCAGAAGGATAAAGGTAAAGAAAAGGTGACTAACCCACCAACCAATCCTATACCCAACATACCATCTGCACCCATACCTAAAATCACTATCTGCGGCCCCACGTACCCCATTTCTAATGGTGTCACACATCACACCATGCTCAAACAATTACACCAATCTCCCCTCAAAATGTCCTTATATGACCTCATTCAAACCTCAGAATCCCATCGTCAAGCTCTCATGGAGGTTCTTCAATCTATTGAGGTTTTACCCAATGACCCTACACCCGTAGCCTCCATTATCACACCCCATCATGTAGCCTCTCTCACCAAATTACCACCTTCATCTTCACCCCACCCTATTCACCAAGTAGCCTCCCTTAGCTTCTCAGAGGAAGAGATCATGCCACACCAAAACGATGACCCAGAACCCAGCCCTCTTCATCTCTATCCACATCGATGACATACGGGTACGCCGTGTGATGATTGATGGGGGTGCTAGCATTAACATCATTTCATCCCATGCATTCACTCAAATGTGCATACCTGAACAATTGCATGCATAAACATCCTATCATGTTGCATTCATTCAATGATGCTATCACCTCTACACTAGGCACCATCATCCTCCACATTTGCGTGGGCCCCCGCACTATTCCAGAACTATTCTACATCTTGGAGGGGGAATTCCAATATAACCTGTTGCTTGGCAGACCCTGGATTCATGTCATGGGTTTGCGTTCCTTCCACTTTGCATCGTTGTGTAAAGTTTGAACATGAAGGACACACCTATACCATTCCAGCTGATCCATCACCTTTTAAAACATGCAACATGCTTTACCGACCCAATGATGTGCTCATACCCATTAAAGCGTCTACCTCTGTGACCACCACCACTTCACCTACACCTCCTACTTACCAGTACAGTCACTACCTCAACCACACATACCTCCTCCATTCCTACCACTGCCACAACCTCCACGGCCGACCCATCAGCTTCCCAATCCATTAACTCTACCTCCGCATCACCTCTGACACTTCATCCATTCCAGCTACCTACATACCAACCACCAATCCCTTGGAAGGTGTTTTTCAATGCCTCACTCTGGGGGAGTACCACCTATATAGTGTCAACACATTCCTTACTCCACAAGAGTATGGAAGCCTTCACCAACACCCTCATTATGATCACCGTATAGGAGAATGTCTCCTGTATGGTCCCCCTCACCTTTGTACTAGTCTCACCTATGGGGGACTTGATACTACCACTTACACACCCGAACCACCGTCACAAACTCACCCATTTTCTGTCGACTTCCAATCACTTACCAATCGTCATTTCACCCACACCTTCCTACACCGATGTGCGTGGAAGGGTTTTGGTTTTGGATTTTACGAGCAAGGCCACCATACTATCATTCCATGTACCACCCGCAAACATAACGACCATAGTGGTATCGGATTTCCTGAACCACCTACCAAACAGGCCCGCATTGAACTCATTAAGGACACTAGCCCTTCTCCACCTTCTTCACCCACTCCACCTTCATCACCACCCTCACCAACGGAGTCGATGGATCCTGAATCTATCCCTCCTAACTTTTTTTTTTCATAAACACCATTTCCTTGGGGCCTCTGACTTATCAACGTGAGGGTGAGGCCCCTTCCACTCTTCCCTTCTTGTATCCTAAAATGATCGATGACAATACACCTTCAATTAATGTCATTCAATGTCAGGATGATGAATCTATACTCACCTACCTTGGTGCTAGAAGACTCATATATTCATCGATCATTACCTTCTGAGACGCAAACCATGTTGAATGAATCGACTATCGAGATCAACATTCATACTCAGGATGACCCGCACATCCTAAAGATCAGTCAATCTTTAGATGCTGCTGAACAGGAAGCCATCACTTCTTTCCTCAAAGACCATAACCATGCTTTCACTTGGTCTTACACAGACATGCCCAGTATTGACCCCACCATAGTGGTCCACAATATCGTAACCATTCCCAATGCCAAACCCATCAAACAAAAATTGAGGAAAATGCACCCTCGCATTGCCCTTCTCGTCAAAGAAGAACTTCAGCACCTTCTTTCTGTTTCCTTCATCTTACCCATTGATTATCCTCATTGGATTTCTAACATTGTCCCTATCACTAAGGTGACAGGGGGGACTCTGCATTTGCATGGACTTCCATGACCTCAACCTAGCATGTCCAAAAGATGACTTTCCCTTACCTGGTATTGACCAGCTGGTTGACCTTACCACTGGCCATGAGATGCTATCACTCATGGATGGCTTCTCGGGTTATAACCAAATCCTGCTTGCCCCAGAGGATCAACACAAAACCTCATTCATCACCCCTTGGGGGACCTTCTGCTATCGAGTCATGCCTTTCGGCCTTAAAAATGTTGGTGCCACATATCAGCGGGCTATGAATTACATCTTCCATGACATCATGCATCACATATTGGAAGATTACGTGGATGATCTCTTGGCCAAATCTAAGTGCCGCTCCGAACACCTTGTCATCCTCAAAACCATTTTTGACCGCTCATTAAATATTGCATCCACCTTCAGCCTAAGAAGTGTGTCTTCATGGTTCTCTCAGGAAAGCTCCTGGGATTTATCATTTCCCTACGTGGTATAGAAGTTGACCCTACTAAATTCAAGGCCATTCTAGAAATGCCTCCGCCCACTAACCTTAAACAACTCCGTAGCCTGCAAGGTAAATTACAGTCTATTCACCATTTCATTTCACAATTATCTGATCAATGTCAACCATTTCATCATCTACTCAAGAAGGATGTCTCCTTTAAATGGGATGATGACTTCCACAAAGCTTTTGAGGCCTTAAAACAATACCTTCTCCAACCACCCGTACTCATTCCACCTAAAGATGATCAACCTTTTTACCTATACATCTCAACTACCAATCATTCCTTGGGAGCCATGCTCGCTCATCACGATGAACAACACAGGGAGCAGGTGATTTATTACATAAGTCATACTCTTTTGGACTATGAAACCTGATACACCCATCCCAAAAAATTTTCTTAGCCTTAGTTTTCATTGCCACCAAACTCCGTCATTACCTACTCAACCACAAAACCTATGTTGTGACCAACACTGACCCCTTACACTTCATGTATGCCAAACCTTATCAAAATCAGTGTGCCACATGATGGCTTATGCTTTTAGCTGATCTTGACCTTGAATTCATTCATCAAAAGTCCATCAAGGGCCAAGCAATCACTGACCAATTGGCCGATGCACCTATTTATGGGGATCAACCCTCTAATTTTGACTTTCCAGATGAGTCAATTGTTACCCTTTCCCTGGATGAACCCCCTTACCAAATGACACTCTTCTTTGACAGTTCCAAGTGTCAGTGTGGGGGTGGGGCTGGTATTATCCTCATTCCCCTTGATGGTGAACCCATGCCTTTTTCTTTCAAACTAGATTTTGAATGCACCAACAATATTGCCAATATGAAGCACTCGTACTAGGTCTCCAAGCTGCCTATGCCCTAGATGTCAAATCCATCAACATCTTTGGTGATTCTCAATTGGTCATAAACCAAGTCAATGGTATATACCAATGTCATAATGAGATACTTCAAAAGTATAAACATCATGTAGATGTACTTTTGACCACCTTTGATCGTTACACCCTTCAAACCATCCCATGTTCAACCAACAAATTTACAGATACCATGGCCTGCTTAGCTTCCCAAATACCTGCTTCACCCACCGATTCTAAAATCTTTTTCACCGTACAATGACTCCAATCACCTTCTTATTTACCTCACGATGTTTACTCCATCAAAACCGCTCACCTCTGACCCGAGTGACCTTTGGTATAAACAATACTCTGACTACCTTTCTCTCTCCATCTTACCTCCTGATCTCACCCGTAACAGACAACGCACCTTCCTTAAAAAGGTCTCTCATTACGTCATCCTAGGGGGACTCCTCTATAAGCGTGGCTTTAATGGTATTCTCTTACGATGCCTCACAAGTTCTGAAATTCCTTATACCATTAAGGAAGTTCATGACGGCATATGTGGAGGTCACTTCAGTGGCCTTGTTGTTGCTAAGTGTATTCTTCACCTGGGCTATTACTGGCCGACCCTTAACTATGATTGTTGCGACTACGTCAAACATTGTGTAAAATTCCAACAACATTCCAATCTTCATCATACACCCAGCCACGCCTTACAGGTCACCCGTGACCTTTGACCCTTCTCTCAATGGGGTTTGGATCTTGTCAGAGAAATCAATCCCCATTCTTCCCAATGCCATCAATGGATCATCACTGCTACCGAATACTATACAAAATGGGTGGAATCCATACCACTCATCTCCATGAAAGATGAGAAAATATGTGAGTTCATTAACCACCATATCATTTGTCACTTTGGTGTTCCTCATCGCCTCATCACTGACAATGGAAAATAATTCAAAAACAAAACATTGCAAAAACTTTGTGATGCCTTTGGCATTCAACTTAGTTTCTCATCACCCTATTACCCACAAACCAATGGCCAAGCCAAATCCACTAACAAAACCCTAAACAAGATTCTCATGAAAGTGGTCAACGATACTGGGAAGGATTGGCATACGCACATTCCTTTTTCCCTGTGGGCATACCATACTAGTATTCACACTTCCACTGTGGCCACACCCTTTTCTCTGGTCTACAGTACAGAGGCAGTCCTACCTCTCGAAGTCTAGATTCCCTCACTCTGCATTTCTCTCCATGACATGCTCACTGATGATGACTTTCATCAGGACCATTTAGCACAGTTAGAGTTACTAGATGAACATCATCTTAATGCTCTGGATCACCTTCAAGTTTACCAAAAATGTATCAAATGTGCCTACAAAAACATGTCCATGAACGGACCTTCCAAGTCAGTGACCTTGTCCTGAAAGAAAATCAACACGTAACCAAAGCAAAAAAAAGTAAATGGGGAAAATTTTCTCCTAATTGGCTTGGACCATACATCGTGACCCATACTTATGGATCAAGTGCTTATCGTTTATCTTCACTCGATGGTAAACCCAAACTTGAGCCCCTTAATGCCTTGCATCTTTGACCATTCTATTGTTGACTTGTCATCCTACCTCACCTTTTGTCTCTTTCCATGCTCATCCCTTGAGTGTTATTCACTTCATACACCTCACCAATGATTAAACAAGAATCATGTGAGTACCCATCACTTGTTATCTTCTCTTGAATATGTGTACCACGGCACTGCACATAGCATGATTCTCATGGATACTTTTCGTCTACCTTTAGATGAGATCCCATGGTCATTCCACCTTTCCTTTTGAACAAGAGTCCTATCTTCCACCTTGGTCTTGTCCATGACTTCAAATCCCTCACATGGGATATAACTCCTTGAGTCAAACTTCCACTCAAAAGATGACTCCCTCAAAAGGACATCTTCCTCTCGACAATCGCTGCTATAAATAGACTACTCCCTCAAAGGACAACTATGTAAAGCTTAAAACAAAAATAAAAAAAAAATTAAAAAATGAGAGCAACCTAAGCTTCCCACATCAATCAGCTTCACAAAGACCTCAAGGAGTTAAATTTTCTTCATCCCATATAGACTTCCCACATCGATCAATCTATCTCAACTATAAGTCAAAACAACAAACCTTTTTAGTCATGGACTTACCCATTGTGACCTCGGATCTCTTTCCTGAAGAGCATGCTACCTCATACCATATAACAATTAACTACCTTTCACCCTTCTTACCATTCCCACTCCCATTTCCTACTGCCTCAAGGGACTTCTTAGAACTTAGACATTTGGTGATCATGTGACTACTTTTCACCATAGAACAATCAATCATGCAATGTACTTTAGGGTCTTACGTTCATCACCTCCTCCAAGGCATGATCTACTCGGTATGATCCTACCCAATCAGGTGGCTTTCTTTCTCCCCTCTTATCTTTTAAACATCTTTGTTTACAGTTTTGATTACCTTATACAGGACTTGGTCCTCGACACTTACTTTTGGGGTAATCTTCTTCTTTTGCCAAAATCGACATCACCTACATCACTTTACCTATAATCCACCCACACCTAATAGATCTAAAACCCACACCATGCCTAAAACCTACTAACTCATTTTCATACCTCATCATATTCTTCCCTAGCTCATGGGAGAACTACATCGGCCTGAGGTCCCCTTTCGCAAGGACTATGTAGGTAACACTCTGAGGGCATGGGGCCCTTGGAGGTTAGCTTAGCCATTCTCTACCCTAAACAATTCATCTTCCATGTTCCTCACACCTCACTTAGTTTCCCTTTTTTTTATCCCAAATTGGAAATTAAACCAAACAAACAACAAGTTACTTCATATTTTAAATCCTTATCACAGCATACATTTATTACGCCTAGCATTTCTTTATCATCACTATGCTTAGATTATACCACATCTCACATATGACCCATATTATCATTCATTGCATAAAATAATGAATCACAACTTCACCTACTTTCTAACTCAACCATGCCTATAACTTGACTCAAGCCATGCCTATAACCTAACTTGATCCATGCCTAAACTGACCTGACTCAATACCTAAACTGACCTGACTCGATCCATGCCTACAACCTAACTCGATCCATGCCTAAAACTGACCTGACTCGATCCATGCCTAAACTAATGTGACTCGATCCTAAATCAACCTGACTCCATCATGCCTAACTCACCTACTTTCCATCCATATCAAAATAACAAATCAAAATCTCATCAACACATCAACAAATCAAAAAATACCATGTATCTCATCATATAAATAAATCAATGTGTATCTCAAAAATACATGGCTATCTCATCATGTCCATCATCTCAAAATCATCAGCACGCAGGCTGATACACAATACAAAATGTCATCGGCACGCAGGCCGGTCTCATATATACAACAAAATAATGAAATAATACAAAATATCTTTGGCATGCAGGCTGGTATATGCTCAAAATAGACAAAATATCTCATACATCCTCACTGTCATCGGCACGCAGGCCGGTATGTGATCAAAAATACAACTATCTCTTGGCACGCATAGGCCAGTATAAATCACAAAAAGACTATCATACATCAAAAACTAGGTGACCACATATCAGGCATCTCGAGTGGATGTCCTCCATCTCTATATCACCTGTGCCCTCGGCCTCCTGGGTCCCTACTGGTGCCTCAACCAGAGTGGCTATCTCCATGCATTAGTAGCCTCTACCTGATCAGGCCTCAGAGCTCACTGACCTCCTGTGCTCTCCACACTGTGAGTGTGGGATCTCATCCTCTCACTGGATGCCTGTTGTGCCCTGTACTCAGCATAGGATATGAAGTCTATCCCGACCACCATCAGCTGGTCCTGATAATATCTAGCCTCACCTAGGGCATCCCATAACCTGGATACAGGCATGGTCTGTGGTGGTCCCATAGGTCTTAGCCCTTGTACCTGTCCTGTGGGACCCTGCCCCACTCCTTCCTGTGAACTGGGACCCAGTCCCAGTGCCTGTGATGGTGGTGCCTGTGGTGGTGCCCCCTACCCCTATGCCTATATCTGGGCCTGTAAGGCCCCAATCTATGCCTAGGCTATGGCCAACTGGCCCTGTAAACCTGCCACCTAAGCCTGTAAGGCTGCCACCTGACCATCCCCCTCCTCTCCATCTCCATCTCCTCCACCAGCCATCTGGGCCTGCAGACTGGCCACCTGTACCTGTAGCTCTACTACCTCCACCTCCGAGCCCTCTAGTATGTCTGTAGTATACCCAACTAGGTAATGAGAGTAGCCACCTACCCCTGTAGGGCGTCTCTCTACACCGTGATGGTGGCTAGATCCAGGCTGCCCCAGTCTGGGTGGTATGGCTTGTAAGTGAGCCACCCACCACTGTCTATACCTGTCTGTGCACCCATGTCATCATCTATCCGCTGGTCCACTGGCTACTCCTCCTACCCTGTGGGCACTGTAGGCTATGGTAGAGGTAAGGGCCTCTCCACATCGTCTCTCCGGTACTGTGGGAAGGGTGGAGGTATGTCCTGTACTAGCCCAAACTGCCATACCGGACTCTGTCTACCGGGATCATCTCATACTCCCCAGCACGGTGACCCTATATCCATCTCTCTAGCTGGAGCTCAGCTAGCTCCTCATGCATATGCCTATATGAGGGGAATCCCACATATGGCCTCTAGATAATGTCCACTCTAGACAACCCCTCCAGTAACTGCCAGAAATAGGCCACATCATGTGTGGGCCTCTCAGATTGCCGCTCTCCAATAACCGACACCCATCTCCTGTACCCCACCCACACAAATCTCACTGGGAATGCATCTTCTCAGGGCATCCCTATAGGCCACACACAAACTATGTGCTCGTATGCCCAGCAGTGTAGTAAAAATGTACAACACAGGTTGAACCTGTGTACAGCCGCCCATATGCCCACAACTCCCTGTACAGCTGCACCAAGAATGTTGGTGCCCAGGAAAAGTGGGTCTCATCCACCATCATGTCATGGAGTACCCCCATCAGTGATTGGGAAAACCATCCACCCTCTGCATCTGGCAGTGCATAGCAGCACACTGCCTCCATCAACAGAACCACTAGCCTCATCTCCTCTAGATGGGCTAGGTACATCTCTCCATAGCTCAAGTTGGCGCTATGGAATCTCAGGTCGGCCATCCCCTCACCAAAAATAGTCACAATCAGCTCCTTTGAGGCCTCAGAGGAGACAGAGTAGACCTGTGCACCCAATATGGGTAGCCGAAGAATCTAGAACACGTCCTCCAGGGTGATAGTAATCTCACCCATCGGTAGGTGGAACATGTTGGTCACGGAATCCCATCTATCGATGAGTGCAACCATCAAACTGGGCTACCAGAACTACATGTCGATAGTGATGAACCCCACTCAAGCCCACTGCCTCCACATGTTGTAGCTCCTCTGGGGTCGCTGCGCCACGCACTGTCACGAGCAGGGGTGGAACCCTGTCCCGCATATGTAGCTGCACTCTCCCCTGCATCCATACAAACAAAACATTAATCTCCATTTATCATATCCATATTTACCAATTATCATTTTCCCACACCCTATTTTCACCCTACCCATCTCAACCACCTAGCCCACATCACTTTTGGACCCTTGTTCCCAATAACCTGACCGATACCAGTTCACCCTTACCGACCCCGGTCACCCCTTAACTGGCATTGGTCACCTATTTGGTGACCGATACTGGTTCACCCTTACCGACCCCGGTCACCCCTTAACTGGCATCGGTCACCTATTTGGTGACTGATACCAGTTCAGCCTAACCGACGTCAGCCAAACTTGACCGACACCGGTCACTGTCGCGGTAAAACCCGCGATTTCCCAAAACCCCCTTTTCTAAAAAACCTCCCCTTACCCCTTTTACCCACCTACAAAGACCTACACTACCCCTGGACCTCCACCCACCCCACCTATCCCATTTATTGCCCTCCCCATTCCTCTTTTTACCCACTATTCCCCCCATTTCCAAATTTAACCCATTCCCACCCACAAAAACAAAACCCAACCAAAACTACAAAAAATAATATACTAATCCTCTACTCTATCTAATCACATACACCTAGAGTAGGGTGCTTACCTCATCGTGCTATTGTCATCGTCTCGGTGGCATGTCTGGCCACTACACCGGTGGCCCACCTGATCCCTCTCTGGCCTCCACCATCACCGAATCGGTACCCACAACCTCTACCCAATCAAATCCCTCACACTGATCCTGTGGACCCACTTCTCACCAACTGATCACCTGTTGTTCACACTGCTAACTCAATGCTCTGCTCTATCTGGACACTTTTCTCTCTTTTCTCTCTTTTTTGTCATTTTCTCAAATAGCTAAAAGACAAATGAATAACAAAAAAATGTGGATTTTTTGTTTTTATAACAAACCCGACCTAACTGACGTCGGTTACCCTTGACCGGCATCGGTCGCATGCCCTACCCAACCATGGTCGGTTGACCTATACCGACATCAGTTATCCTTGACCAACATCGGTCACCCTCACCTGCCCATTCCCCTAAATTTTACCCTTTTACCCTACCCCTACCTCCTTTTTTTACCTCACCCAACCTTCACCTTGATCATTTACCCCACCCCACCTTTACCCAAACCATTTCCCTCACATTCCCGACCTCATCATTTACTACCTCCCTTTGTCCTCCTTTGGGGACTTGTTATTTTACCCCTACCTTGGCCTTACCCATGCTGTGACCTAGATATTTGGACCTGGACCATCGCTCGTGACCTTTGACCTCATGTGTTCGCTATACCTTGTAGCATTATTACCTATGTTGTTGACCTAATGACCTTACCTAGCCTATTACTGTGACCGTTTATCCTGACCCTACCTTTGGTGTACCAGAACATACCTAAATGTTCCTGCACCTAACCTACATCATGTTTCCTGACCATATCATATACCTTGGATACCAAAATCACTTCAACCTCGTTTAGATAAACCTATCGACCTTAGACAATGTAGAGTTTGACTGCTCTTCAACCCGGGTAGCATGTTGTAGTTTATATGTGTGTGTGCATTTGACTATTACTACCTTTGACCCTGACCCATTACCTAGCTTACCCGAGTAGACCTTGCTCCTCTTTCCCCCATTACCCACCTTTCTTTTCATCACATTTACCTTTTATCAAACCACTCACCGATTCTGCCTACTACCTCATCAGTTCCTGGTTTGAGGGGGATCACCTTCACCCACACATGGGGCAACCACATCTTATTTTTTGTTAGCATTGCTTACTAATACAAGCTACACAACAAAAAGGGGAAAAATGTAGACACTAAAATTAGGTCACACTCCCCTTTGGTCCCTCGACAAATAAGCACCCTTCATCACATTCACCTAGCCATGGCCCCCTTCACCTCACTAATATTAATTTAATTAATTTAATTAATTCATTATCCTCACTATATTTATTATTTAAATATCTTAATTTAAATAATATCCACACATACACTTCACCTAGACACCTCATCAAGCCAACTCACCCTAAGACCTATTCTTAGTAAGTTGCCATAACTAACTAAGACTTACCAAAACCCTAAAAATCAATGCCTACATTCTCTCTAACCACATTCCCACATGCTTACAAGAAGCTTCTAGTTTAATCCGTAGGTTAATGACACGAGATCTGAGAAAATCAAGAGGATCTCCCTAGTTTAGTAAACCTAGGAAATCCCACCTTGACCGTGCCGGTTACAAGCGTCACCAGTTAGGCCAGAACCACTATCGGTTACCCTTTTAACCCCCAAAACAACCTTATTTTCAAGGTTGGCAAAGATTGGAAAAATTGTTGGCAAACATTGAGATCTTCCTAAGAGATATCGCATCTTTTGAGATCAAATTCTAGTGAGAACACACATGCAAGGAAGGAGATCAAGCATTTTCTCCTGCACAGCCACCCCAGCAATGATCTGATCTAACCAAGCAAAGAGGAATGCACATGCAGCCCATGTAAAAGCTCTCCTACAATTGGTGATCACCTGCAGCCTTCAACCTCTTACCAACACCCCCATCCCTCACTCACAGGCATCCAGGACCAGAATCCAAGTAAGTAAAACATTCTACTTCTCTGGTTCACTTCATTTTGTCATTATATTATCACCTATTGTTTACCTAGCCACCCATTGACCTCCTTCAACATTCCCCCTCCATATACCCATTAAAACCTCACCAAATCCCTCCCAAATCACCCAATACCTCATCCCAACCAACCAAAATCCTTTGTGCAATCACAAAGGAGACCCAAAACTCATTCTGTGGCATTCCCAGAACTCCACAGTAACTGGCACCGGTTACGCCTAACCACCGTCGGTCACCCTTAACCAGCATCGTTACTGTATGTGCTCATACAACCCAGAACAGGGACCTATCCACCTAATTTTACATCCCCTTAATCACCTGTGACCTACCTGAGACTTCTGTCAGACCTGTAGAGACCCAGAACCAACTATTTGACCTTCGATCCTATTCTAACCTATCCTATTAGATTAGATCTTTCTTATTGTGTTTTAAGTGAGATACCTAAATCATTTCAAATTACAATAGGATTTACTTTATTTCCGCATTAAATTGTTTAAAATAGTGGACTGACAGCCATCTAGGAAGTATCACACTTCCCAGATCTAGCACATGCTAGGCAGTTCACTACACATATTGTTTAACTCTTTCTGGTGGTCTTGCTTTTCATTACAGGTAGTTCCTCCTAGCCAAAAGGAAGCTCTCACAATCAGCTGTGGATTCAGAAGTCATACGCGTGCAACAACCCATCAACCAACATTAAAATAGGTATTCCTCCTACGCCCGTTACCCTATCTGTTTCGTCAATACTTCAAAGAAATGATCTAAGAATCAGGGGAAACAAAGAGACCCTAATTATTTTAGATAGAGTTAATTTAGAATCTATCATGAAAGATGAGTTGGTGAGTGCATTTAATTTATTTATTTTAATAGGATATATATATATCCTATATAGCATATATGGTTGATATATATAGTATATATATGATTTGTCAATTTTTTTATTTCAGATGAAGTATTTTCATTAATTTTGTAAAAATTTTGTAAACAAATCGAATGTTTTGGTTTTTGACCCGGATCTTAATAATTGTACGGAACTCTGTATTAAAATTCATACATGAAACAATATGATTATAGGGACCCAAACCATATGATTTTGAGACCCCTCCTTAGAATATTGGTTAATTATCTTATTCATTCGCCAGCATGTCTTCAATGTCTTTTAATTGAGGAATATTTGGCATAGAAAAGGTACTGATACATGTTTTTGGGTTGGCTGAAGTTAATAAAAAGAGATATGCATGCGAGAATTTTTTTTGGATGGGCAAACACATGGACACCTCACTCCCAACACCCTTCTCCTTGCCTAGGTATGGATGATGCTGATTAGGACATACTGTGACACAATGAGTGCTTCATCAGATTTGCATCTAATTGTTAGGAATAAACCTTGTTAGTGCCCCACATATGTACTGTAGATTATAGATTACTTACGGTGAGGTGGTCTAATTGTACTGGTTACATGGTTATATTATTATTAAAATCCCATTAGAGAGGAGATGATGGTCACCTTATTATTGATGTGTAACAAATTTCAGGTATAACATCCATTGGATTGGAGGAGAGAGTCATAGGATTTTTGAATCCATAAATTTAGGCAATAGTTTTCCTTTAAGAGTTATGTGAAGATTCTTTGTAGGATGGGGTGGGCCAATTGAAATCCCTCTATTAGACTGAGCACTATTGTGAAATATCATGTTCCATGGTTGCATAAATATGCTCTAACAGTTCATTACTATATTGATGTGAATGGAATCAGTTGATATGGCTGATAGGAAGTACCATTTATATTCATATCTCCAGGATGTGGCCACTTATCTTCAGATCAATTTGAGGATGCACGGGACCTAGTACACATAGTGATCGATGTATGTTGATGACACACTTTTAGTTAGTGAAGATTACATAGATCTTCCCAAATAGAATGCTAATAGTGATGGTCAATGGCAGAGATTACCATTATTACATATGTTGGGACTTGACGAAAATCATCATTTGAATCTCAAGAACCATGCATCACCATAAGTGGTTAATCCATAGATGTTATTGGGCACATCTAGAAATTGTGTGTGACACGATGGGACTGTCACCCAAGATACGTGGAATGGTTCCTTGATAATATGACTTATAGATTGTATCTTGGATTAGATTGACATCAATGGATATTAGTCTTAGAGACCATATAGAGACTACCTAGAGGGAGTGTCAGAGGATGTTGCTGGAGTGTCTTCATGTGTATCCGATGGACTATGTGACCTAAGGAAGGTATATAAGCGTCACCACTTAAATTAAATGTAAAACTCCTTCCAATTAAATCCAGCCACTTACAAATTTGATAGTCAGGTTATAGTTTTTTTAAATACACAGATTTTCATAATTAGTAATATATTGTATTTATCCTTCATTTCATTGGTTCATTGGCTCTCCCCTTTATTGTTCATAGGTAAAGATTTTTTTATTAGCAAAAAAAAACAAATCTCGTAATATAACATGTCACTCTTTTTTTCTTCTACTTTATATTTAGATAAAATTAGAAATTATCTCTTAAGGTTAGATATGTATATATAAAACTTTTTAAATTACCTCTTTTATATCCTTATAGCATTATGGTGGACATATAAAGTCTTTTGATTTATTAGGTTAAAAGCTCAAAAATCCAACCTTGGTTTATAATCAGTCTTAATCATTTTAATTATCTCCCTATTAAAATTTATATGTTCCAAATGATTATAGGGAGGGATTCGAACTTGAGACCCCTCCCTACAAGTTTATTGTCTTATCCATTTGCCATCATGTGTTCCTTTTCTTTTAATTGACACTTGTCAATGTTAACATAGTCATGTTTCTAAGATTAGTCTTAAGTTAATAAAAATATTAAGGGAGTGTAGGGATTCAAGCCCATGACACCCTTCTCCTTGTCGAGATTCACAGTTTATTAGAAATGTATTTCGAGTGTTATGTATTCAATCTAATTTGGTATACTAATTTAAAACATAAATCTATAAGGGATTCAAACCCTCAACCTTTCATATTACAAAGAGGAGTCTAACCATTGGGATACATAAGAGAGAAAAAAGTATAATTATATAAAGAGGTGAAAGACAAAACCTAGATATTGATATCTATACTATTATTCATATGTGTATCTTTATTACTCTTATCTTAGCTCGATTCTCAACCTTTAACTCCATATTTTGTTTAGCCTGTGTGAGTATCTAATCCATTTGTTTAAACTTGTGTGTTTAAATCCCTATATTTTACTCTTTGTTTTATCTTTATTTTCTCTAAAATATTTGTGTGTCATCAATGGTTTGCAATATCTTTTCTTTTATAAGTTTCACTGAGCTATTCTTAGATCCATCATTTATCTTCTTATAGTTTTTTTTTTTTTCAATCGTAACTATAGCTTTCCAAATTTAACTCTCTTTTAAATTCGTGCACCTTAATCCTTTGGTTTATCCATGAATTTTGAATCTATTTTTAGCTTATCCTTTTCCAAATTTATTTTTAATAACTTGTTTTGCAACTATTTAACTTTCGTGCTTAACCCTTCAACTCTCAATTAATCAATAACTGCTTAATATTTCCTCAAACTCTGTGTTTATCTACGTCTTTGCTTATCTATTTATTTATAGCTAAATTTATCTTTCTGCCTCCTAGCATATTTTCATCGTGGCTAAGTTTAGCTTGTTTGACTCTACACTAGTTCTATTCGGTGGTTTAGGTCTAAATAGTGGATCCACTAATGGATGTCATGTGGGGGTGATCAGTGTCCCTACGTCTAATTTCATCTCAGTGTTTTGGTTAGATATTAAGCATGAGGGGCTCTTAATTGGTGTCATGTCATACCAATCATTAGACCCTATCACTTCATTTTCGAAGACACTTTCTCGTGTTGAGAAGCCCCCAATTGGTGTCATATGGCACCAATTAGTGCCCTTGAAGTATTGTACTCTATTATTACCTTAGCTCATAAGTTAATGTTTTGGGGTACACCGATGTCTGACACGTCACACCCCATCGGAGCACCCTGTGTCATGGACATTTCTATGGTTAATACCAAATTCAACATGGACGTAGATGAACCAACGTGGGTGGGAGGTTTGATGATCTAACATTTAAATAAACTATTGTGTAGATTACTTTAGCTAAATTATTTATGTATGTTACAACAAGCAAGATATGGCAGTAAAGCATAGTAATGACTCAAGAAAACAAGCAATCTAAGGAATTAACACTCTAACTGAAATAGAGAGTTAGGTTACTTAGCTAATTTCACAAATATCATAATAGTGTGTAAAGATGGAAGACTGGTATAACAAAAGTAAACCCATAAAAGTGCAGGATGTCACTAGGCAAGAGCAGGGACTAGGTTGTTTGGACTGGTGCTGGGGTGCCTAAGTGCTAAAATCCCTTCCTAAGTGCTAAAGTCTTCGTAGGAGGTTCATAGATGAATTTCACAATGATTGTTGGATGATCCAAAACACTCATTTTTTGTTGTTAGGTAGTCTCACTATGATTGTCGATGTCACTGATAACCTGCAATAAAGAGATCACGTGTAAAAACCTCAAAATAACATCAAATCCTAAAAGAGAAAGATGAAATTATGAGGGTTCAAACTATCCTTAGCTATCAAAACAAGTGATATTATGACTGAGAATTGCACTACATCTTAGACCCAATGTAGTTCTATTTGTGTGTGTGCAGAATCATTCCCTAGGTGACTTTTTTTGTGTGTCTTTACTTGATAGCAATCAAAGTAGCTAGATGTAAAAATATGGAATATATGTGTGCATGGAATAAAATGAACTTCCCTCCTATGCATGTGATGTAGAAAACCAGCCCTTGTCCCTCGTAATGGTGTTAGATTAATGCAAAGATTCTCTTGAGTGCTTGTGAGATGCAACCTTACATGATAATATAGATGCTTAGAGCTTGGTTCTTTAATTTGGTCACATAACTTTAAATTTATATGCTTCTTTTGTTCAAATTTCGTAATTGATAACTAAAATGTCGACCCCTAAAAAATAGGGATGCCCATCGGCTAGAAAGGACCCAAAAAGGAGCGAGCAAAGTACAAAGAGGTCTAGGGAACCTAGAGGGGACTTGCCCTTCACTACTGGGTGTTGGTGTCTAGAGCCAGAAATAGGTCAAGTATGAATGATCATAATAGCCAGTGAGGTCCTTGTACGGCTAATATGCACAACTATGCAAGTTCTCTAACCTATAGATGTCCTATTAGTTATGACTCCAAGTAGAAATCTTATTATTAGCATAAGACTATGCATGACGCTTATCTACCACTGTGATTCCCAAAATACCTATTGCGTGTAGCACAAGTCTTCATCTTTGGGTGATGCTCTGCAAGTTATCTCCAAAAATAGTCCTTATCCACAAAAACAACTAAATCTTGATCCAAAGTGTTCTGGTGCGTAGTTTCCTATCGGTATCTTCCCACGCCTTCACATAGTGCCTGTGCTCCCGTGCATGCATCCTTTGTGTGTCTTCTCCTTAGAAGCAACATTTTGTCTACTCAGACATGAAAAAGTGTGGAGTGATAAAAAGTGTGGAAATCGTGGAACTTATAGATTATGAGGAATAAAAAGTAATAAGTAATGAATAATGACCCTAGGATGAAACACTGCACATGTAGATGTGATTTTGTAACCTATTTTTGACTGATGTGCTTAAAGTATGGATTGTTCATGTGTTGATGTTCGATACTACTTCCCATAAGGACAAACTTGCAAAATAGAAGAATGAACAAGTAGTCAAATATGTGTATAGAAAACATGTATAAAATGTATGTAAAAAAGTGTGTAACATGTTGAAAAATAGAAGAAAAAGGAACTTGTGCACCTAATCCATGATGAGAAAAAGTGATAGAAAGGATCTTGAAGATGTTGATGAAGAACAATTTTTTCGAGAGATCTCTTACGCCTCAGTAGAAGTAGTGTAGGGAGAAATTTATAGTTTCATTATCTAACCTTTGACTACTTCCCAAAGTAAGAACACCATATGCAGATGGGGTGTACAAATCTGATCCAATGCGAATAAGTGTAATCAAATGCAATTGCCAAATGCTGAAGGAACTTACCTGCCTATGAAAAACCTCTGTGATCCGTATGCTGAAAACTATATAGAACTAAAAATTGTTGTGTATCTTCCTCCCTGGTATCAGGCACCTAGGAAGGGACAGAAGCACATAGGCACCCAAGTCTGATTCTGGGTGCTAGTTTCTGTGTTGAAGTAAGGACCCAAGTCTGATTCTGAGCCTTGCCTGAATCTGTAAATGTGGTGTTGAATTATGTACTATAACTGTTGAATAGGGTGACTAATTCACCAATAGATGCCCCCCCTCATTTGGGGTGCATGTAACGTTGTAAGAGGATGTGGCCTAAAGCTGAGGACCGACCGTTGTGCTGAAGTGATACTATATATAGAAGGGAATGTGTTTGGTAGAAACCAAGGCACATGCAAATATTGGCTAGAAGACAAGTGTTAGCAAGCAAACAAGCATGTAAATAGAAAGACATAATGTAATCTACCAAGTAAGAAGACAATGTAGACCACGAAAAGTGGGTTGAAACGATGGTGACATCACTCATGATTCGTAAGACAGTGGCTGAAATAGCAAACAGTGTGCACATGAGAAAAAGCATAGGGAAAAGCACATAAACAATTACAAATAAGAGTAAACAAAAATTAGATAACCATGGTGGAAAATAGGTCCTACAAGGAAAATGTTGCACATGAAGCACCCATTAGCATGTTAAAAAAAAATAAAAGTATGTCAAAGCATGTATAATCTAATAAAGTAATGTGACTATGTATAATAATGAAACAATAACACTTGGGCATGTAGTATGCACATTTGGATGCCCCTAAGGAGCCGTTGCGGGACTAGTATGAAGGTACTATTGCACCAAACATCCATGTTGTGTGTATTGGTCAATTTAAATTATATGATCACAACTAGCCAAATCAAGTGGACAACATGTGTGTATGATAAAGATAATGACATACAAGATATCTATCTAGCATGTGTAATAAAGTGTACATGTAAGCATAAGCGAGTAAGAACTATGTGCAACCAAGATATGTAACATGATGCGGATGAGATGGAACAAAATGCAATATGAATGTGATAGGGGCATCATACCCCCCAAGTATGTATGTATGCATGAGTGAAATTTGGTTCATTTATACAGGATTCCATCAATAGTCAAGAATGAATCGTATAGCAAGAGTGTGTCATCAGGAAATGGTTTGAATGGTGTGTTTTATATAGAAAAATTCGTAGCAAGAGAGGGATGTCATTGTAGATTGTAGGTTAATTATAAGTTCTTTGGAAGACCCTGTAGGGAGATGTGAGTATGATGCTAGAATGATTGATGATGTACATAGAGTGTAGATGGTATAATGTGTGAATATGTGATGCTAAAAAGTATTGTTTGTGAAGTGCGGAGCGTAAATTTGTATAATAATGCGTCGCATGATGGGATAACTAGAAAGACTTCACTTGATTATGAAGACCAAGTGTAGAATGATGTAAATATTAGGAAGTGAGGTTCAATTCAGGTTGATACCCTTAGCAATTAAGTATGAACCATAAGACTATAGTGCGTCATTTTGTAATGTGCAGTGTTAAGGTGAAGATCATGATGTGTAACACAAGTGTAGAATGTGAATAACATGATGCATGAGTAGACTATGCTAGAAATATGTAGATCTTTAAGTGTAGAAGGGTGCAACACGAGGATAGATGCATGTGAAATGGGCCAAGTGTGATGGCGTATGTCAATATGCAACGTAAAATGTATAGATTGTGTAAGTGTGGGAAGCGCAAAGAATGTATGATGCATAGTAGAAGTATGAACTATGATGTTTGAAGATGCATGATAGTGAAAATATATAAAATGTGTAGTAATAAAGTGTGTAATCCATGTGTAGGTGTAGAAATTATGAAGTGCATATGATGTGTAAAGATATCTGATATAGGAGAGGATTGTATGGAAGCACACACTAATGGTATGATGTGTAGGAAGAAGCAGATGTCCTAGATGTGAAATGTGCAGTGTGTGAGGTTCGTGTGTATAAATATGCCCTCAATAGCTCAAGTGTGATACCTAGTACATTGAGTTCATCATAGGGAAATGACAATACAAGTGTATCAAGTGGTTTGTATTGATGATCTACGAGATATTAGATGTTAAGTGCATAGCGTTAAGTGCATTGGATGATAGAGTAAATTTGATAGCAATACAAAAGGGGGGGAAGATATGGTTCCCCAAAAGTATGTAAGTGATGGAAATCTAGTCAATGAGGTTAAGTGGATAAATGTAAGGAGTAGTTTCCATAGACAAAAGTAATTGTATGTGTATAGCCAAGTGGTGAATCACTTAGGAGCCACGAGTGGCAGAAGTCGAAAGAGGCCAGCTAGAGTTTGTTTATCTTGCCATAGAGAGTGGTTGCTTGTTTGGTAACCATTGTACAAGACTTGTCAGATGAGGAGATGTTGGTTGCCAATGACAACGACTTGGGAATATTGCAGATGACTCAATAGGAGGCCCTTTAGAGTGAGACTAATTTTAAGAGGTGTTACTTAGTTGGAGTGGGTTTCATAGGCAATGCTTGAGTGAGTAAAGAAGGAACATGAGAAGTGGAAGCATGATACTCACTAGACATAGAAGGAGAATATTTAGGAGCCCATTTTGATGTAACAGTTTATAGATGGTGTAGTGCCCACTTCCCTTTGACACCTTTTAGATACTGATGTTGATACTGTTGATCTTCATTATGGACACTATTATGTTTTGTTTTAGTATGATGGTTAGATGTTAGATCAGGGATTATTATTGATATGGATTCAATTATTATGCATGATGATTACTAGAGACATTTTTTTATATGTGGATGATGATATACTATTTGACATGGACATATTATAGATGTTGATTTGGACATGTGACATTGGATATTGTGAGTAGACCTAGTATGGAAGATTATTGATGATGATATAGTTGATTAATTAATTGAAAATGATAATGTTGAATTCTTGATGTTGTTGTGATTCATATGTTTAGATGATCTTGAGATGTTTGTTTATATCATTTTGGATGTTCTGATATGGCCACGAGGCTGAAGGAGGTATTTGTGTTTTGTAGGTTAAAATTATCATAACAATGTCGAGGGACTGGAGACTAACCATATTGGAATTTTGGGTGAATTCAACAAGGTCACCATGGCAACTGTTTTGTGTGTGTGTGTGTTGTGTGTGTTGTGTTATGTTAGGGATTCCCATGGGGGGGGGGGGGGGATTTCCTTTATATGTGACCATGGGGTTGTGTATTTAGTAATGTGGTTTCTTTATTAATGTTTGCATGTGTTTATTTTGTGATGTGTTACCCTTTTCATTAGTTATTATATGTTGTGTTAATGTTGTGAATAATCATGTGTTAAAATAAATAAATCCATATGTCATAAGAATGTAATTAATGAAGTTGTTCCTCTTAAATGTAATGTTGTAAGAGTGTGTAAGAAATGTGTAAGGGATATGTAAGAGAATGTAAGGTAGATTTTGGAGTGTGAAACACTTCATCCTCTTGGGAATTCGAATTTGTCCTTGGAGGCTTATTTGGAGGCTTGTGGGACAAGTTAAACTTGTCCCACACCTCTTAAAATTATTCACCAACCATACCTATGGTTTGGAGGTTAAATTTAGACCTTTTTAATGCATTTTGAAATGACTAATTGTAAGTTTTAATTGCACTTCTCTTACATGTTTTAAATTCAGTCCTTTTGGGGTATGGGTTATTTTGGAGTGTGTAAGTTAATTTGTCATTTTATTTATTATGTTTAGGTGAATGATGTTGACTTTGATCTTGGGGTTGAGGAAGAATGATGTGGCATCCCACATGGATCCACATCATCCTCTTCTCTTCCCTCTCCTTTAAAATTTGAACTCCTTGCTTGTTTGATGGTTGTTGAAACTTTGCTTACTTTCCTTGGGGAAATTTTTCTTGTTGTTTTGGAGCCTTGCTTGTGGAAGGAGTTTGGAATGATTGCATGTTGGTGTGTTGCTGATTTTGGACTGTTATTTTGGCATTGGGAAGCTTGTTGATCTTGGAACAAACTCCATTATGGAGAGGTAGGAACTTGAGCCTTTTGAAAATGTTTCTTTCTCTTGCATGCATGTATGAAATGGTGAATGTTGTTATGTGTGTGTTGGCTGGTTGGGTAGACTACTTAGGACATGGTGTAGGAGAAGGCTATGGGGATTTCAAATGGGGGGCATAAGGGAATGCCAATGGCATCAGTTTTATTGTGGAGGGAGTTTGGGATTGGGATCCACCATGGAAAATAAATAGCTTGCATTTCTTACTCTTGGGGGGCATAAGGGAGAAACTTTGGGGGGGGCATAAGGAGGAATTTGGGGGGGCATAAGGGTATGTGAGATGGATTATTATTGGCGGGTTGTTTGGTGGATTCCCATTTCCCATTGGGAGGCATAAGTAGTTCCCCATAGATCCTTGCTCTTGTTGGCTTGCTTGATGAAGCCTCAATTTTTTTTGCACTTGTTTAATGTAGTTGTGAACTACATTCTTCTTGAAATGTGTTTTTGAATGTGAAAATGTTGCATGTTTGTTGTGGAAGCCATTGTTGCCATGTGTTGTATTGCATCTCTTATTTCAATATGGTTGGGGCTCGAGGGCCAATGAGGAAGGATGGCTTCTCCCTTCTCATTGGATATCTTGGTTGGGTGGAGAGCGTTGCCTTTCCCCCTTCCTTGTTGTGATCAAGATGAAAAGATGAAGAAACTAGCATGTTGTTGTTTTTGAGCAAGAGGAATATACAGTTTGACAGTCCCTTCTTTGAGCAAGTTCATTGTAATCCTTCCCACTTTGGAGTGGATGAATTGTATAGCAATTTGTAATGTGAAGATTTTTGTATTGATAATGGAAGATTGAAATTGGAATGTGAAATGTAAAGGAGTTATATTCTACTCTCTGTTTTGAAAAGAAATGTGAAAGGATGTTACATGCATTGCATATTGTATTTTAGAAATCAAATGGAAAAGAGAAAATTGTAAAGTTGTTCAATGGAAATAACTAAAGGATTGTATTCTTTTCTCAAGATTGAATTGTGTATTGGATTTGACTTATTGTTGAAGATTGAAATCTCTGTTTGTAAATAAAATGTGTAGGAAGGAAAAGACAGTGTTTTGTTCTCTTTGAAATGAGTTGAATTTGGAAATCAGGCTTTGTATAATTGCTATTGAATGGATGACTAAATCAATTGAATGCATTAGACTAGAAAGGAAATGAATTCTCACACTTGGAGGATGGAAAAATGTTTAAGAACCTTTAATGTTTGATCTCTGTTTTATTTCCTATACCTGGCAATCAAATTTATCAAAGAAATGAGCAGTTCAAACTTGCACCAAGCAATAAGATATGAAACATTGAAATTTAGATGCTAACAAGTCCTAAGGAACTCAATTGGACATTAAAACTTAAGAAAGATCCCTGAGAACTTGTAAAATTAAAATCAAACTTGCACAATTATTCTTGTTGTCCAATGATAAAAAATAAATAAAAATAAATAAATATCAATTACAACTCAATCAACTAAATTGAACCTTGAAACCTTTCTCAAATTCATCTAAAAACAAGCCTCCATGTCTGTTTGACATGTTGAGTAAGTAGGAGAACAAATTTGAATAAAAATTTATAAGTGAACTTCTCCCAGTTTTGTTCTGCAAAATCCTGCAGATTTTTTTCACTAAATTGACCACTTAAACTTCATCAAATTCGCAAAAATTGATGACTTCTATGTAAAGAGGGCTTCGAGAGCTTTCCAGAAAGTCCTTGTTTTCCCAAATCTGAGCTTCCTATCAAAAGTTATGGCCATTTGAAGTTTTACTTCAAATTGGCATTCAAAAATAAAATAAATCTAACTATTAACTTTAATTTTTGACTTTGGAAAAATTTCCACAAAAAGTCTGCGGCCCCGCCATCCCGCAACCAATCGGGACCTACCACGTGGCACCTCAGAGGGGCGGACCAAATTTTAAAACTTGTCTTTTTGAAAATTTTACCTTGGGAAAAATTTCCCACTTTTCCCCGCATCCCCTCTGGCCCGCAGCCAATCACGTGCTGACACGTGGCACGGCGGAGAGATGGACCCTTTTGAACTTAAACCTTTTAAGTTTTGGGCCTCAGAAAAATTTCCCAATTTTTCAAACCCGCAGCCAATCACATGCATCCCCGCGCGAGAACCCCTTGTTCATCCAATCACCAGTGCCCTGCCTTAGAGACACCGCGCGGATGGCTTAGGTTTTTCCACCACCCCGTCTCCCACGCAATCACGCGACCACGCATTTTTTGGCATTGCATAAGTGCAGGCCAATTTTTTTTGCGAGACTTTGTCTCAACCCACTCCTTCGTTCCCCTTTTCCCTCGCGTAAAATTTTACACCAAAGGCGGGAATTGCGTTAAGTTTTTCCCCGCCTCCACCCACGTATGCCTAGGCCTGCAGAGTATCACCCCCTAAAGTTCACCGTGCAAAATATAAGGGTTAGACATTCTTTAAATCACCGAAAAGGTGGCACCCTTTTTGCATTAAGTATGAGAAAAATCTTCAGTGGAGGCACCCAACTGTGAAATTTGAACTTGTGAGCTTGATATTGTAGCGCTTTTGAACTGCTAAAATCCTTGCAATTGTTCCGCCACTCCCACCCAAGTGGGTCGTTTTTAAACGGGCCCGCGCCAATCCTTGATGACACAGTGGCATTATGTCCATTGGATGTCAAAAAATGCGTATTTTTCCAGTGAGTAAGGAGGATAGCCTTGAGTGATGGTACCAATTCGGTTCCCTTGCAAACATGAGAGGCTTTTTGGTGAAAGAGACTTAAAGTCTCAACCCGCTCCGTCGGCCCATTGCCGTTTCTCCCAACCAATATGGGTTGAGGATGGAGGATCATGACATGTGTCTCCCTCATGTGGAGACCACAAGGGCTCGTAGGGTCAGTGTGAAGGCGATTTGTGCTTTTGCGCCAAAAATAAACTAGGAAAAAATGCGTTAAGTTTTTCCCCTACAATAAAGCCCCGCGAAGATGGAAGACGACCCTCGAAACCAAACACATAAAAGTGGGGAAAATTTTCCTCCCTATTCTAAGGCCTAGCTTCAAAGATTTGGATGATCCATCCACTTGGGAAAATTTCTCCCCTAAAGTCATAAATTTTTACTTTTTAGGCTCAAAACCTTCTGGCACCATATAGAGCTTGCTTTCTAAAATATAAGGATTTAAGAGGACTTCTTTATATCACGTGTCCAGGAAAGGTCCGAGAAAATTTCCTATCCAAGCTCATATTTTCACGTTCTTTAATATCAATGGAATGGTTTAGATTCCATGGTCAAATTTTGGAAGCAAAAAACGCTAAGGATGAGAAAAAATTTTATGCAAAATGGGTCGCATTCTTTTCTAGTTCAAAAATGTCTGGGTTTGTAAGGCTCCATATGCTGTTTTTAGAGAGGGGAATGGGTATGGGGGTAAATTACTCTCATTGAACCTTTTTTTGCAACTTCTGTTTTCAAACATGATTTTGGCAAGTAACCCTAAAACAGGTTTGAACCTTTTGTTGGAAACTTGATGTTGAAAATTGTTAATGAAGGATTCCAAAACAGCTTATGTCCTAGTTTTATGTTGCAAAATTTGTGTCAATTGTTCCGGAACCTAATAGGGTCAACTTTTCTTATTGCCTTGCAACTTGGTTGTGGATACTTCTAATAAAAAAAATTATTCCATAATTTTTTCTAATCTAACCCTAGGTTGTTTCTTAGGTTTTTGGCACGCCGGGTGGGACCTTAGAGGTCTTCCACTTCATCTTTTTATAGGTTGGTGTGTTCCTGTGAAGATTTCAACCTTTGGAGGCACTTGCAAACACATCTGGCGACTCCATCTGATCAGTAACCCAGTTCTGAAGTTGCAGACCTATTTTTCATCCATTTCCATCCATTATTCTTTTCCATCTCTTTCATTCTTTTCCATTCCATGAAGTTATGCAATCATGACTTCATTTCCATCATGGAACTCACATTTACAACAGCAATAATGTTTCCCACCTCCAACATGTTTTTTAAATCCTCCAAATCAGCTATTTTGAACAAATTCAAAATCAGCATACATACCCATATGAGCAACAATGCCAAAATCAGTTTGCCTATGGAGCTTTCCAAGAGCAAGGGTGTGCATACAATGAAGACAATCAGATGCAAGATGCTAGTTTGTTGGAGAAAATCCAAAAGATGGAGGTAAATCATGGTGCAATCTAGGGCTCAAGCACAAATGAAAGCATTTGAATCGGTTGTGGAGCACCCTGTTCATGGGTGGGACCTTTCCCAAGGCATTACAGCCCTCAAGAGAAGCTTGACTTCATGATTGCAACGCTGCCATTGCTTGCAAAGTGGATTGAAGGAATAGAGGTGTATGAGAGGAGTATTCAACAACCTTGTCAATGGGTAAGCTCACACCATCTCATGCCTTTTCTTTTCCTCTTTCCCAATCTGTTTTATCTCAGCACGTGTCAAGTTTTAAACTCTCCATCTGTTGTCCCAAGTGTTCAATCCATTTCTCCACCCCCTAGTCTTCCACCTCATCACAATTCTTCTGTCCTTTTCCTTCCAAACAGTCATCCCCTCTATAATAGCTAAATGAAACACCCTCTCCTCCAAAGAAACAAGAGGTTTTACCTCCTCCACCACCACAAAAAATTGTAAAAATCAGTCATGAAGGACAACAAAAAGAGAAGCCAAACAAGGATGAAGAAATTCAAATTTTGAAGAGTTGGGCTCTTAAATTTGGGATTGAAGAAGATCCCTTTGCTGATGAAACCTTCAGAAGAGGTTGGAGTTACAGAACAAATGGTGGTCAGGACTGATTTTGTTGCAGCAGAAGAAGATCAAAAAGGAGTTGCAGATCAGCAATCAATTTGTTCAGAATATAGTGTCCATGTTGGCACCCTATTTTAAGGAAATGCTGATCCAATTCAAATTGCAAAAATAAGTCATGAGGGACAGCCTGCTCAAAATCCAAAAGAAGAGGAGCACATTCCAGCTGTGGGGGAGAAAAGTGCAAATCCAAAGGCCTTGAGCACAAAGCAGGTTATAGAAGAACCTTCAGTTCTTCTCTCTACTTCATCTCTCTCAAGTTCTAGTACTAAAGAAGAGTTTGATCCCTCAAACTTAATGCTGGAGGATGAAAGAAACCGTGGTGATCAAGTTATAGATAAAGAGAATGCCATGGGAGAGGTTGAACATTTGCAGCAGGACAGCAATGAGGCAGTTTACCTGTCTGATTTGGAGGACTGTTTTGATGAAGAAGAACCGGTTGAGTTTCCACGATTCTCTCTTTCATCATCACATCTTCCAAACACAAGAGCCTACTGTCATGGAGGATGGAGGATCATGAAGGCTAGTGTCATCAGATACACAGTGGAAAATATGACTTATTTTATGTGGAGACATATCTTTAGGAAGACACAAGGAGTCTAATGCTTTTTGTAGAACAATCTGACAGTCAGGATGTATTTTAAGTAAATCAGAAAAAAGAATTTGAGGAAATTTACAACCCATGATAGAAGAAAGATGAGGATCCAAGCATATTCAATTGAGACGGGTTCATCACAATGATTTAACAAAAATAAAGCAGATGACTAGTGTGTAGATTACTTTGTTAAATTCTTATGTATGCTATAATAAACAAGATATGATAGTAAAGCATAATAATGACTCAAGCAAATAAGAAAAAGGAAGGCATGTAACATCCTAACTACAATAAAGAGTTTAGGTTACTTATTTGATTTCACAAATATCTTGGTATTGTGCGAAGATGGAAGACTAGTAGAATGATAGTACAAGACCTTGAAACCAATCACATAAAAGTGCAGGAGTGTAGGAGGAGCAGGGATCAGGGAGTTTGGGTGCTAGGATCCCTTCTTAGGTGTCAGAGTCTGTTCTAGAGGTCTAGATATGAACGTCAAAGGGTCTTTGGATGATCTAAAACCCTCGTTGTTTGTCACTAAGTGGTCACACTATGATCACCAATGTTGCTAATAACCTACAATAAAGAAATCACCTACAAAACCCTCAAAATAACAACAAATCCTTAAAAATAAAGATGTAAAATGAGGGGCCAGATTTTCCTAAGTTGTTAAACAAATGATCTTATGACTAAGAATTGTACTACATCTCAGACCCAATGTAGTTCTATGTGTGTGTGCGGAATCGTGCCCTAGTTGGCTCTTGTGCGTGTCCCACTTGATAGCGAGTAAAGTAGCTAAATGTAAAAATATGTAATAGACATGTGCATGGAATATAACGAACTTCCCTCCTATGCGTGTGATGTAGAAAACCAACCATTGTCCCTTGTAATGGGGCTAGATGAATGCAAATATGCTCTTGAGTGCTTGTGAGATGCAACCTTAGGTGATAGTATAGATGTTTAGAGCTTGGTCCTTTAATTTGGTCACATAACTTTATATTTATATACTTTGCTTGTTCAAATTCTGAAATTGATCTCTAAAAGGCTGACCCCTAAAAGATAGGGATACCCAATGGCTAGAAAGGACCCAAAAAGGAGTGAGCAAAGTACAAAAATATTTAGGGAGGCTAGGCGTTGGCATCCTAGTTCGGTACTGGTGTCCAAAGCCAGAAAATGTGAAGTATGAAGGGTCAGACTGGGCAGTGAGGTCTATAAGGCTAAGAGGGAGACTAGAAGGGAACCTAAGAGGCAAAGTATTATGATCAATTAGTAATTTTCTCCCATAAGAAGCATATGAATAGTAGTATGTGATTAGGACCTAATCATGTACCTAAAGTGTGTGATTTAGTGTCTATCAGTTTGAATGGTTTAAAACAGTTTATGTCAATACTTTAATTGTCTCCTAAGTCCTTTATATCTGCATGCAATTTGGGTTCTCATAGCTCGATGAGTTAGATCAATTTGATAATGTAATGCAAACTCAACAAGTTGGTTGGGTAGATAACTTAGATCGATTGCATATCTCAACTCAGTATGAGATCAATTTAAATGTTAGTGTTTCACCTTTTTCTTAGATCGTTTCTTTGAATGGTTGACGAAACAGATAGGGTAACGAGCGTAGGAGGAATACCTGTTCAAATGTCAGTTGATGGGTTATTACGTGCGTATGACTTCTAAATCCATAGCTGACCGTGAGAGCTTCTTTTTGGCTAAGAGGAACTACCTGTAATGAAAGCAAGAACACCAGAAAGCATTAAACAATATGGGCAGTGAACTGCCTAGCATGAGCTAGATCTGGGAAGTATGGCACTTCCTAGATGGCTGTCAGTCCACTGTTTTAAATAAATTAATGCTGAAAACAAAGTAAATCCTATTGTTATTTTAAAATGATTTAGGTATCTCACTTAAAACACAATAAGAAACAGATCTAATCTAACAGGCTAGGCTAGAATAGAATCCACAGGTCAAAGGGTTGGTTCTGAGTTCTACAGGTCTAATGAAGGTGTTAGGTAAGTTACAGGTGAGTGAGGGTAAGGTAAAATGGGGTGGATAGGTCTCTGCTTAAGGCTGTGTGGGCAAACATAGAGACCGGCATCGGTCAGGGGTGACCAACCACGGTTAGGTATAACCAGTGCCAATTACTATGAGATCTGGGAATGTCACAGAACGGGGTTTTGGTCCCCTTTGTGATTACACAAAGGATTTAGTTGGTTGGGAGGAGGTATTAGGTGACAAGGGTGGGTTTTTATGAGGTTTTGATGGGTCTATGAAGGTATAACACGTTGGAGATGGTCAATAAGGAGCAAGATGGACAATAAGTGGTAAAACAATGATGAAATGAATTAACCAGGGAAGTATGATATTATACTTACTTGGATGTCATTTCTGGAAGTCTGTGTGTGAAGGATGGAGGTGCTGATGATGAGTTTTGGAGGCTGCAAGTGATCACCAACTGGAGAAAATCTTCTGCATGGGCTTCATGCACACTTATCTTTTGCTTGGGTAGATCTGAATGTGGCTGGGATGGTTGTGCAGGAGAAGATGTTCAATCTCCTTCTTTGGATGTGAGTTCTTGCTGGAATCGGCTCTCTGAAGATGTGCTATCTTTTTGAGATATCACTCTTTCTCATCAACTTTCTTGCTCCCAATGTTTTCCAACCTTGAGAATAAGGTAATTTAGGAGTTAAAAAGGGGGAACCGACGGCAAACCCGGCTTAACTGGCGGCGGTTAGGGGTAACCGACGTCGATCAAGGCAGGATTTTCTAGGTTTGCCAAACTTAGGGGAGATCCTCCTAATTTCCTTGGATCTCATGTGTCGTTATCCCATGGATTAGACTGGGAGCTTCTATGAGCATGCGGGAATGTGGTTAGAGGGAGTGTAGGCATTGATTTTTAGGGTTTGGGTAAGTCTTAGTTAGTTAAGGTAACTTGCTAAGAATAGGTCTTAAGGTGAGTTAGCTTGATGAGGTGTCTAAGTGAACTATATGTGTAGATATTATTTAAATAAGATATTTAAATAATAAATATAGTGAGGGTAAAGCATTAATTTAATTAAATTAATACTAGTGTGGTGAAGGGGGCCATGGCTAGGTGAATGTGATGAAGGTATTTATTTTTCAAGGGACCAAAGGGGAGTGTGACCTAATTTTGGTGTCTACATTTTGCCCCTTTTTGTTGCGTAGCTTGTATTGGTAAGCAATGCTAACAAAAATAAGATGTGGTTGCCCCATGTGTGGGTGAAGGTGATCCCCCTCAAACCAGGAACTGACGAAGTAGCCGGCTGAAGTGGTGAGTGGTTTGATAAAAGGTAAATGTGAAGAAAAGGTAAACAGGTGCAAGAGAAGAGGGTGAAAGGGTTACGTGGGCAATCTAGGTAATGGGTTAGGGTCAAAGGTAGTAACAGTCAAACACACACACATGTATAAACTACAACACACTACCAGGCTGAAGAGCAGGAAAACTCTACATCGTCTAAGGTCGATATGTTTATCCAGACAAGGGTGAAGTGAATCCGGTATCCAAGGTATAGGATAAGGTCAGGAAACACAATGTAGGTTAGGTGCAGGAACGTTTAGGTATATTTCGGTACACCAAAGGTAGGGTCAGGATAAACGGTCACAGCAATAGGCTAGGTAAGGTCATTAGGTCAACAACACAGGTAATGGTGCCACAAGGTATAGTGAACACATGAGGTCAAAGGTCACTAGCAATGGTCCAAGTCCAAATATCTAGGTCATGACACGGGTAAGGCCAAGGTAGGGGTAAAATAAGGCGTCAACAACAGACGTGAGGAGGTAGAAGAAGTGGAGGGCCAGAGGTGAAGGTAAAGTGGTCCAGGTAGGTGTAGGGAGGGCAAAAGAAAAGGGAGGTAAGGAAAATGAGGTAAATGTGAGGGTAATGAGTATGCAGGGTAACTGACATCGGTCGTAATGAACCGATAATGGTGTAGGGTAACTGACGGCGGTAGTCTAGGGTAGAAGACTGGTAGTGGTCAAGGGTTAACTGAGATGTCGAACGGGTTGGGTAGGGTATAAAAAGTGGAAAACCCATGTTTGAAATGTCAGGTGTGCATTTGGAAAAAGGAGAAAAGGACAAGAAGATAAAAAAGAGGAATAGGACAAAAGAGTACAGCAAAGAGCTTGGTTGGTGAGCCACATAGGCGAGAGTGGTTGAGTGAGAGGTGGGGCCGCGAGAGCAGGTGGCATGGTTTGTGTGGCTGAGGATTGTTTGAGAGAGTTGCAGGTCAGTGGAGGATGATAGAGGCTGGAGAGGGGTCGAGAGGAGCCGTACAGTGAGACCGGAGGTGCCACCACGATGGTGGTAGCGAGGATGAGGTAAGATTGGACACCATTGGTTAATGATTTTTGAGTAATTTGAGTAGGATGTAGAAAATATTGTAAAAAAATGGGGGGGGGGGGGAAAGAATTTCAAAATGGGAAATAGAATTGGATATAATAGTGGATGGTAAGGGGTAGGGAGGGTAATGGAACAATGTAGGTGTAAAGAGGAGTGGGTAGGGAATGTAGGGAAGGGTAAAAAGTAGGATTGGAAAGTCGGTAGTGGGCGGTGCGACAGTGGTGAAAATGAAAAAAAATATAGTCAGTGGGTTTTGGCGACCAGTGCCCGGTCACAAGAACAGTGACCGGTCCCTGTAAAAGGAGACCATGGTCGGTCACCTTAGGTCATGGGTAGAAGTGGGTGAGGGTGGTTAAGATAGGTTTGGGTAGACCGATAGTGGTTAGATAGTGTTGAGTGGATGGGTATGGGTAGATCAGGTCAGTGTGATGTGGGGTAAAATAGGTAAGTTGGGAAAGGTATACTAATATATAGTATTTTTGTGGGATGCAAGCGAGTAGGAGCTAAGGATGAGAGCCCAGGTGCCACCCTTTTTAAGAGAGTAGGGGAGTGCAACGCAGTTGAAGTGGCATCATGTGGTCAGAGGTGGGATTGATAGGGGTGAGGAAGAATACCGGCATGTAGTCTAGGGGGTGAGTCACATGGTAATGGACCTTCCATTTGCCAATATATGAGATGACGATCACCCTGAGGATGTATACAGGATCCTGCTGGTTGCCCATATTAGGGGCCCAAGTTATATTGCTAGAGCATCATGGAGGTGAATTTGAGGAGTGGCAGCCACATTTTTGGTGAGGGTGTAGCAAGATTGGGATTCCATAGTGCTAGCATGAGCTATGGGGCGAGGTATAGAGCTCATCGAGAGGAGATGAGGTTAGATGGTCACACTCATGATGAGAGGGATTGTACTACTAACACCTTCCGGATTGCAGAGGGGGGAGATGACCATCACCCTGGAGGTATATCCATAGATATTGATGACTACATTACTAGAGACACAATTGTACCTCAGTGACATCCAGGTTGCTGACACAGGTGTATAAATGAGGTATGGGCCTATTGGAGAGAGAGGTTCAACATCTGCATTGTACTACTACATTGTTGGGCATACAAGCACATTGTTTGTGTGTGACCAGAGGTATATGCTACCCAGATGCATTCCCAGGAGAGTTGTGAGAGTGGGGTATAGTGTGGGTACTAGCCATGGGGGAGGCCCGAGGTGATTAGATGCTACGCATTGTAGATTATTAGAGGAGGTTATTGGAGGGGTTCCCACAGTTTGGAGGCCGTATGTGGGGCTTCCTTTGGGACATGATGACATATGAGCCATACTAGTTTTTCCTGGGCACTAGATACATCTGTTAGAGGGGAGTTATAGCAAGAGAGTTGTGGGATACCTACGGGTTAGACATTAGTTTGAGATATAGTCCAGTGTGTACACCGCCATTCCCTTCAGTACTGTTGAGCTTATGAGGACATTGACCTATGTGTCCACCATGACCCACAGTGCCTACTGGATAGGAGTAGATGCATTGTAGATACGCAGATTGATGATGTTGGGGTTACATGGGTATAGGTAGTGGTAGTGGCACAGCTGAGAGCCATACCACCGAGGCCACAGCCATGATTTAGCCACCATTATAGTTCAGAGAGATGCCCTTTAGGGGAGCCTGTCTATGTTGTGGATATTGGTCTGGAGACCTGACTATGTGACAGAGGCTAGGTTGCCTCATTACAAAGGCCTAGATAGTATACAAAGCTCATGTCGGGTAGGGACTACCTACACATAGAGGTAGGGATAGAGGAGAGGTAGATAGCTGCCCTACAGGAGCATGGTTTAGGCTCTATAGGGCCTGTTGGCCACAGCACAGGTGACAGGTTACAGGTTAGTGCAGGATCAGTGCCAGCAACACAGGCACAAATTACTTCCCTGCAGGCCTAGCTAGGAGGATGATGCATCAGATTCTAGGGCCCTCAGGCTCTAGCACCAGTACAGTAGAGCTCAGTGTAGGTTCAGGAGGAGGTCCCATTGTATAGGTACCTACACAGATGATGTAGGGGTGACCCATGGCATCCATAGATAGTGCCCATGGCCAGGTGGGATTCCATACAGAGGCAGGGTCATTACCATGATCATTTGTTAGCTGTCAGGCTAGATGTGCCACAGGTACTATGCCAAGTAGGCAGAGCACAGCAGATATAGGTGAGAGGATTAGATCCCGCACTCATAGTGTGGAGAGTACAGGAGGAGCCAGCCTGAGCTAGGGATACTAGTGAGGTCACTGGTGTATATGGCTAGACCAGGTGAGGGGCCATCAGTCTCCAGGTGAGGCAGGTGCACAGGCACCACAGATAGGTGAGGTAGAAGGGTCTGGAGAGACACAGAGGACATTCCCCGACATCAGATGGGGAGATTATTGACCTATGGTTGTGGACTGTCGAGTCCTAGATGCAAGTCATTTTTGTATGTATGATATATGATACCGGCCTGATTCCAAAGAGGTTTTTATATGTATATTTTGTTCATGATACCAGCCTACGAGCCGAAGATATTTTTGTATTGATTATAGTGGTGTACATGATACCGGCCTACGAGCTGATGATGATTATTTATAGCATATCGGCCTACATGCTGACATTTTTGAGATGATAGCCATGATGAGACAGGCATGTTTATTGAGATACACATTTATGTGATACGGGTGTACATTGTATGGAGACACACATGTATATATGAGGAGATAGATGATATTCAGGTGATGCTGTTGTGATATGTATGAGGTTTACTGTACTTATGATATGGATGGAAAATAGATGAGCTAGGCATGATAGAGTCAGGTCATAGGCATGGATCGAGTCAGGTCGGTGTTTAGGCATGGATCGAGTCAGGTCAGTTTAGGCATGGATCGAGTCAGGTCGGTTTAGGCATGGATCAAGTCAGGTCGGTTTAGGCATGGATCGAGTAGGCAGGTTGGTTTAGGCATGGATCGAGTCAAGTCAGTTTAGGCATGGATCGAGTCAGGTCGGTTTAGGCATGGATTGAGTTAGGTCGGTTTATGGATCGAGTTAGGTTGGTTTAGGCATGGATCGAGTCAGGTCAGTTTAGGCATGGATCGAGTCAGGTCGGTTTAGGCATGGATGTTTATTTTGGTTTTTTGATAACAAAGGGAAATGTAAATGTATGAGATGGTGTAAAATGTGGAAAATGTTAGTTATGTTAGGAAAATGTGAAATAAGAGAAGTGGTAAAGGGTATGTAGTATATGGGTTAGATGTTGAGGTGTTTGATAGGAACAGGAAATCAGGTAAAGGTGGGGAAAATGGTTAGGGTAAAGAGTGGTCGAGCTAACCTTCCAGGGCCCCATGCCCTAAAAGTGCTGCCTACATAGTCCTGGTGAAAAAGGGACCTCAGACCAATGTAGTTCTCCCATAAGCTAGGGAAGAAAGATGAAAATGAGTTAGTAGGTTTTTAGGCATGTAGTGGGCTTTAGGTTTAATGGGTGTGGGTAGATTATAGGTAAAATGATGTAGGTGAAGGTGATTATGGCGAAAGGGGAGTGCTACCCCCAAAGGTAAGCAGATGAGGACCAAGTCCTGTATAAGGTAATCAAAACATAAACAAAGACAGTTTAAAAGATAAGAGGGGGCCATAGAGCCACCTGATTGGGTAGGAACCTACCGAGTAGATCATACCTTGGAGGAGGTGATAAACACAAGACCCAAAAGACACCACATGATTAACTGTTCTATGATGAAGGTAGTCACAGGATCACCAAATGTCTAAATTCCAAGATGTCCCTTGAGGTAACTGAGGAAATGAGGGTAGAAATGGTAAGGTGGGAAAAGGTAGTTAATTTGATATGTTTGAGTGACAGGGCTTTTGGGCAAGAGGTCCTAGGTCACAATGGGCAAGTCCATGACTAAAAAAGTTCTGTTTCTTGTGATAGACTGATTGATGCGGGAAGTCTATATGGGATAAATAATATGGTACTCCTTGAGGTCTTCGTGAAGCTGATTGATGCGGGAAGCTTCATTTTCTCTCATTCTCTTTTTTTTTTTAGAAAGCTTCGCATAGCTGTCCTTCGAGGGAGCAGTCTATTTATAGTAGTAATTTGGTCGAGAGGAAGATGTCCTTTTGAGGGAGTCATCTTTTATTAGAAGTTTGACTCAAGGAGTTTGGTCCCATTGGAGGTCTTTGAAATCATGGACAAGACCAAGGTGAAGGATAGGACTCTTGTTCAAAAGGCAAGGTGGAATGACCATGGGATCTCATCTAAAGATAGATGAAAAAGTATCCATGAGAATCATGCTATGTGTAGTGTTATGGTGCATGTATTCAAGAGTAGATAACAAGTGATGGGTACTCACATGATTCTTGTTTAATCATTAGGGAGGTGTATGAAGTGGATAGCGCTCAAGGGGTGAGCCTATAAAGAGACACAGGGTGAGGTAGGACAATGAGTCAACAATAGAATGGTTGAAGATGTAATGCATTAAGGGGCTCAGGTTCAGGTTTACCCTCAAGTGAGGACAAATGATAGGCACCTGATCCATAGGTATGAGTTACGATGTAGGGTCCAAGCCAATTAGGAGCAAATTTTCCCTGTTTTATTTTCTCTACTTTGGTTATGTGTTGATTTTCTTTCAAAACAAGGTCACCCACTTGAAAGGTTCATTCATGAACATGTTTTTCATAAGCACATTTGATACGATTGTTGATAAACTTGAAGGTGATCCAGAGCGTTAAGACGATGTTCATCTAATAACTCTAGTTGTGCCAAGTGGTCCTGACGAAAGTCATCATCAATAAGCATGTCATGGAGAGAAATGCGGAGTGAGGGGATCTAGACTTTGAGAGGTAAAACAACCTCTGTACCATAGACCAGTGAAAAGGGTGTAGCTGCAGTGGCAGTGTGAATACTAGTACGGTATGCCCATAGAGCAAAAGGAATGTGCGTATGCCAATCCTTCCCAGTATCATCAACCACTTTCATGAGAATTTTATTGAGGGTTTTGTTAGTGGATTTGGCTTGGCCATTGGTTTGTGGGTAATAAGGTGAGGAGAAACTAAGCTAAATGCCAAAGGCATCGCAAAGTTTTTGCAGTGTTTTGTTTTTGAATTGTTTTCCATTGTCAGTGATGAGGCGATGAGGGACACCAAAGTGACATATGATGTGATGGTTAATAAACTCACATATTTTCTCAGCTTTTGTGGAGATAAGTGGTATGGCCTCTACCCATTTGGTGTAATATTCGGTAGCAGTTATAATCCATTGATGGCATTGGGAAGAATGAGGATTGATTTCTCTGACAAGATCCAAACCCCATTGAGAGAAGGGCCAAAGGTCACGAGCAACCTGTAAGGCATGACTAGGTGTATGATGAAGGTTGGAATGTTGTTGACATTTCACACAGTGTTTGACATAGTCGCAACAATCATGGTTAAGGGTCAGCCAGTAATAGCCAAGGTGAAGAATACTGCTTAGCAACAGCAAGACCACTAAAGTGGCCTCCACATATGCCATCATGAACTTCTTTAATGGTGTAGGGGATTTCAGAGTTGGTGAGGCATCGTAAGAGAATACCGTCAAAGCCATGTTTATAGAGAAGGCCACCCATGATGACATAACAAGAGGCCTGCTTGAGAAAGGCACGTTGTCCATTACGTGTGAGATCAGGAGGAAAAATAGAAAGGGAAAGGTAGTCCACAAGCTGCTTATACCAAAGATATGGTGTGTTCAGCAGGTAGTGTGGATGAGGTTAATACAACAAGATTTATAAGAAGGTCTCAGTATGCATTTTACAGTAACAAAGATTTCTAAATCATTAGGCGAAGCGGGTATTTGAGAAGTGAGGAAGGCCATGGTATCCGCGAATTTATTGGTGGACTGCGGAACAGTTTGAATTTTATAGTGGTCAAAGGTAGTCAACATGATGCCAACGTAACGCTTGTATTCTTGAAGTATTTCATTATGAAACTGATAAACACCATTGACTTGGTTTACTACCAGTTGAGAATCACTGAAGATATTAATGAACTTAACGTCTAAGGCATAGGCAGTAATGAGACCCAATACAAGTGTTTCGTATTTAGCGACATTGTTGGTGCATTCGAAGTTGAGTTTAAATGATAAAGGCATGGGTTCACCATCAAGAGGAATGAGGATAATGCCTGCACCACCCCCATGCTAACATTTGGAAGCATCGAAGAATAAGGTCATTTGGTAAGGGTTGTTATCCAAAGAGAGGTTAGCAATGGATTCATCGGGGAAGTAAAAATTAGAGGGTTGGTCCCAAACAATAGGTGCGTCAGCCAGTTGGTCGGCAATAGCCTGGCCTTTAATGGACTTTTGGTGGATGAATTCGAGGTCAAGAATAGCTAAAATCATAAGCCATCACGTGGTACACTGATTTTGATAAGGTTTAGCGTACATGATGTGTAAAGGGTCAGTGTTGGTCACGACATAGGTTTTGTGGTTAAGTAGGTAATGGCAGAGTTTGATGGCAATGAAAACTAAGGCTAAGCAAAGTTTTTCAAGCTGCGTGTATTGGGTTTCATAGTCTAGAAGGGTATGGATTATATAATAAGCCACCTTCTCCCTATGTTTTTCATCACGATGAGAAAGCATGGCTCCCAAGGAGTGATCAGTAGCTGATATGTATAGGTAAAAAGGTTGGTCGTCTTTAGGTGGGATAAGGATGGGTGGTTGGAGTAGGTATTGTTTTAAGGCCTCAAAATCTTTGTGACAGTCATCATCCCATTTAAAGGAGACATCCTTCCTAAGCAGATGATGAAATGGTTGACACCGATCTGATAATTGTGAAATGAAACGGTGAATGGATTGCAATTTACCTTGCAAACTATGGAGTTGTTTAAGGTTAGTGGGTGGAGGCATTTCCAGAATGGCCTTGACTTTAGTTGGGTCAACTTCTATACCACGTAAGGAAACAATAAATCCCAAGAGCTTTCCTAAGAGAACCGTGAAGACACACTTTTTAGGCTACGAGCGGACCCAATATTTAATAAGGCAATCAAATATAGTTTTGAGGACAGCGAGGTGCTCGGTGCGATGTTTAGATTTAGCCAAGAGATCATCCACGTAATCTTCCAATATGTGATGCATGATATCATGGAAGATGTAAGTCATAGCACATTGATATGTAGCACCAACATTTTTAAGGCCAAAAGGCATGACTCTATAGTAGAAGGTCCCCCAAGGGGTAATGAATGCGGTCTTGTGTTGATCTTCTGGGGCAAGCAAAATTTGGTTATAACCCAAAAAACCATCCATGAGTGAGAGCATTTCATGACCCATGGTAAGGTCCACCAGTTGATCAATACTAGGCAAGGGATATTCATCTTTCGGGTAGGCGAGGTTGAGGTCATGGAAGTCTGTGTAAATACAAAGTCCCCCTATCACCTTAGTGATAGGGACAATGTTAGAAATCCATTGGGGATAATCAATGGGTAAGATGAAAGAAACGGAAAGAAGATGTTGAAGTTCTTCTTTAAAAAGAAGGGCAATGTGAGGGTGCATCTTCCTTAGCTTTTGTTTGATAGGTTTGGCATCAGGAACGGTTATGATATTGTGGACCACTATGGTGGGGTCAATACTAGGCATGTCTGTGTAAGACCAAGCGAAAGCATGTTTATGCTCTTAGAGAAAAGAAGTGATGGCTTCTTGTTCAACAGCATCTAAAGATTATCTGATCTTTAGGATGTGCGGGTCGTCATGAGTATGAATGTTGATTTCAATAGTCGATTCATTCAACATGGTTTATGTATCAAAGGGTAACGACCGATGAATATATGAGTATGGATTCATCATCCTGACATTGAACGACGTTAATGGTTGGTGTTTCATCATCAATCATCTTAGGATATAGGAATGTGAGAGTCGAAGGGGCCTCACCTTCGTGTTGATAAGTCAGAGGCCCCAAGGAAATGGTGTTATCCCAAATGTGCCCCCTGCTCATTTTGTGGCTAACTCCTTTACATATTTCCTTCTCTTGTTCCTCAGTCAGAATATTTTGTTTTCCAAGAACTCAAAACCTCCTGGAAATGGCACCATTGGATAGAGCTCTTTCTCAGCTTTCCAAAAAGGTAAATTTTTCCTCCTAACTCCACGTATTTTTCAAATTATGGCTCAGCGGAGTTTTGGTGGGAAATTTTTCCCTAGAAGGCCCGCAGCCAATAAGGAGCTGCCACGTGTCCAAGGGTGAAAAAACACCAAGCGACCCGAAGGAAAAAATGGTCAAGAAGGGCCCGTGCCCAATTACAATGTGCCATGTGGCACCTGGAGTGGTGAAGCGTGGGGAAAATTTGAAAAATGTTCCAAAGACCAAACGGGTAAAAATTCAAACTTTTTGCCCGCCGATCCGATTTTGGCCTGTTTTTGCCCTAAAACTTCAAATCGCCATAACTTTTGATCTAGAGCTCATATTTTCACGTTCTTTATATAAATGGAAATCTAGTGAAATTATCTACAATATTCCATGGTCAATTTTGAATTTTGGTTCAGTTTGGAGGGAGAAAATCAAAAAACACTTCTGGTATGCACCCATGGACAGAACTGACGTTTCAACAACCAATTTTAATGCAAAATGGGTCGCATTCTTCTCCAGTATGGTCAAAAATGTCAAGGCATGGGTTTGTAAGCACCTCCATGCTGTTTTTAATGCATTTTGGTCAATGAGGAATGGCTCCCACGTTTTTTCACGTTTTCTCTCTCCTAGGCTCGACCCATGCATTGTAAAAGCCAGATTTGGCTCATTTTTTTATGGTTGAACACTTTTTTGCACAGCAAGCTTCTGTTTTCATCTTCAGCAAGTGATTTTAGATGTACCAGACCTTCCAGGGATTGTAACAGGCCTTTTTTGCCTCTTTAGTGTTGGAATGCAAGGATTTTGATTTTGAAAATCACAATGCAGGCTCTCTGAATGCTTTCAGTCCTTTGCATGTGTTGTTTGTTTCATTTCAAACCTTTGATTACAGCTTATCAACCTGTGCATGATGTTTTATTCTACAATTTCTGATTTGTGTCTATTTGCATGAGCAAAAATGTTCACCACTCCTTTGGTGCATCACCATCGTTAGTTTAGTTTCAATTTTTACATTTCTTATCCCTGTCTCCTTGCAATCTAGGATAAAATTAGGATCTGAACCTCTGCAGTTGTGCAAATAATAGATCTAATCAGAGGAGTTTGAGGAACCAGCCTCTAATCTGGAGATTCCTCTCTCATTTTACAAGTCCCGCACTTGGAGAGAGGTCTCAATGTTGTGCAATCACACTGGATGCCTGAAATATCAACTTAGAACCCTGATTTGCATCCAAGGGTGTTGTTGATTTGCAACAACAGTTTTGGCAAGCCCGTTGGGAGCTTAGAGGTCTCATTTTTACCGCAGTAAAGTTGATGTGCATTTGCTGTAATTTTCTTGCTTCAAAAGAGCTATAAATTACACATATGGCGACTCCAAGGAGAAGAATCAACTGGTTTCAGCAATGCAGGGCTAAAAACTCATGAGAAGAATCACTACAAGGTCAAGAGCTGGAGAAGAAGAGGTGTTATTTGAATATCTGTAGTTATCTCCAAGAGTAAGGCAAAGTGGGAGGAGAATCCAAAGGTCTCCATCTCTACCAAATAGAACTCTCTCAACTCCTCCACCTGGTAGGCCTTTCATTCAATCAACAAGGGTTCTAAGACCAATTAGAATGGCGCAACCACCGAATCCATATGTCAATTTCACAGGCAGCAGCTGACTTGCCCTCAATGCACAACATCCAATTCCAATTGCAGCCTTGAAGAACATTCCATACTTCACTAGAGAGAATCAGACTACTCCAGGTGATCATGTTAAAGACATTGCCAACCTTTGTGCAATTCATGACATCAATGAGATGCAAGTGGCTGTCAAATTGCTGGCATCTTCATTCAAGGGGAAAGCATTGCAATGGTTTAGAAGTCTTGCCTCAGGTTCTATTCAGAATTGGAACCAGCTATGTATAGCACTTCATGAACAATTTGGAGAGAAGGGAGACAACTTGTCTCTTTTGGAGCAGCTGACAACCATCAAGAGAGCTCCCAATGAGCAGCTGATTGATTTCAACTTTAGATTTCAAAGGACTTGGGAGAGAATTCTAGTGGCAGTCAGGCAAACAGTAGAAGGTGCTTTTCTTTACTATCTCAAAGCTCTAAATTCTGATATTTCTATGTTAATTCAGTCCATGGGAGGCACAACTATCCCCATTGCTTATAGCATTACCATTAGAGCTTAAAATTGTTTGATCCAAGTTGGCAAACTAGCCCCTAGACCTCCCATGCCATTGTTTCCAAGTTTAGAGAGCCCAAACACTAATCAAGCACCTAATTTGGCTCCTTCTCCCACTCCTAGAAATCAGAATTCAAGTGAAGCTTCCACTTCATCTTCTAGTGCCTCAAATGAACTTCAAGAAGTCATGAAGCAATTGCAAAATTTAGGTAATGAGTTGGTTACTCTCAAGAGGCAACAAGCCCATAGTTTTAGACCTTCCTTCCAACCTCAAGCTCAGCCTAACAAGAAACCATATCAACCTCATAGACCACCCAATCCAGCTGTAAATCTAAATCAAGTAAGGCCTCCTACCAACAGACCATTTCATCCCTATAATCCAAATGCTATATCTGCCTCGAAGGCATTGGTGCCAACATAAAACAACGTTTCTCAGGAGTATGATTGGTGTTTTCCATGAAATGAACCTCACAACCAATCTATGTGTTTCAATGGTGCCTTGAATCAAGCATTAATGGTGACAACTACTGGAGTGGAGGGTGAGGGCAGTCAAGGAAACAACCAACAACAAGAAACATTCCAGCAGCAATCAGCTCCAAATGACACCACACTTGTGAACTGGCACGCAGAGGATTTTTGTGACATAAATCAAATAGTCTCTCAAGGTGTTGCAACCAACACAAGGTCAAAAAGAAGGAATATGGGTGAAGAACAGCCATTAGATCCAACCAATCCACAACCTTCTATGGCTCCACAAATGGTTGGAAAACAAAATCCAGTTGTAAATGCACAAGGGCAGCCAAGAACAGCTCCTAGACCAACTCAAATACCAATTGCTGCTGCCCACATGTAAGGGATGAATATGCAAACCAAGGGACAGCAAAGAGATCCTTCATCACCATTTAGTATCATTGATCAGATGAAGAAGACAAATGTAAATATATCAACGTGGGAATCCCTATCTATCCCAGGCCAGAGAGATTTGCTACAAGCTGCCATGAAGGACTGGCCAACTTCAAATCAGCAAGTCCAAATGCAAGAGAAAGTGCTCACAAATGTTGTCCAACCTGAAGGGAATCATGGAGGACAGCAAGGTAAAATGTTGAAGCCCCCTCCTTTTTATGTCTCATTAATCATTGGAAATCAGTTAGTGCACAATTACATGATAGATTCCGGGGCAAGTAGCTCAGTGATGCCTAAACAAATAGCTGATCAGCTAGGGCTCCAGTATGAAACCATATCCAAAGGAGTAGTGCAGTTGGATGGGATAGCAGTAACAATAGTTGGAGTGATTAGAAACTTGAGTCTTACCTTGCATGCATGTCCAAATGTTGTTGTTTTACAAGATGTGTCAGTTATAGACCTTCCACCACTCTTTTCCCTATGCTTGTCAAGGGACTTCACAGCCAAGATTAGAGGATATTTGTCTGCTGATTGGTCACACATGCGTTCAGAACGAGGTATGGAACCAAAGCTACAATCAGGTCTGAACCTATTGTAAACTTCCACATTGAGCCCTACACTCCAAGTCAGATCAATGCCAATTGTTTAGCATTTGATCAAGAAGATCACCCAAGCACTGATGAAGCTGACACCAAGGTTGGAAGCATCCTGGATCTACCTCTTGATGAATGGGCAAACAAGGTACATGCCTTTGATCCTTATCAAGAAGTAGAAAAATCTGAGCTAAGGGTCTATTGCATACATGAAGAAGATCAGCCCATTCCTAGCATCACCAAGCCAAACCATAAGGATGACAATGAGGTATGGAAACTATTTTTTGATGGATCAATGAGTAGACAAGGTGCAGGAGGTGGAGCCATGCTTGTTTCACCTCAAGGAGTAAAGTACTATTCAGCTTTTAGATTTCAGTTATCATGCTCTAATAACACTGCTGAATATGAAGCCTTGGTGCAAGGGATGCATTGGGCAATAAAGAGAGGAATAAAGAAATTACAAGTCTTTGGTGATAGTGAATTGATTGTAAATCAGGTCAAGGGATAGCATGCTGCCAAGAATGATCTACTTAAGTGCTACAAGAACAGGGTGTGGGACCTCATTGAGGATTTTGAGGGTTTTGACATCAAATCCATTCCTAGGAAAGAGAACCAAGCTGTTGACAGGCTTGCAGCAGTAGGGGCAGCCTTTGACATTGTGGAAAGCATTCAACAAGACAAGGTATAACCAAACATCCACATGATTGTGAGGCCTTCAGTGCCGGATAACAATGTAAGTTGGCAAGTGTTTGAGAATGACTAGTAAATCATCCATTTCTTACAAGAAGAAGCTGAGTTCTCAGCTAAAAATCAGGAAAAATTGGAACAGCAGTATGGTGACCAAGTGGTACAGTTTAGAACTAACAAGCTGCCCAAGGGACTTATCACTTTGGAGTCCATTTTCAATCCCAATGATCAGTTCAGGAAAGAGAAAGCAAACATTCAGGTCAAGAGAGAAGATTCAATATCCATCTTGGTGGAAGAGAACAAACCATTGCAAATTGGAAAGATGACAACTGAAAAAGAAAGGTATGAATTCATACAGCTATGTCAAGAGTTCCCTGATCTGTTTGCTTGGAGCTATGAAGACTTGAAAGGTTTCAATCCCAACTTAGCTTAGCATACCATTGAATTGGATCCAAATACTAAGCCTGTCAGGTAGAAATAAAGACCAGTCAATCCACACATGGAGCCTCTCATGAGGAAAGAATTGAACAAGCTGATTGAGTCAAGGATCATATTCCCAATCAAGCATTCTAGTTGGGTTTCCAACTTGGTTCCAGTCAGAAATAAGAGTGGAGAGATCAGATTGTGTGTTGACTTCAGAGACTTGAATAGAGCATCTCTCAAGGACCATTACCTACTCCCTTCCATGGAGAAAATCTTGCAAGTTGTGGCTGGCTCCGAGAGGTTTACACTACTTGATGGCTACTCAGGCTACAATCAGATTATGGTGAAGGAAGAAGACCAGTTCAAGACAGCCTTCACAACCAAATGGGGAACTTATGCATACAGGAAAATGCCATTTGGGTTGTCCAACGCTGGTGCTACCTTCCAAAGAGCAATGGACATGGCGTTCAAAGGTTTGATTAACAACATGGTGCTGATATACCTTGATGATATCACTGTTTTTTTCAAAGAATGCAGTAGACCACCTCTCTCATTTGAGACAAGTCTTCCAAAGGTGCAGGAGATTTGGAGTGTCTTTGAATCCTAAGAAGTGTATCTTCCTAGCACATGAAGGAAAGCTCCTTGGCCATATTATCTCCAAAGAAGGATTAGCAATTGATGCAGAGAGGGTTGAAGCCATAAGAGCACTACCATTGTCAAGCCATAAGAAGGCCCTTAGGATTTTCTTGGGGAGAATAAACTTTGTTCGGAGGTTTGTCCCAGATTTTGCAGCCCTTGTCAAACCTATCACCAAAATGTTAAAGAAAATCATGGCTTTCAAGTGGACAGCAGAAGGCAAGGAGAGTTTTGAAGCAATCAAAGAAGCCATCTCTCAAGCACCAACTCTCATCAACCTGGACTTCTCCAAGGATTTAATCCTCTATGCCTTTGGAGGTAATGATACTATTTCTGCCATTTTGGTACAGCAGGACAAGGACAACGATGATCAGCCAATTACTTTCTTCAGCCAGAGCCTAGATGACTATGAGGTGAGGTATTCTTTTATTGAGAAGCATGTACTTGCAGTAATCAGAAGCTTGAAGAAATTGAAGCATTTATTCTCAAACAACAAGGTCCAGTTGCTGGTCTCTTATGCTGGGGTTAAAGACTTCCTCCTCAACAAGGATTTGAATGAGAAAAGGGTAGGTTGGATCACTCGTGTCATGGAGTATGACATTGAGATCAAGGTCACCAAGCTGGTAAGAGGAAAAGGATTTTGTGAGTAATTGATTCTGGGCAAGCAAAAAAGAGTATGCAATAAACAAGAGGTTGTTTTGACAGTTCAAGACAACCATGTGCAAGGTAGCACTCAAGAAGAGGATAATGTTTTCCCCACTCCTTGCTGGATCAAAGGTATAATGCACTTCCTAAGAAAAGGCCTATGCCCTCCAGAGATGAACAAAACCCAAAGAAGACACTTCAGATTACAAGCTGTCCCATATGCCATAGTAGACGGTGTTTTATTCAAGAAAGATGTGAATGGAGTGTTGCTGAGATGCATTAGCACAAATCAGATTTATAGGGTGTTGGAAGAGTTCCATGGTGGACCAACTGGTGGTCATTTTGCACCAAGAGTGACAGCTCTAAAAATCATGAAGGGTGGTTATTATTGGCCCAAGATTTTCAGTGATTGTTTTGCGTGGATCAAAAGGTGCAAGAATTGTGCATTCTTCACAGGTAAAGAGAGGCTTGCTGCCCTTCCATTGCATCCAATCTCATTTGACCAGCCATTCATGCAATGGGGTTTGGACTTCATTAGAGTCATTAATCCCAATTCAAGCCAAGGGCACAAATGGATTTTGACAGCCACAGACTACTTCACCAAATGGACTGAAGCAGTAGCACTCAAAGAAGCAAATGAGTCTAGCATCTTAGACTTCTATGAGGGCATAGTAACCAGATTTGGCATACCTGCTACGATAATCTTAGATAATGCATTGGCATTCATTGGATCCAAGGTGACTAAGTGGGCTGTCAAGAACGGGATCTACCTAAGTACTTCATCAAACTATTACCCTCAGGGTAATGGCCAGGCTGAATCTACAAACAAGAACTTGTTGAGGATCATTAGGAGGACTCTTGATGAGAATCAGAGGTCTTGGCATACCAAACTGAAATCAGCCTTATGGGCTGATAGGATAACTCCCAAGAGATCCACGGGTAACTCTCCATTCAGGCTTGTTTATGGAAGAGAGGTAATTTTACCCATGTCTCTTGAGTTGCCAACATTGAAACTCATGAAGCAGTTAGAGTTGCTAGAGTTTGGGCCCATGGAGGTGAGATATGCAGAGTTGATGGAGCTCCAAGAGTTCAGAGATCAGGCATCCCAAGCAATGGAGAAGGATCAAGCTTTGATCAAGAAGACCTTTGATAGGAAGGCCAAGAGTAGATCTTTCCAAGTTGGAGATCTAGTGTTAAAATGGGATGCAGATAGAGCAAAACCAGGAAGGCATTCAAAATTTGATGCCATTTGGAGTGGCCCATACATGGTCACTAAGTGCAAGAACAAAAATGCTTTCCAATTGGCTTCATTGGATGGTGAAGAACTGCAGATTCCAGTCAATGGAATCTATCTCAAGCATTGCTTCTAAAGGGAAATTCTCCACCTTGTAAATATTAGCTTAGGTTTCCATTCCTTCAAGTTCTTGTGCACATTTTTTTGTTGTAGGTTGTTTTGCTTTCCCTAAGTACTTTGGCACAGCTTGCTGTTCCTGGGAATGTGTTGTAGGCCTTGCTCCATCAGGTGATTTTCCATGTTCCTCTTTGCAACATTCTAGTCAGTTGGGGTATTAAACAGAGAATCAAGTGACTCCATGCCAAATGGATTGCTTCAGGTAACTGGTAACTTCATTCAGCAGGCAGATGACCCCTCTGAGTCACCAAAATTGTTATCCCAAATGTGCCCCCTGCTCATTTTGTGGCTAACTCCTTTACATCTTTCCTTCTATTGTGCCTCAGTCAGAATATTTTATTTTCCAAGAACTCAAAACCTTCTGGAAATGGCACCATTGGATAGAGCTCTTTCTCAGCTTTCCAGAAAGGTAAAATTTTCCTCCTAACTCCACGTATTTTTCAAGTTATGGCTCAGCGGAGTTTTGGTGGGAAATTTTTCCCTAGAAGGCCTGCAGCCAATCAGGAGCTACCACGTGTCCAAGGGCGAAAAAACACCAAGCAACCCGAAGGAAAAAATAGTCAGGAAGGGCCCGATGCCCAATCAGAATGTGCCATGTAGCACCTAGAGTGGCAGAGAGTGGGGAAAATTTGAGGTAAAAATTCAAACTTTTTGCCCACCGATCCAATTTTGGCCTGTTTTTGCCCTAAAACTTCAAATCACCATAACTTTCGATCCAGAGCTCAGATTTTCACGTTCTTTATATGAATGGAAAGATGGTGAAATTCTCTACTATATTGCATGGTCAATTTTTAATTTTGGTTCAGTTTGGGGGGATAAAATAAAAAAATTCTTCTGGTAAGTGCCCATGGAATGAACTGACATTTCAACAACCAATTTTAATGCAAAATGGGTCGCATTCTTCTCCAGTATGGTCAAAAATGTCAGGGCATGGGTTTGTAAGGACCTCCATGCTGTTTTTAATGCATTTTGGTCAATGAGGAATGGCTCCCACATTTTTTCACGTTTTCTCTCTCCTGGGCTCGACCCATGCACTGTAAAAACCAGATTTGGCTCATTTTTTTATGGTTGAACACTTTTTTACACAGCAAGCTTCTGTTTTCATCTTCAACAAGTGATTTTAGAAGTACCAAACCTTCCAGGGATTGTAACAGGCCTTTTTTGCCTCTTTGGTGTTGGAATGCAAGGATTTTGATGTTGAAAATCACAATGCAGGCTCTCTAAATGCTTTCAGTCCTTTGCATGTGTTGTTTGTTTCATTTCAAACCTTTGATTATAGCTTATCAACCTATGCATGATGTTTTATGCTACAATTTTGTATTTATGTCTATTTGCATGAGCAAAAATGTTCACCACTCCTTTGGTGCATCACCATCGTTAGTTTAGTTTCAATTTTTGCATTTCTTATCCCTGTCTCCTTGCAATCTAGGATAAAATTAGAATCTGAACCTCTACAGTTGTGCAAATAATAGATCTAATCAAAGGAGTTTGTGGAACCAGCCTCTAATCTAGAGATTCCTCTCTCATTTTACAAGTCCCACACTTGGAGAGAGGTTTCAATGTTGTGCAATCACACTGGATACCTGAAATATCAACTTAGAACCCTGATTTGCATCCAGGGGTGCTGCTGATTTGTAACAACAAATGGTTTTTATGAAAAAAAAAAGTTAGGATTTATAGATTCAGGGTCTATCAACTCCATTGGTGAGGGTGGTGATGAAGGTGGAGAAGGGCTAGGGTCTGCAATGAGTTTGATGCAGGCTTGCTTGGTATGAGGTTCAGGGAAGCTGATACCACTACGTTCATTGTGTTTGCGGGTGGTACATGGAATAATGGTATGGTGGCCTTGCTCATAGAAGCCAAAACCAAAACCCTTCCCTACATAACGGTGTAGGAAGGTGTGAGCAAAACGGTGATTGGTAAGTGATTGGAAGTCAGCAGAGAATGGGTGGGGTTATGATGGTGGTTTAGGTGTGTAGGTAGTAGTATCAAGTCCCCCATAGGTGAGACTAGTACGAAGATAAGGAGGACCATAAAGGAGGCTTTCTCTGATACGGTGATCATAACGAGGGTGTTGGTGAAGGCTTCCATACTCATGCGGAGTAAGGAATGTGTTGACACTATATAGGCGGTACTCCCCCAGAGTGAGGCATTGAAAAACACCTTCCAAGGGATCAGTGGTTGGTATGTGGGTAGCTGGTATGGATGATGTGTCGGAGGTTGATGCAGAGGTGGTGTTAACAGATTGGGGAGCTAACGGGGTTGTAGGAATAGAGGAGGTTTGTGTGGTTGAGGTAGCGACTGTACTGGTAGGTGGAGGTGTAGGTGAAGCAGTAGTAGGTGCAGAGGTAGATGGTGTGACATGTATGAGCACATCATTGGGTCGGTAAAGCATGTTACATGTTTTACAAGGTGATGAGTCAGCTGGAATGGTATAAGTGTGTCCTTCGTGTTCAAACTTTACACAACGATGCAAAGTGGAAGGAACACAACCCATGACACGGATCAAGGGTCTACCGAGCAACAAGTCATATTGGAATTCCCCCTTCAAAACATAAAACAATTCTGGAATAGTGCAAGGGCCCACACGAATGTGAAGGATGACAGTGCCTAGTGTGGAGGTGATAGCGTCATTAAATGAATGCAAAATGACTGAATGCTTATGCATGCAATTGTCAGGTATGCACATTTGAGAAAATACATGACATGAAATGATGTTAATGCTAGTGCCACCATCAATCATCACACGGCGTACCCATATGTCATCAATGTGAACATAGATGAAGAGGGCTGGGTCTGGGTCCTCAGTTTGGTATGGCGCAATCTCCTCCTCTGAGAAGCTAAGGGAGGCCACTTGGTTAACAAGGTGAGGTGAAGATGAAGGTGGTAATTTGGTGAGGGATGCTACATGATGGGGTGTGATAATGGAGGCTACAGGTGTAGGGTCATTGGGTAAAACCTCGATAGATTGAAGAATCTCCATAAGGGCTTGCCAATGGGATTTCGAGGTTTGGATGAGGTCATATAGGGACATTTTGAGTGGAGATTGGTGTAATTATTTGAGCATGGTGTGATGTGTGACACCATTAGAAATGGGGTATGTGGGGCCATGGATAGTTATCCTAGGTATGGGTGCAGATGGTATGTTGGGTATAGGATTGGATGGTGGGTCAGCTGCTTTTTCTTTACCCTTCTGCGCACGTGTAGTGACGTGTACCATGTTGATTTGAGGGAATTTGTCAAATGGAGAGGGTGTAGGGTAAGTGGTATAATGACATGAAGGGCAAACACCTATGGGAGGAGAAAATCCCTGTGAGGTCAGTTGGGCGCAGCGACATTTGGGTGGTGGTGTGGCAAGTTCTTTGATGCGAACCATGTTAATTTCAAATTTTGTGTGTGGTTCTGGGAGCTGTGAGGGTGGAGGTTGTGGTTGTTGAGTGGGTAATGTGAGAGGGGGTGTAGGTGAAGCAGGGTCCTCGTCAAGAAGGTCATCATCATCAAAGTTGGTTTCAGGTGGACACAATTGGATAAGGACAGTTTTCAAGGCCTTACAACTCTCCACATCATGCCCTGGCACACGATGGTATGCGTAAATTTTGGTATCATCAAACCCTTTTGGCTTGGGTTTGAGGGGGTCGTAAGGTTGGAGTGACGGTAATGTGATAACAAAAGTCTCGAGGAGGTTGTTTAAAATTTTGGCATAGGACCCTACTAGTGGATCACAATGGGAAGTGAACGTGGGTTTGGGTGTAGGTGTGGTTGGTTGTCGGGGAATTGTTTGTGGATTTGTAGGAAGGGGTCAAGCTATGGATTTAGGTGTCGGTGTGGTTGGAGGTATCTATCAGGTTCATTTGGGTAGGGGTATAGTAGATGGGTGGGTAGGAGGGTGTGGTTTTGTTTTGATTACCTTGTTGTGTGGCACTGGGGTTTTGTTTTTGGGGTGCACCTTCTTGGGTAAAGGTGATGCAGGTGTACGAGGTCTATGAGGGAAAGCAGATGGAGGAAGAGGGTGAGTTACCCATGGGGATAATGGGGGTACTATGAAGGTAGATGACGTGGGTCATGCTTGGGGTGTGAGGGACAATGACTGAAGTGTAGTAGGTAGTGAAGCAACGGCTGAAGGTATTGGAGGTATTGGTGGTAAAGAGACTACAGGTGTAGGTATGAGTCGTGTTGTGTGCCTGGGTAGGTTAGAAATTTGTGAGGCTGGAATGGGTGGTTGAGTTATTGGGTTATGACTGGGTGAGGGGTGTTTAACCCTGTTGGGTGGCTGAGATCTGAAGGCAGATGGGACATGTGTGTGTGATTGATGCGGTAGGGGTATGAGGTTGAGGATTTTATTTCTTTAGTTTGGGTATCAGAGTAGGTGTGGTTTTAATGTTGGAGGATGTAACTAAATCTAGTTTAATAGGTGGATGGGTAAGGCCGGTGGTTGGGGTGACCCCTAAAGTGGTGATAGGGTTAGTGGAGGTAAATGTTGTAGGTATGGGTTTAGGTTTAGGCATAGGTCGGGTTATGGGTAAGGATGTGGTGTGAGTGCTAACGGGTATCGTGGAATGGGTTGTAACAGTAGTGGTTGTATATGGTTTGATGGGTGGAAGTGTGCTTGGGTAGATGGTGGAGGTGTCATCGATGAATTTATGCATTTGTGTTGAGACAGGGAGTAAGAGGCGCCCCCATAATAAGGCTCTATCCACATACTCTAAGTGATCAGCCAAACATGAGAATGGCATGTTTGTGGGTGGAGTTGGTGAGGACCTCATGGGAATTCTTGTAAAATGAATCTTGGGGAATCGGGAATCGGCTCTTCAGCTTCCATGGGTAAGAGCGTTGAAAGTAGGTCTATTGAATGTCGGGTAGCGGATGGAGAATGTTAACCACTAGCTAAAGGTATCTGTACTGGGTCTATGATGGGTGGAGGAGATGATTGGAGCTCCTTTGTGGGTGGAGGAACTAATAGCTGCTCCTCTGTGGGTGGAGGAGGTAATGGGTGCTCCTTTATGGGTGGAGGAATTACGGTAGGTAAAGGTTTGCTGAGTGGAGAAGCTAGGGGAGAGATGGTCTCAATGTCAATGGAAGAATCCTCTGTAGGAGATGAAGGGTGTTCCTCTATTGGTGAAGGAACAGTGATGGTTAGGTCAGACGTGGAAGGAGGGTTTCGGGCTAGGATTTCTGCTATGGAAGGGATGTGAGGTAATTGAGATGCGACAGGTACCTCATTAAAGATTGCATGAACCTCACGAGTATGGGTATCGTGAGTGGATGTATCACCTGTTTGATTGGATGAAGGGGCATGATTGGGAAATGGTTTTTTAAAGATGTTTAGATTTTGATTAGGGGTGGCGTTGGGATTATCCACAGTCAACTCACCTTTCTCGAGCATTTCTTGGACAATATTCTTAAAAGTGATGTAGTTACCGTCACTATGACCCTTTACATGGTGATAGTTAAAGAAATCTTGTTCTTTATACCACGCGGGCATGGGGCGAGCAGGGTTGAAACCAGTGTGTGGTTTTATGGGTGGAAGGGTGATGGCACCAGATTTGATCAACTTTTCTAAAATAGAAGAGTAAGGTTCCCAAATTGGGGTATATTTTCATTGCTCTTGTCTGAATCGAAAAGCCTGTACAGGTGATAGATTAGATGAGGGTGTGGCTTGATTGGATGGATGAGATGGGCCAACCTTGAGTACCACTGCGTTAGCGGTACCTTTAGCCTTTGAATAATTGGTTGGTGGTTTAGAAGAAGAAGAGGTTTCGGTCGACTTGAATGTCAAATTCTTATTTCATAATTGGATTTTCTTCTCTTCAATAGCCTAAATTTCTAACTTTCGTGCCATAGTAAATGCCTCATCGAATGTTCTGAAAGTTTGGACCTGCAAGGTCGGGGAGATATGTCTGGTGCAAGCTCAAGTGAAGAGCTCGATGAGTTCAGTTTGTGGTAGTTGAAAGGTAAGTTGATTGATCAGGCTGCGCCAGCGAGCGACAAAATCTATGATAGATTCATCCTTGTATTGACATGTGGAATATAGATCGGTCATGGTAACTTTCTTGGCGATGTTGATAGAAAAATTATCCAAGAAAGCTTGGGCTACCTGATTGAATGAAAATATGGAGTGTTTGGGTAACCCACTATACCAATCTAATGCTGGTCCAGTGAGGGACATGGGAAAAGTTCTCAAAAGTAAGGCATCATCATGAGCAATTAAATAACATCCATGTTTAAACGAGCACAAATGTTGTTGTGGGTCTTCCTTACTATTGAAGTGGTTGAATTTAGGCATTTCCCAATGCACAAGGTATGAACGGATGGGAATGGATGGGTGAATAGGCTCGTTGCAAATCTCATCGTAAGTGAGAGTGTTGCAGGAGCTGGAAACTGATGCCTCCAGTGTTTGCATCTTATCCATCATCAATCTAATTAGGTCATTGGTGGGTTGTGATGATTGGATGCCTCCTATAGTGTGAGGAGGTTGATTTTGGGTGTATATTGGGTGTGACATTCCAGTATGTGGGGCTGCCATGTAAGGTGGTGAAGAAGAAGGCAATGAAATAGGGGGTACGTACTCGGAATGAACAAAAGATGAAACAGGTGGTTGCTGGTAGTATGTATATGGGGGAGGAAGGGTTGTGGTAACCCTAGTGGCAATAGGGGCTAGTGATTGTGGAATGGAAAGAACTACATTCTGAAATGGGGTAGGGGTCACCAACACTGAGGTGGGAACATAGCTACGGGTATGTATGAGACATGAGGGGCAGATGAAGTTGTATTTGGGGTAGTCGATGAGGGTATGGTAGATGTAATGGATGCTACAGGGGTAACAGATGCTGGCAGTCATAGCGGGTATAGGACCTAACTGTGAAACAACTCGGGGTAAAGTGGAAGCGGGCAACATGGAGCCAGATGGGGCTGAGGCAGAAGTGGGTGCGAGTGTCAGGGGGATAGATATGGGCATGTCATATATCAACTAACCCGAGGAATCTCGAGTGGATGAATGGGAGAGGTAAAACTGTAAGGCAATAGGGTTCTGGTCAAGGAGTCGTGTAAACTCCTCATCTCTCGATAGTGATATTGGTAGGCTAGATGGGATCCATGGCTGGTGATAGAATAGAGGGTGGTGAAGGACTAGGTGGGAGAGGATGGTGACTGGCATGGAACACAAGGGCATTCACTTGTCTTCGGGTCAGTACCATGTGAACTGGTACTGATCAAGTGGGGCTGCTTCTCTATAAATAATACAAAAAATAGTAGGAATGGGTAAATCTAGTGATAAAAAATGGATGAAGTAACAAATGGTGAGTGGACTGTGAAATAGGGTAATCGATGCCGGTTAGGGAAAACTGACGTCGGTCAGGGGTAACCGCTGCCAGTTACTGTGGGAAATAGGCATTGAGTAATCAGTGAGGCAGAAGGCAAAATCTAATAAGTATGTCCAATCTAGGGATGTGTAAAACGTCAATGGAAAAGGTGACAATAATAGAGACTATGGGAAATGGAGAAAAATTAAGTGAGAACTGTCCTTTTGAATAGGTTAGCAAAAGGACCTGGAATTGACGTCAAAAAATGTTGAGGGTAACTGATGGCAGTTAGTGGTAACCAATGACGGTCACTGTGAAACTGAAACAGTGATAAGAAAAAGTGGTTGTGAATTAGAATTTGAAGTGGAATCAGACCCAGAATTCTGGGAATGATGGTGATATGGCCCAGGCACACTCAGGTGGAGCTGGAATACACCAGCTATGATGGGGAGTGTGCAAGGAAATACAAAAATAATGATCAAAAGCTCTCACCTCAAAACACAAATCAAACAGAACACTAAGAAAGAACGATCCTAGAGTGCCTATTCTATTATGTTTGTTCAGCTTATGCTATTTAGGGACTGACACATGAATTGTGAAGTAGAGTTTTTGGTGAGGATGGCTTCCTACAAAGAAGGAGATCTAAAGGGTGAGGTTTCAAGTTTGTTATGGTGGGGGCGGGCTACGCTCTGAAGTATGACTCGACAGAGCAGCAAGCTGGGTGCCCACTGTGTCATGATCGTGTGATCACCTACAGCTTCTTCCAGGTAAGATGTTGTTTAAGAATGTATGTATTTTAATTTTTGTGCGGTTTGGTAAGACTCAGAGGAAGAGACAAAGATAGAAGTTCTTTTCTACGATTCGTTTGTCAACCATCAGCTGGTAATGACATCCAGCGTATAGGTTGCCCTCAATTAATGTGAGCTAATGCTGAAAATCAGAATGAAATGCACTTATTTTAAACCCAAATCGAAAGTATGATATTCAATGACAAAAAATTAGATGAATAGGAAGAGGGATGCTCTTTCACTAAAATGCAGAAAACATGAAGAGATGATTCCTTTTAAATACACCAAAAGAAAGATTTCCTTTAGAGCAACTAAAAAGGAGTGGATTACCAGGGAAGAAAATTAGTGTGTATGCTTTTAGAAGGGAAACAAACACACAATTTTTTCCTAGGAATGAATGAAATGCAAGGAACCCCGAGATGGGTCCCACTGGGCGTGCCAAAATGTTTCACCTTTTTCTTAGATTGTTCCTTTGAATGGTTGACGAAACAGATAGGGTAACGGGCGTAGGAGGAATACCTGTTCAAATGTCGGTTGATGGGTTGTTGTGCACATATGACTTCTGAATCCACATATGATTGTGAGAGCTTCCTTTTGGCTAGGAGGAACTACCTATAATGAAAGCAAGAACACCAGAAAGCATTAAACAATATGGGCAGTGAACTACCTAGCATGAGCTAGATCTAGGAAGTATGGCACTTCCTAGATGGCTGTCAGTCCACTATTTTAAATAAATTAATGCTGAAAACAAAGTAAATCCTATTGTTATTTTAAAATGATTTAGGTATCTCACTTAAAACACAATAAGAAACAGATCTAATCTAACAGGCTAGGCTAGAATAGAATCCACAGGTCAAAGGGTTGGTTCTAAGTTCTGCAGGTCTAATGAAGGTGTTAGGTAAGTTCACAGGTGAGTGAGGGTAAGGTAAAATGGGGTGGATAGGTCTCTGCTTAAGGCTGTGTGGGAAAACACAGAGACCGGCATCGGTCAGGGGTGACCGACCACAGTTAGGTATAACCGGCGTCGGTTACTGTGAGATCTGGGAATGTCACAGAACGGGGTTTTTAGTCCCCTTTGTGATTGCACAAAGGATTTAGTTGGTTGGGAGGAGGTATTAGGTGACAAGGGTGGGTTTTTACGAGGTTTTGATGGGTCTATGAAGGTATAAACATTGGAGATGGTCAATAAGGAGCAAGATGGACAATAAGTGGTAAAACAATGATGAAATGAATTAACCAGGGAAGTATGATATTATACTTACTTGAATGTCATTTCTGGAAGTCTGTGTGTGAAGGATGGAGGTGTTGATGATGAGTTTTGGAGGCTGCAAGTGATCACCAACTGGAGAAAAGCTTCTGCATGGGCTGCATGCACACTTCTCTTTTGCTTGGGTAGATCCGAATGTGGCTGGGATGGCTGTGCAGGAGAAGATGTTCAATCTCCTTCTTTGGATGTGAGTTCTTGCTGGGGTCGGCTCTCTGAAGATGTGCTATCTTTTTGAGATCTTGCTCTTGCTCGTCAACTTTCTTGCTCCCAATGTTTTCCAACCTTGAGAATAAGGTAATTTAGGAGTTAAAAAGGGGGAACCGATGGTGGCCCGGCTTAATCGGTGGCGGTTAGGGGGTAATCGACGTCGGTCAAGGTGGGATTTTCTAGGTTTACCAAACTTAGGGGAGAACCTCCTAATTTCCTTGGATCTCATGTCATTATCCCATGGATTAGACTGAGAGCTTCTATGAGCATGCTGGAATGCGGTTAGAGGGAGTGTAGGCATTGATTTTTAGGGTTTGGGTAAGTCTTAGTTAGTTAAGGTAACTTGCTAAGAATAGGTCTTAAGGTGAGTTAGCTTGATGAGGTGTCTAAGTGAACTATATGTGTAGATATTATTTAAATAAGATATTTAAATAATAAATATAGTGAGGGTAAAGCATTAATTTAATTAATTAAATTAATACTAGTGTGGTGAAGGGGGCCATGACTAGGTGAATGTGATGAAGGTATTTATTTGTCGAGGGACCAAAGGGGAGTGTGACCTAATTTTGGTGTCTATAGTTAGATCAATTGACTTAGGTCTAGCTCAACAAGTTGGCTTCAGTCCAATACAGCTAAATGCCAAACAAGTAATTCAATGAATTAGTTAGTTTCTAATATAGTGAAACTTGGATAACACAATGTAATAAGAGTTAGGTGAAAGAGATCGAAAAATAACATTATGGATATAATACCACACCTGTTTTAATGAAAACCTTGATTACTTTTTTTTTGCTTAACATCATTCCCATTATATTGTGTTATAAATATATAAAGCAACACATAAGACAACAACGTAAAGGAAAACATGTCATTGTTGTAAAGTGACAATGTGTCACTCTTCTAAACACACAAAAAAATGTTGCACTCCTCATTGCAACAACAGTGCACAACACTAACTCATTTTCGCAATGCAACCTAATCCATCCTATCGCACAAAGCAACACATACAAAAAAAGTTGAATCAAAAAAGGGAATCTATGGCCTCAACTTATGGTTTTCGACACTTTTCACATATTGGAAAATATTTCTATCTGTACCCATTTGTTACATCTTTCCATCTCTCCTAGATGATACCCTTTCTCTCTCCAAAGAAAACCTGCACATGTATAAACAAGAGTACACAATGCATTATCTATTTCACAAAATCAAATCAACTAAAACAACATACACTAATAATAATCCCAAAAATGTAATGCAAATCCACAAATATCATATATTCAAATTAAATCAATTGATAATAACAGTTAACTCCCAAAACATTTCATAATACTAACTAAAGCAAATCAAAACAATAGAAAATGTTGTATCAAATGTGGTAGCAACCACCTAATTATTTGAATGTTTCCAAAACATAAGTATGATAAATAGGGATGTGATAGTATTGGTACATGGTGAAATGGTCATCACACCATAGGGTGGGATGAGGTGAATTCAACCCAATTGGATTAACCTCTTTACCAAGTATTCAAGGAGAAATATATCGTTTGAAGAATGAGAGTCCCCGTGATAGCAACATTTCAAACGTGGGAAATGAAGCTAAAGACACAAAGATCACAGTGTTAGAATTAAGATCCAATAAGATCCTACACAGGATAAAGCCATCCACATAAGGTAAATTTATCTAGGCAACTTCATCTTCCTTTCAATTTTAGCTTCCTAAAATTTCAACACAACTCAACTACATTTTACACACCATGCTTGCATAATTTTATATCATTATTCACTTCACCTTTATCTAGATTTATGTGAATATGTTCCAAATCCCAACCCTAATTTTTAAATCTAACTTTCCAAAATTAATATGGAATCGTATACTAATAATACATATTATTAAGATCTATGATTTATTATTAATATTATATGTCTGATTTTAATTCATCTTTATATTTTATAATAAATCTAAAACAACTTAAACAATAATTAAGCCGAAGGTGTTCCCCCTATGGGAAAGACCTCTCTGGTCATTCACAACACTGTTTTAAATTTGACGGTCATTTTGACGTTTTGGGCACTCGATTAAATTTGACGGTAGTTTGGCTATTTTTAGCTGTTAAATGGAAACAATGGCAATTGCATGCTAAATCGCTTCATCCAAGATGGATTGTTAATGTGCACATAAAGTCTTTGTTCTGAGCCATGTGGGAATGAGAGTTATGGATGAAATTTTGTTTGGTGCAAAAGTTATCATTGATTGCCTTTTCATGTTAAGTTTCAACCTATGGGCAAGCTATTTTTTATGGGGTGTAGGAGTGTCCAAAACAGGCTTAGAAAATTGCAACAACTTTAAATAATTTGGACATTAGCAATGAGTATGTTTTGAAGCTTAGACATGAAATTGAGGATCATTGTGTAGAGAAGAGTGACCTTTTGTTTCTCTTTAATCTCGATTATAAGCTCCCTTTCAGTGGATGCCAATATATTATTTATCCTAAATTGACATTTATTTATTTTAGCTAAGAGATATGAGAACCTAAAATGCATGTTCCCATTGTCTTAATCGGTTATTTCACTTCCATTTAAGACCCGTACTCAAGAATCTAATTTTATTCATCAAAATGGCCTTTTCCCTTTGAAAGTTAAATTTTTCTTGTTGAGTTTTTATTTTTCTTTCTTCTTGCTTTTTAGTCGGTGCTTCAGATATATGGATATGACGGATGAAGGTAGATTGTAGGGATTAAATTCAATGAGATGGTTTCCTCCATGCCTGCAACATGCACAACTCTCTGTGACATAAAATTATTCCAAACAAGTCATATTGATCAACACCCATTTCACAAGGTAAGTATCCATTGTAACATTTTCAGTGGTAAATCACTTTATTTCTAGAAAGCAAACAAAATCATATCATATTAGTTTTAATAGCCATAAGCTCAAAACCCATAACAGCTTATCAACCTTGTTCTGTATTAGTAGGAAGAATGGTATCAATATTTCTAATATTGGAAATGTGGGCAAAGAAGAATCCATTAAAAAATCATTAGGAAACGTGGTAGGAAAACACAAAAAAATATTTTATGCAAAGAGGGAATGCTGAAGGAGGCGTTTGATGTTTTTAATGTTTTTTTCAACAAAACAATGCCATGAGCTCCTTCATATATGGTTTCCTCTTATAGGGTGTTGCCAATATGAGAGATTTTGAAGAGGGAAGTCAAATCCATGGCCATAAAGTTAACACTGACATCAGTATTGACTTGTTCCTTGTGAATAGTCTAGTTAGTATGTATGTTAGATGCAGATGTTAGTGTCTACACGTAAAGTGTTTGACAAATATCCTGAAAGCACCCTACACTTTACAAAGTAAATTGCATGACTAACTAAGGAAGGCTAACACCATTGTCACCTCTAGTCAAGTTTCTAAGTCTATGAATGTAAGATTAAGATAGAAGCTAAAATGAATGCTTAACTTGTATGGAAACAATGCAAGATCTAATTAAAAATGCCTACTAACATGCTTGAATTACCTAACATGGGCTTAAATAGACCTAAGAGGGCAATCAAATGGTTATGGTTTCTACTCCAAAGAATGGTGAAATGACCTCTCCAAATGACTTGTTAAGTTGGTTTAGATTATTCATCTACCAACCTTGTTAAAGGCTTTAAACAAGGATTGAATCTGTTTATATATCATATTTATTATATGAGATGCAAATCAAAGCATGGTGTAAAGTATAAAGGAATGAGGTGCACTCTTTTTATAGTTTTCCTTTTGGGAGAAACTTGTACTTTGGTGCATGTGGGACTAAAAGTCCCAAATTAGATTATAATTGCTAATCATGATTAGGCCTTGCTAATCGCATTTAGTGAATTACCAAGTGATTAAGAGGTATGGAGCCTTAATCAACCGCTTAGTGTCAACTAGGAAGCTAGGATAATCTTTTGAAGCTTGTTGAGATGTTATGGAGGTGAATGAGGTGATTTTGAGTGGTTGGAAGAGGGGTTTGAGTCAATACTATGGCATATTGACCAAATCAAGGGAAAAATAGGCTTAATTAGCTCATAATCGCTAATTGTCTGTTTTGAAGAGGATTTTGGCTTACGATTCGTCGTAAAGTGGGATCCTGAATGCGAAAGGGGTTACACAATCAACAATGTGGTGTTAATTGACTAATTTGGTAAGGAACATTAGTTAATTAGCGAAAACCACTAATTATAATGGATTTGGCAAGAATAAGAGTGATTTGCATGCATTTTGGCAATACGATTGCAAAAGCGGAATTTAGGTGTCTACATATCCTAAGAGAGACTTAGTTACATGGAATGCAATGACTGCATGTATGCCAAATGTGGGAACGCCGATGATGCATGTAATGTTTTTAACAATATATGCCAACATGATGTTTTCTTGAAAGAGGCACAAAGCCAAATGAGTTCATTTATTTGAGTGTCCTTGGAGGATGTGCCTGCAAAGTGTTCTTGGAACAAGGCAAACAGGTTCATGGTCACACTGTAAAAATTGGATTCAATTCATATGTGTATCTCAAAAATACTCTTGTAACCATGTATGCAAAGTATGGCTGCATAGAATATTCACTTGGTATTTTTAATGAATACTAGTACATCCTCCTTGTATTTCCTTTCTGTGATGTAGCAGTTTTGATCAACTATAAATAAAACAGAAATATGTGTGTAATATGAAATGATCTTATATTGCTAAGTACTCCCATTAAATAGATAATATTAGTCAAAGGGACTTAAGCCTTTATTACATTCTAACAATTGTTATGATATTCTTACTACAAGATTAGGAATACAGTCATGGGGGTGCAACTCTTCCAATGACTATTAAAAATTTCCTTATTGATAAAGGGTATGTGCTCATCCTAGCCTTTACATAACTTATTAGGGATTTACATCTTAGATTGGGTTGAAGTCTACAGGGTATGTAGTATCTGAGAAAAAAATTCCCTTAATATAAAACTTCTACTGGCTAATCCAGGGACAAATTCAGTGAAGCTAGAGCTGGGGTGATTGTTGTTTGCCCAAAGTTACGGTACACTTAAGAGACACTGTAGAGACTATGAATACTCGTCATTGCTATTGAATATGAAAATTGTATAGTACAATTCACTCTTAAGGTTTGTATACCCAGGTTTAACATTTTATTCACACAGTTGCCAAGTAATATTCATTTGGATTAACTTTATTCCAGGTGAGAAGGGCATCTTGAATAAGCTCAACTTTTATTTGTATATTTAATCTGATAGATAATAAATTCATTACCATTTCTCACCTCTATCATACTTTCTGGATGCTTACTCATGAAACATGAAGTTCGTTCTTACCTTATAGTGGGACAAATTATTAATATGCCTTTAGTTTATTTCACATGGTCATCGTATCTTATACATAATTGTCATTTATGGTCAGTTGACATGTCTGATGTTGTGTGATGGCCTATTTATCTTATTACCTATGTATGAATGTATTCTTGTAAAATGCTAGTATTTGTGTGGTCTTGCCAAACATCAATTGCATTAGTTGGGGATTGGTAGACATAGAAAAATGAGTTTATGAGGTTATGACATGTATTTGCATTTTAGACCTTGTGTAATATTAAAAAAGATTAATTACTCAAAAAATGATAGTTGCTTAATAGGTTAAGCAACCACATGACAATTAATTGTTCAATAATTTTAGTGAATCATTTTTCAAAATTTTGAGCTAACGAGGCTTAGGGTATACAATCCACATTTGGAACGCCTGGATCAGGGGAGTAAAACAATTACTCCCAGGGGTAATAATCTCTAACCCATTATATGGAGGAATCCCAATAGTCAAAATCAAATAAGTGCATTTGCATTGCATTGTACTCGTGAGATTGCTAGGGGAGAGGACCCGGTTGTGGTGCAGGGTCCATTAGTGGAGATAGTAGGTGAAAAGACATTCACCTTTTAAATAACATATTTTGAATGATATGTGAAGTTAATATTACCCAACTGTATTGTATTGTATCATTATTATTTAAACATGGAAGCATGAAATGTTGAATAAGACAGTTTTTAAATTGGTCAATATTCTCTTATTCATTGATAGAACTAAAAATATATATTAATTTATATACAAGTGTACAAAAACAAAGTCTATACAGTCAACTATTCATTAAGTAATATTTTCATTGTATGTACATCATATCTATTACAGTCACTTCAACAAGTCATTTCTCAAGACTTTCCAAACCAGATCTCAAATATAATGCACTATTTTTGATGTAAGAGTCTTCAATCCCAAGTAAACACCTGCATAACAATAAATGAAATTATGGTCAGGCTCACCTTTCACAGTGTTTAAAAACTCAGTACCATATGAACAATAAATTGTGTAACCAGCTGCATAAAATAATAAAAATGACCAACTAAAATATTATCCATTGGATTAAATCCCAATAAATCTCAACCATTTGATTGAACTATCATAGTGAATCCATGTCAACTAACATCAACCAATCAGAATTTAGGATGATAGAATAAAAGCTGAAGGATGGATTACAATTCCATTTGTTCATGCAGTTTTCATCTCTCAAAGTTGAAGAAGTGAGGAGCAGTGCAGTTCAGGTAAGACACTTATGAATTACAAACTATTTCATAATTCAAGCCCTCTATTTATTTTTTCAGTGTTTGCATATTGCAGCAGAGTTGTATATGCCAATTGCATTTGCTTTAAAGTTTCTGAAGTCTTTTCAACAAATCTAATTTGTGCATATCCTGCCATCATGGCATTCTATGAGACCACGTTTCTTTGAGGAATTCTATCAAACAGTGCACCTACGTTTCCAACAAAAGCATTTTCTGCATATCCTACAGTCATTTTAAGAAACTACAGTTAAGGAAACTCCAACCTGAAACCTTGGCTTATTTCTGTCCATTCAGAATTCTCTCATAAGTGGAGCATACCTACAATACAAGGCGTTTAGTCTAAGGAGATTGCAAGCTTAAAAATTGAAACTGACACTTAAATTCACTTAGTTTAAATTTTAATTGAAAACTCAGTTAATTTATATGTCTTCTCCATCTGGTTGACCTATTTGTGAAAAAGACCATGGCTACACAAACATAAGGTTAGATTATCTAGGTGGCTTATTTCTGAAAACAACGATCATTACACAAACATGAGATCAGGCCATGAGGTCAAAACTGGAGGAGTCACGGCAGAAGTGTCCCCGTGCTAGGAAGGTCCGTTATGCACTCAAACCACTTGTGTACCTAGACATTGTGCACTGTGAAATAAACAAAAATGACATTTACCTTTACCCTTACATAAACAGTAAACGTATTCAACACATTAACAGAATGCCAGTCCAGGAAAATCATATTGTATTCATTTTTCTTAATGTCTTGAATACTTTTATTGTTGAAGTAAGGGTGTCAAATGTAAACTGACAAATGTAAACTGATCGGGTTGGGGACCAGTTTGTTGTTCCCAGTGAAACAGTGGGACTGCCTAATCAGGATACCCATATCTTCTGTACGTTGCAAAATCATATGCCATGACAGTGCGTGCAAACAACAAATACACTTCTTTGGGAACATATATTCTTCTTCTCTAGTGTATAGTCATCACTGCTATATAGGCATAAGTTTAATTGTATACATAAAAAGATGGAAAGTATTCTAATTACATGTGCAAAATTTATATTGAAAACATAACTTTAAATACAACACTACTGGAATATACAACTCTGTCGGAAATATGACCACAACAGCGTTCTATAGTCCAGCAGTGTTGTATATTGCATTTCTGAATTCACTGTATTGTTCATTTTTTCCAGATATCTCATTCTCCAGTTGAAAAGTATTTTTTCCAATCATCACTGTGATATTAGCATAAGTTTTATTGTATACATAGAAATTTGGAAAGTATTATGATCATATGTGAAAATTTTATATTGAAAACATAACTTTAAAAACTACATAGGAAGAGTCCGACGAATACAGTAGTTTGTCAAGTTTTCATTAGAAATATGGAAGGAAAATTTTTAGTTCTATCAATGAATAAGATAATATTGACCAATTTAAAAACTGTCTTATTCAACATTTCATGCTTCCATGTTTACATAATAATAATACAATACAATACAGTCAATGTCTTTCACCCACTATCTCCATTATTGGACCCTGCACCACAACCGGTGCCTATCCCCTAGCAATGCTCACCCACCAGCTGTTAATGTTTTCATTATAAATTTTCCCTTCCATATTTCTAACGACAACTTAGCTTTAACAACTAGGGGAGAGGACCCGGTTGTGGTGCACCCTATCTTTGCACAGTCACCGCGCCACGTCACTGCCACCTGGGCGAGTAAAAACACTATAGATATAGGTATGTACTCTATAGATATAGGTAAAAGAGTAAATAAATGAATAGAAGGATTGTCAAACTCTATAGATATAGGTATGTACCATAATATCTGTTGCATTCATCATACAGAGTGGTAAAATTGTTATCTTCTTTGCAAAATATACATGTCTAACCATTTAAACAACTAGATAAAAAAAAATCTACCATAAAATCTTCATAAAAACCATCATATTTACATGTTTATCTGGCTAATTTTTTGATGTTACCAAACCTCTCGACAAATCCTTTTCAAAAAAATGTAATGTGACTTGATGAAACCAATCCTTTGCTGAATTATCGTTAGAAATATGGAAGGGAAAATTTATAGAGTTTAAAGCTAAGTTGTTACCAATCTTCTCGACAAATCCTTTTCAAAACAATCTAATGCGACTTGATGAAACCAATCCTTTGCTGAATTGTCGTTAGAAATATGGAAGGGAAAATTTATAGAGTTTAAAGCTAAGTTGTTACCAATCGTTAGAAATATGGAAGGGAAAATTTATAGAGTAAAAACACCACCAATGGATGCAGCACCAAATTCTTGACCTCCAACATTGCACCGCCACCTCACTGCCACCTTAGCGCCACATGGACGATCCGCGTTTGTGGAGATGTCAAAAAAGTTGGTTTTTTTGCATGGGACCAAGTGTTGTCCACTCGCCGCGCCAGTTGTTGTCCGGGCTACCGCCATGCATTGAATGCTCACCCACCAGCCGTTAATGTTTTCATTATAAATTTTCCCTTCCATATTTCTAACGAACAATATAGTGAATTCTGAAATGCAATATACAACATTGTTGAACTATACAACATTGTGCTCATTTAGTCAAATATACACTGTCTATCCAAGCACTTTCTGTATTCAACATATTCCATACAAGTTTCATTGTCATAATGAAAACTACAAGTCAATTAATTCCTAAAAATGAAACAAAATCATTCATATTCTAGCATATTCCAGCATTCATTTTTGGTATATTTATAGTTTCTTTTCCAACAATCATCTTTCATGTTGTGAATCAGGTATTTCATTTACACCATGAGAAAAGGTGCTATTGCTAGAAGATCAAGGAGGCCAAAAGTGAGAGGTGTACAATTATCACATAATTTAAGTGATGAAGAGGATAATTCAGCACCAACTGGTAATGAACCAGAATGTAGAAACCCACCCACTGTCTCAGTTCAAAGAACATCTACAACAAAGAAGCTTAGTGTCATCCGAGGTTGGACAAAAGAAGATATGGAAAAGGCGATAGATGATGTTGAGTTTAATGGGTTCTCAGTTAGAGCAGCAGCAAAGAAGTATTCCATTCCACCCACATCATTACACTATTGGCTAAATGGTCTCACCCACACAAAGAGGAGGGGTCCTCCAATAGTTCTAACTGAAGAAGAAGAAGAGGAAATTGTTGAATGGTGCAAAGAAATGGCTGATATGGGTCATGGCTTGGAGTTAATGCAGCTAAAGGCAAATGTTGCTCAGATTTGTGAAACAAGACAAAACCCCTTCAGAGATGGGTTTCCTGGTAAATCATGGTGGGCTGGATTCAGAAAACGTCATCCAGACCTTGCAATCCGAACCGCTGAGGGACTTGACAGGGATAGAGCTTTAAACTTGCGCCCTGCAATAGTAACCAAATTTTATGATAATTTGGCCAAAAGCTATGGAACCTATTCATACGGCGCTCATAAAATCTGGAATTGTGATGAGACTGGTTTGCAGGCTGGAAGAAATTGTGGAGTTCGTGTAATTGCAAAGAGGGGCAGTCGTAATGTCCCAAAGGTAATACCAAAGAACAGGGAGTGGATCACTATATTGTGTTGTGTCAATGCAGCAGGTATGTCAATCCCAGGATTTTATTTGTTCAAGGGAAAGAGAATGATAAAGAATTACATTAAAAATTGTGAACCTGGAGCATGTATGGCTGCACATCCAAATGCATGGATGACAAAGGAATTGTTTTTAAATTGGCTATGTCATTTTGCACGTTCAGTACCAGGCGGTGTTTCTCCAAATAATAGACACCTATTGATATTTGATGGCCATGGCAGCCATGTAGCATTACAAACTGTGGAGGAGGCAAACAAATTGGGCATTGATTTGATAACACTACCAGCACATACTAGTCATAAGTTGCAACCTCTTGACGTGAGTGTGTTCAGCCCTTTCAAGACATATTTTAGAGCTGAGAGGTCCAAATGGATGACAGAGAACAAATGTGCAGATGTGAAAAGGAGTGACATTGCTGAGCTTGCAAGTAGAGCCTTAAAAAAGGCACAAACACCATCTAACATAATTGCAGGTTTCAAAAGAACTGGTATTTGGCCATTGAATTATGATGCTCTCCTAAATGACATGGCATGCAGCCAGGCATTTGACATGCAAGGTGAGGAAGATGTTGATGCTGTCACAAACATTTTGAGCCTATCTCAACGAATAAATCCTGAATTAAATGACAGTGAAGAGGTGGTACCTGAAACTCAATTCATGCAAAATGTTGACTCTAGAGATGATATGGAAGCAGCTGCAACACATGGAGTGGAGCTAAACGGTGCTCTTGGAAACCCAAGTAACATCATCAACAATAAGGAGGGGTCTTCAGATTTTGTAAGTAACAATGATTTGTCCTTGCCAAGTCAAGTTAACCCGCCACAATGGTTAGAGGATGCCATGAAAAACTTGGGTTACAAGCTACCATCCAACACAGAAGATCAAAGCTTAAATCTGCCTTCCTTTCCTGAAGGACTAGAACAAGAAGCAATAATTCATTACTATGCAGATGTTGGAGATGAGGATGAACAAGACGAAGTCGAATTTCAAGAGGATGCTCAAGAAAATGAAATTAACTTAGAAGTTATGCAACATGAACCTCAACACCCTGAAGAGACTGAAAACCAAGATGGACGCGGTACGTTACTTTCCCATTTTCTACGACTTCCAAGGGAGATCATAAACAAATCAGATGGTTCTATTAGACTGAGTAGGCATTCACAGATTTTGACTGCACCTGAGTACATGGAGCTATTGGTTGATGCGGAAAGAAAAAAGGAGGAACAAGCAAAACTAAAGTTACGGAAAAAAGAAGTGGCACAAGAAAAAAAGGTTGCTAGACTTGCAGCAAAAGAAAAAAGATTGCAGGAGAAGCTTGAAAGAGAAAGGGAGAAGCAGGCTAAGGAGCAACAGAAAGAGATTGAGAAGGCACACAAGCAACAAAGGAAAGAGCAAGAGAAGAGGGAGAGGGAACTTGCAAATCAATTAAGGGAATACGAAAAGAGGATGCGTGTAAGTTCTGCAACTGATCATGAAAATCGAAGGATTTTTCAAGATATGTTAAATATTCAAATTCCAGGTTATGCTCAAATTGGAACACCTCCATCACTTATGAATAACTCTTGTACAGTTCCATCTTGGTATGTATCACCTCATTTACTTTGTACAAGTTCAAGCAGTCCTAGTAGTTCATTTGCAATGCCACCATGGATGCAAGCTTCAGCAGGGCAACCAACTCCTCTGTCAACAACAGGTGCAAATCCCTTTTCAAGCGGACAACCAAATCCTTTTTCAGCAGGGGGACCAGATCCTTTATCAGTTGGGCAACCAAATGCTCTGTCAAAAGGGATTCTAAATCCCTTTTCAGTTGGCCAATCGAACACTGTATCGGCAGGAAAAGAAAATCCAAAAGCAGTATAGAAAGAGGGCAATATTACTTATACTAACTAAGATATTGAACATGTGCCCGTAAACAATGCTTATTACCCCATATGATGATGGTAGTAATTTTGTTGGTGATACAATTTTGCTAGATGTATTCACCGAAGCCTTCCTATGTAGTCTCTAAAGTTATATAGTGCAATATAAATTTTGCGTATGTAATCAGAATACTTTCCAGCCGTCCATGTATACAATTAAACTTATGTTAATATATCAGTATGATGATGCTCTATATTTTACACCCTATTTGGCGGTGTAATCAGAATACTCATATTAATTTTGCGTATGTAATCAGAATACTTTCCAGGCGTCCATGTATACAATTGAACTTATGTTAATATATCAATATGATGATGCTCTATATTTTACACCCTATTTGGCGGTGTAATCAGAATACTCATATTAATTTTGCGTATGTAATCAAAATACTTTCCATCGTTCTATGTATACAATTAAACTTATGTTAATATATCAGTATGATTATGCTCACTATTTTAATAGTGCAGTGTTTAAAAACATTAAGGATCATTGCCTGAGTGAGAACCCTCTCATCTCTGCCTTTTCTTCTCATCTTCGTAGCAGGCCGAGCCAATGCCGAGGACGAAGTCGGTCAGGAGTGGAGAAAACGCACGCACCCACCGGTCTGCAAGATCCCACGAAATGGTCACTCGAGCTCTGCAACCGAACACGCCAAAAACCAGACTGAACGAGCTCCGTCTCCATTTCCCATGAAATCCCATGGCGCGTTTTGGCGGTGGCAGGGTCCATAAACCTACCCGCGCGCATTAACGGCTGGTGGGTGAGCATTCAATGCATGGCGGTAGCCCAGGACAACAACTGGCGCGGTGAATGGCGTGGTGTTTTTACTCGACCAGGTGGCAGTGACGTGGTGCAGTGACTATGCAAAGATAAGGTGCACCACAACCGGTGCAATGCGTTACAGCAATGCAGCCCGTGGGAGCAACATGTATATATGAACCATGGAAGACACTTCAAACATTTAGACTCAAGATCGAGAGAACGCTAATACAGAAGCGAGCAATTACAACAAAAAACAATGTAAATGGCAGTAACAGAGAGTGGTAATGCCTATAATTAGACCTAGAAATTGCTTAAAGGGGTAATTGGGTATTAGAAAATAGATTACTTTAAGTCCAATGATGAGGTAATGTTGCTAAGTACTTTAAAAAACAATTGGGTACTGATACAAAAAGAAAACAATTGGATACACTAAGAGGTGAAGCAGAAATTACTAGATATCTTCATTACAGTTCCTCTTGTTTCTATATAAACACTAAAAAAATTGGGTACTGATATGTTTCTAACTCGCACTAAACAAGATACTGTTTATTCAGTTCCTCTTATTTCAAAATATACAAACACTGAAAAAACAATTTCTAGATATCTTCATTGAAGTTGTAGTAAAAGTTCATTTTGCTGAAACTCTGAGATGAAGGAAATTTGGAAGCCGAATGTCTGTAATGCAGAAGAAATCAATCTTTTGACACAAAATAATAATCAACTTTAAAAAAAAAAAAGTTATTGTCTTATACGTATGAAGTAAATTGTTTGGACGTGTGTTTTTTTGGATTTTATATAGAAGTACAAATTAATAGATTAGAAATTATCGTTATAATTCCAATATATTGTATTACATTAAAAATGAATCAATTCGGGATGACTATTGTTCAATATTTTATAAAAACAATTTATAGGAATCTTTACAGCAACCGAGATATTATCTCTGGTGGTGAGCTTTTATGCCAACCCTCAACAACTTGCAATATTTATTCCTATTATCTAAATCGGTTATGTCCACAAAAATTTGTCTATAATTAGTTAGTATAAAGGACTACAACAAATGGAAGACCAAACTTTTCCAATCTGAACGCCTAAGGGGCTACAACAACTCTTAATTCTGATCCTATAAACACCAACAAAAATCCAGAACAGGACTCGTATAACACTGAAACCTATAGTTAAGAAACCAACCCTCACAGACCTCAAGACTATACCTTTTTACAAGCTTTCTGAAGAAATCAGGCACCTTGGACATCCATACCATGCCCAACACTATCCATTCACAACCCACAAAAGAAAAACCAGAGAGAATTGGTTATTTCACTTCAATCAGCCTAATTGACCCCTCCAAATACTTCATCAACCACAATTCGATAACAAAACACTGTAGCAAGATCAAAACATGAAAAAAATCGCCACCCAAATTCCTTTCCCCACTTAAGCATGCAAATCACGTAGCCTTTGAATCTCCCCCATGCATTCAGATCTCAAAACATATAATTTTGCCACCTAAAACATATAATTTTTGCTACCCAAAACAGAAAACAACTTACATTTGTTGCTGTAAACACTGAAAATTGTCACTTTACTGTCCAGATATCACAACACACAGTACCATAACTAAACACACAGTACCAGAACTAGTATTGTATCTTTTTCGCTGTCCCCCAACACCACACAACTAGTATTGCATAAACGCATTACAAGTTACAGTAATGCCATTAACAGTAATAAGCAACTGAACATGAGCTCGCATGGCACCCATAAACCCGAGACTGGCGCTCATAAACAAGACAAATACACCAACGATTTTAAGCTTGGATTTGTAAAATAAGACGGGTGAAAAAACAAATTTCTTTTGCTGAATGGCAAACAACAAACTTTCCATAGTAGTACAGTGTTTAAAAACACTAAGGATCATTGCCTGAGTGAGAACCCTCTCACCTCTGCCTTTTCTTCTCATCTTCGTAGCAGGCCGAGCCAATGTCGAGGACGAAGTCGGTCAGGAGTGGAGAAAACGCACGCACCCACCGGTCTGCAAGATCCCACGAAATGGTCGCTCGAGCTCTGCAACCGAACACGCCAAAAACCAGACTGAACAAGCTCCCTCTCCATTTCCCATGAAATCCCATGGCGCGTTTTGGCGGTGGCAGGGTCCATAAACCTACCCGCGCGCATTAACGACTGGTGGGTGAGCATTCAATGCATGGCGGTAGCCCGGACAACAACTGCGCGGCGAGTGGACAACACTTGGTCCCATGCAAAAAAAAACGAACTTTTTTGACATCTCCACAAACACGGATCGTCCACGTGGCGCTGAGGTGGCAGTGAGGTGGCGGTGCAATTCTGGAGGTCAAGAATTTGGTCCTGCATCCATTGGTGGTGTTTTTACTCGCCCAGGTGGTAGTGACGTGGTGCGGTGACTGTGCAAAGATAGGGTGCACCACAACCGGGTCCTCTCCCCTAGTTTTAATATTGCCTAGCACACCTTGACATTTATCATTGCCCTAAAGTCGCCATACCAAGATATTTAATATGCCATTTTCCGGTCCAAAAAAATCAAGACAGTTTTATTTAAAAGCGAAATTCCAAATAACCAAACACGACACCCAAAAAATTCCACACCACTCGAAAGATGAGATATCCACATTTCTTCCAATCTTCCACGACGCCTTCAATGTCATGCCCAAATAAATCATTAATGGCAGATCTGAGGGTCGGAAAAGGCCACGTTACCCACACGGACTTCCGAGTTTCTCCAAATTTTTTTAAAAAAAAATCTTCTGTATAGGTAGGAAGGAGTCATACAAGGGTTGAAGAAGAGACTGTATAATAATTGAAGTGCAACATATCCCCTCCAGCGAGAAGCTGGTTTTAAAATTTTGCACTATAAAATTTTGTAGGGAAAGTAGCGGGATTGTAAAGGTTTTTGCGCTTCTGGTAAGTGGTTTGGGCTCTGCCTGTGTGCGATTTTTCAATTTTTACATAATTGTGTTATGAAGATATGGAACTGGTGTGATTCGAATTCTGGATATTAAAGCTTTATTTTGGTTTTTAGCTGCATCAGTTTTTGTCATTAGGGCCTTTGTTATGCGTCGAATGTAAATGAGCCCCTCCCGGGATTCGAACTCGCGACCGTAGGCTTGTAATTGCAACCCCTTAGTTATTATCATTATTTATTAGGGAAATGTTTGGTGAAGTTACAGGGCCTGCCAGTTATAACTCCGGATTGCCCCATAGTTGTTACATCTAGCTAGAGTTATGGGCCGCCTTAACGAGATGAGTAAGATTTGAACCTTAATGACTTTCTGACCCCCATGTGTTTTATCATCAGAACAGAATCCGTTGGCTGGAGATTACATCAGTCTTCGAGGGCAATCATGCATGGAATTAAAAATCGAATCTTGTCCGTAATTTCTCTCTTCTGGGCAAGGATCAGCTTCAACATTGCGAACTAGTTATTTAGTTTTTGTTCTTCTCTTTGGATATGGTCCTTAGATTCTCATGTGCGTGTAAAGAGTTATCTATATAAGAAACTCTTCAGGTTCAATCTAAATTCAGCATTTCTCAAAGAATATGCCTCTTTGAGACTTAGTTTCGTTCTTGTAAATGTGATATGCTTTTCTGCATCTATTTTTAGGGTCGTTGACATCAGCTTATTACGCCAAAGGCGTGTTTACAGTCAGCTTATATGAACCGCACCCACCCTGCTCGGACATTCGTGCGTCAACAACACATTTTAATTTTAATTTTTGGCCAGGTCGCAGTTTCAAATCCCTTCCGTAAGCATTAAGAAAAAATAAGAAATTTAGGGAAATTAGATGTACGATTATTTCTCTGATAGCTGTTGGAGAAACGCCATCGCTGTCCTTAGATTGCTTGAACTTTTTAATTGCAATAAGGATGCCCCTGTTGCTCTGCAATTTACTTCGCGCAAGAAACATGAGGCCATAAGTTCCCTCCCCAAATTTTCCCACCAGATCAGATTGCTGCAGCCACGCAGGTCTGTTGCTGTTGTTATCATTGCCGCTACTATTTCTGCTTCCGTCCCCCATTTCTCCTTCTTCCTTCCACCAGCTCAAATAACTTTGCTTTATGTGCTGGGAGACTTGGAGAATGGTTTGCCCACACTTCCATAGAATCAAAGTATTTAATTCTCTTCCTTCAAAGATAAAGTATTTCTCCTTTAGCGTTCACACATCTGAGATAATTTACTCTATATTCATTAATTATGCTGAAAGCGTGTTTACAGTCAGATTATATGAACCGCATCCACCCTGCTCTGATATCCACGTGCCAACGACACATTTTGATTTTTATTTTAATTTCATGTCTGTTTCATCCGTGCTGGTGACAGTTGACCAAACCACTGGTAATTACTAAGTCCATGTTTTGCAAAGATCCATTTTTGCAGGCGTGGCATTCCTCCACTACGACAACTCTACGACCCCCGCCAATGGGGCATTACCAACTTGACCAAACAAATATCATCGCGATTTCTCCATGGAACTAGCCTGTTGATGCATTTCAAGAACTGACAAACAAGTTATAGGCGCTGACTAGGCGACTCCTCCAAAGGCTGATTCACGGTATTATTTTAGATTAAGTGGATACCTACATGTTACTCAAAACTTATTTGATCATATTCGGCCCCCCAAAGACTCTCTCCTTGTTTTCTCCTCCATATGGAAAATATTTTAAGAAGATCTAGATATATATCAAAATATCCTCCCAAATCTGTGACATCTCAAAAATAAAATAAAATTAATTACTTAAGTTTAAATTGGAGGCACTAAATTAACAATGATTGTTCCTATATCATGTTTTCCCATAATTAATCGAGCTTAAGATTGAAAAGGGGGACGGACTACAAAATGCTACAAGAATCAAACATTGCAGTTGGTTTTGAACTTGAAACTTATTAGATTTCTAGAATTTTTTATTTTACCCCATTTAAGTACAAATTGCACTCACATGAATGCAAGCGAGATCAAGATGATATGGTGGACCATAGATACTAGATGTTATTTAGGTTGGAACAATATGAGCTGTGGAATAGGTGTGGGACATGCAAGGTTTTAAATCTCAACTTTTTATTTCCACCTTTCTATTCATGTCTCTGCCTTATCTAACAAATTAAACATTGTCCAATCAAAAACCTTGATGCTGTAAAAAAGTGAAATACAAAAATAATAAAGCTCAATTGGCCGATAAAATCTTCTTGTCGCTCATATGTCCATCTTTTGGATGGGCACAATTACCAATGATTGTTCTTGGGCACAATTACCAATGATTGTTCTTGCATTGCATGCTTTCCTACAATTACTCGAGCTTAAAATTGAAAAGCAGTCCTACAATGTGCCACAAGAAGCAAAGAGTGTGGTTCAGTTTCGAACTTCGAATCTTTTGAATTTTCATAATTGTTCATTTCCAAGTTTCCATTCATGTCTTTGTCTTATCTAACAAACTAAATGTCGCTCAAAAGAAAGCCTTGACATTGTACAAGAATAAAAACATAAAAATAGATAGTGATTGACAAAATTGGCAAGTGGTTGTAAGATTCGAACTTGGAACCTTTTGAATTTTCATAATTGTTCATTTCCAAGTTTCCATTCATGTCCTTGTCTTATCTAACAAACTAAATGTTGCTCCAAAGAAAGCCTTGACATTGTACAAGGTTAAAAACATAAAAATAGATAGCGATTGACACAAATGGCGTGTGATTGTAGGAAACACATGTTTTGCTTCGATTCCTTGCAGCATTTTCCCCGCCCTTGAACTACTCTTCCTTCAAACCGCTTCTTCATCGCCCATCTTCATTTTCTATTGTTTCCACCCCTTCAGTCTCATTTCTTTGATGCATCCCCTGTGGCGTTTCCATCGCACACTTTGCATGCGGTTGCTAGTGATACAATTTATGCCAGCAATCATAAATTCATTAGTTTCAAAGGGGATTTTTGTTCTGCAAATGAATTGGACCAACTTGTATTTTTTGTGGACTCAAGTAAATTGCAGCACTCTTCCTGTTCTTAAGATAACTATTTAAGAACTTTAAGCTTGCTCTGATATATCTTGGAAGAAGTAGCTTATTTGCATTCGATACCAAACAGGGATCTGTGATTTTACACATTCAATACTAAACAATGATCTGTAATTTTACATAACTTTGTAACCGATTAGGCTCGATGAGAGGCTGTGGTTCAGCCGGTGCAAACAACAGTAGTCTAGTGATAAAGATAATTCATGGAAAAAAGAGAGGCATTTTTAAGTAATACAAAGGAAGTGGCTTAGTCAGCATTTTCTATCCTAGAAATAATTATTTAGACTCAAAAATTAACTTGAGCAATGCATAAACGTTGTTAGATTTTCTTCTTCTTGTAGTTGTAATTTTTCTTACAAAACTTACTGCTACTAAAATAAAAGTGATCCAAATCAACACAAATGTGTCTTTTGTCACTAAGTAGAAATGATAAGTCTTTACAAATGAAGCACTTAACCTTTAGATTTGTAAGAACGTAGCTCTTTTATCCTGGAACCTACCAAATAGTGGCTTTTTGATTTTTTGTCCCTGCTTCTCATTATCTTATTTGGACATGTTGAATCTCTTGAATTAGCATTACTTCGAAATGCTCCAGTTGATTTTAGGTAGTTCAGTGTTTAGAGCATAATTAGCTTGAGTGGAGGAAGTGTTCTGCATGTTAAAGATTGAAATGAAACAGACTTGCCATTGACCAAATGAGTCTACTTGCAGCTTAAATATATTCTACTTTTAGAGGCAATACTCATTAACTGAAGTAAGGTTGTTGGGTGCAGTTTATGTTTGTTACAAAATTGTGCTACATTTTGTAAATATACTTTGTAACCTTCACCTTATTGTCCATGTTGCTTAACATTGGAGATGCATGCTTCTTTGGCTATCTAATACAGATTTGTTTATTGTTAAGGTAGGACTTTACGTTTATCCTGTGATTTTAAGTTAAATTCTAGTCTAAAAATCCATTAATAAATATCAGCTACAGAGCAAGAGGACTAATTTAAAAAAGCTTGAAGCAGGATCAATATATATTTACAAATTTCTCTGAACTTGAGGTCTACAGAGGGTATTAACTATCAAGTCTTGAAATGGAACCATTACCTCTGTAAACAGTGCATGCTATTGTGCCGTGGTTCATAATTTTTGTCCCAAAGGTCTGTAGTTGGTAATTTTGTATATCAGAAGGTTTGTAGTTTGTAGTTTCTAATATCAAATGGAATGGAGCAAATCAAAGGTGAATGTGTATTGTATTTTAGGGAGGGGCAAGCATCTCTGGCTTCTCTCATCTATGTGGTTGAATCTTGATTTCAATCAAAAACTTGATATTTTTACAAATTTAAAATAGTTACATCCTCTATATTGATTGTAATAAATTTTAGTATGATTACATTTACACTATATTGACGCGGAAGCCTTCTCACATGCTGACTAATATCGTTGATAGGTGGCAGAAAAAAAAAAATCATCATAGAATTAGGTTTTTCTGAGACAGATGGCAACTACAGCTGCTGGTCTGTTTGCGCTGAGCCCAACTTCCTTTCTTAATGGCCAAAGGAGTTGCGGTTTGTGCAAGAAGTTGTATGGCCATCAATTGGTTTTCTCAAGTAGTCTCCCCTCATTGGCGAAGTCGTCCCAGTCCATAATAGTGAGGGCATCCTTGCAGGAAAGAAAAATATGAAAGTAAGAGGACATTTTTGAAAGGTTTGTTGGGAGCAGCAGGAGTTGGTTTCCCCCTGTTGAGTTCCCAGAAGGCACGAGCAGAGGATCAAGCAGTGACATCATCAAGAATGTCTTACTCAAGGTTCTTGGAATACTTGGACAAGGATAGGGTGCAGAAAGTGGATTTGTTTGAGAAATGGAACCATCGCAATTGTTGAGGCAGTCTCTCCTGAACTGGGAAATAGAATCCAAAGAGTGAGAGTGCAGCTACCAGGGCTCAGCCAGGAGCTTCTGCAGAAATTTAGAGCAAAAAATATTGATTTTGCAGCACACAATGCTCAAGAGGACTCAGGATCTGTGCTATTGAATTTGATTGGAAATTTAGCATTTCCTCTACTCCTTGTTGGAGGTCTTTTTCTTTTATCGAGGAGATCTTCAGGGGGGATGGGAGGCCCCTGGGGGTCCCGGTTTCCCCCTCTCCTTTGGACAATCCAAAGCAAAGTTCCAGATGGAACCAAACACAGGTGTGACGTTTGATGATGTGGCAGGAGTTGATGAGGCAAAGCAGGATTTTATGGAAGTGGTGGAATTCCTAAAGAAACCAGAAAGGTTTACTGCAATTGGAGCTCGTATACCTAAAGGAGTTCTTCTTATTGGTCCACCAGGAACTGGAAAGACTTTGCTAGCTAAGGCCATTGCAGGAGAGGCTGGTGTACCCTTCTTCTCTATTTCAGGGTCTGAGTTTGTGGAGATGTTTTGTAGGTGTTGGAGCATCCAGAGTGCGTGACCTATTCAAAAAAGCCAAAGAAAATGCCCCATGCATTGTGTTTGTGGATGAGATTGATGCAGTAGGCAGACAAAGAGGAACAGGAATAGGTGGAGGAAATGATGAACGTGAACAGACCCTGAACCAGCTTTTGACTGAAATGGATGGATTTGAAGGGAATACTGGTATTATTGTGGTTGCTGCAACCAACAGGGCTGATATACTTGATGCCGCTTTGTTGCGTCCAGGACGTTTTGATAGACAGGTATGTAACAGTATTCTGGTTCAAGACGTGTTATGCTTATGCCTAGCTTTTTAAAGTGTCTTATGTTACCCCTACTTGGAAGGGTCCCAGAGTAGCAGGTTTCTGAAGCACTTTTAAAAATTGAAATTTTCTTTCTTTCTTAGGTAACTGTAGATGTACCAGATGTGAAAGGGAGAACAGAGATTTTGAAAGTGCATGGTTCTAATAAGAAGTTTGGCAGTGATGTTTCGCTAGAAGTTGTTGCTATGAGAACCCCAGGCTTCAGTGGAGCAGATCTTGCTAATCTCTTGAACGAAGCTGCTATTCTGGCTGGGCGGCGTGGAAAGGCAGCAATTTCTGCCAAGGAGATTGATGACTCTATTGACAGAATTGTGGCTGGAATGGAGGGAACCATAATGACAGATGGGAAGAGCAAAAGTCTTGTTGCATATCACGAAGTTGGTCATGCCATTTGTGGGTAAGGACAGCTGAATGTTCTTCAATTTGCAATTTAGGCCTAGTGTGTCTGAAAATATTATATTCATTTATCTTATTGATTTTTATTAAAGCATTACACATCTTCTTTGTCCTTGGATGTTAATCTGTGCGGATAAATTTTATTTTGAAAATTAAAGAAGTTATTGTGTAAATGCTATTTGGATTCTAAATTTGTTGTTTTCTATTGCTTCTGTTTTGCTTTTATGAGTTTTTTTGAGCTTCTGTATTTGTGCTGTTTTTGTCACAAGTGACTTATGAATGAGCAGCTTTCCCCTTGTCTCTGAGCATTGACCTTGTGGACTTCCATGCATGCCTTGAAAACGCTCCTTGCCAATTTTCCATTTTCCTTAATGTTAGAGAGCATACATTTTGAACTCCTGCCTTTAGCTGTAAAGGAAGCTTAGTGCTTGTAATATTCCAAGTCAGAGGAGGCTGAGAAAATCCTGATATGTCAAAGTGACGGATCTTGTATCATATTGGATACAGTAGCTATCACCTGAAGGCTGAAACAGATAAGCAACCCAGGATGAAAACAGTGTGGCCTTTTGGCTTTTTCAGTAAAACATTTGACAGAAATGTGCAGGGAAACTATTAACAAATCTTTCAAACATATTATGCATCATTTTTGCAACAGTTGTTGGGGTCTATTGTTGCAAGGCTTAAGGTATTTATTTGGAGGATACTTTGCATACCTTAATGGCCAAAACAAGCTGTCCGTGCCTCTAAAAAATGAGTTTAATAAACACACATTTAAATCAAATAATAGAAATCATTTTCAATCTTAGCTATGGATACATGTGCAACGCTTGTGTGTTTTGCAAATATGGAGTCGGGTTTTACTTCACTAAGGTTCCTCCTTTTGAGTGTCTTTTTTTCCTATCTCCATATATTATGTGCATTGAAAAATGATGTTTGTATATGTCATTGATATATTTTAGGAACATGAAGAATAGTGTCATTTATAGATCATACCAAGTCTTCAATTAGGCGATTCCACTTTTGGTTTAGGGCAGCTTAGTGGCAACTTCCCTTTGCTGCAGATATGCATTTTTTTTTATAAGTTTTCTAACATACCCGAGTAAAATGTAGGCAAGGATATGATTTCTGCTGTTTAACTAGTAATCATGTGGTTTGTTTTCCTGATGGCATTCATATTGTGGAGGTGCAAGATGATAAAAGCACATTCTTTCTTACTGCTTTGGCAGGTGTGCTCAAAAACTCAATCTTTCAAGGTAATCCTAATTGTGTGAACCCTACATGAGCAGAGAGAGGCTTTGACACCAAATTATGTTGGAAGAGGCGGAACTTTATAATTTAAACTTTGTCCATGTCTTATCCATTCTCTAAGGTCACTTCCTTCAAACTTGTAGCTAGTATGAGAATCCAAAAAATATTGCGGGTGAGACACCATCATTCTGTCTTGTTGCCTATTAATGCTCTTATTTTTATAAGCACTAATATAATATATCACAGATTTGAGGTTGTCTGCAATGACAATTTTGAGTATGCTACTTGTGCTTGACACTACTTTCAGGTTTAAGTACCTGCTTTGAATCCTCAGCTTTTCGTCGTTTTGTTATGGTTGTTTTAGTTTTATTATTTTGAATATTTGGGAACTTCACACCATCCCTGTGAAGACAGGGGAGGCCAGTGGGAAACACTTTCCTTAATCTTTTGCATATCACTCAGTTCTATGCAAGCCCAACTTGTTCTTTGACATTTGATCAGATGTATTGCTTCTTACCTGTTGTGTGTTGAGGATCCAGTTGTTTGTATGTAATTTTGTTATTGTAAATCAGAGTAACCTGATTCTTTGTGAACATAGAAGTTTCAATTAGTACATGAATATCTACTAGAACGCTATGTTCAAAATGGTAATAATATACTTAATTGACGGTTGTATGTAATATGTTGCAGTACATTGACATCAGGGCACGATCCAGTGCAAAAGGTCACATTGGTACCACGTGGCCAAGCACGGGGCCTTACATGGTTTATACCTGGGGAGGATCCAACGTTAATCTCAAGGCAACAAATATTTGCCAGAATAGTTGGTGGCCTTGGTGGAAGAGCTGCTGAGGAAGTGATTTTTGGTGAGCCTGAGGTAACAACTGGGGCAGCTAGTGACTTGCAGATGGTTACTAGTATGGCAAAACAGGTAAATAAATTCTGGTGCGTTTGCTGACAGTTTTAACACTGGTATTGCCCAATTTTGTGTTTTCTTTGATAAGAGGAAGTATCTTATTTTTTTTCTTACTGTGCAGATGGTGACTGTGTTCGGAATGTCTGAAATTGGGCCATGGTCACTCATGGATTCTTCAGCACAGAGTGGTGATGTGATCATGAGAATGATGGCAAGGAATTCTATGTCTGAAAAGCTTGCAGAAGATATAGATGCAGCTATCAAAACTCTTTCTGACAGAGCTTATGAGGTAGCACTCAGTCACATTCGGAGCAATCGTGCAGCAATTGACAAGATTGTAGAGGTCCTTTTGGAGAAGGAGACAATGACAGGTGATGAATTTCGTTCCATTCTTTCCGAGTACGCAGAGATACCTGTCCAGAACAGGGTTCCTGCAGCATCACCCGTGGCTGTCTAAAGTTTGTGATAGACAGTGGTGATTGTACTATTGTATATGCTAATTGTATGTTCTAATATGATAATTGTATGCAACTAATATAAAACATTGTTGTTTCAGAAAATCAATGGGATACAATGTCATATTTCTCTTTCTTAAAACTCTAGGACATCCGATTGAATATTGTGCCTAATCAATTAAAGAAGATGCCAGTGATGATAAAATCTCAGAATAATCAAGATTTTTCTGATTAATCCGAATTTTATTTCTATTCCCACTTTTCTGGAATTTTATTATAAAGATTTCATGACTCTTCCTTTTAAAAAGATTGTTGATGTTTCATGTATCTTTTACCAGTTGTCTGAGCTGGTTATTCTTGGATCCTTGTGATTAATTGCCTTTTGCAAATGCAATTTTAAGGCCTAAATTTCATTTCAGATCTTCACCTTCCAACTTGTTGGCCAATAGGCCTTTACTAGTGAACTTTCTTGGTAACTTCAATTCCCATTGTCTTGTGTTGTTGCACCTCTCACTGTTAGCAATGATCATTTAACCTTTTGTAACTGATTCCAAGAAATGGAGAGGACCAGATCTATCTACCATGCAAGGAAAAAGAAAGTTTTCGTATAAACCACAAAGCATATATCATAATAAAACGGCAATCATTAGAGATATGGGAACAGGAAGGCAGTCTATCTGGACACAAATATGGATATCTGCACAATTAAAATTAGAATCAGCCAACCCCTAAATCGGTGGATTTGATGAAGAATTGTTCTTTTCTGCTTCATTTTTCTCATTTTGAACCCTACCAAAAGGTTCTAGTTTCTAATACATAAATGAATTAGTTGGGGAGGCTTACAAATTCCAGATTTGAATATCTATTTTGTTTTTTCTGCTAAAAATGTCGAAGAGGGTCCTTTTTTCCAATTTAGGTTTTTCTCTGTTCGAGAGTTTGCCTTAACAATCTACCTGCTATGACGTGTATTGAGCAAAATGGAATTACTATAAAGTGGATTGGGTTTCTTGCGGGGTTTGTTTTCTGTTCGGGATAAGAGCCATTACATTAACGATCTCAAATTCAAGGTTTCGGTGCATTAGTACAAGGATTTAATCATCTCAAATTTAAGGTTGTGGTGCATGACTACAAGGATTCCAGTTTCAAATCTTTGATCGGTGCTTTGTGATGAGGGCATGGGGGTTGTACATGAAGAGGATAATTCTAAGAAGTATGGGGTTGAAGTGGTAGGAATTTAGCTTCTTCTGGGTAGAGAGTGTGGTGAGATGTTGTCATGCTGCTGAAGATTAAGATGAATGGTTTGGTCCCATTTGTTCAATGTGAGTTGGAAATTAGTGGGGACATGTTCCATTGGATTTGGCAACTTCTCGAATGTCCCAGAGATTTAGGGGACAAGGGTAGTTGGAGGGGAAGTGGTACAATTACAGTTAGTGGTTCAAATAAAAGGATGCCTTAGACCTTGTTGGTTAACAAAATTACATAGCGAAATATTGACAACAACAATGTATTTTATTCATCCATAGGGTTACTTAAACTTGAGACCGATTACCAATGATATAGTCCTACACACACTTCTGCCAACTTGGCAGCTTATTACAACACAAACACACGCGCAACTGTAGGCTTACAAGCACATCAACACTAGTTGCCTAAATGATTCAATCCCTCCCAAACATGTACCCAAATCTCTACATGTTATTTATTGTTATCAATTGCAACCTAGATTCTTAAGTTTCTACCAAAATATGAATACCTTTAGCAAGTCTAGTTGCATGGTTATATAGATGTAAGCCCTGACTACTTACAATATATGTATCGAAGCCACAAGCGACATGTATGACATTGGATGTGTCCTAATCATCTATAAAAGACAGGGCTGAAAGGTTCGTAACACAACTTGAAGCAATGGAGTTGACTCAACTGTTATAATTATGGGTTAGGTGAATCATTGTTAGCCCCCTCGAACAATGATGTGTTTGAACCTTGAAGATTACACTCTTGTTGCACCCTTGCACATACATTGAACATTGACCTTCACATTGAATGCTTGCCTGCTTAAGACAACTTATACAACTCTATGCCCTAATAGGTGCATGTCACTCATTGTGCAATGATTCTCATTCTTTCGCAATATAGTTGATAAAAAAATCTAATAGACATTCTTGCACAAAGATAGTAAGCATTGTGCCAACTTGAAAGGCACTTCTGAGGGTATAACAGACGTTCTGTGCAACTTGAAAAGAGGGGTTCAAAATGTGGGTGAGAGTTTTGGTAATAGGGAAAAAGATTTCGTGGATTGGGAGGCTAGATTGCTGTGTGCCGAGTTGACTGCCGATACTATTCTCACTGTTAATAAGAATCTCATACAGAAACTGAAGGAGTGCAAACACAAAATAGAGGTCCAGAACAAGAGAATTGGGGGTATTCAAGCAATTTTTGTCATGCAGGAACATAGGGTCTCTATCCTTCAAGATCAAATGGCCAAGGAGGACAACAAACCCAATATGAAGCTCATGCTTAGTAGTTTTGACAACGATGAATCTAAGACTGATGAGGGTTCTGATATGGAGGCCATGAACACCTAGATTAAAGACAAGGGGAGGAAAGCCTAGAGGATCCCGCGAGCGTAAACACCCAAACTGTGGAAAAGGAGGAGAAAAAGACCTAAGCGAGTGATCATTAAAGTTGCAGGCAAGAAGGATGGCGGGTTGAGCACCAAATCCCGTGGCAAGGCTATGGAGAACTAATGGTTGGCCTTTGGCTGCCCTTTTTTCTTTGTCCTGTTGGTTGTTCTTTTTAGGTTTTTAGTCAAAAAATGTATTGTTTAATATGTTGAATTATGGTAGTCTGACTTTGTTTTGTGGTGGTCTGCTATCAAGTCTTTTTGACCTAGCCTCCATGGCTTTTTGTTGTGTTTTTTCTGTTTAAAACTGGTTTCTTTATGTTCAGAGTTTTTTTTTGGTCCCCTTAAAACCAAACTCTTTTTGCCTTATCCAAAAAAAAAAAGATAGTAAGAACTGTGGATTACATAAGAATTGCATGTAAATGACAACACTTTGGTGGCACATTTATAAACATAGGTGCGCTAAATAGGTAGGTGCAAAACACAACGTAAAACATTGCGCACTTGCATGCTTTGCAAAACAACGACGACTATGTACAAAACAAACCTATGAACAACCAAAAAAAATGTGCACTGTTCATCTCAACAAATTTTCTAATCATGTTTCTGGTTGATACAATATTACAAGTGAACATGGATGCTCCTATAATATACACCTTGGATAAGAAAATGTGTGAGTTAATTTCTCACACGTGTGCCAAGTGGTGGAACCACTCTTTCAACCTTTTGGCAAAGTCTTGGCTTGCTTGCACACTAATCGATACTCATCGTCTTCCAACTGTTGGTCTCGGTTGGGAAAATCGGCCTCCACCACCAATGTCAAGTATGTTCCTCTGCACTGTTGTCCCTGCTCTCTCCAAGCCGACTTCCTATATCTACAATGGGTGCCTCTTTCCTTCTCCACATCTTATCATCTTGCACATCGTCTCTATGCATCGTTTGTAGATAGAAATGTCCATTGTTCATCCTCTTGCCCACTTGCTTTTGCACTATATCCTCTCACACTGACCTATGCAAATTTTCCTTGTTATTTTATCTTCTTCCTTCACAAAGCTCCCTCGCACTTTTGCGGATACTCCATCTATCCTTCTTTACACAATGCCTTGTTGCAGTACAATGTACGTTCTTCCTTCATCCCTCAAGATCCGACCTTCCTTGCGCATAACTATATGAATATGGTGTGCTCCTTTGTCTTCACCCCTCTACAATTTTTGAATGTGAATGTTACCATCCTTTTGGGACTCTCATTCTATTAGCTCTCCAATCATATAACATCTCCTTGTCAATTTTTCATGGCCTCCCCAACAAAACATAACACACATCCACAAGTAAGATATCACAAAACACCTTGTCCATGACACTGTTGATCTTCATTTCCACTTTGCATTGCTCCTACACTACGCTAACTTGTTCTTTTACTAGCCAAGTTGCCATGTAAAAAATCTGTATGTAGTTTGTGCTCCAATTTTAACTTCTTCACCATCTTTGCAGAGTATTTCCACTATCCAACACTAATATGTAGCATTTCCCCTTTTCCTTGCATCTCATTCGAAAAATGTGTTTCCTCTCTTGTGGGAACTCTTCTCACTTTCCCGCAACCTTCAAGACTATCCTCACTACAAGTAACATTATCTTTCCCCAGTTTCATCTATGAGATGCAACATTCCTTCCTCATCAACTTGTTTGATATCACACTTACATCCTTCCTATTCCCATAATCATCGTGTGCACATGGAGACTCAAAAGCACGATATCCTACTTTTCCACATTGAAAACCATGTGCTACTAAATCTTGTTCTTCGACCCTTCCCTCTTGTGGAAGTGGTTCTACCTATGCTTTCTTGTTCTTGCACACCACTTGTGGTTTTTACACTTTCTTGTTCATGTGTCTCTAGTTCTCTACCAATGTCGACCTTGCCCTTGGTCCTTTGTAAATTCTGTATGTGACCTAGCTTTTCCTTCGCTCTCAAGGTACATTGGTATGCCTCTTCCACCATCTACATCTTTTCTATGCCAATATCATCTTAGATCACCCACAATAATCCATTGATATACCACATTATCTTCTCTCGATCCATTTCTCTATGACCAACTTGAATTGAGATCTTGTAGAACTCCTATGTCTACTCATTCACACTTAGCTCATTTTGTCGCAAAGTTTGCAATCTCTTCAACAAATCCAACAGGGATTCTCCAAGAAAAAATATCCCTTTTAGCTTTGCAGCCATGCACTCCCACTAAGTGATCTCGTCTTTACCCTTACTATTGCACTCTAGTTGAACTTCTTTCCACAATAATATTGCATAACTTTTCAACTTTGTCTAGACAATCTTTAGTTCACACTTATCTGTGCTTTCATCAAACTCAATTTATTCTTCCATCTCCATGAACCAATCAATTAACTATTTTGTGTTCATTGTCCTTGAGAAATAAGGAACCTTTATTAGCATTCCTTTTCCAATCTTTGACAAAGTCTCTCTTCTCCATAAGCCAACTGACAATGTGTTGGATCTACTTCATTCACACCACCCTTGTTTTATTCTTGCATTTCTTCTTTTTCATCACTTAACATCATCCATTAGGATGAATTCTCTTTGTCTTGTTGGGAAAATCAAGCTTATCTACATACAATAAGTAAACACAAAGAACTACTAACTATGACCCTACACAATATACAAAATTGGCACACAAGATAGACACATGATTCACTTGGGAAAACACTTTCAAGTAAAAAAAGTGAGCACAATAACCTTGTTTTTATTGTATTAAACTTTAACCCATCTTACGAATACCACAAAGAAACCTTCAAGGCAATGTAAAACAATATTTAGTATTCCATGTAGTTATAGAAACTACAATACAATAACTCATTCTATCATCTCATCCTATGCACTTAACCGCACATTGATATAACGTCGTATGAGTTGTTCTAACCACTTCTATCATTTACACGTAAGAGTTATGCAATATATCAAAACAAACATACATATGATCTAGTCTATATAAATTAATGACCAATATACAACATACATGTGCAAGATAAACAACTAAAGAGGGATAGAAATACTTGTAGCATGTATGTGACCACTGATGCATAATCCTCCAAAGAGATCAAAACAACACCGAGAGATAATCGCTATGGGTGGAGAATGGGAAAGCTAAACAAGAAGACCTCTAGTTCTAACTCACAATGGTGACCCAAAATTCACAAAGGTAAGCTTCCAAGACTCCAAGTCAATAAGTAAATATGAAATAATGCGTAAGTATACAAGGCAAAAGTAAGTGTTTTGTGATTTTAATTGGTTAGTTAGAAAAATAAAAATAAACACCATCGTCCATAGGTGATGACATCATCCTTAGGGGGAACCCTAAGGTCAAGAGGTGAAAATCATGGGAGATGGAGGCTTAGAAGGTGAATACAGACAAATGACGAAGGTCCAAGGTGACCGAAATCAAGGATGATAACACACAATAAGTAAAAATAAGTAGACATAGTGAGACAAGTGGACATAATGGATGCAATGTGTGAACAAAGGGAAGGAATGAGGAAAAGCTAGGGTAACTAAGGCATAATAACAACATATCTCAAATGCTATGGTCTAGCCCACATGACCAAGTCCTATCACACCCTAATCCCAGAAGGTCCCTTAAGGTACCCGCTCAAGAGGAGAATGCATCAACCCCTCCACAAAAGAAATGGCCAGAAAACAATGAAAGTATGGTGTATACATATACCCCAATCAAAGATTATCGCGTGTTACAATAGTGAAACACAAGATGGCCTACGAAAAAATATCTATGCAATACATAAAATTGGAAGGAAATGCTGAAAGTAAGGCAATAATGAAAGTGTTGTAAAGAAATAATGAACTCCATATACAATATACATACCTCATACTTACCTGCCGATGACGTTAAACTTGCATGTGGCGGGTGCAATAACTATTTAGAACCCTGAAGAAGAAAGATAGAAAAGTAACACTAGAAGATAATCGGTAAAATAAGACATAAATTACCTAGCTAGGAGGTCACGAGAAGGATGTGGTTGAGTGTCGAAATGATGAAAAATTAGGATTTTTCGCTGAATTTGGTAGGAATATGAGTGTAATGTTTCAAAATGAGAGGTTCACCGCCACAAGTGTGGTGAAATTTATGAAATATTTTAAGGTTTTGTAGTGTTAAAGATACAAACATTTAAAATTTGGAAGGAAATTACATCAACACCAATTATGAGAATTGCTATGAATAATAAAGGGAGGAATTCATTTGTCATTTTGATAGTTTGAGATTGAGAAAATGAACTATGAGATTACCCAAAGTGAGCAATTTTGCCGATGGGGAGAGTACGAGGCGCCAAATGAGGTGGTCGAGACAATGCACATGGTGGTGCAAATCCCAAGGTAGGCATTGTTTTTAAATTGGGAAGGGTAGCCAAGGGAAAAAAATAAAAATGAATGATGAGAAAATTTAGTTGTCAAAATTTTCCCCAAAGATAGTTGAAATGTAGATTAGGTCAAGGTCTCGGTGGGTTTGGGAGCATTTTGATTTTTGGAGTCATTGTGTTAAGTTTTTGAATTTAATGCTAAAAATGTGGCGGGACCCTAAAATCAAGGCCATCGACCATTCTAGGATGACCAATCACCACATGGCTGATGACGTTTGGCTGAGGGAAATATTTTAGGGTGGTCAATGGCATTTTTCTAGTATTGTTAATGGTGTAAGGGAATGAGGAAATTTTCTCAGGGATTGATGGCGTTAAGCCAATAGAGCCACTATAGTTGATGAATTTGAAGTTTCGATACTTCGAGATGTTTGTTTTGAGGATGAATTTGAATTGAGACATGATGAGTATTTGTTGGTTGATATTTTTCAGGTGCGATAGATGATTTGAATATGGATATTAGTGGATGTATCGTGGTTAGTGGAGCTTTTACGTGGGTTATCTACATAAGACATTGAACACTTATAGGGATTCCATTTTGGAAGTATTAGGTAGATGATGTAGATCCCATTGAATCCATTATATTATATATATATATATATATATATATATATATATATATATATATATGTTTTTGGGCCATTGGGATTTTAGGTCCAACACTTTCAGGTGGAGGGTTAGTGCAAAGAGTATAGAGGGGGAAGTGACATTGCAGTATGTTCACACAATTTTGGGGTTATCTATTCAGGGAGTCTACATGTTTTGTGATGTACTGAAAATTACTACAGAGAGGAGTGGACTGACACAATGGGCCAAGACCATTGAGGAGTATCATCCAAGCTCACTAACAGTCTATTTGAGTGCCATGTTTTCTACACAAATTTTGGATATCCAGAAGGATATTATTAGTATGGTTGTGGTTGATTCAATAAAATTTGTTTATTTTATTAAAATATGAAAGCAATGATTGCTACAATGATGTATAATGAAATACAAATGCTAGGAAATTTATTTGATCTAATTATGAAAGCAAATGAAAGAGATAGGGCACTTACCTTGATTTTTCTTATCCCAAAGTATTTATGGATTGGACGAACTATTGGAACATAAACTTAGACCATTGCGATCCTACTCAAAAAAATGCAGAGGGGCTGGAAATGCGTGGGCATGGGTGCCTGGATAGGAGCAAGGGTGCTTGCAGGTGCCCTAGACATCCGGAATACATCATAGTTTATAGAAAAGGTTGGGATCTGGTTCTGAAACTGTCGCTAAGGTCTCACACTTGTTCACATTTGATTGCCTGAACCTCACACTTTGACTGCGGGAGTACCTATAAATCTGCAATACAAAACCCTCCTACAAAAGCCTAAGAAAGACATCAAATCCTAAAAAAGAAAGATGCAAAATGAGGGGTCAGACTGTCCTTAGTTTTCAACTACTAAACTTATGACTGAGCGCTGCACTACATCTCGGACCTAATGTAATTCTATGTGATTGTGTGTACAATAGTGCTCCTAGGTTTCCCACGCGCCGATGATGCCAAGATATTGGGCGGCAGTTAGATAAAATGCAAATGTGTGGATGGAAAAATGAATCCCCCTTCTTATGCAGTGTGTATGTAGAGTAATGAGCCAAAATGCAATCCCTTTGATATTTAGATAGATAGCCCTTGATATAAATTTCCGGCCATTATAATGGTATGTATGTTGTGTTTATATAGGGATCTCTTGCTTGAATTTCAACACTAATGACCCAACATGACGAATAGTACCTCGGGATATGAGTAGGAAAAATGAAAAGATTGACATCAAATGTCAAAAATAAGATAAAAAAATAAAGATGTCACAAGCGCCCAAGATGGACAAGAGTGCCTAGGCGTTAGTGTCTAGTCTTGGGCGTTAGTGTCTAGAGACAACAGACAGAAAATGTGTGAACATTGAGAGACATGGATTCCTATGACCTGACTAAAACTAGGTGTATGAGTGAAAAGTGTGTAAGGTTAAAACAATAGAAACATGCAAGACAAACATATTGACTATACAATGGTCCATCAATGAATACTTTCCTTACACAAGATACATATATAAAACAACACACTTGGCGGTATAGTAAAATAGTAATATGTGCATGATTTTGTGTCTACATTTGTCCCCCCTTTATGCTATTTGAATGAAATTCAAGTAGAGTAAAGGAAATAAGGAACATACTTGAGAAGAGTTTGGATAAGCCCAGTTGCGGAAGTACGCAAAAATATTGTAGAAGTATCCCCATAATAAGAACATATAATGTGGAAAACCATGGATTGATGTGTCGACCCAGGTGGTGTAAATCGAGATGGTGAACTGTTATGAGGAGCACTAAGCGAGATTAATGATTTCAATTTTGAGTGATTGGATATTTTCATATTATCATTGATGGAGATTTTTTAGGGGTAGGGAGTGATCAGTTCCTAACTTGATTTTGTGTGTGTGGAAAATTGAGGATTTGGGTGTCCTGCCGCCAGAGGAAGAGTGTAGGGAGAAAGGTCTAGTTTTACCCTCCAACTTTAACTACATCCTCAAAAGATCTAGCCACTGCAAACGAACAAAGACCAAATTTTGTTCATTTTGATACTTTGTTCATTTTGTTCATCAAATGTGAACAACCCATATAAGAGCAACATAGGAAAGGCAACGACATCTCATTTCCCCCATTTCGAGGGTGTCGCAATATGTATGAGGTGGCTTCCATGCTAGGTCATCTAGAAGTGGTAGAGAATATAGAGATAACTTCCCATGTTAGGTCATCTGCGAAAGTGGTGATGTAACTTCCACGTTAGGTCATATGGGAGAAGTGTGATATGCTTGTGTCAATTGATTGATGTGATTTGAATAGTAGAAGATTTGTGTTTGAGATTTGAATGTGTTTGATTGGTTACTCATGGAGATATTTTACACTTGTTTCCCCCAAATTAGGTCATTAGGGGGAATTGGTATAAAATGGTGTGAAATGTTGCGTGATATATGAAAAAAATGACAAATTAGAAATGTAGAATGATTGCATAATGGTGTGAGGGGAATTATAGGATGACCCTGATTGTGTGCCCCCCGTTTTAGGTGAAAGGGAGAGTGATGATGAGGACGAATACTGATCCGAAAGTAAATGTATGATGATGTAATTGTGATTAAAGTGCAATATAGGCAATGTTGTAAAATTGTTTGCATATTTTGTTGGAGCTATGATGAGTAGGAATATATTGTTTGTGGAATGTTTATGATATGATAGTAAGCTGAATTACGAAGAGAATAACGTAAATGGGACAAGAATCAAAGTAACGAAGCTCAAGATATGAGAGAAACCGTGTGATGTGTATTAGTTGGAAGAATGAGCGCAAATAGTGACCATAACAAGGTAGGAAATTATAATTTACTATAAATAGTAATAGGAAAAAGTGAATAAGTATTTCATTTGACCATTACATGAGTGTGAATTTGAGATTTGACTATGTGAGGATTCCATAAGTGAGAGCTCCGCAATTGAGTTGATTCAATATGGTGGCGGCTGTTGTGGTGTCACGTATGATAACAAAGTTGGCAAGCATGAATTTTGTTCAAACATTGTGCTGAAATTAACTATTTTTCATGAATTTTTGCAAAAAAAATATTTTTGAGTTTTTAGGCATTTATGACCTAGGAAAGAATGGAAAAGGTGCTAATGACCTTCAGAATTCCAATACCTAGATATGGGCACTGGTGACCTGCTCTTAAGTGCCTACATGCTACTCCTGGGTGTTGGCAACCCAAAAGGCCTGATTTTAGCCCAAAATGTTGTGAATGCAAAAATTGATGGTTGTTGATGGTTTTGTTAGGTGTTTTTACGCGTATATGAGGTAATGATGTCATGTTTGTTTTCGTTTTGTGTTGTGTGGAGGGATATTGATTCATGGGAGTTTCGTGGTGGTCGCCATTTGAGCACATTTTTAGGATTAGGTTTGTCAGATGATGAGTGGGATGTACTAGACCGTGTTGGCTTGCGGCACATAGCATGGATGGGGGAAGTGCCTCGTAATATAATGATGATCACCGTATTGTACGAGAAATGGTGTGTATATATGTGCACATTTGTTTTGCCTACTGGAGAGATGATTGTGACTTTGGATGATGTATATCGCATGCCTATTGTTGGTGAGAGGGGTCAGGTGATGGCTGTAGACAATGCACAAAGATAGATGAGGGATGCTAGGCGGTACTTTACAGGTCCCTGAGTTCACACTGAGGTCCATATTAGTTTGGATGCTATATCGAGGTCAGAGGTTCCATGATTGCATAAATTTATTGTCGTTGTTATTGCTTCCTCATTTGTAATAAAGGGTGGTGGTCTAAACATCTTGCATAAGATGCATGATATTTTTCATCATATATAGGAGGATGGGATGATATATGCTTAGGAACGATGTGTATTAGCCCATTTGTACATGGATTTGTATAGGTTTATGCAGGAGGAGCATGGGGGTGGACTAGGGGCCACCACTTTTTTACATGTGTGGGATTACGAGCATATTGCAATACTGAGGCCACTTGGTGGGCCTCACGTAGAGTGAGCGAGGCTAGATATATTTGTTGTGAGATGGGTAGGTGTGCAGAGTAGGAGGATAGATACTGATACATATAGATTGATGCTGGATCACATGGGGCTAGGGGCCATCATCTTGAGGCCATATCGAGAATATGGTGGATGACCAGAGAATGTAGTGGAGCTTCGATGTATACAACATACTATGTGGCTAGAGGATAAATTTCCTAGGGTTGTTGAGCTATTTCAGGGAGAGCTTGTATCATGACAGTTTGACATGGCTCAGGATGTTCCCGCAGAGCCGTATATATGGGTGAGAGCCATAAGGGTACCAAGGAGGGCTAGAGCGAGACCAAGGCCCACAGGGGCACACTTAGTACCTCATAGTCTAGATGAGTCCGATACGGCCATAGGGCCAATACAGGTTGATGACATAGGGTGTAGAGAAGCGTATATTGCGTGGTGGGTAGTGCATTGATGGGTGCTACTATATCCAGTTGTCGATGCGATGGGAACATAACTAGTAGAAGTGAGGGGTAGGAACTTTCCCCTGGTGGTGATGATGTGGAAGTGATGAGAGAAAAACGTGAGTATATGTGTATTGATATTTGTGGATTTTTACGTATTTATCTAATGGTGTCATAGCGTTTAGAACTAATGTGATGTTTTGGATGGTTGCAGGGGATGCTTATTGGTCGTTGATTATAGATACTTCGATCCACACTTTGACACAAAATGTTCCCATCGATGTGCTTAATGGAGGTAGGATGATAGAGCAGGTAAATGCCATTGCGGATGAGCATGCTCATCTATTTGAGCCAGTGGAAATAACTACTTGTACCGTGCTATTGAGTGAGTGAGATGAGGCGCGAGAGGAGACACAACGGGCTAGAGAGGCTACGAGTGGGGGTTCCTTAGCACAAGATGTATTTGTGAGGTTCACGAAGCTACAAGGTCGTTTTGCGGAGTAGTCGATTGAGATGACATTATTACACAGGAAGGTAGAGAGGTATAGGGGCCGCAACCAGCATCACAGATTGAGTGGCGATGCCTCTAGTTCTTGAGCTTCCAAAGTTATAGATAGTGATAGTGATGATGAGATATGATGTATATGTATGTAGGGGCTTCCCCCAATGATTATACTATGTAACTATGATATTACGATGGTATATAGAAATGAATGATTGTCATTATTAAATTGTGTTATATTGATATGTGATGTGTCGAGCATTGTTCGTATGTGTTGATTTACATTACATAATTATTAATATTTGATTACTGGATAATGATGTTTAATTTGATAATAGATAGATAAGTAATGAGATAGTGTATGAATAATAGTATATAGTGTGATTGCTCCATGGGATATATAAATGATGAAAAGTGTATTATGTGTATGAATAGAGATGTGATGAATTATAAAGTATGTATAAGATGAATGAGATGATCACAAAAGTGTATCTAATCGCATGTTAGTATGATGAAGAGGGGGGGAAAAATAACGATGCCCCCCAGTGTGTGAATGATGAGGTTAATTGATATAAGACCCCTCAGTAGTAAAGAATGAACCATAAAGCAAGAGTGCGTCATTGGGGATTAGTTTGGTGATGTACGCTATTGTTAGTGCAAATCTACAACACCCCCTAAATGACCTTCAGATCTGTAGTCCAGAATTGGGTCATTTAGTGTGATTGCACAACATTGAGTTTTCTCCAAGGTGTGGGACCTTGCAAGGTGAGAAAACTCTCCAGAGAAAGCTGGTTCTTACCCCTCTGTTTAGGTGTATGCATGAATTTTGTAGAGGTTCAATGCTAAATCCTACTCTAGATTCCAAGGAGACATAGTTAAAAGATGCAAAAGGAAACAAAACTAAGTAAAAATGGTGATACACCAAAGGAGTGATGGACCTCTATTTTTTGCAAATAGACACAGATCATAAGAATGCAACACTAGAACATGCACAAATTACCAAAATGTAATGAAGGATCAGAAGGAAATAATAAACACAAGAAAGGATTGAAAATTCATTCACAGAGCATGCTTTATCATTCCCAGTTTTTGATATGATGCATTACAATGGAAAGGAGGAAAAAAATGTATTGCAGTTCCACTGAGAGGCCTGAAACTCCATGAATTCATGTGCCAAGGGGAAGAGGGGAGTCTACAAGAACAAAAATGTCCAACCCTTTACAAATGAGCCAAAACTGGCTTTTAACGATGAAGCAGAACAAAGGAAAGGTAAAAAACATGGGAAAATTGATTTGAGATCTCCAACCACTGACAAGATTCATTAAAACAGCAAGGGCACCCTCAAAAATCCATTTTTTGATGCATTTGGCCATGCTGGAGAAGAAATGAGTGCCATACTTCATCAATTTTGGTGGTTGGGGGTCAGTTCTGCATTTTTTCCTGTGCTAGAGACATTTCTTCATTTTTCTCCCACAAAACCCCACCAAAAATAAAAATTGAATAGTCCATCATGTGGATAATTTCAACATTTTTCCAATGATACCAAAAATGTGAAAATCTGAGCTCTGGATCAAAAGATATGGCCCTCTGAAGATTTAGGGCAAAACTAGTGAAATTAGGGCAAAATTAGGGTTCGCGGGCCAAATTTGAAATTTTCCCTCTTTTTTCAAATTGGGAAAATTTCCCAAAAAATATCCACACCCCACCTCTACTGAGCCACATGGCACCCTCTGATTGATCCACGGGCTCAAAACAATCATTTTTTCCCTTTTGCGAAATTGGAAAAAATTTCCAAAAATCCTCTGTGGCCCCGATGCCACTCCACTGATGTGGACATGTGGTGCCTTCTGATGCGGTGTGGAGGTGTGGCTCAAGTTTTTACCTTTGCACCTTCACCACTTTGGAAAAATTTCCAAACTCCTCCTGATGCCCTAATTCCCGCTGACATGTGGACACATGTCAGCTTCTGATTGGTTGGGGAGGCACGACCTAATTTTTCCTCTGACACATTTTGACCAAAAGTCAAAAACTTGAAGTTCTCCCACCGATGCCTGCCGCTCTGCCTTAACATGGCATCATTTCATTTCCTTGTGGGATTTTGGGCCGAAATTTTCCCTTTGAGTTCTTTGGCCAAAAGGCTAAGTGCCAAAATTTTCCCGCGGGTCCGCCTTGGGAAAATTTTCCCTCCAAACTCCGCCGAGCCATAACTCAAAAAATACAAGGAGTTAGGAGGACTTCTTTACCTTTCTGGAAAGGGGAAGAAAAATCCTATCTGATGAAGCCATCTCTAGGAACTTTTGAGTGCTTTAAAGTTGTAAAAATATTCTGCAGCAAAAGGAAGGAAGAATGAAGGCAAGTTAACCAAAACAAGCATGGGCTTATTTTGGATAACAATTTTGGCAACTCAGAGGGGTCATCTGCCTGCTAGATGAAGTGACCAGCTGCCTGAAGTAATCCATTGGGAAATGGGGTCATGAACTTAACTACTTGTTACTCTCAATTCATTAGAAAATCTCTAAGATGAAGATTGTGAGAGTAGAAAATTACTTTGACCTGGAACATGATCTGCAAAAGATGCATCCTTGGGGCAACAAAACCTGTGCCAAAGCACTTAGGGAAAATGTAAATCTAAGCTACAACAAAACAATGTGCATAAGCACTTGGAGGAATGAAAAATCTAAGCTAATATGTACAAGGTGAGAAGTTTCCCTTCTAGTAGCAATGCTTTAGATGGATTCCATTAACTAGAATCTGCAGTTCCTCACCATCCAATGTAGACAATTGGAAGGCATTGCTGTTTTTGCATTTTGTGACCATGTAGGGGCCACTCCAAATGGCATCAAATTTTGAATGCCTTCCTGGATTTTCTTGGTCTGCATCCCATTTCAACACTAAATCTCCAACTTGGAAAGTTCTAGCCTTAGCTTTCTTATCAAAGCTTCTCTTGATCAATGCTTGGTCCTTTCCATTGTTTGGGTTGCATGCTCTCTGATTTCTTGGAGTTCCATCAATTCTGCATATCTAACCTCCATGGGCTCATACTCCAACAATTCCAATTGCTTCATGAGTTCCAATGTTGGCAACTCAAGTGACATAGGCAAGACTGCCTCTTTCCCATAAACAAGTCTGAATGGAGAGTTACCTGTGGATCTCTTGGGAGTTATCCTATCAGCCCATAGAGCTGATTTGAGCTTAGTGTGCCAAGTCCTCTGATTTTCATCAAGAGTCCTCTTGATGATCCTTAATAGATTCTTGTTTGTGGACTCATCTTGGCCATTACCTTGAGGGTAATAATTTGATGAAGTGCTCAAATAGATCCCATTTCTAACAGCCCATTCAGTTACCTTTGATCCTATGAATGCCAACACATTATCTGATATTATAGTGGTAGGTATACCAAATCTGGTTGTTATCCCCTCATAGAAGTCTAGAATGCTAGATTCATTTGCCTCTTTGAGTGCCACCACCTCAGTCCATTTGGTGAAGTAGTTTGTTGCTGTTAGAATCCATTTGTGCCCTTGGTTTGAGTTTGGATTAATGAATCCAATGAAGTCCAAACCCCATTGCATGAATGGTTGGTCAACTGAGATTGGGTGCAATGGAAGTGCTGCTAACCTCTCTTTTCCTGTGAAGAATGCACAATTCTTGCACCTCTTGATCCATGCATAACAATCACTAAACACTTTGGGCCAATAATAACCAGCCTTCATGATCTTGAGAGCTGTCACTCTTGGAGAAAAATGACCCCCAGCTGATCCATTATGGAACTCTTCTAACATTTTCTCAATCTGATTTGTTCCAATGCATCTCAACAACACTCCATTGATATCTTTTTTGAACAAGACACCATCAACAAGTGCATATGGAATAGCCTGCAATCTGAAGTGTCTTCTTTTGGCTTTGTTCATCTCTAGAGGGCATAGGCCTATTTGTAAGAAGTGCATTATGTCTTGGGTCCAGCAAGGAGTGAGCACACCACCATTTTCTTCTTGAACATCTCTTTGTTCTTGGTTGTCTTGCAGCACCAAAACAACATTCTTCTCTTTTCTTGCTTCAATTGGTTGACTCAAGGCCAATTTCTCACACAATCCCTTTCCTCAGACCAGCTTGGTGACTTTGATCTCAATGTCATACTCCATGACATGAGTAATCCACCCTGCACATTTTTCATTTAGATCTTTGTTGAGGAGGAAGTCTTTAACTCCCACATGAGAAACCAACAGTTGAACCTTGTTGTTTGAAACTAGATGCTTAAATTTCTTCAAGCTCCTAATCACTGCAAGAACATGCTTCTCAATGAAGGAATACCTTACTTCATAGTCCTCCAAGCTTTGGCTAAAGAAGGCAATTGGCTGCTCTGCATTTTCTTCGTTCTGTTGTACTAAAATTGTAGAAATTGTATCATCACTGCCAAATGCATAAAGGATGAAGTCTTTGGAGAAATCTGGGTTAATGAGAGTTAGAGCCTGTGAGATAGCTTCTTTGATTGCCTCAAAACTTTCCTTACCTTCAGCTGTCCATTTGAATGCCACACTTTTCTTCAACATCATAGTTATTGGCTTGACAAGGGCTGCAAAGTTTGGAACAAACCTTCGAACAAAGTTGATTCTTCCCAAGAAAATTTGAAGAGCCTTCTTATGTCTTGGCAATGGTAGTGCTCTTATTGCTTCAACCCTCTCTGGATCAATTGCTAACCCTTCTTTGGAAACAATGTGGCCTAGGAGCTTTCCTTCATGAGCTAGGAATATGCATTTTTTGGGATTCAAGGATACCCCAAATCTTCTACATCTTTGGAACACTTGTCTCAAATGAAAGAGATGGTCTGCTGCACTTTTAGAAAATATAGTAATATCATCTAGGTATATCAGCACTATTTTTTTGATCAATCCCTTGAATGCCATATCCATTGCCCTTTGGAAAGTAGCTCTGGTGTTAGACAACCCAAATGGAATTTTTCTATATGCATAGGTTCCCCATTTGGTGGTGAAGGCTGTTTTGAACTGATCATCTTCCTTTACCATGATCTTGATTATACCCTGAATAACCATCTAGCAATGAAAACCTCTCAGAGCCAGCAACAACTTGCAAAATTTACTCCATAGAAGGAAGTGGGTAGTGATCCTTGAGGGATGCTCTGTTCAAATCTCTAAAGTCTACACATAACCTGATTTCTCCACTCTTCTTTCTAACTGGAACCAAGTTTGCAACCCAGCTTGAATGCTTGATGGGGAATATGATACTTTCCTCTATTAACTTATTCAATTCCTTCTTCATGAGAGGCTCAATGTGTGGATTGACCGGTCTCTATTTTTTCCTGATGGGCTTAGCACTTGGATCTAGTTCAATTGTGTGTTGAGATAGCTTGGGATTGAAACCTCTCAAGTATTCATAGCTCCAAGAAAATACATCTAGGAACTCTTGGAAAAGTTTCATAAACTCATACCTTTCTTTCTCGGTTGCCACTTTACCAATTTGAAGTGACTTGCCTTCTCCAACTGAGATTGGCTCTGAATCCTCTCCCTTGACTTGGATGTTTGCTTTCTCCTTCCTAAATTGATCATTAGGATTAAGATGGGACTCTAAAGTCACAAGTCCTTTTGGTAGTTTGTTGGTTCTCAGCTGTACCACTTGATCACCATACTATTGTTCCAACTTTTCCTGATTTTTGGCTGAGAACTCAGCTTCCTCTTGCAAGAAATTGATGATTTGTTGGTCACTCTCAAACACTTGCCAACTTGCATTATTGTCTGGCACTGATGGCCTCACAATCACATGGATGTTTGGCTACATTTTATCTCTTTTGATACTTTCCACAACATCAAAAGTTGCTCCAACTGCTGCAAGCCTATCAGCAGCTTGGTTCTCTTTCCTAGGGATGGAGTTGATGCCAAAGCCCTCAAAATCCTCAATGAGGTCCCACACCCTATTCTTATAACTCTTGAGTAGGTCATTCTTGGCAGCATGTTGTCCTTTAACTTGATTAACAATCAACTCACTATCACCAAAGACTTGTAAGTTTTTGATGCCTCTCTTCCTTGACCAATGCAATCCATGTATCAAAGCTTCATATTCAGTAGTGTTGTTAGAACATGCAAACTGAAATCTAAAAGTTGAATAATACTTAATTCCTTGAGGTGAAACAAGCATAGCTCCTCCTCCTACACCTTGTCTACTTCTTGATCCATCAAAGAACAACTTCCATACCTCATTGTCATCTTTATGGTCTGGCTTGGTGATGCTAGGAAGAGGCTGATTTTCTTCATGCATGTAATAGACTCCTAGTTCAGATTCCTCTATTTCCTTGTAGGGATCAAAAGCATGTACCTTTCTTTCCCATTCATCAAGAGTCAAATCTGGAATGCTTCAAACTTTGGTGTTAGCTTCATGTGTGCTTGGATAATCCTCTTGATCAAACGCTGAACAGTTGGCATTGATTGGGCTTGGAGTATGAGGCTCAATGTGAAAGTTTGCAATAGGTTCAAACCTGATTGTGGCCTTGGCTCCATACCTTGTCCTAAACAACATGTGTGACCAATCAATAGATAGGTAGCCTCCAATTCTAGCTGTGAAATCCCTTGACAAACATATGGCAAAGAGTGGTGGCAAATCTATCACTGACACATCTTGCAAAACAGTGACATTGGGGCATGCATGCAAAGTAAGGCTCAAATATTTAATTACCCCAACTATTGCTACTACTGTCCCATCTAATTGCACCACCCCCTTAGATATGACTTCATATTGAAGGCCCAACTGATCAGCTATTTGCTTGGGCATCACAGAACTACTTGCCCCTAGAATCAATCATACAATTATGTACTAGTTTATCCCCAATGATCAATGAAACATAGAATGGAGGGGGCTTCAAATTTTTACCTTGTTGTCCTCCATGATTCCCCTCAGGATGAGTAGCATTTGTGAGTACCTTCTCTTGCATATGAGCTTGCTGATTTGAGGTTGACCAATTCTTCATGGCAGCTTGTAATAGATCCCTTTGTCCTGGGATGGATAGTGACTCCCACATAGATATGTTCACATTGGTCTTCTTCATTTGTTCAATGATGTTAAATGGGGATGAACCATCTCTTTTCTGACCTTTAGTCTACACATTCTTTTCTTGTACATGGGCTACAACAGCTGGCATTTGATTGGTCTAGAAGGTGGCTTGGGTTGTCCTTGCACATTTGGAACTACATTTTGCTTGCCAACACCTTGTGGAGTGATGGAAGGTTGTGAATCACTTGGATCTAATGACTTCCCTTCACCAATATTCCTCTTCTTTGACCATGTGTTAGCTGCTACACTCTGAGAAGGTGTTTGATTCATACCACAAAAATCTTCAGCCTGCCAATTCACAAGTGTAGTCTCATTTGGAGTTGTATCTTGTTGAGATGTCCCTTGTTGTTGGTTTGTTTCTTGACTCACATCACTCTCTACACCAGTTGTTGTCACCATTAAAGCTTGGTTCAAAGCACCATTGAAGCACATAGATTGGTTGTGAGGTTCACTGCATGGGAAACACCAGTCATACCCTTGAGCTATATTATTTTACACTGGCACTAAGGCTTTAGAGGTAGATGCAACATTGGGGTTATAGGGCTGAAATGGTCTATTGGCAGGAGGCCTTACTTGATTTTGATTTGTAGCTGGGTTGGGTGGCCTATTAGGCTGATATGGTTGTCTATTAGGCTGAGTTTGAGGCTGATAAGAAGGCCTAAAACTTTGAGCTTGCTACCTCTTGAGCGTAACCAGCTCATTGCCCAAATTTTACAATTGTTTCATAACTTCTTGAAGCTCATTTGAGGCACTAGAGGATGAAGTAGAAGTTTCATTTGAACTCTGATTTCTAGGAGTGGGAATAGGAGCTAAAGTAGGTGCTTGACTAGTACTTGGGCTTCCCAACTCTGGATATAAGGGCATAGGAGGCCTAGGTGCAAGTTTACCAGCTTGGATCAAACAATTCTCATCCCTAATGGTGATGTTGTAAGATACAGGTAGAGTTGCACCTCCCATGGATTGGATCAACATAGAAATGTCAGAATTTAAAGCCTTGAGAAAGTATAAGAAAGCACCTTGAGCTGATGGCCTCACTGCCAATGGGATTCTAACCCATGTTCTTTGAAATCTGAAATTGAAGTCTGTTAGCTGCTCATTGGGAGCTCTCTTGATAGTTGTCAATTGCTCCAATAGAGACAAGTTGTCCCCTTTCTCTCCAAATTGGTTATGGAGGGCTATGCACAACTGGTTCCAATTTTGGATAGAGCCTTGCCTCAAGGATCCTGAACCATTGCAATGCTTTCCCTTTGAATGAAGATGCCAACAATTTGACAACAATCTCCATCTCAACAATCTCATGGATTGCACAAACATTAGCAATGTCCTTGACATGATCACCAGGATTGGTCTAATTTTCTCCAGTAAAGTATGGGATGTTCTTCAATGCTGCAATTGGAACTAGGTTTTGTGCATTGAGAGCAAGTGGGCTGCTGCTAGTAAAGTTGACATAAGGATTGGGTTGTGCCATTCTGATTGGCCTGAGAACCCTTGTTGATTGGATGAAAGGTCTACCAGGTGGAGGAGTTGATAGAGTTCTGTTTGGTGGAGATGGAGACCTTTGAATCCTTCTTCCTCTTTCTCTTCTTTCTGGGGATAATTGTAGATAGTTAAACAATCCCTCCTCTCTGGTCCTTGACCTTGTTTGGATCCTTCTCATGAATCTTCAAGCTTGGACTACTGAAACCAGTTGATTCTATCCTTTTGGAGTCGCCAGATGTGCAAATCAAGGCTCTTTCAAGAAAGAAACTTACAACAATTACACATCAACTTTGTTGTAATGAAGATGAAGACCTCTAAGGTCCCACCGGCATGCCAAAACTATTAGTGCAAATCTACAACACCCCCTAAATGACCTTCAGATCTGCAGTCCAAAATTGGGTCATTTAGTGTGATTGCACAACATTGAGTTTTCTCCAAGGTGTGGGACCTTGCAAGGTGAGAAAAATCTCCAGAGAAAGCTAGTTCTTACCCCTCTATTTAGGTGTATGCATGAATTTTGTAGAGGTTCAATGCTAAATCCTACTCTAGATTCCAAGGAGACAGAGTTAAAAGATGCAAAAGGAAACAAAACTAAGTAAAAATGGTGATACACCAAAGGAGTGATGGACCTCTATTTTTGATAAATAGACACAGATCATAAGAATGCAACACTAGAACATGCACAAATTACCAAAATGTAATGAAGGATCAGAAGGAAACAATAAACAAAAGAAAGGATTGAAAATTCATTCACAGAGCATGCTTTATCATTCCCAATTTTTGATATGATGCATTACAATGGAAAAGAGGAAAAAAATGTATTGCAGTTCCACTGAGAGGCCTAAAACTCCATGAATTCATGTGCCAAGGGGAAGAGGGGAGTCTGCAAGAACAAAAACGTCCAACCCTTTACAAATGAGCCAAAACTGGCTTTTAACGATGAAGCAAAATGAAGGAAAGGTAAAAAACAATGGGAAAATTGATTTTAGATCTCCAACCACGAACAAGATTCATTAAAACAACAAGGGAACCCTCAAAAATCCATTTTTTGATGCATTTGGCCATGCTGGAGAAGAAACGAGCACCATACTTCATCAATTTTGGTGGTTGGGGGTCAGTTCTACATTTTTTCCCATGCCAGAGACATTTCTTCATTTTTCTCCCACCAAACCCCACCAAAAATAAAAATTGAATAGTCTATCATGTGGATAATTTCAACAGATTTCCAATGATACCAAAAACACAAAATCTGAGCTCTGGATCAAAAGATATGGCCCTCTGAAGATTTAGGGCAAAACAGGTAAAATTAGGGTCAAAATTAGGGTTCGGCGGGGTCGAAATTTGAACTTTTTCCCTCTTTTTTAAAATTGGGAAAATTTCCCAAAAAATCTCCATGCCTCCCCACTCCCACTGCCATGTGGCATCCCTGGTTGCTTGATCCGATGCAGGCTTCAAAACAATCATTTTTTCCCCTTTTGCGAAACTTTGGAAAATTTTCCAAAAATACTCCTCGCCGGCCCGCCACTCCACTGTGATGTGGACACGTGGCGCCTTCTGATGCGGTGTGAGAGGATGCGGCTCAAGTTTTACCTTTGCACCCTTCACCACTTTGGAAAAATTTCCAAAGTCCTTCCACACCCCCGACTCCCACTACTGATGTGGACACGTGGCATCTTCTGATTGGTTGGGGAGGCACGGTTCCTAATTTTTCCTCTTGACACATTTGACCAAAAGTCAAAAACTTGAAGTTCTCCCACCGACACCCACCACTTCACCTTGACACGTGGCATCATTTCATTTCCTTACAGGATTTCGGGCCAAAATTTTCCCTTTGAGTTCTTTGGCCAAAAGGCTAAGTGCCAAAATTTTCCCTGTGGGTCCGCCTTGGGAAAATTTCCCCTCCAAACTCCACCGAGCCATAACTCAAAAAATACAAGGAGTTAGGAGGACTTCTTTACCTTTTAGAAAGGGGAAGAAAAATCCTATCTGATGAAGCCATCTCCAAAAAATTTTGAGTGCTTTAAAGTTACAAAAATCTATTTGTAGCAAAAGGAAGGAAGAATGAAGGCAAGTTAACCAAAACAAGCATGGGCTTATTTTGGATCATGATGGTTGTTGATGCAATGATAGTTGCAATAAGATTAATCATGTTGACATTGTAAGAAATGAGGTGGATGATGTTGGCTAGAAGGTAAGCGAATCAAACGCTTGTCAAGAAAAGCACATAGCACATCATGAGGACAAATATGATGAGAAAAATGTAATGGCTCCCATGTGTGAGATGAAGAACGACACGATGGAGCAGATGAAGGAGGCTTATGTGTGGAGAAGAATGTAGGGTGGAGGAGATGGAGACCTTGGAGGATGCTCAATAGATGGAAGAGGAGAAGAAATAGATGATGCAACAATAGAAAAAATAGTAGGAGGATGTAAGAGATGTGTAGTATGGATATCTTGTTCTGAATCAATGAATTTGAGCATAATAGTGTAAATGATTCACATGTATCATATTGCAATTGTTTATTTAAAGCATGAATCAAGCCATGACAAAAGATGAATTGATTTTCTAGATTAATTGGCTGAAAGACTAACTGATGCATGCAAGCATTGAAGCACAAAATGTAGTCAATAATAGGTTATGTCTTTCCTTGATGTAAGCCAGGTAAGAGGTCATATGTGACTTTAGGGCCATTGTTAAGTATAAAATGACTAAGGAAGGCCTCAGTGAGAGAACCAAATGGAGATGGAGAAAACCGAGAGAGGCTTTCGTAGAGGGCCACGACGTGGTTCCATCTCACAATAAGTACTAATTGATCCAAAAGGTAGATACATGTACCATTGGAGAGCATCATCGATAAGACTATGATGAAAAGATTTAAGAAATAATTGATCATTAGAGTAAGAATCCATAGCTAGATGATAATTCTTGAGATGCAAATTTGGATTGTGAGTGCCATCAAATCATAAAAATGTAGGCATAATGAAATCCTTAGGGAATGCTAAATTGTGAATCTTTTTCAGAATAGTATTTCCATGTAAAAAATTGTTATCAATAGAAGCATAATAGGCCTTCCTTTCAAGAGTGAGAGATTGGACTTGAGATTGTAATTGACCAAAATCATGCATGATTGATAAGATATTCATGTGAAGGAATGGTAGAAGATGTGAATGGTGTATTGAGTGGTTGAAGCTTTCCATTATGAGTTATCATAGGGATGTATGAAGAAGAAGTGGAGGATGTTAATGCTGTAGGCATAATAGGTGTAGGTGACAAAGAAGTAACTTGTGGTGAAGAACATTGGATATCAATAGAAGTATTAGGAATAACATCAAAAGAGTTATTAAGAGATGAAGCAATAGATGGAGATGAATCAACATGCATGTTACTAGACAAAATATCAGAAGAAGATGAAAGCAAAGTAGAGAATTCACATTCAACATTATGCAGAGAAGTAGAGTCATTACTAGTATGTGTATCATCAATATCAAATAAAGACTTGGATGCAAGAATTTCATCAATATACAATGAAATAGGAGAAACACTAGTATGAGAGGTATCTATAGAATCACTAGAAACATTTTCAGAAACGCAAGGAGTATGAGATGCAACTATAAAATCATCCTGACTAGTATTATAAACAACATCATGCACACATATATTTTCATCATGATTTTTATTTTTAGTATTGTAATCAAGTATAAACATAAAATTGATGATAGCATCATCTAGAGTTTCAGTAGAAATAAAAGAGGGTGGAGTATGGCTTACTAAATAAAAAGGTTTACAACCAAAAAAACTTTCTGGATTAGAAACAATACTAATGGTAGAATGATAAAAGATAGTAGGAACATTGCATTCATGAGCCAACAATTGTCTTTGAGTATCATCTCAAAGAATAGTATTGTGATAGAGAGTGCTAAGTTTAGCTATAGTTGCTTCATCATAAATAGGGTTAAAACTCACATGAGGCATAGCCTTCCTATGAGGAGGATATCTAATATTAGACATTAGGCTTTTAGTGGATTCTAGGGACAGGAGTTCTAAGCTACAGGTTCACCAAAATGATTCAAAAAAAACTATTTATTTTATTAAAATATGAAAGCAGTGATTGTTACAATGACATATAATGAAATACAAATGCTAGGAAATTTATTTGATATAATTATGAAAGCAAATGAAAGAGATAAGGCACTTACCTTGATTTCGCTTATCCCGAAGTATTTATGGACTAGATAAACTATTGGAACAAAAACTCAGATTATTGCAGTCCCACTCATAAAAATGCAGAGGGCATGAGCTCTTGGATAGGACTAGGGGCACTTGTGGGTGCCCTATACCTCTGGTGGGCACCGTAGTCTGTAGAAAATATTGAGATATGGTTTCCAACACTTTCACTAGTGTCTCTCACTTGTTCTCCTTTGATCACCTGAAAGTCACACTTTAAGTGCGAGAGTACTTGTAAATATGCAATACAAAACCCTTCTACAAAACCTTCAAAAAAACATCAAATCCTAAAAAAGAAAGATGAAAAATGAGGGGTTAGACTATCCTCAACCGTCAACTAGTGAAATTATGACTAAGTGTTGCACTACATCTCAGATCCAATGTATTTCTATGTGATTGTGTGTGCAATATTGCTCCTAGGTTGCCCTCATGCCGGTGATGCCAAGATAACGGGAGGTAGCTAGATACAATGTAAATGTATGGATGGAAAAATGAACTCCCCCTTCCTATGTAGTGTGTATGCAGAGTAATGAGCCCAAATGCAATCCCTTTTATATGTAGATAGATAGCCCTTTATAGAAATTTACCACCATTATAATGGTATATATGTTGTGTTTATATATGGATATATTGCTTGAATTGTGACACTACTAACCTGACATGCTGACTAGTACCTCAGGATATGAGTGGGAAAATAAAAAATACCGACCTCAAATGTCAAAAATAAGATTAAAAATAAAGAGGACACGGGCACCCAAGATGGATAGGAGCATCTTCACGCTAGTGTGTAGTCTTGGGCAGAAGTGTCCAGAGATAACCGTCGACAAATGTGCAAAGATTGAAAGACATGGATCCCTGTCACCTGACCAAATCTAGGTGTATGAGTGACAAGTGTGTAAGGTAAAACAATAGAAATAAGAAAGAAAAACAGACTGAGTATATAGTGGGTCATCAACAAATGCTTTCCTTATGCAAGATCCATATATAAAACAACACATTTGGTGGTATAGTAAAATAGTAGTAAGTGTGCGATTTTGTGTCTATAGTGGCATGGATCTTATGCCACAAGGAAAATGGAGAAGTACCACTATTTGTATTAGTGACATAAAAGGATTCATTAGAGGCTAAGATATAATTAAGTTTTGGGATAACCACATGGGTGTAATTGGTACATGATTTATGTAGGAATCGTGATTCAGTAGAGTGTGGTGGGTCCTATCATACTTTTGGTGGCCTAAATGTATGATTGGTTCCTGATGTATAGGCATATAAGGACACCACTATAAGTAACAGGGGAGTACCCTAGGATTATACAATGGGAGAGAGGTCCAAAAATTAGGAAAATCATTGGTTATAGACGATTGATACAGGTTAGATAGGGGTAGGTGGTATGGGAGCCCTATAGAGGGATGGCGAATTAGTGGACTAGTTGGCCAAATGTAATGGTAGCCAATGGGACCTTGGATATTACATGGTAGAGAGAGAGAGAGAGAGAGAGAGAGAGAGAGAGAGAGAGAGAGAGAGGCTTACATAAATGGGGTGGCCAAGGTAGAGAAAAAATACTTTGAAGAGATCAATGATGATATTGGTTACCTGAGATAGGCGGGAACTAATGGTAGGATCCCACAGTCCAAGATATGAGGATGCAAAGGAAAATTTGATAGGTTGAGTAGATGGAGTTGTCGGGGTGAAGCATGTTGGTGAGTCAAGTGAGTATCAAAGTTATATTTATATGATAACATAGATTGTGATGTTTGAATAGATATTGAGTAGGTTACTAATGAGATATGTGGTTTGGGTGTTTTTGCAGAGTGAACCAAAACTAAGTGGAACTCAATGATTGAGGGTGCACATCACAATATTTTGGATGACATCCTGGACATAAGATATATCACCATGATGGCACATTCAATGTCAATGACAACCATAGGTTAAGTGAGTGCATTAAGACTTTTGGGAGAGGCATCTCATGAGATTAAGAGGCATAGAGATGAGTAACAGTGGGGAGTGCAAGAGATATGACATCTTTAGTATAGGGACTTCTCTAGGAACATACAACATTAGTGCGAGAGTAAGCTATGAGACTATCAGATGCACATGGGTGGATGTGTGTCAAGAAAGTGATACAAACCACATTACAAAATTAGAGGTTCATGTGAATAGGGAAAAGGGATAGGCTTCAAGGGATTGGTATACAACCACATCTTTAGTACAATCCTTGTGTATGACTAGCTGGGCACCATTGGATCAAAGCATTGATCGAACTCTGTCTAAGGGAGGGCATGCTTGAGGGATCATTTTTTTTGTTTTGAGAAACAAATTATATATGATGATGTATAACAATGATTCATGTTGATATATATATATATATATATATATATATATATATATATATATATATATATATATATATATATATATATATATATATATGATATACCATTGTTTTGGTGATATCATGTGTGTTGATGTTAATGTATGATGTATGTTTACTTATGTGATTCCACATTCTTATTTATGCACAAATGTATGAAAATTATGACTAAGAGAAATGAAATGATATAAGTTTTTATAATTTATAGTTTTGGTAAAGTGTAAAATTAAATGGGACAGGGATCAATTTTGAAGGCCAACCTAAGTGATGAAAGATAAACCAAGCGAGAGATGATAGGAAAATGATGACCAATATATCCAAAGTAGGAATCCATGGACATAGAAACCAAAGCAAGAGAGAAAAACCCAAGTGGGAGATAACATGGAAATTAACGAAGTATCTAGGATATGAAGTAATGGTTGTAGAAACCCAAGAAGGAGAGATAAACCCAAGCAAGAGATAAATAGGAAGTATAGCAAGTAGAATAATGTACCTCAATGTCAATGTGTGAATGATTGAAAAACATCATTAATGATGTCAGCTAAATCATGTATAATTTTATGAAGGGTATAAATCATGAGGTATTTTAGATTTTTCATGGATGATGTTTATGCCATGATGGAATTATTATCATGTAGAAAAGAGGGAGTCATTGATATTTTCAGAGATTTGTGCGAGGACATCATGATAGATATCATCAAGGGAGGGATGAGAGGGGGGTGATGAATTTTATGATAACTAGAGGATGAAATAGAATGAAATGATGAAGAGGATCGAGATCAATGCTTATATGCACATAGAATGACATGATGAAGAGGATCAAGATCAAGATAGAATGAATCGAAAATTATTGTCACTATGTGATAAAAATTATTATGAGAAAAAAAGAGTGGTGCTATAGAAGAGGGTTGTGTAGATTTATTTTTTTGGTCTTACCTAACTTCCACTTTGATTTTCTTCATATGTTGTTGATAGGATCCACAATATTGAATTTATTAAGCTAAATATGGAATATATGCCTAATCTTATCACTATTGCAATAGTAAATGAATAAATAATTGAATACATAAATTAACCCAAGAAAACTAAGCCAAAATATGTGAATCCTTAAGTATAAAGAGAGGGTAAAAAGCCTTAGATGATCCACAGAGATCCTAAAGGTACAAAAAGTTGGAAAACTAGAAAAAATGAAGCACTGACTGTCACACTGGAGCTCAAAAAAATGCAAATCTAGAGAGATAGGCTAGACTGGGGCGCCTAGAGAGGGGCAAAGGTGCCTGCGGGCGCCCTAGATCTGTTTCTAGGAGCCTGGGTTTGCGGAAATGCTCAAAAAACCTCCTTTAAGGTGTTACAAGTTGTTCGCCTTTAGCCGCCTTTGATCACCCTAAGGTTGCACCAAGATCATCGAGGTCGCTGGAAACCTGCAATAAAGAATGAACCTATAAAACCCTCAAATAGACATCAAATCCTAAAAAAGAAAGATGCAAAATGAGGGGTTCGATTGTCCTCGGATGTCACAATGGTGAATTTACGACTGAGCACTACACTACATCTTAGACCCAATGTAGTTTTGTGTGTGTGTGCAGAATCATGCCCTAGGTGGCTCTTGTGCGTGTCGCACTTGATAGCGAGTAAGTAAGCTAGATGTAAAGAAATGTAATAGATGTAAAGAAAAAAGAAAAAGAAAATAGAATGAACTTCCCTCCTATGAAGTGTATGCAAAATAACCAGTCCTTGATGTCCCTTGGATGGTGCTAGATGGATGCAATGGAGCTTTTATATGCCTTGATGGATGTAACCTTAGGTGGTGTTAGCTAATGCTTACTGCTTGGTCCTTTATTATGATCACATAACTTTATATTATGATTCCCTTGTTTAAATTTCATAATTAACCCCGAAAAGGTCAACTACCAAAAAGATAAGATGCTCAAATGGCTAGAAATGACCAAAAAAGTGTGATTAAAGTACAAAGGGGACAGGGGTGCCTAGAGGGGACGAGGGTGCCTGGCGCTGGTGTCTAGGATGATAAATGTTGAAGTACAAAAAGGCAGACTGAGAAAGTAAGGGTGCAAGACCAAAAGTAGTAACAAAGAGCAAAGAAAGGTAGCTAAAGATGTGGGTTGATTAGTACTTTTCTTACTTAGGAATCGTATGAATAGTAGTATGTGATCAAGACTAGATAATTACCCAAAGTGCATGATTTAGTGTCTACAATGAAATTTTAGGATTTGTAGGTTATAGATATTTCAGGGTTTACAAGTTTAATGTAGGAAATTTAGGATTTACATAGTTAGGACACATTTTAGATTTGTTTTTAAGGGCATTTGATATAGATATTCCTTAAAGTGATAAGATTCCAATTGAAAAGATATTATATGACTCATATAACTTTAAAAGTATCATAACTGTTGTTTGTTTCTCCATTATTTCAACAAAATAAAAGTTGTGGGAAAAATTCATGTTTCAAACAATCCAAGCCAACTCAAAAGTTGAAGGGAAAAATAGACTCTGTCAAACAATCCCGCCAACCAGGTTAAGCACTCTTCAAAACCCAAAGCAGAATATGGAGAGCGACACATCCTAAACGGCCTTTCAGACCTGTCATTTTCCTTACATAATGATACAAGCACTTTATTTGAGATCCAAAGGCATTAACCACGATGAAACCCAAGTTAACGTTGTAAATTTAGCCGTAATTAGATAGTTGCAGCAAGAATTAATTTAAATGAATAAACAGAATGTTACGGGGAACTGTGCTAAATGGAGCTCTCGCTAATAGTCGTCCTAAAATCAACACCATTATGAGTTAAATCAGATTTGCACACGGAGATAAATTTGTAACCCTAATATATCCTCATTTTACTATATACAAATTGATTGATATGGATTTGTATCTATATCTGAAGCAGGGTCAATTGTCTCTGACAAGAAACTATTGTCATGTTGTTGTTTTGTTTGTTGTATCACAAGAAGAAGATGAAGGATTAAAGATTTGGGCGTAATGTCCATAGCTATATTGATTTTGTTCTTCGTGTCTTCTGAACACATGTGGCTACGGAGCATTGTAACCTTTGTAGCACAATTTTGTACGAAATTGATTAAGGATTAAGATTTGGGCGTAATGTCTAGCTATGATTTTGCTTCTTGCTTCTGAACACATGTGCTACGTGCACCTTTGTAGCATTCCCACGACATTGTTATGGTAGATGTGGACAGAAGAAATATGCAAGCCTTGAGTAGGATATTTGGGGATAATCGTGTCAGAATTCCATTCTAGTCACCACTAATCAAAGAAACAGACGAAATGAGATGAACCGTCAGATGGAATTAAACAATAATATGTCGATGACATGTATGACTTTCATCCTAACCACCAATGTCTTATCTGTTATCAGAGGGCAGAGGCCTCGACCCCATTTTGAAATGTATTCAACATAAATATACAACTACAATAAAATTTAAAAATTATTCAACACGAAAAAAAAATCTACATAATATATAATAATCATTACATATAAAAACAAAATTTTAAAATAAACTCTTATTGCAACAAAAACATTATACTCAATAAGAACATACGACTACTGGGTTCCATTTTCTAAATAAACTGTGTAAGTAGATTGTATTAAAATAATTTGTTTACGTATCGTAGCCCATTATTGTATACAGGCCTAATGTAAATTAATCTTGTCAATGGTTGGAGTATTAAAATCAATTTTCCCACATTGTATTAACCTTCTTCATTTGTTTCATCGTTATGTAGCCAATTATTGGCTCATAATATGTAAATATTGAATTTTATTTTGCATATTAAATAATTCTTAATATTTCTCCTTGGGCCGACTTGATAAAACCGACAAAATTTTGAAACCATGGAACGGTGTTGGCAATATGAAACTCGTTGGCCGACGCATGCCGCAGTTTAAGGAACATGTACATTTTAAAACAGAAAGCAATTTGTATTTCTCTTGCACTGCCTTTGCCACGTGTCATGTTAACATGTATAGTTCTACATTTTTGGAAGTTTTTGACATCTGGTGATGTACAGTTCAGTATTGAGGTGGTGTTCATGGCAGGGTTGACAAAAAAAGACCTTTTTTAATGCCTCCTCCTAGTTAGTGGACGGTGTTACTTCCGTGACAGTTGGATCAAAATAAAAAATATTATGTTGACGGAATACGACTATATCTACGTTGTCCACCTACTTCTCCGCTGTCAGAGGGGGCAAGGATGAGCTGGTAACGCCTTCGGCATAAATATAGATAAAATATGTGAAAATATAAAACTCAGAGGGGGCAAGGATTTGGTCCCTTCGGCATAAATATAGATAAAATATGTGTCTTATTTATATCCATATAAAAAGTCATATAAATAAGTATATAAAAAATGGAATTTACAACTATTGAAAAAACTAGGCCGTGAACAAATTTTGATTTGACATGCACATGTAATTTGAAATTCTAGGTACTATAAAATAAATTAAAAATAAAATAAAGAAAACAAAATATTTTCTATAAGCACCACTAAATTAGATTACAGTATAAGATGATTTGGAAAAGACTTATAATAATTGAAATGTTTGAAAGGACTAGATAATTACGGTTTGTAGGATAATACTTGATTACATAGGAATTTGAAGGTAATAATTACTGGTAGATAATACAAGATAAGTGCTAGATAGTAAAGTGAATTGATCTCCAGATATCTAAAAATTTATGCAACAACAATGTTAACCATCTCTGAACATGATATAGAAATCCTCCAGATCAGTATCTTGAAAATTCAATAACCAATATGCATACCCATATAAAAATGCCAGAGTAACCATCCTGAGTTTGGTAGATCATATCTGAAATGAATATGGAAATAGTCTTCTCCTATAAAAACAAATTTGAGTTTAAGAATGTAATCAATTGGTTCCGGTCATTAGAAACCTCATTCACCTTTCTTAGTTTTGTTGTGAATCAATGGGAATTTGTCTTTCTTACTCGAAGCCTCTAATCAGACACATTAATACTATGTAAAATGGTAAAAAACAAGATTTGCATATGGGTCCCTATCTCAATCAAAACTCCTTTGAGGGAAAAGTCTTTAATCAATAGTAAATGCAAGTGAACAAGCAAGTTGATGTATACAAGTGTCACAAACCATATCTTTCAATACATGCAACAATAATTATTAAATGTTGGAATGGTCTGGAAATGTTTAAATTTTACTTTTGGCACAAGTATATTGTTGGAAACAATAATTTTGCTCTTACAACTTCAATATCAATATTGTGTGAAACTTACCATTCAGTTATACATTCATCATCTAAACACACTCATGTATTTATAGACTTGAATTCAAATTAGGACCATATTGACATGAAATTCAATACACAACATGTTATAAAGCTAATAAGAAAAACCACAAACCTCAGTGAATTCAAAATCAAGGGAAAATGGAGCTTAAAAAGACGGTGACTAGTTATGTTATGGGTATAGTAATGGCATGACCAACTTTATAATATATAGAAATGGTTAGGAGCACCTAGGAGGGACATGAATGCCCGGGTGCTTATGTCCTAGCTGGGCGTTAGTGTCTGAGGCCATAAAAGATAAATCAATAAAGTTTCGTCAAGGTTGTAAGATGTGTAAGACCAATACAAGAATGTGAGAAATTAAGCAAAAAGGCCAAAAGGATTTGTGAACCACTAGTTTCTAGTTTTCTTTCTTGAAGTGAAATTCAAAACATAGGATGCAATACAAATATTTTTTAACGACCTCTCTCTAATCTACTTGCATAATACATAGAGATTCATGGTCAATTCTTGGCCTATAAAACTCAATAAAGAGCTCAAAAATATCGATTTAAACAATTGACAAATTTAATTTTACTTGTTCTCAACAACATTCCATATACATCATGATACAACAGGTCTTTTTTTGGGGGTCACCCATAGTGTTTAAGAGTCACAAAGAATAACTCTGCACACCTTGACATCTGAAGAGTTCAATCAGGATAATCCATGCTTAGAAGAATGTTTGGATGAGGAGCCAGCTTGATTTTACAACACTCTGAAATGTGTAGAAGACATCCATTCCATGAATTTTCATTAAGGCTGAGTCATGTCAAAATTAGTAACCGATGAAAATTTGTGATAGCCTGTTTCGAGTGACCAACATCTCTGGAAGTTACTTAATCTTCATCATTTTCTGTGCCTTGGAGGACTGATGAGAAAGAGCAGGTGAACTTCATCATTAGTCTTCCACACCATGCCATCCAATAAGGATCCCAAGTATTTGACTCCATCATTCCAGTTAAAATCTTCTGAAGCCTCAATTGGTGCACAAGTGTCTAAGGAGAGACACGTGGAGGCTAATCAGGAAATAAGGATGCTCATTGAAGCCTTTGTTAGAAGCCACATAGCCCGTAAAGTCCATTGATTCATGAACAAGTAGCAAGGGAGGAAAAATGTCAAAGCATCAAGGATGATCTGGATATTACCTCTTCATTACCTAGACTCCATAGGAGACTAAAAGATGGTGAACTTACATTTGTTTTCAGTTGACACCTTGCATAAATTGGCAAGAAGAACAACTTCACATGGGGATTTTCTAGTCATCCAACCAACCATGTCCCTCAGTGTCATACTCGCCTTGCATGGCTGCCGAACCACCGATAGAAAGGAAGCTATGTGGTGATAAACTATGAGATATAGGATTCACTACGGTGTACTGTTTCAAGGGCTCAAATTTGACGGCCTAGTCTAGTGCAAAGTAGAACTTAGGAATGTCAAACAGGGCTCAGACTAGAGACTGGTTTTGCACACTGTATCTTGTTGAATTTGGAGGCTCCACTGTCACCTACATATGGTATCAATTTATACATAGGTATTGAGTGTTGAGTTAAAATGCTCAAGCATAGTGCATTCATTGAAGCATTTTGGTGAAGGGAACAGACTATAACTTTCAATGGGTATCCAAGTGGCTCAGAGGTCAGATTTTCATAGTTCAGATCATAATCAGTTCTATCATGATTGACTCCATGCCTAACTTGTTGATGCTTTTAAGGTCATTTCATTATTTTCCAAAATATGCATTCAAGCTATCATCACCTTTGAGGTGCCTAAATTGGTATCCAAAATGAGCCCCTGCTTATTTTGGCTGACTTGCCTTCATTCTTTCCTTCCTTGTGCTTCAAATTCAATTTTCACTTATTGCAAGAACTCAAAAGATTATGGAAATGGATTCATTAGATAGGATTTTTCTTCCCCTCTCCAGAAAGATAAAGAAGTCCTCCTAACTCCTTGTATTTTTTGAGTTATGGCTCGGCGGAGTTTGGAGGGGAAATTTTCCCTAAGGCGGGCCCGCGGAGGTAAGGAGAAAATTTTGCCAAGGAAATTCGTGGGTAGGCAGACCCATGGGAAAATTTGCCAAGGCACTTAGCCCTTTAGGGAAAAAAACGTCAAGGGAAAATTTTTAGCCTGCGAGCCCGCAAAAGGATAAAGGAAAAGAAATCTGATTAAGGCCCACAGTAAATGAAATGATGCCACATGTCCAGTCAGCAGCGGGGACATCGGGGGTCAGGAAGAAATTAAGTTTTTTCCCTTTTGGTGAAAATGGGTGAAGGCAAGAAATAATCCCCACGATCTCCGCAACGGGCTAATCAGAAGATGCCACGTGTCTTGGAGCGGCGGGGCCGCGGAGGATATTTGGAAAATTTTCCAATTTTTGTGAAAAAGGGGCAAAATGATTGTTTTGAAGCCACGGATCAACCAGAAGGTGCTGTGTGTCATCAGAGAAGTGGGGTGCACAGATTTTTTGGAAAAATTTCCCAATTTGAAAAAAGAGGGAAAAAGGGAGAATTTCACCCCGCGAACCCAAATTTTGCCCAAATTTTGCCATTTTTCACCCTAAATCTTCAGAAGGGCATATTTCACCTACCAAATTTTGCCATTTTTCCCTAAGCTCAGATTTTTGTGATTTTTGGTATCATTGGAAAGCTGTTGAAATTATCCACATGATGGACTATTCAATTTTGATTTTTGATGGGATTTGGTGGGAGAAAAATAAAGAAATGTCTCTGGCATGGGAAAAAATGTAGAACCAAACCCCAACCACCAAAAATTGATGAAGTATGGGTCATTTTATTTGGTCTGTCGAAGTAGATGCATGGAAATATGAGTTTTTGCATCGAGCCCATCATTTTGTAGGCTAATTAAATGGATCTTGTCAGTGGTTGGATTTTAAAATCATTTTTCCTGCATTTTTTCCACCTTCTTCGTTCTGCTTCATCTTTAAAAGCTAGTTTTCGATCATTTGTAAATGTTGAATGTTTCTTGCTCTTGCAAGCTCTTATTTTCTCCTTAGCAGGTGGATTTGAGGAGTTTCAAACCTCCCATGGAGACTACACTTCATTTTTTCCCTCTTTGCTATTGTAACGTATTGTATCAAATCTTGGAAATGATAATGTATGTTCTGTGATCGATTTTCAATCCTCTCATGCATTTGTTATTGTCTTCTAATCTTTCATTGTATTCTAGAAATATGTGTATGTTTTGGTGCTGTAATCTTCATGATCTGTGTCTAATTTGTAAAGCAAGGAGTTCTGTACTCCTTTGGTATATCACCATTCTGTTTTTGCTTAGTTTTGTTTCCATTTCCATATTTTCTCTCAACCTTGTCTCCTTGGTAGTTTTAGAGTAGTATTTTGAATTAGAACCTCTGTAAAAATTACATGCATACACCTAAACAGAGGAGTAGGAACCAATCTCAATCTAGAGAGTTTTCCCAATTTGCAAGGTCCCACACTTAGGGAAAACTCCATGTTGTGCATTCACACCAAATTGACCATTTGTCTACAGCAGATCTGAGGGTCTATTTGGGGGTGTTGTGAGTTTGCACTAACAAGTGAAAAAGTGATGATGATGTCAATTGTTGATGTGTAGATGTTGCGAATGTGCATTTTGTTGATGTTGATTGTTGTTGTGTGTTGTTGATGTTGTGATGATGTTGACTACCACTTCCCATATGGATGAAAATGTAAAAGAGAAGAACGAACAAGTAGTCAAATATGCATGTATATGATTGAAATGTGTTAAAAGTAAGAAAAATATGTAAAATGCAAAAATGTGAAAAAAGAACATGTGCACCTAATCCGTGATGAGGAAAGAGTTTAGAAAGGATCATGTAGATGTTGTAGAAGAACGAGTTTTTTCAGGGGATGTCAAGCTAGTTGTGCCGGCCATGAGTTTTTTGGGGCGATCTCACACCAAGTCATGGAAGAAGTGTAGGGAGAAAATTCTATGTGTTATCCTCCAACCTTTAACTGCTTCCCGCAATGTAGGAAAACACTTTAGATGTCGTGTAAAATTTAAACAATTCAATCCAACATGAAAATGTGTAGTGTATACATGTCAAATGCTAAGGCCTATGTGCCTTGTAAAAGCCACTGTGTGGAGTTCTGTAGATCGTGCTGAACTACCAAATGTTGTGTAACTACCCCTGGTCACAGGAGCCTAAGAAGGGTTAGGGTTGCTCAAATGATATTTTATTGGTCTGGGCACTATCATATGTGTTGTGTTAAGGACCCAAGTATGATTTTGAGCCTTGTATGAGGCTGATGACTATGCTATACCGGTACTATGCCATGCTATGTGATGAATGTATGAAATTTTTATATGGTGAATGATTCACCCAAATGATGCCCCCATCATTTTTGGTGCATGAGATGTCACTGAAGGAGTAATGTAGCCCAAAGGAGGACTGACTGCGGTGTTGAAACTGTACCCTATAGGGGGAAGGGGATGTTCTTGGTAGAAACCAAGGCATCATAAACAAAGTGGCTAAGAGACAAGTGTTAGTACAAGAAAAGAAAAACATGAATGTAAGGTAAGCAAATAATGTGTAAGCTAAGACACAAGAATATAATGTAAACAAGAAAGAAGACAATATAGACCAAGAAAAGTGGGTTGAAAACATGGGAAATCACTCATGATGTTGCAAGAGAATCAAGGCCCGAAAAATCCAAAAGAAAACATTTTACACACAAGATAAGGGGAAAATCCCACAAACAAGTGCATGTAAAAAACAAGAAATGCCAAGCAATGTAACAGAAAATCATGGAAGCAAATAGAACCTACATAAAAAATACTACACATGAAGCACCTCTTAGCATGTTAGAAAATAAAAGGTATGTCAAAATGTGTATAATGTGCTAAAGAAATATGTTATGAAAAATGAAACAATAGAACCTACTGTGTACAAAAGTGGATGCCCCCAAGAGCCTCTATGGGACTGGTAATAGGTACTACACCAAGCATCCATACTACATGTGTAGATCTATAGAATCTGTGATCACAACTAGAAAGTAAGTGAACATGCATGTGTGTATGATAAAGAAAATGACATACAAGATATCTATAATGCATGTGTAATAAAGTGTACATGTAAAAGCATGAGTAAGCAAGAGTAAAATGCAACCAAGTTATGCAAGTATGATGTAGATGAGATGGAATGGAATGCAATGCAATGTGAATAATAGGATCTGTGTGCCCCCTGAGTGGATGTGTATGCATGCAATAAAGTTCATTTGTTATATTACCCCCTCAGCATTCAAGAATGAACTGTAAACAAGAGTGCATTATTGAGAAATGGTTCAAATGGTGTGTATGAGAAAGATTTGATCATCCAAGTGCAAAATGTAGAGTGTAAGAGTGTGAGTGAATGGGTGTGTGAGTAAACACATGAGTGTGGTGATGCCCATTTGAGATATAGGACCCTCAACAATCGAGTATGGATTGTGGAACTAGATTTCTTCATATGGTAGCGAGTACAACATGTATAAATAGATTTGAGAAATATATATCGTAAATGTGTAGATTAGATGCTATGCAAAAGGAGATGAATGTGTGAAATTCCTAGTATGTAAAGTGTATGTTAAGAAAGAGCTATTGAATGTTCAAAGTGTTTTGTTGATGGGATTAATTATATACACATTGAGTGTGTGATGTGTATTGTCAAATGTGTAATGTGTTGTGTTGATTGTACACAAGGGAGACGTGATTATGTGATGTAGAGGAGGTATAAAAACTTGAAGTATGTAGGATGCTGTAGATATAACGAGTGTGTTGCAGGTGGTGTTGAATATACACAAATAGTGTGATTATGAATACATTGAGCATTTAAGATTTCTTGTTTGGTGTTCACTAGGAATCATGTGGCGCAAGAACGTTGATTACATAGTGAGGAAAACACGTAAAAAGTGTGTGAAGTGTATAGTGTCATGGGTAGTGCAATGTGTAATGTGTCATGGATGTGTTGAGATATTTTTTGAATGTGTAAAGTGATGTGGTGATTGTTGGTAAAAATAAAATGATGTTACATTGGTTGTATTGTGTTGAATTTGTGATACTATATGGTGAGAGAGGCATTTTAAATTGTAGCTTGGTTCATGTTGATTATATGTGTTGGTTTTCAAATAGGACTTTTTAGAAGAGCAACAGTCAGGGGACAAGAAGTCCCTCCTCTTTAATGGGAGAGGTTCCCTTATTCAGAAACGAAACTTATTTACAAATGTACAAAACATTATTTTATGGTTGAAACTTGGATATTACGAAAGTGTTTTCTATGAAGGTCATCAATTACAAAAGGACTGAGGAAATGAGAGCATGGAAAAGAGCAGAAAGGAAAACATGCAGAATTATAGATATCAGAGTAATTCTTTATGTATGCGAAGTCACTGTGAATTGAAAACAAGATCATTCGTATAGAACAAGTAAGATGGAATTTAAAGACACAAAGTTCTGTAAATAACATCTGCCAGAACACAAAGTTTCTTAACGTAACATAGATTCATTATCAAGGAAACAAAGTTCCTTCTTGGTTATGCAAGATCACCGTGCTTGCAAAGTTGAAGAGTATGCAATCGATGAGACTAACGAATTTGAGATAAATGATCTTCACAATAGAAAAACAAATGAAAGCTTAGAACAGACAGAGATCAGATAGACAAAGAAAGGAAAGTCCTTCTGTATTGATTTCTCTATAATCTATTTACACTTGCAGAAAATATGCCAAGTTCTTCCTCCTTTTTTGAATGGCGGAAAGAAGGCCATTATATAGCTTACAATTCGGTTACTCTTCGTAACCGTTTCTTTTAACTAAAGAATAGTTAAGGAATGCCAATCGTAATTTCTTAACTAATTACATGGAATACGAAAGGAATGGCGAGAAGAGAAAAGGAAGGGGAAAGAGACAGGTGGCCAGTTCTGAGAGGGACCCACTGTCTTTGGAAACCGCTGCTTGAGTTTTCTTCCACGTCTCAGCCATGTCCTTGCCACGAGGGACACGCCAGAATTTTTATCTTGAGAATGACAATGAATATCTTTGGAAACTGATGTAACCGACGTCTTGAAAGTTTTGTCCTTCGTAACTGCTTCTTTAGTTCTCCCAAGCCTCCTCCAGGATCTTGATCTTCATATTGATAATAACAGAGCTGCAAACCAGGCTCGGAAAGGAGTTTCAGAGGGAGGGGACATGCGCGGGTTTTCAAATTGCAAGGGTTCGAAACAATGTAAGAATTGCAAAGGAGGTTTTTCCCGTTATATAGCCGTTGAGGAGAGAGAAGGATAATCAATGCGCATTTGAATTCATATTTTGAAAAACAGCATATTCGGGTAGAGCGGGAAAAACTAAGTATGAATGACCATTGGTTCGCTTGGGACAAGTGAGACGCGAATGCGCGAAACACGCGGCTCGGCCGATTCGGGTGAAACGGGGAGAGGACGCACAAATGCATTTTGGGACATTTGGGATGAAAAAGAGCGAAGTGCGCGACTCGGGAGTTTCGGCCGAAAATGGGACATCTTGCACTTTTTAACTTTGGGACATTCGGGACAAAAGTTCCGAAGTACGCGGTTCGGGTGTTTCGGCCGATCGGGGAACAGAATGCACTTTGGAACTCGGGACAGTTGGGACGAAATCGGGCGAATCGGCCGAAAATGGAACAGAGTGCACTTTAAGTTTGAACTTGAGAAATTTGAGACAAAAAGTTCCGGAGTACGCGACTCGGCCGGTTCGGGTGAAATTGGAACAGAGCGCACTTTTGAAATTGGGACATTTGGGACAAGAAAGTGCGAAGTACGCGGTTCGGGCGGTTCGGCCGAAATTGGAACATCTCGCACAGTAACTTCGGGACACTTGGGACAAAAACTTCCGACGGGCCCGAAAATGGGACAAATTCGGAGGTTTCGGCCGATCGGGGAACAAAATGCACTTTCGTACTTGGGACAGTTGGGACAAAAATGTCCGACAGGCCCGAAATACTTACAGAATGACCCAAAACTTAGATTTTTTAGACTTCCAAGACTTTTTTCACACCACCAGCTCGACAGAAAAGACACTTAGACTCAAAATTTTGAATTTTTTTTTTTACTTTTGACAGAGCGGGGAATTTTGAGTGGACAACAGCTGGCTCCTTCTGGGGATGACTTGGCATAAATTCAAGGAATGAGACAAGGCAAGAACTTAGACAAACTTGGTGAAGCAGACCAGTGCCTTATCCCTTGGGCCACGGAGTCAAAAATAGACCAACACAGAGGGCAACACACAAAAACAACAGAAGGGAAACACACCAAAACAACAGAAGGAAAAACACTGTACAGAATATACAAAGGGACTCCCTAGTCACCTAGGACTTGAACAACTTGAGATACTGCCCACTATAAGGAAGTGGGAGAGGGGAACCATCCATGTAATCAAGATAGAAAGAATTCTTACCAGCAAAGTGTCTGATCTTGAAAGGCCCAAGCCACAGGGAATCAAACTTTCCATGGCTGCCACGAGGTTCATGTCTTTTGTCCCATAACAGCACGGTATCTCCAACTTGGAACTCTCTGAACCTAGCTTTCTTGTCAAACAGAGCCTTTACCTTCTGCTGGTGAACAGATATCCTATCAGCAACCTCCAATCTGTCCTCGTTCAGTTTGTGCAGGTACATAATTCTCTTATCCAGAGCATCACTGAAACTAGTATCCTCAATGGCCTTCATTAGGTGCAAGGCTGGTAGCTCCACTGTCACTGGTAACTGAGCTTCTACTCCATACACCACTTGAAAAGGAGACATTCCAATAGCTCTCTGGAAAGTGGCACCAGCATTAATAAGCCCAAAAGGCATTCTCTTGTAGGCAAAGGTACCCCAAGGAGTGGTGAAGGCTGTCTTGTGTTGATCTCAAGTGTCAACCTCTACCTGATTGTATCCCTAGAATCCATCAAGCATAGATAACATTTCAGATCCTGTTACTACTTGCAATATCTGATCCATCATAGGCAAAGGGTAGTTATCTTTCAGAGAAACCTGATTCAGGTTCCTGAAATCAACACAGATGCGGATCTCACCATTTTTCTTCCTAACAGGCACAATATTTGCAATCCATGTCGAATGGTGAATAGGAAAAATAATTTTAGCCTTCAACAACTTCTGAATCTCCTGAAAGATGGTGTCAGCTATTTTGGGGTTGTACTGCCTTTGTTTCTACTTGAAAGGCTTAATTCCTGGTTTGAGAGGAATAGAGTGCTGCATATCTTTTGGCTTGAAGGCTTTCAGATCTTCATAAGAATATGCAAGAACGTCCTTATACCTTCTTAGAAGATCAATTGCTTTTCTCCTTTCATCTTCTGTACAACATTTTCCAATATTTACCCAGCTTAGGGTCATTAGAACTCCCAATATCAATCTTATCATACTCGGCTGATTGCTGAGGTCCAGTAGAAGCTTTAGATTTCACATACCTGTCATGCTTATCAAATAGTTCCTCCAGACTCACCAACCCTTTAGGAATCTTGTTTCCTTTGAGATTGATGCATCCATCTTGATCTGTTTCTTCTCCTTCGGTGACGGCTTGGTCAGAGGACACACTCTCACGAGGCAGGTTGTCACTTCCCTCAAAATACAGTTGTTCGAAATAACCCTTGAGTTCCAGGAAGGAAAGCAAATGCTGGTCATCATTGAAAACTTGCCAATTATTGGTATTGTCAGGTACACTAGGCCGATGGACCATTTCAATAGTGAACTTATCCTGAGAGAATTCAGGATGGGGAATCAGTAGTGACTTTGAGACTAGCCAGTGAATCAGCCCTGCTGTTCTTTTCTCTAGGTATTGCCTCAATAGAGAAAGCATCAAGGAATTCAATGGAATCCCAAACCTGATTCCGGTAATGCTTCAGCCTCCCATTTTTTACCTGAAAGAGGTTTCTGACCTGCTTCACAATCAACTCTGCATCACCACGAGCCAGAAGGTTCTTCACACCTTGTTCTTTGGCCACTTGCAGTCCAAGAATGAGAGCCTCATACTCTGCTGTATTATTAGTGTTTCTCGAACTGTAACTTAAATGAAAAGGGGTGTGGGCTTCCTTCAGGTGACACCAGCAGAACACCAGCTCCAGAACCAGCTGAGGAACAACTTCCATCAAATTCTAAAATCCAAACACCATTGGGATCTTTAGGTGACACTTTGGAGGGTTGGATTTCATCAGGGGACAGAATCATGTAATTACCATGCCCCATATCCTCATAGAGTATTTGTGCCTTAGGATCATCCTTTTTCTGCACAATATACTCAGACTGCTTCTCAGGTAGTATCTTCTTCATGTGTCCATTGACAGGTATGAGTGCATGTGACCAATCCATTTGAATCTCCCCACCCACATCTTTACAGAAGTTTCTACTTAGCAACATTCCATAAGAAGGAGGAATGTCTGCTACTAGGATGGTAGCCAAGACTTTCTTTTCAGGCAAGCAGCAAAAGCCACTTGTGCATCTTTAATCCTTCCAACCAGAGGCACTTCTTTACTCTCCATGGAGTAGCAAGATCCATAAGTACGAGTGAGGGTCAAGCCTAAAGCATGAGCTACTTTAGCAGGCATGACATTATCTGAGGCTCCTGAATCTATGACACAATTACTGAGCCTATGGCCAGCTATGAGAAGTGTTACATAAAATGGTTTAATTTTGTCACTAGGGGAGGTGACAGCAGCTACCAGACTTGGCTGTGGTGCAGAAGGAGGAGTAGGTAAAAGGCCTTTAGAAGTGGTCTTAGAGTTGGAATTAACAAAGTGGATCATTTTGGCAAAGGCTTTGGGATGGGTTTGATAGTACTCAGCTTCTGAGATTTGTACCTTGGTCTTTTTCAGGTGATCAACAATATCAAAGGATCCAGAAGTGGACGGGCCATCATCATTTGGAATTCTAGGCTTATCAACTTTAGGAGAAAAAGAAGAAGCAACTTTGGTAACTGGATTGATAGGACTCACCTTCTGTGTAGACGAAGTAGGGATAGGAGATCCTCTTCTTGCAATTACAGGGATAGTTGCCGACTGCTCCTTGGATTTCTTAGGTGGCTGGGTCACCTTCTCCCTCTGCTTTGTCTGTTCTCGAGTCATGACAGCAAAAGATTCGCTGTTCATGTCTGCTACCACTTCATCATAATCATCAATGCCCTCAGTGGTAAAGAAATTCACTCGAGATCCCTCAAGTTCCTCTGCCTCATCATCAAATTCCTCCAAACTCCTCACAAGCTTCGTTATCTTCATCATCATCTGGCTCTTCAACTTCACAGGTTGCATTCACAGGAACCTTAACAGGAGGTCCTTCAAGTGCTAGTCTTGTGTGAGGAGTAGGCAAATGATTTCTGGGCTGAAAATTTCTTCTTGGAACATCTGCATACGGGGCATGCTGAGCCAACTGTTTCTTTATAGCGACAAGATCATTTGCGAGTTTCTGGACTAATGGATCAGTACTAGGTCCAGGGGTGGAAGAGGAAGAAGCAGCAGACTTAGATTTGGGAGGGTCTCTTCTCAACTTCCCTGACATGATCAAGTCATCCTCGACACTAACAGCCAGTTCTTGATCCAGAACTAACGTTCCGAGATTAGCCCTTCTTAGTGCATAACTAACTTTGGGCGTTTGAGCATTTAGAAAGAAACATTTTTGGATTTGATCAACAGGTCGGGTATTTACAGGAATTTTGTTGATCAGTCTGTTGAATCGGGCCACAAATTCTCTCATGGGTTCTTGTGATCTTTCTTTATCTGAGAAATTTGGGCAAGCAAAGCATGCACATCTTCTGCCGGCTTGAAACGGTTTTCGAACTGAGTTCTCATTGTGGTCCAGTCGGTGATAAGCACCAGCCGGAAGGTGATAGAACCAATCAGCAGCATTATCTTGTAACGTCTCAACGAACAGCCTTACGGAGACGTCTTCATGTTCGACTCCCAGAACTCCACATGCAACAATGAAGGCTGCGATGTGTTCATCAGGGTGCACTTTGCCATCGCCTTTGAATTTGGGGAAGTTCTTCCGGTTACCTCTGGGTAACTCATGCAAAGGCTGAGTAAGGGCCAGGGGCCCGACACGATGACCCCATGGTAATGGCACCAGCCATTCTTGGAAAAACGGCTTGGAGAGGAACTGTAACACAAGCAAGGATCAAAGCTCGTAGATTAGGGACTAGCAGGCTCTGAAGGAATACCACCCGTAGGACTTCTATCTTGAACAGGTGGAGTGCTTGTCGAACGGGTCCTTCTATTTTTTGTTGAATTTGAAGGAAAGGAAAACCTTGTTGTTCCAAAAGCTGAAACTGAGAATCTTCGATACCAAGGGCCCTTCTCCCTCGAGTGAAACGTGGAGTCACCAGATCAAAGGATGATCAAAAATTGCAGGACTGGAATGTGATTTTCCCCAGCGGAGTCGCCAAAAACTGTTGGTTTTCAAATAGGACTTTTTAGAAGAGCAACAGTCAGGGGACAAGAAGTCCCTCCTCTTTAATGGGAGAGGTTCCCTTATTCAGAAACAAACTTATTTACAAATGTACAGGACATTATTTTATGGTTGAACTTGGATACCACGAAAGTGTTTTCTATGAAGGTCATCAATTACAAAAGGACTGAGAAAATGAGAGCATGGAAAAGAGCAGAAAGGAAAACATGCAGAATTATAGATATCAGAGTAATTCTTTATGTATGCGAAGTCACCATGAATTGAAAACAAGATCATTCGTATAGAACAAGTAAGATGGAATTTAAAGACACAAAGTTCTGTAAATAACATCTGCCAGAACGCAAAGTTTCTTAACGTAACACAGATTCGTTATCAAGGAAACAAAGTTCCTTCTTGGTTATGCAAGATCACCGTGCTTGCAAAGTTGAAGAGTATGCAATCGATGAGACTAATGAATTTGAGATAAATGATCTTCACAAAGAAAAAACAAATGAAAGCTTAGAACAGATAGAGATCAGATAGACAAGGAAAGGAAAGTCCTTCTGTATTGATTTCTCTATAATCTATTTACACTTGCAGAAAATATGCCAAGTTCTTCCTCATTCTTGAATGGCGGAAAGAAGGCCATTATATAGCTTACAATTCGGTTTCTCTTCATAACCGTTTCTTTTAACTAAAGGATAGTTAAGGAATGCTAATCGCAATACCTTAACTAATTACAAGGAATACGAAAGGAATAGCGAAGAAGATAAAAGGAATGGGGAGGGAGACAGGTGTCCAGTTCTGAGAAGGACCCACTATCTTCAGAAACCGCTGCTTCAGTTTTCCTCCACGTCTCAGCCATGTCCTTGCCACAAGGGACACACTAGAAATTTCATCTTGAGGATGACAATGAATATCTTTGAAAACTGATGTAACCGGCGTCTTGAAAGTTTCGTCCTTCGTAACTTTTTCTTTAGTTCTCCCAAGCTTCCTCCAGGAGCTTTATCTTCATATTGATAGTAACAGAGCTGCAAACCAGGCTCGGAAAGGAGTTTCAGAGGGAGGGGACATGCACGGGTTTTCAAATTGCAAGGGTTCGAAACAATGTAAGAATTGCAAAGGAGGTTTTACCCGTTATATAGCCGTTGAGGAGAGAGAAGGATAATCAATGCGCATTTGAATTCATATTTTGAAAAATAGCATATTCGGGTAGAGCGGGAAAAACTAAGTATGAATGACCGTTGGTTCGCTTGGGACAAGTGAGATGTGAATGCGCGAAACACGCGGCTTAGCTGATTCGGGTGAAACGGGGAGAGGACGCACAAATGCTTTTTGGGACATTTGGGATGAAAAAGAGCGAAGTGTGCGACTTGGGAGTTTCGGCCGAAAATGGGACAGCTTGCACTTCTTAACTTTGGGACATTCGGGACAAAAGTTCCAAAGTACGCAGTTCGGGTGTTTCGGGCCGATCGGGGAACAGAATGCACTTGGAACTCAGGACAGTTGGGACGAAATCGGGTGAATCGGCTGAAAATGGAACAGAGTGCACTTTAAGTTTGAACTTGAGAAATTTGAGACAAAAAATTCTGGAGTACGTGACTCGGCCGGTTCAGGTGAAATTGGAACAAAGCACACTTTTGAAATTGGGACATTTGGGACAAGAAAGTGTGAAGTACGCGGTTCGGGCAGTTCAGCTGAAATTGGAACATCTCGCACAGTAACTTCAGGACACTTTGGATAAAAACTTCCGACGGGCCCGAAAATGGGTCAAATTCGGAGGTTTCGGCCGATCAGGGAACAAAATGCACTTTCGTACTTGGGACAGTTGGGACGAAAATGTCCGACAGGCCTGAAATACTGACAGAATGACCCAAAACTTAGATTTTTTAGACTTCTAAGACTTTTTTCACACCACCAGCTCGACAGAAAAGACACTTAGACTCAAAATTTTGAAATTTTTTACTTTTGACAGAGCGGGGGAATTTTGAGTGGACAACAATATGCAAAGAAGATGAGGTATGTTATATGATGTAGTATGGAGCATGTTGTAAATGTGCTGAATTGGTTATATGTTGTGTTGAATGTGCATAAAGAGTATGTGGTTGATTGTATTGAGGTTGTATTGGTAGATAGGCATGAGAAGAGTGTATTGTAAACATGTCTAGTAGGAATGTGTCGCAAGTGTGTTGGTTGTATAGAAAATAATATGTGTGAGAAATAGGATGGTGTGTAATGCATTGTGTAGTATGTGTGAGGTTCATGTGGATATGATGCCCTCAACATTCAAGTGTGAACCAAAGCATGAGAGTGCATCATTGGGTAATGATGATACTCAAATGTGTCAATATGTACATGGTGTACGTGGAAGCCTAGATGTGAATATAAGACACGTGCCAATGCTGGGGGGTAGGCGTGATGCCCCCCAAGAATGGAATGATAAGAATTATCAAATAATGTCATCTAAAAGGTTTTCATTGTCATGGTCAAAGCTGAATGGTGAAGCATTTGAAACCTGATGGATGATATTATCAGGTTGTTCGAGTAAGGAGCAATTTAGATGCAAATTATACATGTCCATAGCGTATTCCTCATTAGTAAAGGGAGGTAATGGACACCCATGTGCATACCAGTGAGTGAGATTTGGTGAATAGCCAAGGAATGAGTCATTGCAAATGAAAACATGACCAAACAACATAGGGAATGATATATCAGTGTGTTTAGGATCTAATGTGCCCCCAATGTAATCCAGACAAGACTATCTGAGTATGAGTGGAGAAGTGTGAGAGCATGTGCAAGAAAAAATATGAGATAAAATACTTGAAGACCATAAGTAGTGGTGATGCAAACAAACCCATGGTAGAGATAATGATCATAATGAGGAGGAAAGATGTCGTCGATTATAAATCCTAGTTGAGCCAACCCATCATATGTGCATATAGTATCCAAACAAGTAGGATTGAATGGAATGTGCTCCCGATAAGAGTCATTCATGAAAAGTGTACATGTAAATGGAGGTTTTGCTAATGGAGGTGGCTCATGATAAGGTGAAGGAGATGGAATAACATCCAATGTTTGGATAGGTCCCTGATAAAGAATCATAGCAGTAGTAGTAACATGAGGAGGCGGTGCTACAAATGATACTGTATCTAGCATGAAAATAATGCCTTCAAGTGGTGGTAAATGATCTGGAGTATTCATGGGTTGTGGTTCATTAGTAGTATCAGATCGAGGAATAGGAATTGTAGTATTGGGATCACTGTCGCAATATTTTAATGGGTGACTATCATGAGGAATTGTATATTTGATGTCTTCATGTATAAATTTGACACAGTGGTGTACTATAGAAGGAACTACTTGCATGGCATCAATCCATGGCCTATCAATTAAACAATTATATGAAACTGAGAAATCAATGAAAAAGAAAACCGTATTGATAATTTTTGGTCCAATGGGGATATGGACAAACAAAGTCATCATATGCATGAAGAGAAAGACATGATGGACTAAAATTATCAACATAAAGACCAAGCTTCTTAAGGAATGAAATAGAACAAATATTAAGTTCAGATCAATTATCGATTAAAGTATAGTTGACACCCACATTGTAAATGTGGACCATGATATGCAAAGGTGGGTCATTGTAAAAAATAGTACAATCAACATTAGGATTAGATGAGAAAGAAATATGCTGTGAAAATGCATTGACAAATGTTTGATATACTGTATATGGATGAATATTAACAAGAATGTTAGTGGTAGCTAGGAGATTTTTGATTCTATCTATTAACTCAAGATTAATGAGCAAGAAATCATTAATAAAGATACTTATGATGAAGAGAGCCTAGAAAGATAGGAGCAATGGAAGGATGAGGATCCTAAGAGTGTTCAAATCGAGGTCGGGTTCACCAAAATGATTAAGCTAAATATGAAATATATGCCTAATTTGATTTGTATTGTAGAAGTAAATGAATTGTTGGGAATTTTGGGATTGTGGAATAGTTCTATGATTTAATAACAAACAAAATCATGCACACATGATCTAAACAATTCCCCAAAAAATCTACAGCAGTGGAAGTATAAACTAGAATAATCCAAATCACACAAAAGTACACACACATAACAAGCATGTACCATGGTTCACCCAATGTGGGCTACGTTCACAAAAGATAGAGATCTCATATATATATATATAATATAACAAGAGTATTTCCTCCTCCCAGATCTCCAACCAGATTTTCCTGAGTACACTATACCGTGCCTCCATACTGTAGATCAAGAATTTCCACACTCGTTACACGTCTAAGTTAACACACCAAACTAAACACAAAAACCCTGAAAAACTCAAATAAAGTTGATACCTGATTAATTGGACAAGATTCAAAGACATAGATGGAGAGAAAACTTGATGGAATTGAGATGGGTGCACATGAGCAATCCTGCGAAGTAGATCCAAGAAACCTACGATGCACGAATACTTGATAGAAAAAGATGATGTTAGAAGATATAAGGGTGAACTACCTGGAAAGCGGGTCCAGTAAGTGATTAGCTTCCTCGGTGGATGTCAGTTCACATTTTTAACTAAGAATAAAAGCGTAAATGATAAAATATGTAAGAAAATGTTTAGGTTTTCTGATTTTAAGTTACAAACAGAATGTAAAAACAACAGCAGAAACTAAAAGAAAGTAGGAAACTGTAAAAACAAAGATGAAATTATGTCACCTGGATTCTGTACCTTTCTACAGACTGTTTGGTGTAGATCAGACAGTGATCAGCGTTGATGGTTTGGAATGGCACCGATTTGGACAAATCGGTGTCGATTGATAATTAATCGGCGTCAACCAAGGAGAAATCACAGAAAACTTGATTGGTGATTGATGATGATCAGATTGTGGAGATGCACAGGAGCTACAGAGATGTGGATAGATTTCCACCTTAGATGGATGGAGAAATGGAATCACCCAGAGGTTGAAGAACCTAAGCGATATCGATATTATGCGGGTAGAATAATGGTGCACCTCTCAGGGATTGATTTGGAAAAAATGCTCTCTCTCTCTCTCAATTGATAATTTCAAGATTCACTCAAGTTTTTTCACTATTTCTCAAGTCTCTACTGTCTAACTAGAACTAAGTTCAGGTCATGTATTTATAGTCGGTGCCGACCGAGGTAAAATCAGTGCCATTCCAAAAAATTAGCGTCAATCGAGGAATGGTCGATGCCGATCAGGGAACAGACTCCCAAAGTGGTGAAAAGGGATGAGTTGTGAGGATAATAATATTATCCCTCCAACTCAAATACGGGAAAAATCCCATTGCATGGTTCCAAGAGAGGATAAATAGGTGGGATGGATGGATAATAGTGACACGGGAGGTTGGGAAGTGATATGGGGTGAATAAGTAGTTGAAATAAATGTAGAAGATATAATTACATGGTTAATGTTTAATTATCAATGGGTGAAATATAATGGGGTGGAACAAACTAAGGATAGGCATTTTAATTAGATAATAAATTAATAACCTAAGAGAGAAGTAGTGATACAAAAGTGCACCGAGTTACCTGAGACTAGAATAGGTAAGAGAACATGGGGGACATTAAATTGAGTAACCAATTTTAGGTGTTTACATTTTCCCCTTTTTGTCGAGTAACTTACGATAATCAATGCTATGAGACAAAAACAAGGAGTTGGAAGAAAAGGAAGAATATTGATGATGTGATCCCCCTCAAACTAGGGATGGGGTGGCCCCAAAAAATCCAACCAATCCCGAGTTTGAAAAAGGTAGATGAAAAAGGAGAGAAGAGAGGATTCCCTTACTAGATGTCTGGAGTAGATATGAACATTGATGACGCACGTAAAAAACAAAAAAGGCATCAACCTAAAGAACTCACATTGGTAGGGCAGACTAGACGGTCTTCATATGAGACGATGTTAGTGGCTACAAACTTGTGAGTTAAAGGTGACTGCAAAATCGTAACAACCAAAGAGTGACACATTGGTAGGGACAACCAGATGGCCTTCGAATGAGATGACGTTAGTGCCTATAGACCCTCTATCTTTAGGTTGCAGAAAATGTGAGTTACCCATGTATAGGGAAAAAACTTAGAATGGGTGATAACACCGAAAATATGTGCCAAAAGGTGGAAATAAGGTCATAACAACGATCAGATAAACAAGTCAAGCATCAACACTTAGACAAGAAGGATCAAGCAATGGCCTCGAGAGGAGAGTGACCATGGAAATTGACACACACTTGGGGCCATGTAAGGCGACAAGGTACAAGTACCAAAAATAAAGGCACATTGGCAGCGATAATGTGTTACGGGTGACACATGCGTAAGACAGGATAATCAGATGAGAACGAAGTGCGTCCTGGTGTGATGAAAGGAGAAAACATACCAAGATCTACCTGATCGGCCCCGATGGGAGCCAATCGGCACCAACTCATACCTAATATACATTAACCTAAAGAATTAATGCCGACCCCAAGAATTGGCACTGACCGCCCCAAGAATCTATAAATAAAGAAAAGGTGAATGGTAATGATTCATTTACATTATGACTATTGATTTAGAAAAAGTCAAAAATTGAATTTGAGTGAGATGGAAGCTTCCAGAAGTGGTCAGAAGAGGAAGAGGATGTAACCAGGGGTAAGTGGTCCTTCCTTAGCCTTATATATTTATGTTATTTCATAGTAGGAGGCAAGAGGGTGTTTTTAGTGCTTTGCCTCCTAGTCGGCGTTGATTGACAAAATCAGTGCCAACTAGTATGTGATCAGCGTCGATTAGAATACAATCGGTGCCGACTGTAAATTAAACGGTGCCAATGGAATGAGTCAGTGCCGATGGGAAAGATGAAACATTTGGAATATTTTGAGAAAAAATTTGATGAAATTTTAATGATGTTGATTTTGATAAATATGAACCTAATGACGATGTTTGATGTGATGTAGGCACGAGAGGTCCTACACATGCGAGATGTTATTCCCAAGCTACTAGAGACTATGCTGCCAGATGTGACAGATGCTGAGTGGTGCCATCTGGAGTTAGCCAGACTAGGGGGTTTCTGTTATTATCGATGGGTACCCCGAGACATGGAGCTGATGCAAGCGTTGATGCAGTAGTGGGATAACCAGACATGCACTTTTTGGTTTCAGATGGGTGAGATGACTATCACCCATGAGGACATCTATAGGATCCTCAGGTTGCCGATAACAAGGGACCTGATAGAGATTACTCCATGGGAACAACAAAGGAGGGCCCTGGTACAGTTATATGGGGACATGGTAGATGATTCAGAGATAGTGTCTAGGGTTGTGAGGATAGCCTCACAATACCAAAAGGATGACCCCAGGAGCAGACTGATAACATTGATCCAGATGGCTATCTCATATTATGCACTACCAGATTCTGAAGGTGGACGGTTCCCACTGCTCGTGCTTGATTGTGTCTATGATATCCTGGAGTTCATCCAGGTATTTACATTGACCGATGCACTTTTAACACAAATATATCATGAGCTGTGGATGTATTCCATAGGCAGATGGACTGGGATTGATGTCTTTTTTGTGCTCCATTGTTGGGCTTATGAGCATATATCAATGATTAGACTATTTGGACTTCCATTGATGCCAGGAGAAGAGGGATTCCTTGATTATGAGTTTCAATGATGGTGGGTAGACATGGCCCCTGGAGATACAGGGAGATTGTCAGAGTGGTACTCCTAAAGATTCAAGACTCTGACACCATCACAGGTTATATGGAGGCAACACAAGGTCTATCCTACATGGGCTAGATAGGATGCTCACTTAATGGAGTTGAGATGCAGCAAAGTGGTCAGGGGCCCCAAGCCAAAGATTTTAGAGTGGGTCCCATTTATACAGGTGATGAGATAGTTTGGATTAATACAGATTATTCTGACTATATATGTGCCATATAGATGGGATAGTAGGGAGATAGATCTGCTGATATTGGTCCTTACATATCAACTCAGGGAGGCCCTACCTCCCACAGATGATTATGATGATGTAGGAGTGGATGAGGGTTACAAGGTGTGGTATCACGAGGAGCTACTATTGTTACAAATCAACAGCACCCCTGGATGCAAATCAAGGTTCTAAGTTGATGTTTAGGGCATCCAGTGTGATTGCACAACATTGAAACCTCTCTCCAAGTGTGGGACTTGCAAGATGAGAGAGGAATCTCTAGATTAGAGGCTGGTTCCTCAAACTCCTTTGATTAGATCTATTATTTGCACAACTGCAGAGGTTCAGATCCTAATTTTATCCTAATTTGCAAGGAGACAGGGATAAGAAATGCAAAAATTAAAACTAAACTGATAAGGGTGATACACCAAAGGAGTGGTGAGCACTTCTTGCTCATGCAAATTGACACAAATCAGAAATTGCAACATAAAACATCATGCATAGGTTGATAAGCTGTAAACAAGGGTTTGAAATGAAGCAAACAACACATACAAAGGACTGAAAGCATTCACAGAGCCTGCATTGTGATTTTCAACATCAACATCCTTGTATTCCAACACCAAAGAGGTAGAAAAACCTGTTACAATCCCTGGAAGGTCTGATACTTGCCAAAATCACTTGTTGAAAGTGAAAATAGAAGCTTGCTGTGAAAAAAAATGTTCCCCTTTGAAAAATGAGCCAAATCTGTCTTTTACAGTGCATGGGTCGAACCCAGGAGAGAGAAAATGTGAAAAAATGTGGGAGCCATTCCTCATTGACCAAAATGCATTAAAAATAGCATGGGTGACCTGACAGACCCATCCCTCGACATTTTTGACCATGCTGGAGAAGAATGCGACCCATTTTGCATTAAAATTGGTTGTTGAAAAGTCAGTTCTGTCCATGGGTGTGTACCAGAAGCATTTTTTGATTTTCTCCCTCCAAACTGAACCAAAATTCAAAATTGACCATGGAATCATGTATAGAATTTTACCAGATTTCCATTGATATAAAGAACGTGAAAATATGAGCTTTGGATCAAAAGTTATGGCCGTTCGAATATTTAGGGCAAAAACAGGCCCAAAACGGATCGGCGGGAAATTTTTTCAAATTTTACCTCTTTTTTGCATTTGGAATTGTTTTTCAAAAATCCTCGTGCTCTGCCACCTCCTGGGACCTGTGGCCACTTCCTATTGGCTGTGGGCTTCCAAGGGGAAAATTTCCCACAAAAACTCCGCCGAGCCATAACTTGAAAAATATGAGGAGTTAGGAGGAAAACTTTACCTTTCTGGAAAGCTGAGAGAGAGCTCTATCCAATGGTGTCATTTCCAGAAAGATTTGAGTGCCTAAAAATTAAAAAATGGAGACTGAGGCAAAAGAGAGGCAAGAACATAAGGAGTTAGCCATCCAAAATGAGTAGGGGCATATTTTGGATAACAATTTTGGCGACTCAGAGGGATCATCTACCTGCTAGATGAAAATACCAGTTGCCTGAAGCAGTCCATTGGGCATGGAGTCATCAAATTTTTTGTTTGGAACCCCAACTGACTTAGAATGTTGTAAGGAGGAAGATGGAATATCACCTGATGGAAGCAAGGACTGCAAAACATCTCCAGGGACAGCAAGTTGTGCCAAAACACTTAGGGAAAGAAAAACTAACCTACAACAAAACAATGTGCATAAGCACTTGAAGGAATGGAAACCTAAGATAATATTTACAAGGTGGAGAATTTCCCTTTAGAAGCAATGCATGAGATAGATTCCATTGACTGGAATCTGTAGTTTTTCACCATCCAATGAAGACAATTGGAAAGCATTGCTGTTCTTGCACTTTGTGACCATGTATGGGCCACTCCAAATGGCATCAAATTTTGAATGCCTTCCCAGTTTTTCTCTATCTGCATCCCATTTTAACACTATATCTCCAACCTGGAAAGATCTACTCTTGGCCTTCCTGTCAAAGGTCTTCTTGATCAAAGCTTGATCGTTCTCCATTGCTTGGGATGCCTGATCTCTGATCTCTTGAAGCTCCATCAACTCTACATATCTCACCTCCATGGGCTCAAATTCCAACAGCTCTAACTGTTTCATGAGTTCTAATGTTGGAAACTCAAGAGACATGGGCAAGATTGCTTCTCTTCCATAGACAAGCCTGAATGGACAGTTACCTGTGGATCTCTTGGGAGTTATCCTATCAGTCCACAAGGCTGATTTCAGTTTGGTATGCCAAGACCTTTGATTCTCATCAAGAGTCCTCCTAATGATCCTCAACAAGTTCTTGTTTGTAGACTCAGCCTAGCCATTACCTTGAGGGTAATAGTTTGATGAAGTACTTAGGTAGATCCCATTCTTGACAGCCCACTCAGTCACCTTGGATCCAATGAATGCCAATGCATTATCTGAGATTATTGTAGCAGGTATGCCAAATATGGTTACTATGCCCTCATAGAAGTCTAAGATGCTAGACTCATTTTCCTCTTTGAGTGCTACTGCTTCAATCCATTTGGTGAAGTAGTCTGTGGCTATCAAAATCCATTTGTGCCCTTGGCTTGAATTGGGATTAATGAATCCAATGAAGTCCAAACCCCATTGCATGAATGGCCGGTCAACTAAGATTGGATGCAATGGAAGGGCAGCAAGTCTCTCTTTTCCTATGAAGAATGCACAATTCTTACACCTCTTGATCCATGCAAAGCAATCACTTAAAATCTTGGGCCAATAATAACCAACCTTCATAATTTTTAGAGCTATCACTCTTGGTGCAAAATGACCACCAGCTGGTCCACCATAGAACTCTTCCAACACCCTATGAATTTGATTTGTGCTAATGCATCTCAGTAGCACTCCATTCACATCTTTCTTGGAACAAAACTCCATCAACAATGGCATATGGGACAGCCTACAATCTGAAGTGTCTTCTTTGGGTCTTGTTCATCTCCGGGGGCATAGGCCTATGCTTAGGAAGTGTATTATACCTTGGGTCCAACAAGGAGTGGGGACAACATTATTTTCTTCTTGAGTGCCACTTGGCTCATGGCTGTCTTGAACTGTCAAAACAACCTCTTCTTCATTGCATACTTATTTTTGCTTCCCCAAAATCAGCTGCTCACACAATCCTTTTCCTCTTACCAGCTTGGTGACCTTGATCTCAATGTCATACTCCATGACACGAGTGATCCAACCTACCTTTTTCTCATTCAAATCCTTGTTGAGGAGGAAGTCTTTAACCCCAGCATGAGAGACAAACAACTGGACCTTGTTGTTTGAGACTAAAATGCTTGAATTTCTTCAAGCTTCTGATTACTGCAAGTACATGCTTCTCAATAAAAGAATACCTCACCTCATAGTCATCTAGGCTCTGGCTGAAGAAAGTAATTGGCTGCTCATCGTTGTCCTTGTTCTGCTGTACCAAAATGGCAGAAATAGTATCATTACCTCCAAATGCATAGAGGATGAAATCCTTGGAGAAGTCCAGGTTAATGAGGGTTGGTGCTTGAGAGATGGCTTCTTTGATTGCTTCAAAAACTCTCCTTGCCTTCGGCTATCCACTTGAAATCCATGATTTTCTTTAACATTTTGGTGATAGGTTTGACAAGGGCTGCAAAATTTGGGACAAACCTCCGAACAAAGTTTATTCTCCCCAAGAAACTCTAAAGGGCCTTCTTGTGGCTTGGCAATGGTAGTGCTCTTATGGCTTCAACCCTCTCTGGAGCAATTGCTAATCCTTCTTTGGAGACAATATGGCCAAGGAGCTTTCCTTCATGTGCAAGAAAGATACACTTCTTAGGATTCAAAGACACTCTAAATCTCCTGCACCTTGTGAAGACTTGTCTCAAATGAGAGAGGTGGTCTGCTGGATTTTTGGAAAAAATAGTGATATCATCAAGATATATTAGCACCATGTTGTTAATTAAACCTTTGAACACCATGTCCATTGCTCTTTGGAAGGTAGCACCAAAATTGGACAACCCAAATGGCATTTTCATATATGCATAAGTTCCCCATTTGGTTGTGAAGGCAGTCTTGAACTGGTCGTCTTCCTTCACCATAATATGATTGTAGCCTGAGTAGCCATCAAGTAGTGAAAACCTCTTGGAGCCAGCCACAAATTGCAAGATTTGCTCCATGGAAGGGAGTGGGTAATGGTCATTGAGAGATGCTCTATTCAAGTCTCTGAAGTCAACACACAATCTGATCTCTCCACTCTTCTTTCTGACTGGAACCAAGTTGGCAACCCAACTTGAATGCTTGATTGGGAATATGATCCTTGACTCAATCAGCTTGTTCAATTCTTTCCTCATGAGAGGCTCCATATGTGGATTGACTGGTCTTGTTTCTACCTGATAGGCTTAGTATTTGGATCCACTTCAATGGTATGCTGAGCTAAGTTGGGATTGAAACCTTTCAAGTCTTCATAGCTCCAAGCAAACACATCAGGGAACTCTTGACATAGCTGCATGAACTCATACCTTTCTTGTTCAGTTGTCATCTTTCCAATTTTCAATGGTTTGTTCTCTTCCATTATAAGACCCTGAACTATTGTTACTTCCTCCTGAGCATTCAAGTGTTGATATATGATTTCTTCTGTATAAGGATGTGTTCCTTTGATTGTGAAGTCACGCTTGATGTGGATTGTATCTTCTTTGCTCTTGAAGATCTTTGACTGAGTCAGGATATGCTTGGACTCTTTTATTTCTTTCATTTTTAGCACTTGAGTTCAAATTGATTTAGAAAGGAATTGTGGATTTATCCATCTTTCTGACTCAGCCTGAGATCAGTTGCATTGATCCAAGAGGATGTTTTAAGTTTATTCTGGATGAAAAAAAAATTATAGACCTTACGAAAGTTGCAAGGTCTGAATGTGTTGAATAAGCAATTCCAGAGTCTAACTCAGGTTGATCATGTAAATGAATTGGTTCCTGATATCATAATATCAGGAAGGCCTAGACCTTAAGCCAAGTAATAAATTCTGGTGTATACTGCAAGCTTATTATCAATACCGGATAGAATCCATTTCAGGAATGTTATACCTGTTGGTTCTAATACTGATCGAACCTACTTGTGGGACCTAGAATGGATTTGTTAAGGTTAATAACCTTAACCTAAACTATAACCTATGGGTTGAATTATTGCTAAACTAACCTAGCCCTAAACTATAGGTTTAATGCTCCTAAGGTTAGCTACCTAAGCACTATGGAAGTAAGACTAATGTCTTACCGTAAGATCTAACCTATGTTTCTAACCTGACTTATGTTAATGGATGAAGGGGGACCTATGAAGGGGTGCGAGCCATGGGTGGTGGTTTCCATGGCATTAAATGAGGAGGATAAGCATGAAGGACAAGGGATATGGCGGAGATTGCAAACGGCTATTGAAACCTGATGTGGAAGAGTCACCAAATCTGGGAATGGTCGTTTGTTTTCATTTTTCAATCACCAACTTTTGCGGTCGGTGGCAATGGAGATTAGGTGGGAATCTTGGAGTTAATGTCATTGATGAACTTTGGTTCCTGAGAGCGGATTGCTCGGGAAGGCATGCAAATGGAAAACTAGTTGGTTGTTTGGTTTTCCATACGCTCCATTTTTCTCTCTATTTGATCACTGGTTCTTCGAGCCAGTCTACTTGGTGTTGCATGGCAACTATGAGAATATCTAGCTCTTTTCTCTATCGGGGAAATTTTATAAGGCATGAAGGTAACAAATTATTGTTGTTTAATCTATTGTGGAAGAAGAGGAAAAGGCGCGAGCACATTCAGAGGTCTTTTTTGGATTTTTAAGCGACATTACCAGGCATGATAGGCCCTGACTTTTAAAAATCTTGCTTTACTCCAAATTCTTTCATTAAAACAACTCTGTTCAGGTGATTTCAGTTCAGTTGGTTTGAAGCAATGTATTGGTTCTTCTTTTCCTGTGGAATTAGGAATCTCAGATTTTTCGAAGACTTTGTTGGAATGTTTACTATATTTATTCTTCCTTTTGGTTTCATTTTGATTAAAGACCAGCTATGCTTTTATTGTTGTTGAATCCTATTGAATCTTGCTAAGAATACTTTAAGTTTCTTCTGGTTGGATTATTTGCTGTGATTACACTATGTGAATGTGACTATTGTAGAAATCCTTACTGTGTTTGCAATTTTGGGTTAGACTCCGTTGAAAGTTTTCATGGATTATATACGAAAATGACTCAGTTGGAGTCCTTTTAATTGTTCGTATGTTTTCATCTTCTGTCTAAACTTGGTTGTGATTACCGTTGGAGTCCTTGAAATGTAACTTATGTTTTTAACTTCTGTAGAAGTTTTGTTGTGCATAATGTTGGAATCCTTGAATTGGATAGTATGTTTTCGACTCCTGTAGAAGCTTTGCTGTGTTTACTTATTGGTTTTGACTCTGTTGGAGTCCTTGAATTGTTGTCATATGAATTCGACTTCAATCAAAGCCCTAGTTGTGAGTACTAGTTGTATTTGACACTGTTGGAGTCCTTGATATGTTGCGAGTTGGCTCGATTCTCGAATTAAGTCCTCGTTGTGCATGCATATCGTACAGAATCTTTCTTAACATTGTTGTGTTATATTTAGTTTGCTTCTGTGGAATTAAAGGATGGGTTTTCTTTACAAACTTGACTCTGTTTGAGACCTTGTTGTATTTCGTAGTAGCTCGATTTCGGATGAAACTTTGAGGAAATTATTGTTATGGAATTCGGCTTCTGTGAAGACCTTGTTGTGATTATTTTTCTTGAAATCGGCTTCTAATATAAGTCCTTACTGTATAATCGTAGGGATTTGTTTAAGTTGAATGAAGCTGTGCATGTTTGTGTTTCGACTCAGTGTGAATGTCACTGTATTTGCATATGGAAACGTTATTTGTTTTTAATGTTATCTTGTCTCGTGTTTGACTGAAACAAAGAGCTCATAGCTGTACCATGTTAGCCGATGGCGTTGGGTATTTTCATGTTGATGAATGATATGGAAAAGATTTGTTGAGTCTTTCATGGTTGGATTATTTTCTTTTGCTTTGTCGCGAGAGCTCTTGTAATGCTTAATAGCTACAGGTGATTTTTATTAATGAATTTAGATAAACTGTAGTTTCTTCTTGTGATCTCGACTATTTTAATTACATGCGTAAAAGTAATTGCGTTATTCTAGAGGAGTCGGTACAGTCCAGAACATGATTGAAATGGGAATTTGATTTACTCTGTTTCCTTCTCCTGAGCTGTAAATTATATGTTGATGTGTAATAAGAGGAATAAGAAAATACTCTCTCTCTCTCTCCTAGTCTGGAAACTTTATGTGCTTTCTCCTTGTATCCTTATGTGATCTCTACGGTAAGGGCATAAAAAGAATAGACTGTGGAATTGTATGGAGAGACTGGTATAAAATGTGTATTCCTGGATAAGTAGGTATACTCGTCAATACCATTAAAATAATGTATGATTGAAGGAAAATTATGACAGTTGAGCTTGTTGAATGTTATAAACTGCCTTTGAGTAATTGTTAGAAACATTCTTGTAGGAGTTTTGCTGTCTTTAGAATGGTTGTATTCATTTGTTCTTAGTCTCTAACATCTAAGATGAATAGCCTGATTTATGTTTGGAATTTGAAGAAATGATTTCATTTAAACAGGTTGTTTAATGAGAACAATTGGTGGATTGCAATTGTTTTAAGAATTAGTGCTTATCATGCTCAGTTCACCTAACTGACCCGTGTTGACAATTTTTGTAGATGGTTGCCATAAGTGGTAAAGGAACTCAGATCTGATATGATGTTTAGATTGTTTAATTTGGTTTTATGATGAAATTCCAACTTGATTCTCTAAATGTACTACTTGAAGAAAGATGTTCTTTTGCTGTTGAGTATTGTATCAAATATGCTGAATGCATAAAATGTATTTGATTAGCTTAGAAATGAATGAAATGAGGTATTTGTTACTTATGTGTTTGCATTCTTATCTTGATGGATTGAACTTCTTTGGTTCGAATGATTTTAAGAGCATTGTTATTATTGTATACCTTGGAGATATTTAGGATTCTCTAAGTAATCTTTGCAAAGATTATGTGACTGAATACTTGTGAATGTTTAGTAGTTATGTTATGTTCTATCTAAAGCTAAATTGGAATTTAGATCACTGTCTTTCAAGAAGCTAAGGTTAAAATAAACCTAAACAGGAAGCTGAACGGGCTGAATAAATTATTACTCCCTAATCTTGATCTAAGTCAAGACAACGCCTTAATTTGATTTTAAATCACTATATCTTAATACTAATAATAAGATGTATTTCAATTTTGAGAACTGATATAAACCTAATAAGTGTATGGTTAGCAACCTTATGAGAAGACTTAGGGCTACTGGCCAATTCGTTGATTTAGATCATTGTGTAACAAATAACTCCTTAATGAAACCTCAAATCTCATTAACTTCTCTTTGTGAAATGGGTCTTAATAAGAAAGGCAATTCTAAGGTGAGGAACCCAGGGGTTGGGAAAAGACTACCCTAAAAGGAGCGTCTTAAAGTATAACTTTAACTCAACGTAAGTAACACCTTCAAGTTAAGTAGATCTTTTCGAGGTGCATTTGAAGGTTGATGGCACAAGTCAACCGTAGGGTTGTACCTTCGAGAAGATTAGGATCTTCTCGAAGATACAACAATGCAGGTGACTTATGGCGACACCCTTTGCATTGATCTTTAAGATTTACACCTTAATATCAAACAAGTTTTTACTCTGGGACTGGTTAGGAATGTGGTCATGATATGAGGCTGCCCTGGAGACTCAGGGTACCTTGACACATAGGGTTAACTAGGGTTGACCCAGTATGTCAGCGTATCCCTAGTTCTTGAGAACATCCTTATATCATTGTCATATTATTAATCCATTGTTGAGTGAATAACTTGGGATAGGGGAGGCTGACAGAAGTCAGTGTAAGACATTCTACATAATATAGGAATGGGGTGAAGGATGTATTCCAGATTGACGAGTATGCCGTCAAGGAATACTAGACATAAGCCGTATATTTCAAATCTTTGGCCAAAGTATCGCAAGCTGCTGATTGCATTGTCCCATGTCACCTAGTCTGAGGGACGAGATGCTGATGAATAATGGTAACAATTATTTAGATATTTTCCTTGGACAGAGCATTCTAAATCCTAGATTAGGGAAGAGAATCGCAAGAGGGATGTGTTAAAATAAAAATGCCAACTCTTTGATACTCATGAATAGATTGGTAGATCACCGAGTCGTGATATGAATAGATCGGAGGTACTCCGAGTCATCACAACTGCATATGGTTATCTGTTATAAGAATGATTGTTATGATCTGAGAGTCCTAAATTATGTATTTAGAACTAGAATGCTTCTATCAATTCTTTCTTTCTTGTTCTAATGTACTAAAATGGGGACATTACATCTTGGTATCAGAGCTGAAGGTTACAGCTCTTGGACCTATTGTGTCCATAATCTGATAAAAACCTAAATTTTCTTGTAACAGAAAATGGTTAGAACAAAGGGGAACGTTGTGAATAATGCTCCACCTGAAGGAGGGGTGGCAATAACCCAAAAGATTGATGAGATCCTTGCTGCCCTATTGGACACAAGAGATCGTTTGGCTGTACTTGAACAACAAGTAATGGGAAATGAGGAGGATGATGAAGCTGGTAATAACAATCAGCAACCTCCTGAGGACAACCCTGATATGGGTGTTGATAATAATGCTGGAAATGCACCTGTCCAACCAGAAAACAAAAAGGCCAGGTTGGTAGCAGAACTCACTAATGATATAAAAAGGATAAGCCCACCTAAATATGATGGCACCACATTAGGAGATGGAGGTGAGAACTGGCTCAGTGAAATGGAGAAGTACGTTGCAATAAGAAACTTCTTAGATGAAACCAAAGCTATTTGGGGAGCCTATCAGCCTTCCCACGAAGCATCTTCGTGGTGGGATAGCCGTAAAGTTGAGCTAAATATTGATGAGACCAATATTACTTGGGATCAATTTAAGGGCTATTTTAGGCAACGTTGGCTGCCACAACTTTTCTATGATCAGAAAATGACAGAATTCCAGAACTTAGCTCAAGGGAAGCTAACGGTAACTGAATACTGGGAGCGGTTTACAAAACTCCTCAAGTATGTACCGCAGTTTCAAACTGACGAGAAGTTCAGAATACGGAAATTCATCATGGAACTGAATCTCGTGATAGGGGGAGAGGTCGATGTTCACAATCCAACCACTATGGAAGGAGTTGTTGAAAAGGCCATAAGACAAAAACATAAATTAAAGGCTATTTCTGCTCATAAAGAGGAAGTGCGGAAGAAGATTGTAAACCCTTCTTCAACTTCACTTGCACCCAAAAAGGGACCATGGAAAATTTTTGGAAACATAAGTAAGTTTCCAGGGGATAATAGTAAGAAAACAGTAGCAAATAAGCCTGCTGGAAATGTAAGGGATAATTTTGCTAAAAATTATAACAATGGGCAGAAGCCCTATGGAGGACAACGTGATAATTACAAGGCTGAAGGCAATTTTGTGCCTAAAAAAGGGACCTGTAGGAGGCTGATAAAATTGTGGCAAAGACCACTACACAAATCAGTTCCCTTTGAAGAAGGATGATCGTAATCAGCAACATAAGATACATGCTGCAGTAGCAGACAAGCAAGCTGAAAATCAAGTGACACCTATAGAAGTTCCGGGTAAGTTATTTGGCATACCTGTCACTATTCTTTTTGATACATGAGCTATTGAATGTTTTATTTCTAGTAAACTTGCTTCTAAACTTAAAAGAAAGGCTAGAAAAATGGATAAATCTTGGACTGTATAGTATGGTAATAATTCTGTTCATATAGTGAGTATGTGTCTTTTTGGGGCAGTCCTTGACTTACCTAACTTTTCCACAGAAGTTGACCTCTATGTTACACCCTTGGGATCTTACGACATTGTCATCGGTGTCAATTGGTTAGCTGACCATAAAGCAAAAGTAGACTACTATGAAAAGAATATAAAATGTTTAGATGATCGGCTGAAAGCAGCAGAGATTCAAGGTGTGAAACAGGAAATTTCAGTTAGAAAACTATCAGCTATGTAGCTTAAAAAGGCTAAAAACAAAGGATGTACCCTTTATGCAGTAAAGATATCTGAATTTTTAGAAGAAGATGGTGATTCCATGAAACGATTTCCTCTGTTGCAAAGTTTCAAAGACGTTTTTCCGGAGGAATTACGAGGTTTACCACCCAAGAGGGAGTTTGACTTCACCATCTAAATCAAACCAGGAATGAAACCTATTTCCAAAGCACCTTATTGGATGACTACTACAGAGTTAGTCGAGCTTAAGGAACAATTGCAAGAAATTTTGTCTAAGGGTTTGATTAGACCAAGTGTTTCACCTTGGGGAGTGCCAGTAATATTCGTAAAGAAGGATGGAACACTTAGGCTGTGTATTGATTATCAGATGTTGAAGAAAGCAACAATAAAGAACAGATACCCACTTCCAAGGATCGACGATCTATTTGATCAGATGCATGGGGCAGCGGTTTATTCTAAGATAGATCTTCGATCTGGTTATCATCAATTAAGGATTAGAGAAGAAGATATTCATAAAACAACTTTCTGAACAAGGTACGGACATTATGAATTCACGGTTCTACCCTTTGGATTAACTAATGCACCCGCAACTTTTATGAACTTAATGAATAATATCTTTCAAGAATATTTGGACAAGTTTGTACTTGTATTCTTGGATGATATTCTCATTTATTTTAAAAATGTCGAGGAACACAATGAGCATTTGAAGATAGTTTTCAAAATTTTGAGAAAAAGAAAGTTATATGGTAAGTTATCCAAATGTTCTTTCTTTGATACAGAAGTTCACTATTTGGGCCATGTCATTAGCAAAGAAGGAATTGCTGCACGGATCCTTCAAAAATAGTGGCAATAACTGAGTGGCCTAAGAATGTGCACGAAGTAAGAAGCTTCATGGGTCTTGCTGGATATTATAGAAAATTTGTTAAGGATTTTTCTAAAGTGGCTACACTGATAACTTCATTGCAGAAGAAGGATAAGAAATTTATTTGGAATGATAAGTGCAAAAATGCTTTCAAAAGTTTGAAAATCCAGTTGACTTCCGCACCTATATTAGCTGTACCAGACCCTAATGGGAGCTTTACTGTTGTAACGGATGCTTCTGGGGAAGGCCTTGGAGGTGTTTTATTACAAAATGATCAAGTCATAGCATATGAAATTAGAAAACTTAAGTAACATGAGCTGAATTATGCTCCTCATGATTTGGAGCTTGTTGCCATTGTTCATGCGCTTCAAGTCTAGAGACACTATTTACTTAGGAAACCTTTTGAGTTGAAAAATGATCACTTAGGACTGAAATATATTTTCACTCAGCCTAATCTAAATGCTAGACAGAGAAGGTGGTTAGAGTTTTTATCTCAATATGATTTTGATATTAGCTACATCAAAGGGAAAGAGAATAGGGTAGCAGATGCTCTAAGTTGTAGGAAGCACATTTCTGCTCTTATAACATTAAGAACTCAGTTTAAGGATGAGGTAAAAAGTGCCTCAGAATCTGATATATAATTTCAGCAAGTAAAAGCAGCGCTTGCCGTAGAACCTAATGATGAAAGGTATAAAGGTTTTCATTTTGATAATGAAGGAATCTTACGTTATGAAAATAAGGTATATGTACTTATGCTGAACGATTTGAGAAAGAAGTTGTTAGTTGAATTTCATAATTCGCCCTTCTCTAGACACCCAGGTATCACAAAAATGCTTACTGATCTAAAACAAAAATACTTTTGGAAAGGTATGAAAAAGGATGTTATTGATTTTGTGACTCATTGTTTGGAATGTCAGTGGGTTAAGGCGGAACACATGCACCCTGTTGGACTATTATATCCCCATAGCATACCGCAGTACAAATGGCATGTAATAAGCATGGACTTTGTACAAGGGTTACCTATGTCCAAGAATAAACATGATGTTATCCTGGTAGTTGTTGATAAACTAACTAAGGTAGCTCATTTCATCACTGGAAATCTAAAGGATGATTCACCAGTGTTGGCCAAAAGATTCGTGCATGAAATTTTCAGGTTACATGGTGTACCAAAATTGATTATATCTGATAGGGATCCTAGAATGACGTCAAGATTTTGGCAAATGCTTAATACAGCTCTTGGAAAGAAACTAAACTTCAGTTCTGCATATCATCCGGAAACGGATGGACAAACCGAGAGAGTAAATCAAGTGTTTGAAGATATGTTGTGAATGTATTGCATGGACCAACAGTATAAATGGGAAGAGTATCTTCCACTAGTTGAATTCGCATACAACAACACTTATCACTCATCTCTTAAAATGGCACCTTTTGAAGCACTTTATGGAAGGAAGTGCAGAACCCCTGTTAGTTGGGATAGTATTGAGGATAGAGTGGTAATTGGACCAGAGATCCTCACTGAAATGGAACAGCAAGTAAAGTTGATTCGTGAACGATTAAAGGAAGCAGCAGATAGGCAGAAGAGCTATGCTGACCTTAAGCGGGTTGATCGAAGGTTTGAGCTTGGTGAGAAGGTTTTTCTTCATGTTAAACCCAGAAAGAGTTCTATAACTTTTGGCAAGGCTGCCAAGTTGTCACCTCGTTACGTGGGACCTTTCGAAATTGTCGAAATAATCAATCCTGTAGCTTATCGATTAGCATTACCACCTGCTTTGTCTCGCATGCATGATGTTTTCCATATTTCTTTGCTTAAGAAATACGTTTCAGATTTGTCACATGTTTTAAATTGGAATTCCTTGCAGGTCCAAGACCCAGGAATAATCGTGGTTAAACCCACACGAGTGCTGGAAACTCGCCAATTGCATTTGAGAAATCGTGAAATACAGCAATGTAAGGTCCAGTGGGACCAGTTTAACGAAGAAAGTGTAACTTGGGAAAATATGGAAGAGATGAAAATTGCTTTTCCTTTTCTTTTTCAACAGAATGAAATCTGTTGACAAAACATTTTTTTTTATGAACTTATCTTTTTCATGTCTATATGAAAGCCAGATTGAGGCAAACATTATTCAGGCTGAATAAAATGTATCGTGACATTGATTTCTGGAACTATTCAAGTTGGAAATAGTCTTATTGTATTGTGAACTAATAAATTGGTTGACCTGAAGGTAAATCAAATATGTAATCATCGGGACGATGAATATTTTAGGAGGGAAGCATGTAACACCCTGAACTATTGTTACTTCCTCCTGAGCATTCAAGTGTTGATATATGATTTCTTCTGTAAAAGGATGTGTTCCTTTGATTGTGAAGTCATGCTTGATATGGATTGTATCTTCTTTGCTCTTGAAGATATTTGACTGAGTCAGGATATGCTTGGACTCTTTTATTTCTTTCATTTTTAGCACCTGAGTTCAATTTGATTTCGAAAGGAATTGTGGATTTATCCATCTTTATGACTCAGCCTTGGATCAGTTGCATTGATCCAAGAGATGTTTTAAGTTTATTCTGGATGAACAAAAATTATAGACCTTACGAAAGTTGCAAGGTCTGAATGTGTTGAATAACCAATTCTGGAGTCTAACTCAGGTTGATCGTGTTAAATTAATTGGTTCCCGATATCGTAATATCAGGAAGGCCTAGACCTTGAGCCAGGTAATAAATTCTGGTGTATACTGCAAGCTTTTTATCAATGCCGGATAGAATCCATTTCGGGAATGTTATACCCTGTTGGTTCTTATACTGAATCGATCCTACTTGTGAGACCTAGAATGGATTCGTTAAGGTTAATAACCTTAACCTAAACTATAACCTATGGGTTGAATTATTGCTAATCTAACCTAGCCCTAAACTATAGGTTTAATGCTCCTAAGGTTAGCTACCTAAGCACTATGGAAGTAAGACTAATGTCTTACCGTAAGATCTAACCTATGTTTCTAACCTAACTTATGATAATGGATGAAGGGGGACCTATGAAGGGGTGCGAGCCATGGGCGGTGGTTTCCATGGCATTAAATGAGGAGGATTAGCATGAAGGACAAGGGATATGGCGGAGATTGCAAACGGCTATTGAGACCTGATGTGGCAGAGTCACCAAATCTGACTGAGAATGGTCATTTGTTTTCATTTGTCAATCACCAACTTTGGCAGTCGGTGGCAATGGAGATTAGGCGGGAATCTTGGAGTTAATGTCATTGATGAACTTCGATTCCTGAGCGCGGATTGCTCGGGAAGGCATGCAAATGGAAAATTAGTTGGTTGTTTGGTTTTCCATACGCTCCGTTTTTCTCTCTGTTTGATCACTGGTTCTTCAAACCAGTCTACTTGGTGTTGCATGGCAACTATGAGAATATCTAGCTCTTTTCTCTGTCAGGGAAAGTTTATAAGGCATGAAGGTAATAAATTATTGTTGTTTAATCTATTGTGGAAGAAGAGGAGAAGGTGCGAGCACATTCAGAGGTCTTCTTCGGATTTTTAAGCGACATTACCAGGCATGATAGGCCCTGACTTTTAAAAATCTTGCTTTACTCCAAATGCTTTCATTAAAACAACTCTGTTCAGGTGATTTCAGTTCAGTTGGTTTGAAGCAATGTATTGGTTCTTCTTTTCCTGTGGAATTAGGAATCTCAGATTTTTCGAAGACTTTGTTGGAATGTTTACTGTATTTATTCTTCCTTTTGGTTTCATTTCGATTGAAGACCGGCTGTGCTTTTATTGTTGTTGAATCCTGTTGAATCTTGCTAAGAATACTTTAAGTTTCTTCTGGTTGGAATGCTTGTTGTGATTACACTACTTGAATGCGACTATTGTAGAAATCCGTACTGTGTTTGCAATTTTGGGTTAGACTCCGTTGAAAGTTTTCAGGGATTATATACGAAAATGACTCAGTTAGAGTCCTTTTAATGGTTCGTATGTTTTCGTCTTCTGTCTAAACTTGGTTGTGATTACCGTTGGAGTCCTTGAAATGTAACTTATGTTTTTAACTTCTGTAGAAGTTTTGTTGTGCATACTGTTGGAATCCTTGAATTGGATAGTATGTTTTTGACTCCTGTAGAAGCTTTGCTGTGTTGGATAGTATGTTTTAGAAACGTACTTATTGGTTTTGACTCTGTTGGAGTCCTTGAATTGTTGTCATATGAATTCAACTTCAATCAAATCCCTAGTTGTGAGTACTAGTTGTATTTGACACTGTTGGAGTCCTTGATATGTTGTGAGTTGGCTCGATTCTCGAATTAAGTCCTCGTTGTGCATGCATATCGTACAGAATCTTTCTTAACATTGTTGTGTTATATTTAGTTCACTTCTGTGGAATTAAAGGATGGGTTTTCTTTACAAACTTGACTCTGTTTGAGACCCTGTTGTATTTCGTAGTAGCTCGACTTCGGATGAAACTTTGAGGAAATTATTGTTATGGAATTCGGCTTCTGTGAAGACCTTGTTGTGATTATTTTTCTTGAAATCGGCTTCTAATATAAGTCCTTACTGTATAATCATAGGGATTTGTTTAAGTTGAATGAAGCTGTGCATGTTTGTGTTTCGACTCAGTGTGAATGTCACTGTATTTGCATATGGAAACGTTATTTGTTTTTAATGTTATCTTGTCTCGTGTTTGACTGAAACAAAGAGCTCATAGCTGTACCATGTCAGGCAATGGCGTTGGGTATTTTCATGTTGATGAATGATATGGAAAAGATTTGTTGAGTCTTTCATGGTTGGATTATTTTCTTTTGCTTTGTCGCGAGAGCTCTTGTAATGCTTAATAGCTACAGGTGATTTTTATTAATGAATTTAGATGAAACTGTAGTTTCTTCTTGTGATCTCGACTATTTTAATTACATGCATAAAATTAATTGCGTTATTCTAGAGGATTCGGTACAGTCCAGAACATGATTGAAATGGGAATTTGATTTACTCTGTTTCCTTCTCCTGAGCTGTAAATTATATGTTGATGTGTAATAAGAGGAATAAGAAAATACTCTCTCTCTCTCTCTCCTAGTCTGGAAAATTTATGTGCTTTCTCTTTTTATCCTTATGCGATCTCTATGGTAAGGGTATAACAAGAATAGACTGTGGAATTGTATGGAGAGACTGGTATAAAATGTGTATTGATGTATAAGTAGGTATACTCATCAATACCATAAAAATAATGTATGATTGAAGGAAAATTACGACAGTTGAGCTTGTTGAATGTTATAAACTGCCTTTGAGTAATTGTTAGAAACATTCTTGTAGGAGTTTTGCTGTCTTTAGAATGGTTGTATTCATTTGTTCTTAGTCTCTAACATCTAAGATGAATAGCCTGATTTATGTTTGGAATTTGAAGAAATGATTTCATTTAAACAGGTTGTTTAATGAGAACAATTGGTGGATTGCAATTGTTTTAAGAATTAGTGCTTATCATGCTCAATTCACCTAACTGACCCGTGTTGACAATTTTTGTAGATGGTTGCCATAAGTGGTAAAGGCACTCAGATCTGATATGATGTTCAGATTGTTTAATTTGGTTTTATGATGAAATTCCAACTTGATTCTCTAAATGTACTACTTGAAGAAAGATGTTCTTTTGCTGTTGAGTATTGTATCAAATATGCTGAATGCATAAAATGTATTTGATTAGCTTAGAAATGAATGAAATGAGGTATTTGTTACTTATGTGTTTGCATTCTTATCTTGATGGATTGAACTTCTTTGGTTCGAATGATTTTAAGAGCATTGTTATTATTGTATACCTTGGAGATATTTAGGATTCTCTAAGTAATCTTTGCAAAGATTATGTGACTGAATACTTGTGAATGTTTAGTAGTTATGTTATGTTCTATCTAAAGCTAAATTGGAATTTAGATCACTGTCTTTCAAGAAGCTAAGGTTAAAATAAACCTAAACAGGAAGCTGAACGGGCTGAATAAATTATTACTCCCTAATCTTGATCTAAGTCAAGACAACGCCTTAATTTGATTTTAAATCACTATATCTTAATACTAATAATAAGATGTATTTCAGTTTTGAGAACTGATATAAACCTAATAAGGGTATGGTTAGCAACCTTATGAGAAGACTTAGGGCTACTGGCCAATTCGTTGATTTAGATCATTGTGTAACAAATAACTCCTTAATGAAACCTCAAATCTCATTAACTTCTCTTTGTGAAATGGGTCTTAATAAGAAAGGCAATTCTAAGGTGAGGAACCCAGGGGTTGGGAAAAGACTACCCTAAAAGGAGCGTCTTAAAGTATAACTTTAACTCAACGTAACATAACATAGGAATGGGGTGAAGGACATATTCCAGATTGACGAGTATGCCGTCAAGGAATATGAGACATAAGCAGTTTGTTTCAAATCTTTGGCCAAAGTATCGTAAGCTGCTGATTGCGTTGTCCCATGTCACCTAGTATGAGGGACGAGATGCCGATGAATAATGGTAACAACTATTCAGATAGGTTCCTTGGAAAGAGCATTCTAAATCCCATATTAGGGAAGAGAACCACAAGAGGGATGTGTTAAAATAAAAATTCCAACTCTTTGATACTCATGAACAAATTGGTAGATCACCGAGTCATGATATGAATAGATCGGAGGTACTCCGAGTCATCACAGCTGCATATGGTTATCTATTATAAGAATGATTGTTATGATCTGAGAGTTCTAAATTATGTATTTAGAACTAGAATGCTTCTATCAATTTTTTTTTTCTTGTTCTAATGTACTAAAATGGGGACGTTACATCCACCAAGATGGATACTGAATCCTCTCTCTTGACCTAAATGTTTTCTTTCTCCTTCCTAAACTGATCATTGGGATTAAAAATGGACTCCAAAGTGATAAGTCCCTTGGGCAGCTTGTTAGTTCTCAGCTGTACCACGTGGTCACCATACTGCTGTTCCAATTTTTCTTGATTCTTAGCTGAGAAGTCAGCTTCTTCTTTCAAGAAATGGATGATTTGATGATCATTCTCAAACACTTGCCAACTTGCATTGTTATCCAGCACTGAAGGCCTCACAATCACATGGATGTTTGGCTGTACCTTTTCTTGTTGAATGCTTTCCACAATGTCAAAGGTTGCCCCTACTGCTGCAAGCCTGTCAGCAGCTTGGTTCTCTTTCCTAGGAATGAATTTGATGCCAAAACCCTCAAAAACTTCCATGAGGTCTCATACCCTGTTCTTGTATCACTTGAGTAGATCATTCTTAGCAGCATGCTATCCCTTGACCTGATTTACAATCAATTCACTGTCACCAAAGACTTGCAAGTTCTTTATTCCTCTGTTTATTGCCCAATGCATCCCTTGCACCAAGGCTTCATATTCAGCAGTGTTATTGGAGCATGTAAACTGAAATCTAAAAGCTGAATAGTGTTTTACTCCTTGAGGTGAAACAAGCATGGCTCCACCTCCTGCACCTTGTCTACTCCGTGATCCATCAAAAAATAGCTGCCATACCTCATTGTCATCCTTATAGTTTGGCTTGGTGATGCTAGGGATGGGCTGATCTTCTTCATGTATGCAATAGACCCCTAGCTCAGATTCTTCTACTTCTTGATAAGGATCAAAAGCATGTACCTTGTTTGCCCATTCATCAAGAGTTAGATCCGGGATGCTTCCAACCTTGGTGTCAGCTTCATCAGTGCTTGGGTGATCTTCTTGATCAAATGTTGAACAATTGGCATTGATCTGAATTGGAGTGTAGGGCTCAATGTGGAAGTTTGCAATAGGTTTAGACCTAATTGTAGCTTTGGTTCCATACATCGTTCTAAATAGCATGTGTGACCAATCAGCAGACAAATATCCTCCAATCTTGGCTGTGAAGTCCTTTAACAAGCGTAGGGAAAAAAGTGGTGGAAGGTCTATAACTGATACATCTTGTAAAACAACAACATTTGGACATGCATGCAAGGTAAGAATCAAGTTTCTAATCACTCCAACTGTTGTTACTGCTGTCCCATCCAGCTGCACTACACATTTGGATATGGTTTCATACTGGAGCCTTAGCTGATTAGCTATTTGTTTAGGCATCAATGAACTACTTGCCTTAGAATCTATCATGCAATTGTGCACTAACTGATTTCCAATGATTAATGAAACATAGAAAGGAGGGGGCTTCAACATTTTACCTTGTTGTCCTCCATGATTCCCTTCAGGCTGGGTAGCATTTGTGAGCACTTTCTCTTGCATCTGAACTTGCTGATTCGAAGTTGGCCAGTCCTTCATGGAAGCTTGTAGCAAATCTCTTTGGCCTGGGATAGATAGGGATTCCCACATTGATATATTTACATTTGTCTTTTTCATCTGATCAATGATACTGAATGGTGATGAAGGATCTCTTTGTTGTCCCTTTGGTTTGCATATTCATCCCTTTCATGTGGGCAGCAACAACTGGTATTTGAGTTGGTCTAGGAGCTGTTCTTGGCTGCCCTTGTGCATTTACAACTGGATTTTGTTTGCCAACCATTTGTGGAGCCATAAAAGGTTGTGGATTGGTTGGAGCTAATGGCCGCTCTTCACCCAAATTCCTTCTTTTTGACCTTGTGTTGGCTACAACACCTTGAGAGACTGTCTGATTCATGCCACAAAAATCCTCTGCCTGCCAGTTCACAAGTGTGGTGTCATTTGTGGCTGACTGCCGTTGGAATGTTTCTTGTTGTTGGTTGTTTCCTTGACTGCCCTCACCCTCCACACCAGTAGTTGTCACCATTAATGCTTGATTCAAAGCACCATTGAAACACATAGATTGGTTGTGAGGTTCATTGCATGGAAAACACCAATCATACTTCTGAGCAACATTGTTTTGTGTTGGCACCAATGCCTTAGAGGCAGATATAGCATTTGCATTATAGGGCTGAAATGGTTTGTTGGCAGGAGGCCTTGCTTTGCAGCTGGATTGGGTGGTCTTTGTGGCTGGTATGGCTACCTGTTAGGCTGAGCTTGGGGCTGATAAGAAGGTCTAAAACCTTGGGCTTAATGCCTCTTGAGAGTAACCAGCTCATTGCCTAAATTTTGCAATTGCTTCATGACTTCTTGAAGCTCATTTGGGGCACTTGGAGATGAAGTAGAAGCTTCATTTGAAATCTGATTTATAGGAATGGGAGAAGGAGCCAAATTAGGTGCTTGATTAGTGTTTGGGCTCTCTAAACTTGGAAACAATGGCATGGGAGGTCTAGGGGCTAGTTTGCCAGCTTGGATCAAACAATTTTCAGCCCTAATGACAATGCTATAAGGCATAGGGATAGTTATGCCTCCCATGGACTGAATCAACATAGAAATATCAGAATTTAGAGCTTTGCGGTAGTAGAGAAAAGCACCTTCCGCTGTTGGCCCGACTGCCACTGGAATTCTCTCCCAAGTCCTTTGAAATCTGAAGTTGAAATCAGTCAGCTACTCATTGGGAGCTCTCTTGATGGTTGTCAGCTGCTCCAAAAGAGACAAGTTATCTCCCTTCTCTCCAAATTACTCATGAAGTGCTATACATCGCTAGTTCCAATTCTGAATAGAACTTGAGGCAAGAATTCTAAACCATTGCAATGCTTTCCCTTTGAATGAAGATGCCAGAAATTTGAAAGCCACTTGCATCTCATTGATTTCATGAATTGCACAAAGGTTGGCAATGTCTTTAACATGATCACCTAGAGTAGTCTGATTCTCTCCAGTGAAGTATGGAATGTTCTTCAAGGCTGCAATTAGAATTGGATGTTGTGCATTGAGGGCAAGTGGGCTGCTGCTAGTGAAATTGACATAGGGGTTGTTTTGTGCCATTCTAATTGGCCTTAGAACCCTTGTTGATTGAATGAAAGGCCTACCAGGTGGAGGAGTTGAGAGAGTTCTCTTTGGTGGAGATGGATACCTTTGGATTCTCCTCCCACTTTTCCTTACTCTTGGAGATAACTGCAGATATTCAAACAACGCCTCTTCTTCTCCAGCTCTTGACCTTGTAGTGATTCTTCTCATGAGTTTTTAGGTCTGCACTGCTAAAACTAGCTGATTCTTCTTCCTTAGAGTCACTAGATGTGTAACTTATAACTCTTTTAAGCAAGAAAATTGCAGCTGATGAACATCAACTTTGCTGCAATGAAAATGAGACCTCTAAGGTCCCACCGAGCGTGCCAAAACTGTTGTTGCAAATCAGCAGCACCCCTGGATGCAAATCAAGGTTCTAAGTTGATGTTTAGGGCATCCAGTGTGATTGCACAACATTGAAACCTCTCTCCAAGTGTGGGACTTGCAAGATGAGAGAGGAATCTCTAGATTAGAGGCTGGTTCCTCAAACTCCTTTGATTAGATCTATTATTTGCACAACTGCAGAGGTTCAGATCCTAATTTTATCCTAATTTGCAAGGAGACAGGGATAAGAAATGCAAAAATTAAAACTAAACTGATAAGGGTGATACACCAAAGGAGTGGTGAGCACTTCTTGCTCATGAAAATTGACACAAATAAGAAATTGCAACATAAAACATCATGCATAGGTTGATAAGCTGTAAACAAGGGTTTGAAATGAAGCAAACAACACATACAAAGGACTGAAAGCATTCACAGAGCCTGCATTGTGATTTTCAACATCAACATCCTTGTATTCCAACACCAAAGAGGTAGAAAAACATGTTACAATCCCTGGAAGGTCTGATACTTGCCAAAATCACTTGTTGAAAGTGAAAATAGAAGCTTGCTATGAAAAAAAATGTTCCCCTTTGAAAAATGAGCCAAATCTGTCTTTTACAGTGCATGGGTCGAACCTAGGAGAGAGAAAATGTGAAAAAATGTAAGAGCCATTCCTCATTGACCAAAATGCATTAAAAATAGCATGGGTGACCTGAAAGACCCATCCCCCGACATTTTTGACCATGCTGGAGAAGAATGCGACCCATTTTGCATTAAAATTGGTTGTTGAAACATCAGTTCTGTCCATGGGCGTGTACCAGAAGCATTTTTTGATTTTATCCCTCCAAACTGAACTAAAAATTCAAAATTGACCATGGAATCATGTAGATAATTTTACTAGCTTTCCATTGATATAAAGAACGTGAAAATATGAGCTCTGGATCAAAAGTTATGGCCGTTTGAAGATTTAGGGCAAAAACAGGCCCAAAACGGATCGGCGGGAAAAAATTTCGAATTTTACCTCTTTTTTGCATTTGGAATTTTTTTTCAAAAATCCCCATGCTCTGCCACCTCCTGGGACATGTGGCAGCTTCCTATTGGCTGTGGGCTTCAAAGGGGAAAATTTCCCACAAAAACTCCGCCGAGCCATAACTTGAAAAATATGAGGAATTAGGAGGAAAACTTTACCTTTCTGGAAAGCTGAGAGAGAGGTCTATCCAATGGTGCCATTTCTAGAAATATTGGAGTGCTTGAAAATAAAAAAATGGATACTGAGGCACAATAGAGGCAAGAACACAAGGAGTTAGCCATCCAAAATGAGCAGGGGCACATTTTGGATAACAGCTACCATAGAATCTGACAACATCTGCGGAGTCAGAAAAATAGGATAGATCGACAGAGCTAGAGAGACTGTAAGGAGAGCATGCCACCTTGGTATAGAAACACCATACTACTCTGGAGGAGATTAGGATACTAAGGGAGGAGAGGGACACAATGATACAGGAGAGAGACACCGCTCGCCAGGAGCGGGATACAACTATCTAGCAAATGGATAGATATCACAAACACAGAGAGGCCCTCAGGTCCAAGTATGTTGATACATGCACCACATCAGAGTCAGGGGCACATGGTACTATAGTAGGAGGACCACCAATAGTAGTGCTATTAAGAGCACCTGGCATGGTGAGTCTGAGTACCTATCAGGCTCTCCTTTTCAAGGTGAGATACTACAAGGATGCCTTGACACAACATGCCCCAGATGTGCCTCGTTATAGAGTGAGAAGAAGGACAACAACAATCACTTCTGGTGGTGCATCGGAGGGTGTGAGCATCGGGGGAGACCGAGGAGGTCATAGGGTCATGACTACGAGTACCTCCAGTTCTGTAGGTGCTGGTCAGGAGAGAGAGCCCATGCCCTAGGAGGGAGGAGGAGACATTGTTTTCCACTTGTCAGATTTTACTATATAGAGATGATATTTGTAGAGATATACTAATGTAGCCTCAATTTGAAGGCATTTTTGATGCAATGTATACGGCTCAATTTGAATCCATTCAGATATATATATATATATATATATATATATATATATATATATATATATATATATATATATATATATATATATGCATCTTTGTGTTATGTGATTGGACTCATGCTTTTAACTTTGATAGATACAGATAGATGTGATTTAATTTTGATTTTTCATGGATGAATAATTTACTAAATTAACATGTTATAGATAGATGGATAGATGGATCCACATAATATGTGCTGCTTTGATGATTTTAGATGAAGTAGATAAGATGAGCATAGATAGATGATAGATTTGATTGATTAAATTAACATGTTAAATGTCAATTTAACTGGATAATTAACAAATGAACATGGGTAATGTCTATTTGATTTGATGAAAAGAAAGTGATGAAATGATCTTATCCTTTAGAAATAAAAATCACTACACTGAGATAGGAAAAAGAATGATAAGTTAGTCCCCTAACCAACCATAAATAGAGACCTTGATGGTAAGTCGAAAGATGATGCACGCAAGGCCATAGACATGGATAAAATAAACCTGACACTAGTTAGTCGCAAACTAGATCTAGGAGGTAGATAAGGATGAGAGATAAGTATGCATCTCGTCAGAAAACATGAAGGATTAAATACACGCTCATATGGGGAAAACATGGTCTCCATATGATTGAAAAAGTCTCATATCACTGCTTCATGATTTTTCTTTTGATAGAAAAGAAAACTGATCAATGCGGGTAGTTTGCTAGATATGGAAAGAATGATCGATACGGGAAGTCTTTCAAAGATGATAACAAGTGAACAAACTAGCCGAGAGAGGAAGTTTGTTACTACAAAGGCTCAAAATGCTATAAAACAAACAACTGTCCTTCAAGGGAGTGTTCTGTATTTTGAATTTGATGGTAGCCATCCTTCGAGGAATGGTCTACGTTTTTGATTTATTTTGATAAGGCATGGATAGCTGTCCTTTGACGGATCAATCTATCTTTTGGGACTAGGATAGCATCTTTTTTTTTAATCTTTGGAAGAAGCTGAGTTTAGACTAGATAGATCAAATAGAGGGAAAGAAAATGTATACAAGCATGTACTCTTGCAGTAAGTGGATTTGACTAAGATGAACACCTAGGGCAGATGAAGTAGTGATTAAGGTATTCCTACTATGAGGAGGAACAAATATGTAAGGAAAATGATATGAGTAGAGCCACAATACTCATATTTAAGGTATAAAATGAAATAACACGGAGAACCACATAGTTCCAAATCACTACGAAATGCATGACTGGTTACAGATGGATGAAAGACCTATTTCGTGACTAAGATCGTGTAAGATAGATTTTAATAGTAGAAAGGCCTTAGATGTAAAGCATTAAGAGGTTCCATTTCAGGTATACCATCCATGGAAGATAGGCGATAAGCCCTAGACCCATACTTATGAGTGACAACGTATGGTCCCATCCAGTTAGGAGCAAACTTACCACGTTGACTCCATTCCAGAGTAGTGACATTTTGGTTTTCTTTAAGAACAAGATCACCGAATTGGAAGTCATGCTACTACAAATGCTTGTTATAATAATGCTTGACATGCTTAAGATAGACTTGATGATGTTCAAGAGCATTGAGATGATGTTCATCTAACAACTCAAGCTGTGCTAAACGGTTTTGACAATAGTCCTCATTAGAGACAAACTCTCTGAGAGAGACACAAAGAGAGGGAATCTGAACTTCCAAAGGAAGGACAACCTTAGACCCATAGATGAGAGAGAAGGGAGTAGCACTGGTAGGGGTATGAATGCTAGTTTGATAAGCCCAGAGAGTAAAATGGATGTGTAAATGCCAATCCTTACTAGCTCAACTAGTTACCTTTGTGAGGATATTACACAAAGTTTTATTAGAAGCCTCAGCTTGGCCATTAGCTTGTGGATAATATGAAGAAGAAAAGACAAGTTTAATATTGAAGGTGTCACAAAGTTTTTGCAAATCTTTGTTTTTGAAAGACTTTCCATTATTTGTAATGAGTTTGCAAGGAACAGTAAAGTGAAAAATGACGTGTTGATAGAAAAAATCAACAATAGGTTTATCTTTGGTCGATGAAAGAGGAATAGCATCCACCCATTTAGTGAAGCATTCTGTGGCAGTAATGATAGAATGATGTCGCTACAAAGAGTGTGGATTGATGAGACCAACGAGATCAAGACCCCATTGTGAAAAAAGCCAAAAATCCACTACAGGTTGCAAATCCTGACTAGGGATATGTGTAAGATTAGCATGTTGTTGACACTTGACACATTTCTTGACATATTCATAGTAGTCTTGATTAAGAGAATGCCAATAGTAACCTAAATGTAGGGTGCACTTAGCCACGGCCAAACCACTAAAGTGTCCACCACATATACTGTCATGTACCTCTTGAATGGCTTTAGATGATTCAAGGGTTTTGAGGCACCGAAGAAAAATACCCTCAAAACCACGTTTGTAAAGGATTCCACCTAGAATAGCATAACTGTTTGCACATTGAATAAAAAATCTTATACCATTGGAAGTCAAATCTAGAGGAATCATTGAGTAGGATAGATAATAAAAAATGTGCTGATACCACTCATCTTGAGTGTTAGTCGTGACAGCATTGATTGAAGTTAACTGCATTAGATGAGATGGTTTATCTAGACACTGAACAACCACATAAAGTTGTGAGTATTCAGTGAATGGAGGAATAAGCGAGGCTAAAGAAGCTATCGTATCTGAAAATCTGTTTGCAGTGCGAGGAATAGCCTGGATTGTAAATTTATTGAAAGATTGAAGCTGAACAAGAATGATATCATGATATTTTTGAAGGGTATCATTTTTACACTGACAGACACCTGTGACTTGATTAATGATGAGCTCAGAGTCACCAAAGATTTTGATATGGTGACCACCGAGAGTAATGGAATTTTGACGACCTAAAATGAGAGCTTCATATTTAGCCATATTATTGGTACATTCAAAGTTAAGCTTGTGTGTGACAGGGATAGGTGCACCCTAAGGAGGAATCATGACGAAACCTATGCCTCCCCTTACTGACTCTTGGACCCATCAAAGAAGAGTTATACTTTAAAAGGAGACAGAATGAAATCAATTTGTTAGATGTACTCGTCTGGAAATTGAGTGAGGGGGACTTGAGTGTTTGGAAGAGGGGCATCAACTAATTGATCAACGATAACCTAACCCTTGATAGATTTCTCTAAGATGAACTCGAGGTCAAACTATGTCATGAGCATGAGCCAACGAGTGATACGATCATTGTGATAGGGTTTCGCATGCATTGTCTTGAGTGGATTAACACGCATAACAATGTGAGTTTTATGATTAAGGAGGTAATAACAAAGTTTAGAAGTCACGAAGAAGAGAGAAAAACACAACTTTTCAGCTTCAGAATAGCGAGTTTCATACTCATGAAGAGTGTGACTGATATAATAGACAACCTATTCCTTACCATCAACATCTCGATGTGAGATCATGGCTCCCAGAGCATGGTCAATCACAAAAATATAAAGTTAGAATAGCTCCCCCTCGCGTGGAGGTGTGAGCATAGGTGGAGAAAGAAGATAATCTTTGAGATCATTAAAGGATTTTTGGCAATGCTCATCCCATTCAAAATGAACAATTTTACGGAGGAGATGATGAAAAGGTTGACAATGGTCTGAAAGCTGTGAGATAAAATGACGCACTGATTGAAGGTGTCCTTCAAGACCATAAAGCTATTTTTAGTTGGAAGGAGGAGGCATCTCGATGATAGCCTTTATTTTTATGGGATCGACCTCAATACCGCTGATAGAAATGATAAAGCCTAAGAGTTTACCAGTGAGAACACCAAACACGAATTTAGATGGATTTAGGTGAAGAAAAAAATGAATGAGTCTCTCAAAGAGAGGTGCAAGGATGAGAAGATGATCCTGACAGTGTTTGGATTTACCGAGGATGTCATCGACGTAATCTTCTACAATTTTGTGTAAGAGGTCATGGAAGATGTAGGTCATTGCGGGTTGATAAGTCGCCCCTACATTCTTAAGACCGAAGGGCATGACACGATAACAAAAATTCCCCCAAGGAGTTATGAAGGAAGTCTTGTGCTAATCCTCTAGTGCGATGAGAATTTTACTATACCCAGATAAACCATCCATAAGAGAAAGCATCTCATGGCCTGTAGTTAAGTCCATGAGTTGGTTGATATTAGGTAGAGGGAAATCGTATTTTGGGCAAGCGAGATCAAGCTCCCAAAATTTGGTGAAAATTCAAATTTTCCTAGTAGCTTTGTTTATTGGTACTACATTTGAAACCCATTGTGGATAGTTAATGGGTTGGATGAATTTGGTGGAAAGCAAGCACTGCAACTCTTCCTTAATGAGGAGAGCTACACGAGGATGCATCTTACACAGTTTTTGTTTAACTAGTTTGATGTCTGGAAGAGTAACGATATTGTGGACCATGATGTTAGGATCAAGGCCCGACATATCTTCATATGACCAAGCAAACACTTGGTGATGGTTGGAAAGAAAGGTGGTGAAGTCTCCTAACTCCTGTGGGTTAAGAGATTGGCTGACCTTAATGATGTGAGGGTCTTCAAAAGTCCCTATATTAAGGTCGACAGTGACTTCGTTAAGAAGCGTAGATGTGTCTGAAGGAATGGTTTTAGGAAGATGAGAATCCTCTGCCTCGAGATAAGTAATGACAGAATCATCATCTGAACAGTGGATAGTATTGATAGTAGGAGAGTCATCTATGACTATTTCAAGGAACACCAATGGTATGGAAGTGGATTTGCCATTAGTTTTATAGGTCAATGGACCTAAGGAAATGGAATTGACTAAAAAAAAGTTAGGGGGATGGAAATGGTGTCATCCACATCAAGTGATGCTTCAGACCTAATGGGAGGAGATGGCTCCTTAATGGAAAGAGGCTCAGCAAGAATGGCGACGTTGGCTTTCAAGAGATGTTTGAACCCTAAACCAATTTTTTGATGTGGTTTAAGAGTTGGAATGGATGTGATGTCATGCACACCTTGTTCATACTTTCCCAGGCCAAAGCCTTTCCACGCGCATCGATATAGATAAGTTTTTGTGAATGCAGGATTCTATAGGTAATCAAACCCTTTTGAATAGGGTTTGGCCTTAGGAGGAGAATCTGGATGATAGTGAGGTGTATCAAGACCACCATAGATGAATTCATTCTGTTGATTGGGAAGACCAATGGTGACAATGTGGCCAAGACCTGGTTGATATTCAGGTTGTTTGTTTGGCCTCCCATACTCATTAGGTTTGAGATGGGTGTCAAAAGAGAGAAGGGGAAGTTCTCCTAGTGAAAAAAACTACACCGTATCTTTCAGATTTTGTAGATCTAGTAGTTTTGTTGTAGGTATGGAAGAGGGTGAAGCTTTGTCAAGAGAATCAGCATTCTCCTTTGGAGGGACAAACCCTATGGTCATCTCACATTGTGTGGATAGAAAAGGGTCTCCTGGATGAGTATAGATTTTTCCCTCATACTGATATTTTATGCATCGATGGAGGGTTGATGGGACATAGTGCATTGTATAGATTCAGGAGCATCTGAGGATCATATTGTAGTGGAATTTTCCTTTGAAAATGTAAAAAAGCTCATGAAGAAGTTTCTTTCCTACCCGAATGGGTAGGACCACAGTTCGTAAGATAACTTCCAGCTGATCGTTAAATGATCGAAAGGTGAAAGGTGGTGGTGACACTACGTTATTTGGTAACTTAAGTTGCTCAAATGTGTGGGAGGAAATGGCATTGAGTGCAACACCATTTTTGATCATAGTGTGTTTTAATGTAGTGTTATTGATTTGAACTGTGATAAAGAGAGGAGCCTCTAAATCCTCAGAAGAAAGGGGAGGAATTTTAGAATCCTTGAAGGAGATGGTGGTTGATGATCTATTCGACCCAACAACCATCTCAAAAGGCTGGGGCTCATCTGAATTCACCATGATGTAGCGCAGATTATCAATCAGAGCCTGGCGATGCTAGGGAGATGACTGAATGAGGTCAAAAAGAGACATTTTTAATGGAGCATGGGTGAGTTTTTTCATAACACTCTCCTCAACTGACACGGGAATTTGAGCCCGAGGTGAAGCATGAATAGAGACTCGAGGTCTCGAGGTTGATGAGGAAGGAGGAACTCCTTCGGGGGTAGCGGAAATAATGACTTGTGGTCGAGAGGCTGTACAAGATGATGGATTATTGTAATGTTGTGTTCTAGTGGCGATATGAATTGCATCGATTTGAGAGGGTGGAAGATCATTTGGAGTGATATCAATAGAATTGGGGGCCTGAATAGACCATTCAGGCTCAGACGTAGTTGGGATGATAGGAGACACTTGTTCCTTCTCCTCCTCCAACAGGAGATCATTTTCTTCCAAGAGGCTGTTAAGGACAGATTGAAGGGTTTTACATCCCTCGGTGTCATGACTTGGAGTGGAATGGTAAGAAAAAATCAAATCAGAGTTGAACCATGAAGGTTTTACTCCTTTGGGATTATAGGGTTTGATTAGAGGAAGTGATATAGATGAAGATTGGATAAGTTGGTGAAGGATTTCAGTATAAAATCTAGTAGACGAAGATGTGGACAGAGGTGAAGAAGGCACCTCTTTAGTCTTAGCAGACTGCTAAGGTAAAAGAGCCTGCATATCTGGTTTGACAGTCTTTTTAGGGACTATTTTTCTCTTCTGAACACTAGGAGAAGCAGTCTTAGGTGATTGAGATGGAAACAAGTGAGGCAAGATTGATTTCAGTGGAGGAGGAGTCTAAGATAGATTTTAAAGATGACGAAGACATGACAAGTGTTTTAGTCTTCAGAGATGAAGAAGGTTGCTTGGCTGAAATAGACAATGATTTAGATAAGACTGATTTAGATGGGGGAGGATCTCCCAAAATAGATTTGATAGGAGGCATAAAGGGTGCCTTAGTTTTAACTTTCCTTGTTCGATGGCGTGGGACTCAAGTTTGTGTGCCATCATAAAGGCTTATTCAAATGTATAAAAGGTTTGAATCCTTAAAGTGGAAGAAATATGATTGGTGCAAGATTGAGTAAACAACTCGATTTGCTGAGATTGAGGGAGGGAGAAGGACAACTGATTTATTATTCCTCTCCAATGAGTGACAAATTCTATGATAGACTCGTCATCGAATTGATGAATGTTATAAAGATTTGTGATCGAGATCTTATGTGTGATGTTTATTGAGAATTTTTCAACAAACATCTAGGCTAGTTAAGAGAAAGAAAACATAGAATGTTGGGGTATATTATTTTACCAGTCTAAAGAGGGCCCTACTAAAGACATAGGCAAGGTACGAAGCATAAGCTCCTAGTCCTGGACTATAAGGTAGCAAGCATGTTTAAATGCTCGCAGGTGTTGTTGAGGATCCTCTCGACTATGAAATTTGAGAACTTAGGAAGTTCCCATCGGGGAGGATAAGGCTTAAAATCCATTGATGGATGAATTGGTTCATTACATACTTCTTCAAAAGAGTATGAAGGGTGAGCCCCTTTGGTGGAGACTTCTACGTCTGTGATTTTCTTGAAAATAAGTTGGATGACATCAGATTGAGGAGGGGGCATGTTGATATGTCCCATATGAGAAGTGTATGGTATGTTTGCTAAGATGTTAATGGGAGATTCATCTACTAATTAATAGGATGATAAGAGGAATAACTAGGCATTATGGGTGATGCTTGGTGAGGTATTTGGTGTGAAGGAGCCTGAGTATAAACAAGCTATGAGATGACAAGTGGTTGAGAGAAAGACTTTTGATTGAAAGATGGAGCTTGTGATTGGTGGGTTCCTAAACTTACCGATTGAATCAGAATGGATTGAGGAATGTGGGTATTGATTTGATTTGATATGGTTTGTGACATGGGAAACAAACTCTGAATGAGGATTTTGATTGCTGGATTAGTTATTAAGGGTGCCGACGCCAAAGGATGGGTAAAATTCACTGTCGCTAGAGAATTGGAAGAAAGATCAGCTAGAAGACGAGAAAGAGGAACTAACTGACTCGTAGGAGGGGGTTAGCTCAAAGAGAGATACTGACCCTGAGATATAATAGACAACATAGAAGAATTGACAGCAATTTGTGGGTGTGTGGATGCACTCATTATAGATAAAGAAAAGGGCCTCTCAAAAGTAGGCTGTGGGGTAGCTGAGGTAGTTGCTGCACTAGGAATAGGAAACATAATTTGAGAACTAGTCAACATGGTTGGTGGAAGAGAAAAAGGAGGCATAGATGCGCCACCTTCTTTTATGGTTCAAGTTGAGAAGAAGCATGCTAACTGTTCTATGAGAGCTTGGGATGGCTCATGAGAATAATCGTAAACCTGCTGGATCGGTGGTTCCTAATCAAATATTCGAGTAGACTTATGCACTAAGTAATCCATAAGGGCTACCGGGTTGTGGTCAAGGAGTGCCTAAAATTCAAGATCTCCATGAGGAACATACTTTATATTAGAAGCAGATGACACCTCTGAAGGACTAGGGGAAGCTGGTCGTGATGGGATCTCTTTAGGATGATAGAAAGGATTATACGACCAAGATGGGGAACTAACTAACATTGGTCCCGAAGAAGACCTGAGGGGTACTGAAACATCCAAATTAGTGGGGGTCTTAGATGAGGAAGAGGCCAATTAATCCATTTTTCTAGATTGTGACTGGGTGATGACTGTTATAAACAAGCACAAACACAAAAGAGATTAACCTAATTAATGCACAGACAATTCAAGCAGTGTAGGTGATTATCTCTTTTAAATTTTCATGCTTTTTAAGAAAGAAAATGTCAGGGAAAACTTTTTAGAATGGGGACTATGTAATTGGCTAAACTAAGGATGGTTTGGGGAATGTTTTGGTGAGGATTCCTGAAGGAACTTCAGTAAAATACTGGTACGTGGCTTGATATAGGGGCCTACCCCCACACTTCACACACCACTGTGAAAGGGAGTGGGGTGGCATTGGCAACCTGATCTTTCTATACGGTACGCACACATCATCTCACATTCCTACATGTAGTCCTCCTAAACTAACCTTATCTGTTTCTATAAGGAACGAGCATTTTCCGAGTGAAACATTTTGGCACGCCCGGTGGACACCATTGTGGGTTTCTTCTCTTGCTTATTTTCATTTTAGAAGCATATTGCTGTTGCTGTTTTTGTATATATTAGTAAAGAATTTGTCTTGCTTCTGGTTTCGCATAGTGAAAGTTATCTCTCTTGTTCATCGAATATAATTTTTGATTTGGATATAAAACACAGTGCATTGCATTCCTGCTTGTTGTTCTCCAATTCTAGTGAACATAGATTAGTACAGGTCGTACACGGTGGGGGTGATATCCACGGTATTGACAGGAAATTAACCTTAGTTTCACTGCACAACACATACCGAATCACTTCACAATTAACACAAACAACTCAAACTCCCCCCTTTTTCCGCGGTATTCTCCGCCCGATTGAGGTAACCTTATAGAGCCAAAACAAACTTGACAGTTCCCTAGGTCTTGTTGTTTTAGGATTCTGACATCATTCTACGTTTAAAGGCATAAGCCCACGATAACCAAAATTAACCCTAGGGTTAGTCTCTAGATTTACGTGTGCCTCTTGCTTGTTTTCAAATCCTGTTTTCTCTGTCATACTTTGTCTTCTGTGATCAATAAGTTGCTAAACATACTCAACGTTGCTAAATCAAATCAGCAGCCTTTTATATCTTCTTATCCTAGACTTTTAACACCGCCATCGTTAAGGGACCGACGTCGTTTGAGCTGTGACCGACACCGGTTACTAAACCGATATCGGTTACTGTCTTCATCAGCCCCTGACAAACCAGCAGCTTGTCAAATTCACCATTCAGAGGTTGTTTTTGTTCTTGATAGATTGAAACTTTCCTGTGTGTTCTAGTCTATGGTTGTCATCACTCGGAAGCAAGCCGCCGCCATGGTTTCACATGCCTGCTCTGTGTCTTTGCCTGAATCACCCCCTTCACATTCTATAGGGAACCCTACAGACACCAGTGAGATCCCCCAAATTCCTGTAGGAGACAAGGACTTTGCCAAATTTCTGGATGCTAATCCCAGCGCTGTGCAATACTATTTGTCTCATACCCTGACCGTACGCCTGATGGTCATCTCCTTATGGGCATGCCTATTAGTATAGCTGCTCATTTAGGCTCCCACTTCCTCCTGATAACAATACCTTACTTCCTGCATCACTAGCCCCGTCTCCCAATCCGACAGCTTCGGAGGTTCATACGACCCCGATTAGCTTTCCTTTGGTTAACCTTGGACCCCACGTATCGCTACCACCAACTGCCCCTATCTCATCTCTTTTTCAGACCACTCCATTCATGACTTACTCTCTGCCACCTATTCAAACAGCGTTCCTTTTCAAGCTCCGCCTACCTTTTCATTCCCATACACGTATCCAGTAACCTCAACACCTTATATGGACATCCCTATTCTGTGGCACCATCATCTCATCCAACCACAGATTCATCAAGCAAATGATGGACAAAATGCAAAACCTGGAGGCTTCCGTTTCAGGAAGTCATAGCGCCTTGACATAACGAGCAAGTTTGGTCGGGAGCCCATTCACCCTTTCTGTCCCCCTTCATATCATATCCTCCTCAATGGGAGTTGCCAAGTTTACTCGTTTTAACAGTAAAGAGGATCCTCAACAACACTTGCGATCTTTAGACATGCTTGTTATTGATTGCCATGATGATGCCTTGTTACTACGTACTGCCGCACCTTTCCCATGGTCCTTATAGGACCTGCCTTGGAGTGGTACAGTGCTTAACCAGCACTCAATCTTCTCTTTATAACCAACTAGCCCAATCTTTCTTGATCATTTCTCCATTAACTTGCCAGAAAGTATCTATCACTGACCTCTATGCCATCCGACAATTTGAAGATGAATCTATCGCAGATTTCGTTGGACGATGGCGGGGCCTTATCACCAACTTACGTATGCCTTGCCTCAAACCGAACTCATCGAACTATTACCGCGGGCTTGCGCTAAGCACATCTCCCCTACCCTCGAAATTCAAACTTTCCGTACATTCGACGAGGCCTTTACTATGGCTCGAAAATTAGAAATTCGAGCCTTAGAGGAAGAGAATTGCGGTTGCGCAACAAGAACTCCACTTTCTGAACTCCTGATTCTACCAATAAACCAAATACCACCACTCCTCACGCGTCCACCTCTTCTAAATCAAAAAGGAGCTGTCCACGCGGTGATGGTCAAATCCCAACCACCGTCCAATACTCTACCAAAAACCACCTATAAATACAAAGCTGAACCCATCAGCTACACTCCCTTAGGAGAAACCTATGGTGGATATTGGAAAAATTGCTCAAAGCTGGGGCTATCACCTTGCCCCCTGTTAAACCTCACTCTGGGTTTGACTCCACCCGCGCAATACCTTCCTGGTACAAAGAAAATGACTTTTGTAACTTTCACCGTGTAAAAGGACATAGTCATGAAAACTGCAAGATGTTGAAAAACATAGTGCAGGAAATGGTTGACGCAGGGGATATAACCCTCGATAATCCTAACGCTCCTGCTAACCGAAATCTGAAAATTTTCAAACAAGCCATTCCCGAATCACTCGTCCAGCAGCAACGTGAACCAAGGTATCTTAGCTGAGGAGAGTGTTCATGAGATCCATGCAGTCTTCGATTCTCAGCCAAAGGCCTCTATCGAGAAAATTTTGAATCAGGACCTCTTCACTAACACAGGAGCCCGAACCTCCTTTACCACCATCAAGCCAAAGCGAAATCGTTCCTTTACCCATAGAAGAGTTAACACTGCCCAGGCTTCCCTTCCCATCAATGAGTCTTCTTACACCACATCCCTACAAGACTGTGAGCGGATGCTATCTAATTTATCTATTTCCCAAACGTCCCCTTCTACCACTCTTCTACACAAGAGGAAGGATCACCACTCCTTTTGACATCCTTAGACGAGAAATCTCTTACACTAACATCACCACATTCTTTTAACATGACAGATCTCCTCGAACACGCTCTCCTACCTATTAGTCCCTCATCGCCTAAATCTTTTCAACGACCGGTTGACCTCCTAACATTATTGATACAGTGCCTCATCTGCCTCCTGCGTCACACCCACAATGGACTAGAATTACAACTCACTTTTCTTCCGTACCAAAATTACAAATCACACCTGGAGACTGTCATTCCACAGAAGATAGACAGGCCCTATGGGAACGTTTGAGTACCCCTTTTTCTACTCAAATGCAAATGACTAATCCTGATGTCTCCACCATCTACCCGAAGTGCTTACAGAAGCTTAAAATGCCCCTGTTCTCGCCTTCACCCCCCTCACCTCTACCAAATGCCCCGTCCACTTCTATCAACTTAACCGGATCTTCCCCTACACTTGGGACCTCACCAATGCCCAGTCTAACACACCCCCTAAGCGACTCGATCTATCCAAAAATAAATCCGTTCCGCCACCTAGGAGACGAACGCAATCTGGGCCTCTATCACAATTAAAACCTTCATCGTCACACCCACCTTCCATATTGGGACCTCATCCCTCCACATTACACCAATATATCATACCTCCTTTGTTTTCTGCAAAACGACCTACGCCTTCTACACCTATACAGAGATCAAAGGGTATCACAACATCGTTACCCCGCGTATCCGGTCCACCTATCAACCTTAAACCATCCCATCATCAAAGGATTTATTTTCTGTCACTCCCCTTTCTCCGTGGTTGTTCCCGCTACCACGCCGTCTGTAGCCTCATCATCTAACCAGCTAAACTTAACTTCTATGTCCAAGAAACCACGTTTAGTGAAAACATGTGTCAGCACCCCTCGGCTAAATCATCAACCATACGAACTACACACGCCCCAAACATTACCACAACCCCACACAATCAATACCCTCTCCTCTTCCGATTTTGACCCACTCAAAGGATCTTACGCCAAAATCCTTGCTATGTTGGTGGAGAATGCGGACCATTTCCCCTAACTCCACTTAGACCCTTATGACCCGTCTAAAACCCGACCTATGGGTTACGATGAGTCTTAAAATCTGCGCTTACTCACCCGCACACCAGGACATGATGTGGAGGGATGCAAAGCTCTAAAAACCCTCCTTCGTCAGTCACCTCTCCCGGATAGACAGATTAAGAAAGACACCTTACGAAGGGAGAGACCTCTAGCGTCAATTCCCTCTACTATATCATCTATCCCCTGCCTCACCAAGATCTATCATTATTACAACCCCACCTCTTGAAGACCATGAATTATCCCAACTATCTTCCTCATCTCAGATCTACGAGATAATATGATTAGTGTCGCTACTCGAGGACAGAAAAACAATGGGAAAGCGAAAGAAAACACACCTGCGGCATCTCTTTCTCCTTAAACCATCCCAATTACACACCACCTAAAGTGGTTATTCGCGGACCCGCCTATCCCGTCTCTAATGGAGTTGCCCACCGAACCATGATCAAACAGCTTCATCAATCGCCTATAAAAATGACACTATATGATCTCATTCAGACTTCTGAATCTCATCGACAAGCCTCGTTGAGATCCTTCAAGAGATAGAGGTTTTACCCAACGAAACCCTGCCCGTTGCCTCCATTCTAACACCCAATCACGTTGCCTCTCTCACCAAACAATCCATCTCCCCCACCACTTCTGTCTCAAAACAACAAGCCGCTGCAGTAGTTTCTCGGAAGATGAAATTATCGACTTTGGTGCAGAAGACCCTGACCCTGCCCTTTTCATTTCCACTTACGTCTGAGACATTCGAGTACGTCGGGTATGATTGACGGGGGCGCTAGCCTAAACATCATCTCTTCAAAATCCTTCCAACAAATGAACATCCCTTCTAGTTAAATGTGTGCCAACCCATCATGTTGCGATCATTCAATGACGCTATTACTTCTACCTTAGGCACCGTGATCCTCAACATTCGCGTAGGCCCACGTACTTTGCCCGAACTCTTCTATGTCCTTGAAGGAGAGTTCCAATATAATATATTGCTGGGTCCGTCCTTGGATTCGAGCCATGGGATGCGTTCCCTCAACATTACATCGATGCATAAAATTTGAGTACGAGGGAAGTCCTACACTGTAAAAGCTGATCCTCCCCCCCTTCAAAACTTGCAATATGTTATAACCGCCCAAATGATGTGCTTATAACCAATTAAGACACCCATACATTCAACCCCAACCATCCTCTTCAAATGTACCTCAACATCCACCTCAACTGCACCTACGCCTTCAACTGATGAAACCACCGTCGCACAAACCACTTCTCTTCCCGCAGCTAACATCCCAACCTCCGACCCCTTAGTAGATGTTTTTCATCGCCTCACGCTGGGGGAGTACCGCCTATATAACGTTAGTTCTTTCCCTACCCCGCAGGAGTACGGACAATTACATACGCATCCCACCTACGACCGTCGCGTGGGGGAGGTAATCTCTTACGGACCACCCCATTACCGCACTAACCTAACATATGGGGGTGTTGACACATCCTCCATTACCCCTGAACCTCCTCTTGGTGTGGTTCCCTTCCAATCTGATTTCAATACTTGACAAATCGTCGTTTCGCCCTCACCTTCTTGACTCGCTGTGCATGGAAAGGCTTGGTTTTGGCCTTTACGAACAAGGCCGACATACACTCATTCCCGTGACCACATGCAAACATAATGATCGCAGTGGTCTCGGTTTTTTCCAAACACCTACACAAGAAACACCTCCTGTCAGCTGTATCCGGAAGAGGAGACGTTGCCCCTACCGAACCATCATCACCTTACTTTGCCATCATCACCCACAGAATCGATGGACCCTGAATCTATCCCTCCTGACTTTTTTTTTTTCATAAATGCTATCTTCATAGGTCCTCTCACTTATCAACGCGATAATGAGGACCCATCTTCTCTTCCCCTTCTGTATCCAAACATGATCGAAGAGGATTCGCCTTTGATTAATGTTGTTGAATGCCAGGATGACAACTCCATACTCACTTACCTGGGCGCGGATGATTCTTATATTCAACGCGCCCTACCATCTGAAACCCAAACTATGCTGAACGAATCTACTATAGAAATCAACATCCACACGGAGGAAGATCCTCACATAGTGAAGATTGGACAATCCCTTAACACATCAGAACAAGCCGCCTTTACTACCTTTCTCTGTGCTCGCAACCAAGCGTTCGCATGGTCTTACGCTGACATGCCAGGAATTGATCCTACCATTGCCGTCCATAACATCACCCTAAACCTTGATTCCAAACCAGTCAAACAGAAATTGAGAAAAATGCATCCACGCATTGCTCTCTTGGTCAAAGAGGAACTCCAATGACTCCTTTCTGTTTCCTTCATTCTGCCTATTGACTATCCTCAATGGATTTTCTAACATCGTACCTGTCACAAAAAGGGATGGGGGGACTTCGGATATGCACGGATTTCGGGATCTTAACCTCGCTTGCCCTAAGGATGACTTCCCCCTCCCAAGTATTGATCAACTTGTTGATCTCATTGCGGGTCATGAAATGCTTTCTCTCATGGATGGCTTTTCAGGATACAACCAAATTTTGGTTGCCCCTGCCGATCAACACAAGACTGCCTTCATAACTCCTTGGGGAACCTTCTATTATCGTGTCATGCCATTTGGCCTTAAGAATGCTGGGTGCTACATATCAGCGGGCTATGACCTACATTTTCATGACATTATGCACCACTATCCTTGAAGACATATGTCGACGATCTTCTCGGGCAAGTCTAAACATCGTAGTGAACATCTCGATGTTTTAACCATTATTTTTGATCGCCTGTTACAATATTCTGTCCGCCTTCAACGACCGAAGAAATGTGTCTTTGGTATTCTTTCGGGAAAACTTCTTGGCTTTATCGTCTCTTTGCGTGGCATTGAGGTCGATCCATCGAATGTCAAAGCTATCCTAGAAATGCCCCCACCCAAAAATCTCAAACAATTGCGTAGTTTACAAGGTAAGCTCCAAATCTATCCGACGTTTCATCTCCCAACTCTCGGATCGATGTCAACCTTTCCATCACCTCCTTAAAAAGGATATTGCATTCCAATGGAGCGAAGAATGTCACCAAGCCTTCGAAGCTCTCAAATCTTATCTCTTACAGCCACCCGTGCTTATCCCACCCCAAGACAACCGCCCTTTCTACCTTTACCTTTCCGCCACCGACCACGCTGTAGGAGCCATGCTTGCACATCATGACTCTGAAAATCACGAACAAGCCGTTTATTATATAAGTCGTACTTTGGTGGACTATGAGACTAGGTACACACATATAGAAAAATTGTGCCTGGCCCCTATCATTCGTCGCCACCAAACTCCGACACTACCTTCTAAATCATAAGACTTTCGTCATCACCAACACCAGACCCCCATCCATTACATGTATGCCAAACCTCATCTGAACCAACGCATTGCTAGATGGCTCATGCTTCTCGCCGACCTCGACCTTGAGTTTATCACCAGAAATCCATCAAAGGACAACCATCGCAGACCAACTTGCGGACGCTCCTTTACCCGGTGGGAACAATTTACCAATTCACATTTCCCGCGAACTCATCGCTACTCTTTCCTCACGGAGGAGTCGTACCCAATGACCCTCTTCTTCGATGGATCTAATGCCGCGCGGGCGGAGGAGCCGGCGTTGTTCTCATTCCTCTCAACGCTTGAATGAACCCTATGCCTCTTTCATTCCGACTTGATTTCCCTTGCACTAATAATACAAGCGGAATACGGGCCCTGGTTCTGGGTCTCCAAGTGCATTACACTTAGGTATCAAATCTATCAACATTTTTGGCGACTCTCAATTGGTAGTCAATCAAGTTATGGGCGTCTACCAATGCAAAAACGAGGAACCTTCAAAAATACAAACACTACGTGGAATCACTTCTAGCTTTATTTACCCACTATTCTATACAAACCATTCCCCCGCCTCCACTAACAAATTTGCGGATACTATGGCTTTGCTTAGCGTCACAAATTCCCGCCGCGCCAACTGACTCTGAATTATTCGTCGTGGTCCAACAACTTTTTGCCCCATCCTATTCAACCCAATAGTTTGTATGATAAATACTGTGTCTACTAATTCACAGGATACCTGGTACCACCAATTTCACGACTACCTTACAATCTCTGTCCTCCACCTGACCTTACTAGTAACGGCAAACGTGCTTTTCTTAAAAGTGTTTCGCGTTATGTTGTCATGGGGGGACTCCTCTATAAACGTGGCTTTGATGGTATGTCTCCTTCGCTGTCTGAACCAACGCGTGAGGCCACTCATACCATCCAACAGGTCCATGACGGTATTTGTGGTGGACATTTTAGCGGCCTTGCAATGGCCAAACAAAGCCTTCGCCTTGGTTATTATTGGCCTACTCTCAATAACGACTGCTACGAATATGTTAAGCGTTGTGTTATGTGTCAGCAACATGCCAACCTTCAACATACTCCTAGCCATCCGCTCCAGGTCGCTCGAGATTTTTTTTGCCCTTCTCACAATGGGGTTAGACCTTATTGGTGAGATTCACCCCGACCTCTTGACAACGTCACCATTGGATAATCACAGCGACTGAATATTACACAAAATGGGTGGAGGCTATTCCACTCATTCAATCAAAAAAGAAAAAATTGTCGAATTCATTAACCATCACATTATTTGTCGTTTGGTATTCTCATCGGCCTAATAACAGATAATGGTAAATCTTTCAAAAACAAGTTGTTACAAAACCTTTGTGACAACTTTGGTATCAAACTTAGTTTCTCATCACCTTACTATCCGCAGGCCAATGGTCAGGCTGAATCTTCTAATAAAACTCTAACCAAAATCCTCATGAAATTTGTCAATGAATCTGGAAGAAATTGGCACGATCACATCCCCTTTGCCCTTTGGGCTTATCGTACTAGCATTCGTACCTCTACTAATGCCACACACCTTTTTCTTTGGTATACGGCACCGAGGCTGTTTTGCCTCTCGAAATACAAATACCCTCCCTTAGAATATCTCTTCAGGATATTCTCACCAACGATGATTTCCGCCAAGAGCGGTTAGCCCAATTGGAGCTTCTTGACGAACGCCGTCTTACATCTCTTGATCACCTTCAAATCTATAAAAACGCATTAAACATGCTTATGATAAGCGACTTCATGAGCGTACCTTTAAGATTGGTGATCTTGTTCTCAAAGAGAATCAACATGTAACCAAACTAGAAAAGAGCAAACGTGGAAAATTTGCTCCCAATTGGATCGGGCCTTATATAATCACTCATACCTATGGATCTGGTACTTATCGTTTAGCTTCGCTCAATGGTAAACCTGAGCCTGAACCCCTTAATGCCTTGCATCTTCGACCATTCTACTGTTGAAATTAGTATTATATCCTTCTTATCTACCTGTCGCTCGTCCCTTGAGCTCACTTACCACTACATACACCCTGTTTCCTACACTTCATAATAACAATCAGGCTCACATAGTTTGATCCTCACCTCCCCTTGATGATGTCTTCCCCTTTTAGTCTAGTCCATGACTTCAAAGTATTAAAATAAGCCGTATTCTTCTGGGATTTTTTTGAGGTCAAACTTCCTACTAAACTAGATGCTTCACGCCAAAAGAACATCTAGTCATCTAAAATTAAATATAGACTGCTCCCTCGAAGGATAGCTATATGCCAAACTATTGCTGCTACTATAAATAGACTGCTCCCCTGAAGGACAGCTATGCACTAAAATCATCTCTGCTACTATAAATAGACGAATGCTCCCCCGAAGGACAGCTATACACAGTCAGCCTTTATCAGAAGCTTCTCGCATTGATCAACTTCGTGAAGACCTCAGAATAAAACAATCAATATCCCTTGTAGACTTCCCGCATCGATCAGTCTACATTCAATAAAATAAAAGCCTCATTCAAAAGAACTTTTGGGTCATGGACTGGTCTATTTAGGGTAGGTTCTCTTTCATTGTAACAAGTTCTTGTACCTCAGCTATATCATCCACATCACCTCACCATTTGTTTCAACTCAAGGGACGTAACGTACACCTGATATATTGTGATCATACAACTCTTTTCAACTATGGACTTTCTCGTCTATGCACGGAACTTAGGGCTTCAGGCTCGTTCTACGTTGTGTGGTTTGTTTAGCTCTTTTCACCTACGGAGCACTCTTTCCGCTTTGCCTCGCATCTAGAATTGTGTGTTGATCTTAATCAGGACACTATTCCCTACTACTTGGGTATGCTAACCTTTGCTTTACCTATACATACACCAACAACATTATCCTACCAGCACCAAACAACAATTACCCCTACCAACATCACATTTTTACCAAACGAAAAATTGCCTAAACCATACCAAATTGCCTAAATTCACCTCTCCCTGGTCCTAAGGGAGAACTACATCGGTCTGAGGCCCTTCCTTGCTTTGTGCAATGGGCTATGTAGGCAGCACTTCGGAGACATGGGGTCTCCCAAGGTTAGCTCGACCATCCCCTACCATAACCTATCATGTGTGGTAAATATAAATATTTTTGTGTATTTCTATTTAATTACATTTCTCTTTGATCCTTTTTCAAAACACCGAAAGTCAAAACGACAACATTCTTATATTATAACGCAAATCAACATACATATCTCGTTTTAGTTAGATGTTCAACAAATACATCTTCTATATCATTGACGCGCAGGTCGGCACTCTTATTTATTCTTATACCTTGCTAACATTTATTTAGACCCTCACGCCTCATCCCAAAACTAGGTGATTGATCGTGATCGTCGACCCCTCTCGCCAGGCCTCTCTATCCTCAAAGGTACCACGGCTATTGGTACCACCCACTGATCTGCCAATCTCTCCTGTAACATGTGAATACGCTCTCTCGCAATGGAGGTATATAGCCTCTAGTCCTCTTGCTCGGGACTCACAAACATCGCAAATATACCTTTGCTGCAACCCCTTGTTAACCATTTGGCCCCCCCCCCCCCCCCCCCCCCCCCCCCTTTGACCCAAGGCCGCACCCAACCACTTGCCGATCCAAGGCAACAACCAAACCTATTGGCCCGGACCCAAGGCCACAACCACCAACCTATTTTGGCCGACCCAGGCCGCACCAAACATTTGGCCGACCCGAGAGGCGGCAACCAAACCTATTGCCCGACACAAGGCCCTCACCCCAAACCATTTTGGCCGACCCAAGGCCTCCACCTTACCAATTGGCCGACACCCTAAGGAATCAACCTTACCTATTGGCATGACCTAGGCACTCAAACCTACCTATTTGGCCCGAAAGAGGAATAAAAAAGAAAAAGGGGAAGAAAAAAGGACGAGAAACCGACCATTCCGGCAAGCACCCTAGGCATAGCCCCCCCTACCAATTAGGCTGACCCAAAGGCCTCGCCCTAAACCTTCTGACGACCCAAGGCCTCACCCAACCATTTGGCCCGACCCAAGGCCTAGCCCCCCCCTACCATTCGGCCGACCAAAGGCCTCGCCCTACCATCCGGCCCGATCCAAGGCCTCGCCCTAACCATCCGGCCCGACCCCAGGCCTCAACACTTACCTATTTGGCCCGCCCAAGGTCTCAATCCCTACATTCGGCCCGACCCAAGGCCTCAACCTACCTATTTGGACCGACTAAGGCCTCAACCTACCTATTTGGCCCGACCCAAGGCCTCACCTACCTATTTGGCCCGACCTAAGGCCTCAACCTAGCCATTCTGCGGAACCCTACCATTCGGCCCGACCCAAAGTCTCAACCTCCCTATTTGGCGCGACTAGAGGCCTCAACCTACCTCTTGGCACTACCAAGTCCTCACCCTACCTATTTGGCCCGACTAAGGCCTCAACCTCCATTGGCCCGACCCAAGGTCTCAACCTACCTATTTGGCCCGACTAAGGCATCAACCTACCTATTGGCCCGGACCCAAGGCCTCACCCCTCCTACCTATTGGCAAGACAGAAGGCCTCAAACCTCCCATTCGGCCGACCCAAGGTCTCAACCTACCTATTTGGCCCGACCTAAGGCTTCAATTCCTACCTAGTGGCACGACAAGGCTCACCCTACCTATTTGGCGACCTAAGCCTCAAACCTTACCATTCGGCCCGACCCAAGGCTAACCTAACTATTTGGCCGACCTAAGGCAACCTACCCTTGGCCCGACCCAAGGCCTTCAACCCTACTATTTGCCCGGATCAAAGGACATCAAACTACCATAGGCCCGACCTAAGGCCTCAACCTACCAATGGCCCGGACCCAAGGCCTCAACTCCAATTGGCCCGATCCCAAGGCCTCAAACTACCCCAATTGGCCCGACACAAGGCATCACCTACCTATTTGGCCCGATCCAAGGCCTCACCTACCATTCGGCCGACCCAAGGCCTAACCTACCTATGCCCGATCAGGCCTCAACCTACCATCGGCCCGACCTAAGGCCTCAACTACCCAATTGGCCCGACCAAGGCCTAACCTACCAAGTGCCCGACCAGGCCTCAAACTACAATTGGCCAGACCCCAAGCATCAACTACCTATTGGCCCGATCCAGGCCCAACCCTACCATCGGCCGACCTAAGGCCTAACCTACCAATTGGCCCGACCCAAGGCCCTCGCCCTACCTATTTAGTCAGAGCCAAGGCATCAACCTAACCACCAACTTGACCAGGGCCACCGGCACAACCAATTGGCCTGACCCAAGGCCGTATCCTCCATACCAAACCCACAATCAAGTTTTATTTTATACATCCATATGTACCTTGTGTTCAATCGGCTCACCTGTCGTGTTTTAACATGATTAGGTACCTTGACTGATCTGCGACCAGCTTTGCCCAGACCGTGAGCGGTTTATCTCAACCAAACACAACATTTTGGTACTGCCGAAACATGCCTAAACGTTCCGGTTACTAACTGTTATATACCTGGAGCTACTGCCTATGCCTGGATACCAGGATTATATCACCCTTGTTTGGATAACTATCGACCTTTGCCTATACATTGCTGGTTTGATAGTCAAATCATGTACTAGTGTACTAGTACATTCAACATGCGTTCTGCTTCCTTGGACCCCCCCACCACCTACCATATCTCTACGCCATTTACAACTTACAAACACCTATCACTGATTTCAAACTCTCTCAATCTGTGTAGATTTGAGGGGGGATTACCGATACCCTTAACAGGGGAAAAACCACTTCATATTATTGTCCACGCAGCTTTACAAAAAAAGCTACACGACAAATAAGGGGCTAATATAGACACCCAAATTTGTGTCTTACGACCCCTGGACCCACACTCATTTCACAACCAACACAATCACCTTTACAAGGATTATAATTACCTTGTAATTGGATAAATCCACCTCACCTACCCGCACCTCACTTTGCCACCTCATCATGACCTAGCCCTAACCCTAAACTAAGCTAATTAAGACCCATGACTGGTCTAGACTCACATCCATAAACTAATGCCCCTTACTCGCACCAAAAGCTGACCTGTAGCCACTTGACCCAGCGCCGCAACTGATGCTCTCGGGAGACAAGCAGGGAAGGTGGGCGATTTTCAGTAAAAAATAGCCTACTTTTCCTACCGATGCCGAGTTCATCTCGACCGCCGTCGGTTACGTAAACCGCCATCGGTTCCCTGTAAATGGGCTTCCCAAATCAAAACAACCCGCATCGGAATTCATTTTGCGAGATCAATCAAAGGATTTCTGGATAAGCGGAGGGCATGCGAATGAGGAACAGAGTCCAGATCTTCACTTGACCAAGCAGAGACGAGTGAAAATATGAGACGGGTTTTAGCAACGGAGGATCAACTGCACCTCATCAAAACCAGTAAGTTACATCTTGCATGTCCTCCATATAACATTTCTTAGGCTTTGGAAGTACAGTCCTCCCAAATCCGTTTCTGAATCCAGTATCCAACCATACCCCCCATTGCCCTAGCTGTAATCTTTTGTTTCTAACCATCCCATTCCTAAAAAACTATCAAAAACCAGCCATTACAAACTCCACAAACCAGACCAGAAGATCCTAGAACCCACCGGTATCGGTATAGTAACGCAATTGGTTAGACGTAAACCGGATCGTTCCTTGAGCAAAAACCAGGAAAAACAGCCTTTCCCCTCCCAGTTCGGCCAAGCAAGTTAATTGATATTTTACAGTTTGTGTTAATCACGTTAGCAGGGAAACTGACCACCTTCGAACAAAAAGGGGGGGGGGAGTTTACATTTCCTGGCGCCCAAGGCGCTTTTCTCTCCCCTCATTTATTGTTTAATCAAATCTTGTGGTCGTGTGTTCTTATTTGCAGGAGTCTTCCCAGATAAAAAAGGAGTTCATCCGCAGTCAACCTGATCTTTCTTTACGGTACGCGCACATCATCTCGAAATCCTACAGGTATTCCTCCTACCCTAAACCGTATCTGTTTTATAAGGAACGAAGCATTTTATGAGTGAAACACATTCAAAACAATGAGCGGATTACCAGTGTAGCCTATACGAGGGATATTGCCTTACCAACCTATTTCTAAATTTGGCTATATTCACCTTATCTAGAGTCGATCCCAAAGCCAATTGTCAAGAAACCTGGTATATCCTGAACTCATAGATTGGGATCAAAAACTTCATGTAAACAATGATTTCTTTGAGAATGATGAGGCATTTATAGATTTATGGGACTTAGTGATACTATTCTAAATGGGATCACAAGAAGGGTTTCTCTATGAAATGGATATTCTACTCATAGTTGGGAAGAAGGATATGTGTGGATGATTGAATAAAAAAAGATTGTAAGAAAGGCAGAGTACTTCCAAAAATCCTTACAGGAAAAATAAGCCTAAGTCCTATAGTGAAAACCTCTTTGAGGAGCTAGTGAAAAAAAAATGAAGAACCATGGAAAAAGTTTTTACACCATTTAACAGATGAGATCTCCTTAAACCACCTATGGAGGTATAGATACTCTTCCCTTGATTCTACATGGATGGAAGATGCGGAAATATGCTCAGTGAAGAAATAATCAATGTTTATATTGGTTTAAAGAATAACCTAGAATGATAAAAGTTGGGATCTTCACTCTCGGCATAGAAAAAAATATTTGTGGCATTTTTATGAGAATATACAGATGTATTTGCATGGTCTACACATAATGCCTGGTTTGGAACTAGAAGAATGGTTTGCACAACATTTTGTGCACCCAGACACCAAACCCATCAAAAAAAAGTTAAGAAAGATGCATCAAGATTGCACTGACTTTCTCCGTGGTTGTTTCCCGCTACCAGCCGTCTGTAGCCTCATCATGCTAACAGCTAAACGTAATTCTATGTCCAAGAAAACCACGTTTAGTAAAACATGTGTCAGCACCCTCGCTAAATCATCACCCATACGAACTACACACGCCCAAAACATTTAACAAACCCCAAACAATCAATACCTCATCCTCTTCCGATTTTGACCCATAAAACAAAGGATCTACGGCAAATCCTTGCTATGTTGGTGGAGAATGCGACCATTCCCTACCTCCAATTAGACCTTTATGAACCGGCTAAACCCCGACATATGGGTTACGATGAGCTAAAATCGCGCTATCACCGGCACACCAGGACATGATGTGGAGGATGAAAAGCTCTAAAAAACCTGCCTTCGTCAGTCACCTCTCCCGGATAGACAGATAAGAAAGACAACTTACGAAGGAGCGGACCTCTAGCGTCAATTCCCTTACTATATCATCTATTCCCTGCTCACCAAGATCTATCATTATTACAAACCCCACCTCTTGAAGACATGAATTATCCCAACGATCTTCCTCATCTCAATCTCCGAGATAATATGATAGTGTCCTACTCAGAGACAGAAAAACAATGGGAAAAGCGAAAACGAAAAAACACACCTGCGGCCATCTCTTTCTCCTTCAACCATCCCAATTACACCACCACCTAAAGTGGTTATTCGCGACCCGCCTATCCCGTCTCTAATGGAGTTGCCACCGAACCAGACAAACAGCTCATCAATCGCTGATTAAAAATGGCACTATATGATCTCATTTCAGACTTTGAATCAATCGACACGCTTCGTTGAGATCCTGCAAGAGATAGAGGTTTGACCCAACGGAAACCCTAATGCCGTTGCCTCCATTTAACAACCCAATCACGTTGCCTCTCCACCAAACCATCCAATCTCCCCCCACTATGTTCAAAACAAAAGCCGCCTGCAGTTGTTTCTCGGAAGATGAAATTATTCGGACTTTGGTGCAGAAGACCCCTGACCCTGCCTTTTCATTTAAAATACGTCTGAGACATTCGAGTAAGACGGGTTATGATTGACGGGGGCGCTAGCCTAAACATCATCTCTTCAAAATCTTCAAACAAATGAAACATCCCCCTTCTAGTTAAATGTGTGCCAAACCCCATCAGGTTGCGCTTATTCAATGACGCACTATTACTTCTACCATTAGGCACGTGATCATCAACATTAGCGTAGGGCCCACGTACTTTGCCCGAAACTCTCTAGTCCTTGAAGGAGAGTTACAAATAATATATTGCTGGAGTCGTCCTTGGATTCGAGCCATGGGATGCGTTCCCTCAACATACATCGTAGCATCAACATTTGAGTAGAGGGGCAAGTCCTTACAATGTAAAAAGCTGATCCTCCCCCCTTCAAAAACTGCAATATGTTTACCGCCCAAATGATGGCTTATACCAATTTACGACCACCCATACATTCAACCCAACCATCCTCTTCAAATGTAACTCAACCCTCCCACCTCAACTGCACCTACGCCTTCAAATGATTGAAACCACCGTCGCACAAACCACTTCTCTTCCCGCAAGCTAACATCCCAACCTCCGAACCCTTAGTAGATGTTTTTCATCGCCTCACGGCGTGGGGAAGTAGAGTACCGCCTATATAAACGTTAGTCTTCCTACCCAGAGGGCGTACGGACAAATACTACGCATCCACATACGACCGTCGCGTGGGGGAGGTAATCTCTTACGGACCACCCCATTACGCATAACCTAACATTTATGGGGGTGGTGGACCACATCCTCCATTACCCCTGAACTCCTCTTGGTGTGGTTCCCTTCAATCTGATTTTCAATACTTGACAAATCGTCGTTTCGCCCTCACTTTTGACTCGATGTGCAGGAAAGGCTTTGGTTTGCTTTACGAACAAGGCGACTACCACTCATTCCGTGACCACATGCAAACATAAGATCGCAGTAGGTCTGGTTTTTCCAAAACACCTACACAAGAAACACCTCCTGCAGCTGTATCCTGGAAGAGGAAGACGTTTGCCCGAACCGAACCATCATCACCTACTTTGCCATATCACCCACAGAATCGATGGCCCTGAATCTATCCCTCCTGACTTTTTTTTTTCAATAAATGCTATCTTCAAGGTCCTCTCACTTATAACGCGTAATGAGGACCCATTATTCTATTCCGCGGCTGTATCCAAACATGACGAATAGGATTAGCCTTGAGTAAGGTTGTTGAAGCCAGGATGACAACTCCATTACTCACTTACTGGGAGCGGAGGATTCTTATATTCAACGAGGCCCTACCAGGCTGAAAACCCAAACTATGCTGAAAGAATCTTACTATAGACTCAACATCAACGGAGGAAGATCCTCACATAGTGAGATTGGCAATCCCTTAACACATCAGAACAAGCCGCCTTTACTACCTTTTCTGTGCTCGCCAACAAGCGTGCGCATGGTCTTACGCTGGACCTGCCAGGACATTGATCACCATTGCCGTCCATAACATCACCCTAAAAACCTGATTCCAACCATGTCAAACAGGAAAGGAGAAAAATGCATCCACGCATTGCTCTTTGGTCAAAGAGGAACTCCAATGACGCCTTTCTGTTTCCTTCATTCTGCCATTGAATATCCTCAATGGATTTCTACCTCGGTACCTGTACAAAAAAGGATGGGGGAATTTCGGATATGCACGGGATTGCCGGGCTCTTAACCTCGTTGCCCTAAGGATGACTTCCCCCTCCCAAGTATTGATCAACTTGTTGATCTCATTGCGGGTAATGAAGCTTTCTCTTCCAGGGATGCTTTTCAGGATACACCCAAAATTTGGTTGCCCCTGTCCGATAAACCACAAGACTGCCTTCATAAATCCTTGGGGAAACCCTTCTATTATAGTGTCATTGCCATGTGGCTTACGATGCTTGGTGCTACTATCCAGCCGGGCTAGACCTACATTTCATGACATTAGCACACTATACTTGAAGGACTATGTCGAGATCTTCTCGGAAGGTCTAAACATCGAGTGAACATCTCGATGTTTAACCATTATGTTTGATCGCCTGTTACAATATTCTGTCCGCCTTCAACCGAAGAAATGTGTCTTTGGTATGTCTTTCGGGAAAACTTCTTGGCTTTATCGTCTTTTGCGTGGCATTTGAGGCGATCCATCGAATGTCAAAAGCTTATCCTAGAAAATGCCCCACCCAAAAATCCCAAAATGTGCGTAGTTTACAAGGTAAGCTCCAATCTATCCGAGTTTCATCTCCCCCTCGGATCGATGTCAACTTTCCATACCTCCTTTAAAAAGGATTATGCATTCCAATGGAGGAGAACGAATGTCACAAAGATTCGAAAGCTTCAAATCGTATCCTTACAGCAGCCACCCGTGCTTATCCCACCCAAGACAACGCCCTTTCTACCTTTACCTTTCGCCACGACCACGCTGTGTAGGATCCATGCTTGCACATTAATGACTCTGAAAAATCACGAACAAGCCGTTTATTATAAAGTCGTACTGTGGTGGCACTATGAGACTAGGGTACCACACATATAGAAAAATTGTGCCTGGCCCTATCATCGTCGCCACCAAACTCCGGAACTACCTTCTAAACATAAGACTTTGCGTCCTCACCAACACAGACCCCATCCATACATGTATGCCAAACCTCATCTGAACCAACGCATTGCTAGATGGCTCATGCTTCTCGCCGACCTCGAACCTTGAGTTTATCCACCAAAATCAATCAAAGGACCAAACCATCGGCGACCAACTTGCGGACGCCCTTTACCGGGGGAACAATTTACCATTTCACATTTCCGGAGAACTTCATCGCTACTCTTTCCCCACGGAGGAGTAGTACCCAAGACCATCTTCTTCGATGGATCTAAAGCCAGAGAGGCGGAGGGCCGGCGGTGTTATCATTTCCTCTCAACGCTGAACCTTGCCTCTGTCATTCCGACTTGATTTCCCTTGCACTAATAATACAGCGGAATACGAGGCCCTGTTCGGGTCTCCAAGTTTGCCATTTACATTAGGTAATCAAATCTATCAAACATTTTTGGCGACTTCAATGGTGTCAATAAAGTATGGGCGTGTCTACCAATGCAAAACCGAGGGGAACTCAAAAATACAAAAAATACGTGGGAATCAATTCTAGCTTTATTAAACCCACTATTCTATACAACATCCCCCGCCTCCACTAACAAATTTGCGGATACTATGGCTTGCTTGAGCGTAACAATTCCCCCGCGCAAATGACTCTGAATTATTCGTAGTGGCTCCAACAAAACTTTTTGCCCCATCCTATTCAACCCAATAGTTTGTTATGAAAATACTGTGTTCTACTAATTCCACAGGATACCTGTACCAACCAATTTCAGACTTACCTTACAATCTCTGTCCTCCCACCTGACCTTACGAGTAACGGCAAAAGTGCCTTTTCTAAAATGTTAGCGTTATGTTGTATGGGGGGACTCCTCTATAAACGTGGCTTTTGATGGTATTCTCCTTCGCTTGGTCTGGCCAACGCGAGGCCATCATACCATCCAACAGGTCCATGACGGTATTTGTGGTGGACATTTTAGCGGCCTTGCCATGGCCAAACCAATCCTTCGCCTTGGTTATTATTGGCCCTACTCTCAATAACGACTGCTACGAATATGTTAAGCGTTTGTGTTATGTGTCAGCAACATGCCAACCTTCAACATACTCCTAGCCATCCGCTCCAGGTCGCTCGAGATTTTTTTTGCCCCCTTCTCACAATGGGGTTTAGACCTTATTGGTGAGATTCACCCGACCTCTGACAACGTCACCATTGGATAATCACAGCGACTGAATATTACACAAAATGGGTGGAGGCTATTCCACTCATTTCAATCAAAAAGAAAAAATTGTCGAATTCATTAACCATCACATTATTTGTCGTTTTGGTATTCCTCATCGCCTAATAACAGATAATGTAAATCTTTCAAAACAAGTTGTTACAAAACCTTTGTGAAACTTTGGTATCAAACTTAGTTTCTCATCACCTTACTATCCGCAGGCCAATGGTCAGGCTGAATCTTCTAATAAAACTCTAACCAAAATCCTCATGAAATTTGTCAATGAATCTGGAAGAATTGGCACGATCACATCCCCTTTGCCCTTTGGGCTTATCGTACTAGCATTCGTACCTCTACTAATGCCACACCTTTTTCTTTGGTATACGGCACCGAGGCTGTTTTGGCCTCTCGAAATACAAATACCCTCCCTTAGAATATCTCTTCAGGATATTCTCACCAACGATGATTTCCGCCAAGAGCGGTTAGCCCAATTGGAGCTTCTTGACGAACGCCGTCTTACATCTCTTGATCACCTTCAAATCTATCAAAAACGCATTAACATGCTTATGATAAGCGACTTCATGAGCGTACCTTTAAGATTGGTGATCTTGTTCTCAAAGAGAATCAACATGTAACCAAACTAGAAAAGAGCAAACGTGGAAAATTTGCTCCCAATTGGATCGGGCCTATATAATCACTCATACCTATGGATCTGGTACTTATCGTTTAGCTTCGCTCAATGGTAAACCTGAGCCTGAACCCCTTAATGCCTTGCATCTTCGACCATTCTACTGTTGAACTTAGTATTATATCACTTCTTATCTACCTGTCGCTCGTCCCTTGAGCTCACTTACCACTACATACACCCTGTTTCCTACACTTCATAATAACAATCAGGCTCACATTAGTTTGATCCTCACCTCCCCTTGATGATGTCTTCCCCCTTTTAGTCTAGTCCATGACTTCAAAGTATTAAAATAAGCCGTATTCTTCTGGGATTTTTTGAGTCAAACTTCCTACTAAACTAGATGCTTCACGCCAAAGAACATCTAGTCATCTAAAATTAAATATAGACTGCTCCCTCGAAGGATAGCTATATGCCAAACTATTGCTGCTACTATAAATAGACTGCTCCCCTGAAGGACAGCTATGCACTAAAATCATCTCTGCTACTATAAATAGACTGCTCCCCCGAAGGACAGCTATACACCGTCAGCCTTTATCAGAAGCTTCTCGCATTGATCAACCTTCGTGAAGACCTCAAGAATCAAACAATCAATATCCCTTGTAGACTTCCCGCATCGATCAGTCTACATTCAATTAAAATAAAAGCCTCATTCAAAAGAACTTTTTTGGGTCATGGACTGGTCTATTTAGGGTAGGTTCTCTTTCATCTGTAACAAGTTCTTTGTACCTCAGCTATATCATCCACATCACCTCACCATTTGTTTCAACTCAAGGGACGTAACGTACACCTGATATATTGTGATCATACAACTCTTTTCAACTATGGACTTCTCGTCTATGCACGGAACTTAGGGCTTCAGGCCGCTTCTACGTTGTGTGGTTTGTTAGTCTTTTCACCTACGGAGCACTCTTTCCGCTTTGCCTCGCATCTAGAATTGTGTGTTGATCTTAATCAGGACACCTATTCCCCTACTACTTGGGTATGCTAACCTTTGCTTACCTATACCTACACCAACAACATTATCCTACCAGCACCAACAACATTACCCTACCAACATCACATTTTTACCAAACGAAAAATTGCCTAAACCATACCAAATTGCCTAAATTCACCTCTCCCTGGTCCTAAGGGAGAACTACATCGGTCTGAGGCCCTTCCTTGCTTTGTGCAATGGGCTATGTAGGCAGCACTTCGGAGACATGGGGTCTCCCAAGGTTAGCTCGACCATCCCCTACCATAACCTATCATGTGTGGTAATATAAATATTTTTGTGTATTTCTATTTAATTACATTTCTCCTTTGATCCTTTTTCAAAACACCGAAAGTCAAACGACAACATTCTTATTATTATAACGCAAATCAACATACATATCTCGTTTTAGTTAGATGTTCAACAAATACATCTTCTATATCATTGACGCGCAGGTCGGCACTCTTATTTATTCTTATACCTTGCTAACATTTATTTAGAACCTCACGCCTCATCCCAAACTAGGTGATGATCGTGATCGTCGACCCTCTCGCCAGGCCTCTCTACTCAAAGGTACCACGGCTATTGGTACCACCCACTGATCTGCCAATCTCTCCTTAACATGTGAATACGCTTTCTCGCATGGAGGTATTTAGCCTCTTAGTCCCTCTGACTCGTGACTCACAAAAATCGCAAATATCTACCTTTGCTGCAACCCCTTGTTAACCATTTGGCCTGACCCAAGGCCGCACCCAACCACTTGGCCCGATCCAAGGCCACAACCAACCTATTTGGCCCGACCCAAGGCCACAACCAACCTATTTGGCCCGACCCAAGGCCGCACCCAACCATTTGGCCCGACCCGAGGCGGCAAACCAACCTATTTGGCCCGACCCAAGGCCTCACCCCAACCATTTGGCCCGACCCAAGGCCTCCACCTACCAATTGGCCCGACCTAAGGCCTCAACCTACCTATTTGGCCTGACCTAAGGCCTCAACCTACCTATTTGGCCCGACCTAAGGCCTCCACCTACCAATTGGCCCGACCCAAGGCCTCAACCCTACCCATCCGGCCCGACCCAAGGCCTCGCCCTAACCAATTCGGCCTGACCAAAGGCCTCGCCCTAACCATCTGGCCCGACCCAAGGCCTCACCCCAACCATTTGGCCCGACCCAAGGCCTAGCCCCGCCCTACCAATTCGGCCTGACCAAAGGCCTCGCCCTAACCATCCGGCGCCCCGATCCAAGGCCTCGCCCTAACCATCCGGCCCGACCCAAGGCCTCAACCTACCTATTTGGCCCGACCCAAGGTCTCAACCTACCATTCGGCCCGACCCAAGGCCTCAACCTACCTATTTGGCCCGACCTAAGGCCTCAACCTACCTATTTGGCCCGACCCAAGGCCTCACCCTACCTATTTGGCCCGACCTAAGGCCTCAACCTACCATTCGGCCCGACCCAAGGTCTCAACCTACCTATTTGGCCCGACCTAAGGCCTCAACCTACCTATTTGGCCCGACCCAAGGCCTCACCCTACCTATTTGGCCTGACCTAAGGCCTCAACCTACCATTCGGGCCCGACCCAAGGCCTCAACCTACCTATTTGGCCCGACCTAAGGCCTCAACCTACCATTCGGCCCGACCCAAGGCCTCAACCTACCTATTTGGCCCGATCCAAGGCCTCAACCTACCATTCGGCCCGACCTAAGGCCTCAACCTACCAATTGGCCCGACCCAAGGCCTCAACCTACCAATTGGCCCGACCCAAGGCCTCAACCTACCAATTGGCCCGACCCAAGGCCTCAACCTACCTATTTGGCCCGATCCAAGGCCTCAACCTACCATTCGGCCCGACCTAAGGCCTCAACCTACCAATTGGCCCGACCCAAGGCCTCGCCCTACCTATTTAGTCCGATCCAAGGCCTCAACCTACCCACCTAACTTGACCCAGGGCCACCGCCCAACCACTTGGCCTGACCCAAGGCCGTATCACTTCCATACCATACCCACAATCAACGTTTTATTTTATACATCCATCATGTACCTTGTGTTCAATCGAGCTCACCTGTTCGTGTTTTAACATGATTAGGGTCCTTGACTTGATCTGTCGACCAGCTTTGCCCAGACCGTGACGTTTATCTCAACCAAACCAACCTTTTGGTACTGCCGAACATGCCTAAACGTTCCGGTACCTTACCTGTTATATACCCTGGAGCTACTTCCTATGCCTTGGATACCAGGATTATATCACCCTTGTTTGGATAAACTATCGACCTTTGCCTATACATTGCTGGTTTGCTAGTCAAATCATGTACCCTAGTCGTACTATTACATTTCAACATGCGTCTGCTTCCTTGGACCTACCCCACCACCTTACCATCATCTCTACGCCATTTACACTTTATCAACCCTATCACTGATTTCAAACTCTCTCAATCTGTGATAGATTTGAGGGGGGATTACCTATACCCTTAACAGGGGAAACCACTTCATATTATTGTCCACGCAGCTTTACAAAACAAGCTACACGACAATAAGGGGCTAATATAGACACCAAATTTGTGTCTTACGACCCCTTGTGACCCACATCTCATTTCACAACCTAACCCCATCACCTTTACAATTATTTATTAATTACCTTGTAATTGATAAATCCACTCACCTTACCCGCCACCTCACTTTGCCACCTCATCATGACCTAGCCCTAACCCTAAACTAAGCTAATTAAGACCCATGACTTGGTCTAGACTCACATCCATAACTAATGCCTCCTTACTCGCACCAAAAGCTGACCTTCTAGCCACTTGACCAAGCCCGCAACTGATCTCTCGGGAGAAAAGCAGGGAAGGTGGGCTATTTTAGTAAAAATAGCCTACTTTTTCCTTACCGATGCCGGTTCCTACTCGACCGCCGTCGGTTACGTAACCGCCATCGGTTCCCTGTAAATGGGCTTCCCAAATCAAAACAACGCATCGGAATTTCATTTTGCGAGATCAATCAAAGGATTTCTGGATCAAGCGAGGGCATTGCGAATGAGGAACAGAGTCCAGATCTTCACTTGACCAAGCAGAGACGAGTGAAAATATTAGACGGGTTTATAGCAAAGGAGATCAACTTGCACCTTCATCAAAACCAGTAAGTTACATCTTGCATGTCCTCCATTATAACATTTCTTATGCTTTTGGAATTACAGTCCTCCCAAATCCGTTTCTGAATCCATTATCCAACATACCATTGCCTCTAGCTGTCATTCTTTTGTTTCTAACCATCCCATTTCCTAAAAACTATCCAAAAACCAGCCATTACAAACTCCACAACCAGCCCAGAAGATCCTAGAACCCACCGGTATCGGTTATCAGTAACTGCCATTGGTTATACGTAACCGGCATCGGTTCCTTTGATCAAAAACCAGGAAAAACAGCCTTTCCCCTACCCAGTTCGGCCAAGCAATTTAATTGATATTTTACAGTCTTTTGTGTTAATTCACGTTAGCAGGGAAACTGACCACCTTCGAAAGGAAGTTTTACATTTCCTGGGCCCAAGGCAGTTTCCTCATTTATTGTTTAATCAAATCTTGTGGTCTTGTGTTCTTATTTGCAGGTAGTCCTTCCCAGATAAAAAGGAGTTCTCCGCAGTCAACCTGATCTTTCTCTACGGTACGCGCACATCATCTCGAAATCCTACAGGTATTCCTCCTAACCCTAACCGTATCTGTTTCTATAAGGAACGAAGCATTTTCTGAGTGAAACACATTCAAACAATGATGCGGATTACCAGTGTAGCCTATACGAGGATCTTGCCTCTACCAACCTATTTCTAAATTTGGCTATATTCACCTTATCTAGATTCGATCCCAAAGCCAATTGTCAAGCTACCCTGGTATATCCTGAACTCATAGATTGGGATCAAAAACTTCATGTAACAATTGATTTCTTTGAGAATGATGAGGCATTTATAGAATTTATGGGACTTAGGGATACTATTCCAAATGGGGATCACAAGAAGGGTTTCTCTATTAAATTGGATATCTACTCATAGTTTTGGGAAGAAGTAGATATGTGTGGATGCTTGAATAAAAAGATTGTAAGAAAGGGCAAGAGTACTTCCAAAAATCCTTACAGGAAAAATAAGCATAAGTCCTATAGTGAAAACCTCTTTGAGGCGCTAGTGGAAAAAAAAAATGAAGAAACCATGGAAAAAGTTTTGTACCCATTCACAGATGATGATCTCTCTAAACCACCTATGGAGGTATATATTACTCTTCCCCTTGATCCTACATGGATGGAAGATGCGCTAATATGCTCATTGAAGAAATAATCAATGTTAATATTGGTTTATAAGAATAACCTAGAATGATAAAGTTGGGATCTTCACTCTCGGCATAGAAAAAAAATATTTTTTGTGGCATTTTTATGAGAATATACAGATGTATTTGCATGGTCATACACATATATGCCTGGTTTGGAACTAGAATTGGTTTTCCACAACATTTTTGTGCACCCAGACACCAAACCCATCAAAAAAAAGTTAAGAAAGATGCATCCAAAGATTGCACTGCTTGTTAAAGAAGAATTGGAAAAGTTTTTAGTGACAAATTTGATCAAGTTTATCGACTATTCAGATTGGATATCCAATAAAGTCCCAGTTCAAAAGAAATCTGGTTGGTATCAAAATATGAAATGAATTCTAAGACATCAACAAAGCATGTCTCAAAGATGACTTCCCTCTACCTAACATCAACATGATCGTCAAATCGACTATTGGTTATGAAATGTTATCCTTAATGGATGGATTTTTAGGTTATAACCTGTTGGTCGTCAGATAGGACTTTTTAGAAGAGCAACAGTCAGGGGACAAGAAGTCCCTCCTCTTTAATGGGAGAGGTTCCCTTATTCTGAAACGAACTTATTTACAAATGTACAGAACATTGTTTTATGGTTAAACTTGGATATTACGAAAGTGTTTTCCACAAGGATCATCAGTTACACAAGGACTGAGGAAAGGGAATAAGAAGATGAGCAGAATAGCAACATTCAGAATTATAGATAGCAGAATAATTCTTCGTGTATGCGAAGCTTCAAAGAATTTTAAGACAAGATCATTTGCGATGGTTGAACGAGATTAAATTCAAAGACACAAAGTTCCATAAATAACCTTCTTCAGATTTGTTAATCAAGGACACAAAGTTCCTTCTTGGTTGTACAAGATCACTGTATTTGCAAAACTGAACAGTATGCAATCAGAGAGACTAAACGAGTTAGGAACAAAATGATCTTCACAATATTAAAGGAAAACACAGAGATAACAAGAATCAGATAGACAAAGAATGAAAAGCCCTTTTGTATTGATTTCTTTAAGATCTATTTACACTTTCAGCAAATATTCCAAGTTCTTCCTCTTCCCTTCAAAATGGCGTGGAAAGGCCATTATATAGCTTACAAGTCAGTTACTCTTCGTAACCGTTTCTTTTAACTAAAGAATAGTTAAGGACCGCCGGTTACAATACCTTAACTAATTACAAAGAATACGAAAAGAAAGGGAAGAAGAGGAAAGAAAGGAGAAGGAGACAGGTGGCCAGCTACTGGGAGGGACCCACTGTCTTCAGAATCCGCTGCCTGAATTTCTTCAATGACTCAGCTATATCTCTGCCACGAGGGACTGACGTGTTGGCTGCAGACTGAGTCCAAAATCCCAGACATTTCTCCATCTCTTTATCAAACTCGACATGAGTATGATAATCTTTGTTTGCTTCTTCAATGGCAGACTGAAGAGAACAAATTTCCTTCATCTTTTTCTTAGAGATGGAGCTTTCCTTGAATAGATGATCTTTGACAAAAGCTCTGAACTGAGCTTTGATTTCTTGCAAGGACAAGGAAGCACCAGAGTTTTCATCTTGAAGATGACAATGCATATCTTTGAAAGCAGCAGCTGCCAGTGTCTTGAAAGCTTCTCCTTTCTGCCAGCTGTTCTTCATTTCTCCCACAGCTTCCTCCAGGACTTTGATTTTCCACTCTACACTGTAGACCCAGGATTTTGATAGATTATCTTTGGCATCATCGAAAATCTTATTCGCCAGTAAGATGTTCTCATCTGTCTGTCCCATGAGGCGAAGGTCTACAATGCAACTGCCCCAGAGTTTAAGCTCTTTATCCATAACCCCAATAGTAGAGGATAGCTTCTGTTGCAAATTGTCTACCTTTCCATGTATTTTAAAAGCTTCATCGATGAAGTTTAGCCCAGCAACAAGCATGTCATCCACCATGGCTTCAATAGCTCTGCCATAGACAGAATACTTGTGCATATCTTTAATACTTTGCACTTCATCTTGGCTTAGAATTACAGGAGGCGGGTAGAGCAGTCAAGGGGGTAGGGTCCAAAACTTTGTCCTTAGACAAGAGTGACTTGATAAAACTTGTGAGAACTTGGGCTTGTTCTTCCAGCTGTTCAATAGTCTGCTGCCCTTTCTCTACCCTTCCAATGACTCTTGTGACTGTTTCCTGGAGGTTGTGAATTTCACCTTCAGGAGTAGACTCTCCCATAGGGATCCTTGAAAGCTCTAAGTCAGATGTCAGCAAGTCTGATTCTGATTTGTCTACTGTAGGCTTAGCAATCTCCAAGAATTGCTGACCTTGGGCATCAGACACAATTCTGGAGGTGGTTCTGGCTTTCTTGGCACGAGAAGGAGTGGTGCCCAACAAGGCTGCTACAGCATCAAAATTTGGTCCCAAGCTTTGAGAGGAGGATTTCCTCTTCCTTTTGTCAACCAGAGGTTGCACCCAAGCAAAAGAGGAAGAAGAATCTGCAGGAGGAGCAAGGGGACCAAGAGACAGGGAGCTCATGACACTCAGGGTCTACGCAACTGTTGACTCAAGCTGAGAACGTGAGTAGAGCACTGGAGGCAATGGCAGTAGAAGAATCAGTAGTACCTGGAAGTTCAGTGCTCTGGACTTCTTTGTCTTTATCTGCTGGATCTTCAGGAACATTTGCAGGAGTTGGCATCTCACTTTCTTCACTTTCACTGAGAACAATGATGTTCTCTGGCCCTATAGGCAACTCTACCTGTTTTCTTGGAGGGTCATTCTCTGCAGGCTCCTTCTTTACCTCTTTGAGTTTCTTCTTGTATACCTGGGTAGATGGAGAAGGAGTAGATTCTACAGGTCCCTGAGTTGTTGAGGCAGGAGGGGTTTTCACTGGTGTTCCAGACTCTGGAACTGATGCCTCTCTTATGGGTGTCGAATCATCCTTGGAGCTAGATTCTCCTGAGTGCCTCTTGAATTCTCATATCTTCTTACTGAACCAGACCCTAGTCCTGATTAAGACTGGAGCAAGAATCTCAGCCAGATCATCTCTCTCTTTCCTGTTCCAATCCAGGTCCTCCAGAGGGGTGTGCTTAATCACATTTTCATACTCATAAGAGTATAGCTCAGAATTGTCATCCTGGAGACCTTCAGGAACTTGGTACAGACTGAGTTCTTGGATCAATTGCAGGGAGAACCTGCCACAATGCCTTCTTCTGGCTTCAAAATCATCTGCACAGTCAGCCCAGTAGTCTTCTGTATCTGCCCTATGATGATAGACTATCTTGATGTTCTGTTCAATGAACTTCTTCAAGTCAAAACAGGTTCTTGGCTTGAAGAAATGAACAGTGATAGGGACCAGGGCTCTTTCTATGTTCTGAGCATCCAGAGCTGTTTTGCATGTGTAGTTTCCCAGAGAGATGGGAAAGTGCAAGCCAGAAATCTTCTTGTCTCTGCAAGTTCTGTGCAACTTGTCTAGTTGCCTGCATATTTCTATCAAAGCCATTTTGTCGTTGCAGAACATGGGAAGCCGCAGAGGAGTGCTTTCATAGCCAGCAAGCCTGATATAGGAAAATTTCCTGAATTGAATGAAATAGGCTCCATATTGCGATATCAGGTTCATGGCTTCATCTGAAAACCTTCTAGCAGTATCACCTTCGAGCAATCTGACCACGTACATGGTGAAAGCATCATTGACCCTTCTGAAATTGCGATTGCTGGTCTCTAAGGTGAACTGCGGGCAATAGGCATACACTGGATCATCTTTGTGTGCATCTATATAGGAGAAACCAAACCACTGCCTTGATGCTGCTAGGGTATACATCAGATATGAAGTCATATAGAACTTCTTTGTTTGCTGGACGTTGGATAACTGCTCCGCCAAATTCATACTGATGATCTCTGCCCAGTTGATGTTTTGTGTTCCCTCGCACACCATGCTGATGAGCGGGCACATCCAGAAATGAAACTCATTGGTGGTGGGCAGACACCATATTCCGTGTCTCAGCAGGACCCCTATGTGAAGTCTGATAGTTCCCATTCATTGCAATCTGCTCAGAAGAGGGTCATGGTTAGGCTAGAACTTTACACAATTATCTTAGGGTTAATTCAACCTTGTAATTTGATAAATCCACATCACGCCTTGTACCCGCCACTAGTCTTGGTCGAACATAGCCTGTGCTTGATCTCGGGAGACGACTCATAGCATTGACCTAGCCCTGGAACCCTAAGAGCTAGCGCTAATGGTAGCAGCGTCCATGACTTGGTCTAGACTCACATCCATAACTAATGCCTCCTTACTCGCACCAAAAGCCGACCTTCTAGCCACTTGACCAAGCCCGCAATTGATCTCTCGGGAGAAAAGCAGGGAAGGTGGGCTATTTTACTAAAAATAGCCTACTTTTTCCTTACCGATGCCGGTTCCTACTCGACCGCCGTCGGTTACGCAACCGCCATCGGTTCCCTGTAAATGGGCTCCCCAAACCAAAACAACGGATCGGAATTTCATTTTGAGAGATCAGTCAAAGGATTTCTGGATCAACAGAGAGCATTGCGAGCGAGGAACAGAGTCCAGATCTTCACTTGACAAAGCAGAGACGAGTAAAGAAACCAGAAGTGTTTGCAACCAAGGAGATCAACTTGCATCTCGGTCAAAACCAGTAAGTCAGATCTTGCATGTCCTTTTGTCATAACATTTTCTTATGTTTCTTGAATCTCAGTCCTCTTAAATCCGTTTCTGAATCCACTACCCAACGTGCCATTGCATCAAACTGTCATTCTTTTGCTTCTAACCATCCCATTTCCTAATTACCCATCCAAAAAAACCAGCCATTACAAACACCATAGCTGCCAAGAAGACCGTAGAACCCACCGCTATCGGTTATCAGTAACCGCCATCGGTTATCAATGACCGGCATCGGTTATCAGTAACCGGCATCGGTTCCTTTGATCAAAAACCAGAAAGCCAGCCTTTCCCCCTACCCAGTTTAACGAAATAATTTAATTAATATTTTGCAGTCTTTTGTGTTAATTCATATTAGCAAGGGAACTGACCACCTTCGAAAGGAAGTTTTATATTTCCTGGGCCCAAGGCAGTTTCCTCATTTATTGTTTAATCAAAATCTTGTGGTCTTGTGTTCTTATTTGCAGGTAGTCCTTCCAAGACAAAAAGGAGTCTCTGCAGTCAGCCTGATCTTTCTCTACGGTACGCGCACACCATCTCGACATTCAACAGGTATTCCTCCTAACCCTAACCTCATCTGTTTCTAAAAGGAATGAAAGGATAGAAGCAACTCTATTCCCAGAAGCCGAAACATTCCGAGCGAAACAGGTGGAGGGCAAACCCATAACCCGAGCCAGCAGGATTATGAAGTCTGACAGTTCTTCGTTGAAATCTGCTCGGAAGAGGGTTTTGGTTAGGCGAGAAGCACCTTTCTTAGGGTTCTTCAACCAAGACTTCGCCACTCGCGCCTTGTATTTGTCACTGTCTTGGTCGAACATAGCCTGTGCTTGATCCCGGGAGACAACTATAGCATTGTCCATCTTCGGAATCCTCAGAGCAGCGCCAATGGCGGCAGCGTCCAGCTTGGCAATGAGTTCCCCATGTACATTTGTCAATTCGCTCGAATCGGGGTCGAAGTGAGCTCCACATGAAAGCACTGTATCAGCACACTGTACTGAGATTGGGAATCCTCCGGCAAAAGCTAAACCACTATCATTAATCATCTGTGCCATTGGTGTAGGGTTTGCATCTGTCATTCTTTCCCAAAAATTGCCGAAGTCGAGATGACGAGCTTCGTTGTCCCCTATATTGCTAACGGCAGACTCCAGCGGAGAAATTTGCTCCTGTCCCTAGAACTTGATCTTCATATTGATAATCTCGGAGCTGCAACCTAGACTTCTGGAAGGAAATTTGCAAATGGAGGGGTATCGCGCAGGTTTTCAAATTACAAGGGTTCGAGCAAAAGATAGCATGGAAGCAATGCGAAAAATGCAAAGGGGAATGCTCGTTATATAGTCGTTTGGAGAGAGGAATGACTTTAATGCGCATTGAATACACAACCACCAATTTGAAAAGCATCATACTTGGAGTGAGCGGGAAAAACTAAGTGTGAATGACACTTGGTACGCTTGGGACATGTGAGACGCGAATGCGCAAAACACGCAGCTCGGCCGGTTCGGGCGAAACAAGGAGAGGACGCACAAATGCATTTGGGACAAATGGGACGAAAATGTGCGAAGTACACGATTCGGGTGTTTCGGCCGAAATTGGAACAAAGGGCCCGTTTGGACTTGGGACATTCGGGACAAAAAGTTCCGAAGTACGCGACTTGACCGGCTCGGTCGAAATTGGGAAAGCTCGCACTTTTTAAAATGGGGCAGTTGGGACAAAATTGTGCGAAGGACGCGGTTCGGGCAAATCGGCCGAAAATGGGAAAGCTCGCACTTTTTAACTTTGGGACATTTGGGACAGGAAAGTGCGAAGTACGCGGGAAGGATGATTCGGCCGAAATTGGAACAACATGCAAAATAAGTTTTGGGACACTTGGGACAAAACTCTCCGACGGGCCCGAAAATGGGACAGCTTCGGGGATTTCGGTCGGTCGCCGGGTAACAGAATGCACTTTCGTACTTGGGACAGATGGGACAAAAAGTTCCGACATGCCCGAAAATCACACAAAATGACCCAAAACACAGATTTTTTCAATTTCACGACTTAGGCACCTCAGAGAAAAACCCTAAAACTCAAAATTTTGAAAATTTTACTCTTATCAGAGCGGGAAATTTTGAGTAGACAACATAACCAAATTTAGATTGTAGAGGAGGATCAACATAAGACTGATTTTATCACCCCTTATGGGACATTTTTATATAAGGTCATGAATTTTAGACTCAAGAATGTCGGGGTTACATATCAACATGTAATGATGATCATTTTCCATAACATGATGAATGAAATCATGAAAGCTTACATTGACAATATCTTAGCAAAGTCTAAAACTAGAGGAGAGCACCCTGAAGTGCTGAGACATATCTTCTAGCATCTTTGAGATTATAAAGTTTGTCTGAATCCCAGAAAGTGCGTCTTTACGGTATTATCAGGAAAGCTCTTATTTTTCATTATTTCATAGAGATGGATAGAGGTAGATCCCATTAAGGTTGCAGCTACCACAGAGATGCCACCACTGATGAACCTAAAATAGCTACAAATTCTATAAGGGAAAATCCAGGAAATCCGTTGATTTATTTCACATCTTGCAGATAAGTGCCATCCTTTTACACATCAACTAAAAAAAGATGTTACCTTTAACTAGGGACTAGACTGTCAAAAGGTGTTTGAAATGCTTAAGCAATATCTAATCAAACCACCTGTTCTCATGCCACCTACCCCAGGAGAACCCCTCATGTTGTCTATTTTAGCCACTCAATTTTCAATTGGTGTACTACTTTCCCAATACAACCTTGGACAAAAAGAAAGGCTGGTTTATTAACTTAGCCACATGTTAATTGCCTACAAGTTGAATTATCCACAGAGTGAAAAATCCTGCCTAGTAGTAGTCTTTACTTTCTAGAAAATTTGCCATTACCTCCTTAATAATAAAACCAAGTTAATACCAAATTCGACCCTCTCAAGTACTTCTTATCCAAACCCGCCCTTATGAGACAAATGACCAATTGGATCATTATAGAGTTCGTCAACCAAAAGTCTTTGAAAGGACAAGTATTGGAAAATGAGTTAGATGAAGCTCCTCTATATGGAATGGAACCATTGTATATGGATCTACCAGATGCAGATATGATGAATATCGAGGAGTACATCGTGTGTTAAGTCCACTTTTATGGGTCATTCACATTTCATGGATCAAGAGAAGGAGTAACACTCATCACTCCCACATGAGAAGTTATTCCACGAGCATTCCATTTGGAATTCCCTTGTACAAATAACATTTCAGAGTATGGAGCACTCATCTCCAACCTTAAGTTAGCTATCACCTGGAATATATGACAACTACGAGTCATTGGTGACTCCCAACTAATCATTAAACAAGTTAATGATGAATACAAGGTCAAAGATGAAAAAATTGTTCCATACAAAAAACTGGTAGAAACTTTGAAAGAATAATTTGTGCAGGTTGTCTTTGAGAAAGGGCCAAGATCAAACAACCAATCAGTAGATGTGATGACTATAATTGGATATCTATTATGAATTCCATCTCAAGAAAATAAAATGCCATTTTTTGTGAAACACTTATAGGTGCCTGTATATGACATGCCAAAATCTTGTTTGGCATGTGAAGTTAATTGTCCTTTCTCACCCTGGTACGACTCCATATTTAATTATCTACAAGATGAATCATTTCCACAGAACATCATCCATACCGAGAAAAAATCCCTTATTCATCATATCACCTATTATACCATCCTAGGAGGAACCCTCTATCGTCGTGGCTATGACGGGAATTTTCTACATTGTTTGGATGTTTCCAAGTAAGTCCACACTATTAAAGAAGTGCATGAAGGAATTTGTAGAGCACATACTAGAAACATGGCCCTAGCTAACAAACTCTTGAGAGTAGAATATTATTGGCCTACCATGGAAGCATATTTTTACAACTTCATCAAGAAGTGTGAAATGTGTCAAAAATATGGCAACTTGATACATGTGCCAGTGCAAGATTTGTATCCCATCACAATCCCTTGGCTATTTTCTAAATGGGTACTTGATCTCATATGGAAGCTCACTCCAACTTCCTCAAATTTCCATACCCACATTATCACCACCACCGAGTAATTCACTAAATGGGTAGAGGCTATGCCTCTCACTTACATAACTGATGCACAAATATCCAAGTTCATAATGAATCATCTCATATGTCATCATGACATCCCCTCTGCCATTGTCACAGATAATGGTAAATAATTTAAGAACAAGATGGCTAAATCATTATTCCAATGCTTCCAAATACTACTCAAGTGGTCCACCCCCTATTACCCTCAAGGTAATGGACAAGTAGAGGCCACCAATAAAAACCTTGTTCGAATCATGGAGAAAATGGTTAGTAAGACTAGTCATAATTGGCACCTCCAAATTCATCCCACCCTTTGGACCTATCAAACCTGCATTCATACCCCTATTGGTGCTACCCCATATTCATTAGTCTATGGCAATGAAGCCATCATAACCTTGGAAATTGAGCTTCCTTCCCCGAAAATATCTCTCCAGGACTATCTAGATAAAGATGAAGACTACGGGGTTGCTCGATTGGAAAAGTTAGAGCTACTAGATGAAAAGCATATGAGAGATCTCAATCACCTAAAGGTATATCAAAACTGGGTATCACATGGATATAACAAATGGATCATTCCTCATGAGTTTGATGTAGGTGATCTCATGTTGAAAAAGAACTTCAAAAACACTGTTAAAGACAAATAAATGAAGAGAAAGTTTGAAGCCAATTGGTTAGGGCCATATGTTATGGTCACTAAGTATGGTTGAGGGGCATACAAAATAGCTCACTCAGATGGTGAGGAATTAAAGGAACCTATGAATGAAATGCATCTCAAGTGATTCTATGCTTGAATAAGAAGTTCCTTAGAAAAGAAAGAAAAAACAAGTAAAAAAAAAACTTAAGAAAAAAGTAAAAAGAAAATAGGTCATCCAAGTGAAAACCACGCAATTGTGGCACATTGGGAAATTCCTTGGGTGAAAAGAGGATCCTGACACTTAAGGAAGGTTCATTGTTCACAAGCAGCTCTCACATCTGGATGGGTAACTCTTGCTTCTATCTAGGATTAGTCTCCCCATCAAGTCTAGGAACCCTACTGAACCTTCTTGCAAAGATGTGATATGGATCATTTTTTCTTGATTCTACATGAAGAAATCACCTTTGTATATTCCCACCTAATGCTGGGGGAACCTTCACATGTAAAAATTCTTGAAAATACAAGCGTGGCATTGTTCCTTTATATATTCCCATATCACACTGGGGACCTCAACGTTTCTCTGTCATTGAACATTTCTTTCAAATAGGACCTTGGAAAATCACCAAAACATTCACAAAATGTTGTAAAAAACATAAACATTTAAAATACTCCTTCCTAAGGATGAAGCTACACAAACAAATGTAACATTGTCTTGAGGAAACCCTGAAAACAATGTGAACAGTAGACTTGAAAACTTATCTTCTGAGATAACACCAAAAAGAGTAGAAATTATATAAATGTTGTCCCATAAAAACATAGTAGTAGTTGAATTACTATTTAGTTATTCATTTGTAGAGTGTTGATTGCATTTTTATTTCCATGTTGTATACGTAGGATTGAATTCATTTTCTTAGGTTGAGTGTTAATTAACTGTTGCATTGAGGTCATTTCATCTTACATACTTGTTTATAATTGTAGTGCATTCATTATATTTGTTTACATTGCATTGTGTTGTATGTTTAAAATTGAGTTCAAATTGCTTACTTAAGTTGAGTTTTACTTAACTATTGCATTGATTTTATTCTTGCATACTTGTTTATACTGGTGTTATGTTAGTTATATTTCATTACATTCCTTCTTATTGTGTGCGTTAGATTGAATTCATTTGTTGTCTTAGTTTAGAGTGTTACTTTAAACTATTATCAATAAGCAATGAATTCATTTTTCATACTTGTGAATAATTGTCTTGTGTTCATTTTTATTAGGTTGTGCTTGTAAAATTGATCGTACAATTTTTTGTCATCATAAACATCATAACATATATCACATCTATCATCTATCATATTATCAATTTTGACATCATTTATAAATCATATATCAATAAAAATGCTAAGTTTCACCTCAAGCATGTATGTTAAGATAATCATCACATATCGTATCATCAATGGGGCAAGAGGGATTGCACATAATCACAAATATATCCCCCCACAGATATATCATAGTATCATCCTATGTACTAATCCAAAAACATATAATGTGTAAAAAAATGATATTATCTAAGGATATATCATAAATCAAAAACATGTGATGCATCATCAACATCCATAATAATACATATATAAGAAGTAAACTCATACAACATCATGATATAAATCATCATCCATAATCCATAATCATCATCATAACATATAAAAATGTCCAATATCAAGTGTCCTTATACATGTATATAATGTTTGTTTCAAAAATATATACATCATCAACACAAAATATGCCACCAAGGGCATGCATCAAAATAGGCCTTCATCACAAGGCATAATACAATGTGATATGTCATACATCATCGATAAAAAACCAAGCCTTCATAAAGAGGAATACATCAAGGGTACATACATCTATGTGTATATAATAAATAAAGATAATCATCCATGACTCTTTCCCTCTCCTCGACTACCTGACCTATGGCCCAAAGGATGGTGTTGCTACTGATGAGATAGCTCAACCGAGGCTGCAACACTTTACTGTACTATGGGATGCTGCACTAATCTAGCTAATCGAGAGGTCCTCTAAGACTTGGATCTAGACCTACTCATATCTAACTAATTAAATGGTGTCACTCTCAGTCCATCAGGAACTACCTCATAGTATGTGACCTTGTAATAGGAGGCCTCACAACTAGCCCTCATAACATCTAACAGTATTTGGGCCATTCCAAATACTGTAGATGACTGATGTAGAGCATCGTGATCTCCTATAACTCAAGACAAATACACTCGAGCCTATATCAATGTGTAAGTCAACCAATATCTATCCGCAGTCATAGTCTTCTCCTGGGCTTGTGCCTGATCATGCTGCGCTATCATGTCCTGTGCATGTGCTTACTGTAATAAAATCACAATATGCCAACTCTATGTAGCCATTTGATAGATCTTCTTGTACCAAATGGAACCATCTCTGCCACCTCCCTGACTAGCCTAGGCTTTGGCCTGATCTCTCTGAGGTCACAACCTGTAACTGAGCTCTGTCATGATCTCTCTCGGTTGTCACCTGGAGCTGTACACATATATCTTGTTGTAACTACTACTGTAACACAACTATCTGTCACCATGTAGACACTAAAATTAGGTCACATTCCCCTTTGATCCCTCGAAAAATAAGCACCCTTCATCACATTCACCTAGCCATGGCCCCCTTCACCCCACTAATATTAATTTAATTTAATTAATTCATTATCCTCACCATATTTATTATTTAAATATCTTAGTTTAAATAATATCCACACATACACTTCACTTAGATACCTCACCAAGCTAACTCACCCTAAAAAACCTATTCTTAGTAAGTTGCCATAACTAACTAAGACTTACCCAAACCCTAAAAATCAATGCCTACATTCCCTCTAACCACATTCCCCGCATGATTAAAAGAAGATCCCAGTCTAATCTGTGGGTTAACAGACATGAGATTTGAGGAAATTCAAGAGGATCTCCCTAGTTTAGTAAACCTAGGAAATCCTACCTTGACTAATGCCGGTTACCCCCTAACCGTCGCTGGTTAAGCCGGAACCACCGTTGGTTACCCTTTTGACCCCAAAACAACCTTATTATCAAGGTTGGTAGAAAGGTTGGAAAAATATTGGAAAAGTTAGCGAACATTAGCACATTCCAGAGAGATATCACATCTTCTGAGAGCAAATTCCAGTGAGAAAACATGCATGCAAGGAAGTGAGATGAATCATCTTTTCCTACACAACCATCCTATACAATGATTTGATCTAACCAAGCAAAGAGGAATGTACATGCAGCCCATGCAGAAGATTTCCTTTAGTTGGTGATCACCTGTACAGCCTTCAGAACCTCTCATCAACACCTCCCAGCCCTCACTCACAGACATCCAGGACTAGAATCCAAGTAACTAGACCTTATACTTCTCTGGTTTATTCCATTTCATCATTATATTATCATATTTTGTTTACCTAGCCACCCATTGACTTCTCTGCAACACTCACCCCCTTCATATACCCATTGAAACCCCCGCTAAATCCTACCTAAATCACCTAATACCTCATCCCGACCAACCAAAGTCCATTGTGCAATAACAAAGGAGACCTAAATCATGTTCTGTGGCATTCCCAGAACTCCACAGTAACTGAAACCCTGGTTACAACCCCAACCACAACGCTAGTCACCCTTAATTGACATCGATTACTATAGTTTTCCCATATAACCCAAAATAATGACCTATCCACCTAATTCCCTTTCACCCTCATTCACCTGTGATCTATCTGAGATCTCTGTCAGACCTGTAGAGACCCAGAGCCAGTCACTTGGCCTTTGGATCCTACTCTAACCTAGCTTGTTAGATTAGATATGTCTTATTGTGTTTTAAGTGAAATACCTAAATCATTTTGAACTATAATAGGATTTACTTTATTTACCGCATTAAATTGTTTTAAAACAGTGGACTAATAGCCATCTAGGAAGTATCACACTTCCCAGATCTAGCACACATTAGGCAGTTCACTACACATATTGTTTAATTCCTTCTAGTGGTCTTGCTTTGTATTACAGGTAGTTCCTCCTAGCCAAAAGGAAGCTCTCACAATCAGCTAGGGATTTAGAAGTCATACGCACACAACAACCCATCAACCAACATTTGAACTAGGTATTCCTCCCATGCCTGTTACCCTATTTGTTTCATCAATACTTTAAAGAAATGATCTAGAAAATGGTGAAACATTTTGGCACACTTAGTGGGACCCATCCAGGGTTCCTTGCAATTTCATTTATTCCTAGGAAAAGTTGTGTGTTTGTTTCCCTTCTGAAAATCATACACATTAATTTTCTTCCTTGGTAACTCACCTTTTATTTCCATTTTTCTCTAAAGGAAACCTTTCTTTTGGTGTAATTAAAAAGAACTAGTTCTTCATGTTTTTCTACATTGTAGTGAAAGAGCATCCCTCTTCCTCTTCATCTTTTTGTGTCATCCAACTTCACATGTCGATTTGGGCTTAAAAATAAGTGCAATACATTCTGATTTATCATATTAGCTCACATTAATTGCGGGCAACCTATACGTTGGAGGTCATGACCAGCTAATGGTTGATAAACAAACCATAGAAAGCACTTTCTTTCTCTTTCTCTCTCTCTAAGTCTTACCAAACCTCACAAAAATTGAAAATACACACATTCTTAAACAACATCTTACCTGGAAGAAGCTGTAGGTGATCACACAATCATGGCATAGTGGGCACCTAGCTCACTGCTCTATCGACTCATACTTCAGAGTGAGGCCTGCCCCCACCATAACATACCTGAAACCTCACCTTTTAGATCTCCTTCTTTATAGGAAGCCATCCTCACCAAAAAAATCTATTTCACAATTCATGTGTCAGTCCTTAAATAGCATAAGCTAAACAAACATAATAGAAAAGGAACTTTTAGGATCTCATTTTTCTTAGTGTTTTTGTTTAGCTTGCATTTTGGGGTGAGAGATCACGGTCTTCATTTTTCTTGTTCATCCTTGCACGCTCCTCATCATAGCTGGTGTATTCCATCTTCACCTGAGTGTGCCTGGGCCATATCATCATCATTCCTAGAATTCTGGGTCTGATTCTACATCAGATTTTAATTCACAACCAATTTTCTTTCATCACTGTTTCAATTTCACAGTAACTGACATCGGTTACCCTCTGACCGTCATCGCTGGTTCCAGGTCCTTTTGTTAACCTACCGAAAAGGACATTTTATTCATTTTCTTCCACGTTTCATAGTCCCTGTCACTTCCATCATTCCCATTGACATTGTAAAACACCATCAGATTTGGCATACCTATCCGATTTGACCTTATCCCTAGTTTTTCACTCACTGACCATTTTCTACAGTGACCAGCAATAGTTACCCCTGACCAGTGTCAATTTTCCTTAACTGGTATCGGTTATCCTATTTCACTTTCCAACCACCATTTGGTACCGAATCCACTTTTTACCATCAGATTCACCTATTCCTACTGTTTCTATGACATTTACAAAGAAGCAACCCTACCTGATTAGTACTGGTTCACATGGTGCTGACCCAAAGACAATCAAGTGCACTTGTGTTTCATGCTTGTTGTTAACCACTCCCACCTATTCCTTCACCACCTTCCATTTTATCACCAGCCATGGATCCCATCCAACCTATCACTATTGCTACTAGAGATGAGGAGTTCACATGACTCCTTGACCAAAACCCTGCCACCTTGTAATTTTACCTTTCCCACTCGTCCACTCGAGATGCCTCGGGTCAGTTGATATACGACATGCCTGTATCTACCCCCCCGACTCTCGCTTCCCACTCCTACATTGGCTCTATCTAGCTCTGTGCTGTCTGTATCTACCTTACCCCCAGTCATTTCATAGCTAGGTCCTATACCCACTACGACTGCCCGCGTCTGCCACCTCTATTACCCCTACCACATCCACCATACCCTCGATAACTACCCAAAACACAACTTCATCCTTCCCTAATGTCTCACACATACTCGTAGCTACACTACCACCTCCCATGTTAGTGACCCCTACCCATTTTTAGAACATGGTCCTTTCCATTCCACAATCATTATCCCCCATTGCCATTAGGGTTACCATAACCCTTCCATCTCTATATACATACTATCAGCCATCTCCCGTTTCCTCCATTATTCACTCAGGGTACGTACCCCCTATTTCACTGCCTTCTTCCCAATCAACCTACAAGGAAGCACCATACACTAGAGTGCCACCCTCATTATATGCCAAAAACTAACCCTCTCATGCTATAGGAGGCACCCAATCATCGCAACCTACCAACGACCTAATCAAATTGATGTTGAACAAGATGCAGACATTAGAGGCATTGATTTCCAGCTCCTACAACACTCTCACCTATGACGAGATTTACAACGAGCCCATCCACCCATCCATTCCTATCCACCCATACCCCGTGCATTGGGAAATGCCTAAATTATATCATTTCAATACCAAAGAAGACCCGCAACAACATTTGTGGTCATTCAAACACGGGTGTTATTTGATCGCTCACAATGATGCCTTGCTCTTAAGAACCTTTCCCATGTCTCTGATTGGACCTGCATTAGATTGGTATAGTGGGTTACCCTAGACACTCTATATTCTCATTCAATTAGGTAGCCCAAGCCTTCTTGGATCATTTTTTCTATCAATATTGTGAAGAAGGTTACCATGACCAACCTATACTCCATGCGTCAATATGAGGACGAATCTATCACAGATTTTGTCGCTCATTAGTGTAGCTTGATCAACCAACTCACCTTCCAACTCCCATAAACAGAACTCATTGAGTTCTCTTCACATGGGCTTGTGCTAGACATATCTCACCGACCTTGCAGGTCCAAACATTCCAAACATTCATGAAGTGTTCACTATGACATGAAAGTTAGAGATTTGGGGCAATTGAAGAGAAGAAAATCTAATTACGTAATAAGAATTTGGCATTCAATTCGAATGATACCTCTTCTTATTCCAAACCAAAAACCAATTATTCAAAAGCTAAGGGCACCACTAACATAGTGGTACTCAAGGCCAACCCAGCTCATCCATTAAATCAGACTACCCCCTCATCTAATCTCTCACCCATCCAAACTTTTCAATTCAGACAAGAGTAGTGGAAATACACCCCAATTGGGGAACCTTACTCTTCTGTCTTAACAAAGCTTATCAAAGCCGGGAGCATTACCCTTCCACCCATAAAACCACATACTGGTTTTGACCTTTCTCACCTCATGCCCGCATGGTATAAAGAACATGACTTCTATAACTATCATCGAGTAAAGGGTCATAGTGAGGGAAATTGCATCACTTTCAAAAATATTGTCCAAGAAATGCTCGAGAAAGGTGAGTTAACCATGGATAATCCTAACACACCTAGCAACCAAAACCTACACATCTTCAAGAAACCATTTCCCAACCATGCCCATTCATCTAATCAAAACGGTGAGACCTCAACTCATGATACCCATACCTGCAAGGTCCATGCTATCTTTAATGACATACCTATCGCCTCCTAATTACCTCACATTCCTTCCATAGAGGAAATCCTAGCCCGAAATCCTCCTTCCACATCATAACCAACCTCCCATATTCCTTCACTCATAGAGGAACATCTTTCATCTCTCTCATCACCTATGGAGGAGTCCCCCACTAACATCGAGACAATCTCACCCCTGCTTCTCCACGTAGAGAACCTTTACTTACAGTACCTCATCCACCCATAAAAGAGCACCCATTACCTCCTCCACCCAGAGAGGAGCACCCATCATCTCCTCCACCTATAGAGGAGCTCTCATCATCTCCTCCACCTATCATAGACCCAGTTGAGATACCTTTGCCTCTTGGTGAGCATTCTCCATCCGCTACCCAAAATACCTACTTTCAGCTCTCCTACCCACGGAAGCTGAAGCTAGCCAATTTCCTATCTCTAAGACACATTTTATATGAATTTCCATTAGGTCCTCATCAACTTCACCTATAGGGGTACCGTTATCCACGTTTGGCCAATCACTTAGATTATGTGGATAGATCCTTACTATGGGGACGCCTTTTGCTTCCTATTTCCACGCAGATGCAGAGGTCACTTGTTGATACCTCCACTATCTACCCAATCAAGCCAAACACAACCACCTCTATCACAAGTCCTTCCACGACACCTTTCATAGCTCAAACCACATCCTTACCCATAGCCCAATCTATATCTAAACCCAAACACACACCTATGACATCATCCTTGACTAAACCTATTACCACTTTAGGGGTCACCCCGACTACCAGCCTTACTCATCCACCTATCAAACTAGATTTAGCTACATCCTCCAAAGACAACACCACACCTACTCCAACACCCAAATAGAAGCACCACACCCATAGAACTCATACCCTGGCTATGCCAATCACACCTGCACCTGTCCCGTCCATCTTAGGATCTCAGCTTCCCCACATGGTCAAGAAACCTCTACCCACTAATAAAAAAAAACACAACAACCCATTCCTTCCTCACAAACCTCTAATCCCCCCACATGCCCAACACGACTTACACCAACACCTGAAACATCTTTACCACCCATACCTCCAATACCCTCAGCTATTAGTTCACTACCCACTACATTTCAATCTCTGTCCCTTACACCTCCTACACAACATGCATCCTCTACCTTCACAACACCTTCGTTATCCCCATGGGTAACTTGTCCTCTTCCCCCATATGATTTTCCTTCTAGACCTTGTACACCCATATCACCTTTATGTAAGAAGGTGCGACCCAAAAACAAAACTCCACTACCCCATAATAAGGTATTCAAAACAACCACACACCCTCCTACTCGTTCACCTACTATACCCCTACCTAAACAAGAACGAATGACTCCCAAAACCATGCCAGCTCCTAAACCCATAGCTCGATCCACTCCTCCTCTTCCAAAGATCATTCCTCAACAATCAACTACACCTACACCCAAAACCATGTTCACTTCCCATTGCGATCTACTAGTTGGGTCCTATGCCAAAAATTTTAACCAACCTCCTTGAGACTTCTATCATCACATTACCTCCACTCAAGACTTATGACCCCTTCAAACCCAAGCCAAAAGGGTTTGATGATACTAAAATTTTTGCCTACCATTGTGTGCCAGGGCACTATGTGGAGAACTGCAAGGCCTTGAAAACTGTCCTTATCTAGTTGTGTCCCCCAGAAGCTAAATTTGACGATGATGACCTTCTCGATGAGGTTCCTACTTCATCAACACCCATTCCCTCACTGCACACTCCACAACCACAACCTGCATCCTCACAGCTCCTAGAGCCACCCCCAAGATTTGAAATTAACATGGTTCACATTAGAGAACTTGCCATGCTTCTACTCAAATGTCATTGTGCCCAACTCACTTCACAAGGATTTTCTCCCCGGTAGGGTTTTTCCCATTGTGTCGTTATACCACTCACCCTACACCTTCTCCATTTTCCAAATCCCCTTAGATCAACATGATACACACCAATACATGTGCTCAGAAGGATAAGGGTAAAGAAAATGCAACTGACCCACCAACTAATCCTATACCCAACATAACATCTACTCCCATACCTAAATTCACTATCCATGGCCCTACGTACCCCCATTTCTAATGGCATCACACATCGCACCATGTTCAAACAATTACACCAGTCTCCACTCAAAATTTCCTTATATGGCCTCATCCAAAACTCAAAATCCCATCATCAAGCTCTCATGGAGGTTCTTCAATCTTTTGAGGTTTTACCCAATGACCCTACACCCGTCGCCTCCATTATTACACCCCATCATGTAGCCTCTCCTCACCAAATTACCACCTTCAACTTCACCCCACCCTATTCACCAAGTGGCCTCCCTTAGCTTCTCAGAGGAAGAGATCGTACCACACCAAAATGATGACTAGACCCAACCCTCTTCATCTCTATCCACATCGATGACATACGAGTACGCCATGTGATGATTGATGGTGGCATTAGCATTAACATCATTTCATCCCATGCATTCACTCAAATGCACATACCTAACAATTACATGCATTAACAATCTGGTCATGTTGCATTTATTCAATGATGCTATCACCTCTACACTAGGTACCATCATCCTCCACATTCATGTGGGCCCCCACACTATTCCATAATTGTTTTACATTTTGGAAGGGGAATTCCAATATAACCTATTGCTTGGTAGACCCTGGATTCATGTCATGGGTTGCGTTCCTTCCACTTTGCATCGTTGTGTAAAGTTTGAACATGAAGGACACACCTATACCATTCAAGCTGACCCATTACCTTTTAAAACATGCAACATGCTTTACCAACCCAATGATGTGCTCATACCTATTAAGCCATCTACCTCCACAACTGATACTTCCTCCATTCTTACCACCTACCAAACAAGCCTGCATTGAACTCATTAAGGACACTATCTCTTCTCCACCTTCATCACCACCCTCATGGATGGAGTCAATGGATCTTGAATCTATCCCTCCTAACTTTTTTTTTTTTTCATAAACACCATTTCCTTGGGGCCTCTGACTTATCAACGTGAGGGCGAGGCCCCTTCCACTCTTCCCTTCCTATATCCTGAAATGATTGATGACGATACACCTTCAATTAACGTCATTCAATGTTAGGATGATGAATCCATACTCACCTACCTTGGTGCAGAAGACTCATATATTCATTGGTCGTTACCTTCTGAGACACAGACCATGTTGAATAAATTGACTATCGAGATAAAAATTCATACTCAGGATGACCTGCACATCCTAAAGATCGGACAATATTTAGATGCTGCTGAATAGGAAGCCATCACTTCTTTTCTCAGAGATTATAACCACGCTTTCACTTGGTCTTACGTAGACATGCCCAGTATTGATCCCACTATTGTGGTCCAAAATATCGTAACCATTCCTGATGCCAAACCCATTAAACAAAAGCTGAGGAAAATGCACCCTTGCATTGCCCTTCTTGTCAAAGAGGAACTTTAACGCCTTCTTTCCATTTCCTTCATCTTACCCATTGATTATACTTGTTGGATTTCTAACATTTTCCCTATCACTAAAGTGATAGGGGGACTCCATATTTTCACGGACTTCCATGACCTCAACCTAGCATTCCCAAAAGACAAATTTCCTTTACCTGGTATTGACCAGCTGGTTGACCTTAGCGCTGGCCATGAGATGCTATCACTCATGGATGGATTCCTGGGTTATAACCAAATCTTGCTTGTCCCAGAAGATCAACACAAAACCTTGTTCATCACCCATTAGGGGACCTTTTGCTATTGAGTTATGCCTTTTGGCCTTAAAAAATGTTGGTGCCACATATCAATGGGCTATGACTTACATCTTCCATGACATCATGCATTGCATATTGGAAGATTACGTGGATGATGTCTTGGCCAACTCTAAATGCCACTCCGAACACCTAACCATCCTCAAAACCATCTTTGACCATCTCATTAAATATTGCATTTACCTTCAGCCAAAGAAGTGTGTCTTCACGGTTCTCTTAGGAAAGCTCTTGGGATTTATCATTTCCCTCCGTGGTATAAAAGTTGACCTTAATAAAGTCATGGCCATTCTAGAAATTCCTCTTCCCACCAACCTTAAACAACTCCATAGACTGAAAGGTAAGTTGTAGTCTATTCACCGTTTCATTTCAAAATTATTGGATCAGTGCCAACCATTTCATCATCTGCTCAAGAAGGATGTCTCCTTTAAATGGGATGATGACTGTCACAAAGATTTTGAGGCCTTAAAAAAATACCTTCTCCAACCACCCGTACTCATTCCACCTAAAGACGATAATCCTTTTTACCTATACATATCCACTACTGATCATTTCTTGGGAGCCATGCTCGCTCATCGCGATGAATAACATAGGGAGCAGGCGGTTTATTACATAAGCCGTACTCTTTTGGACTAAGAAACTTGATACACCCATCTTGAACATTTTTTCTTAGCCTTAGTTTTTGTTGCCACCAAACTCCGTCATTACCTACTCAACCAAAAAACCTATGTTGTGACCAACACCGACCCCTTACAATTCATGTACGCCAAATCTTATCAAAATCAGCATGCCGCACAATAGCTTATACTTTTAGATGATATTGACCTCGAATTCATTCATCAAAAGTCCATCAAGGGCCAAGCTATCACTGACCACTTGGCTGACACACCTATTCCTGGGGATCAACCCTGAAATTTTGACTTTCCAGATGAGTCAATTGCTACCCTTTCCCTTGACGAACGCCCTTACCAAATGACACTCTTCTTCGATAGTTCCAAGTGTCAGCGTGGGGGTGGGGCTGGTATTATCCTCATTCCCCTTGAGGGTGAACCCATACCTTTGTCTTTCAAATTATATTTTGAATGTACCAAAAATATTACCGAATATGAAGCACTCGTACTTGATCTTCGAGCCGTCTACACCATAGATGTCAAATCAATCAACATCTTTGGTGATTCTCAATTAGTCGTAAACCAAGTCAATGGTATGTACCAATGTCATAACAAGATAATTCAAAAGTATAAAAATCATGTAGACATACTTTTGAACACCTTTGATTGTTACACCCTTCAAACCATCCCATGTTCAACCAACAAGTTTGCAGATACCATGGCCTGCTTAGCTTCCCAAATACCTGCTTCACCTACCGATTCTATAATTAGTCGACCAACTTTGCCTAGACCGAGACCGTGACGTTTATCTCAACCAAACCAACCATTTGGTACTGCCGAACATGCCTAAACGTTCCTGTACCTTACCCGTTATATCCCCTGGAGCTACTTCCTATGCCTTCGATACCAAAAATAGCCCACTTTGACCTGATCGATACCGGTTCCTACTCGACCGCTGTCGGTTGTGTAACTGCCATTGGTTCCCTGTAAATGACCACTTCCAACCAAAAACAAAGGATCAGATTTTCATTTTGATCAAGAAAAAGAGGAGAAATCATTGAAAGGATCCGGATTTTGCTTGCCCAAGCAGAGACAAGTGAAGAAACAAGAAGAGTTTGCAGAGAAGGACATCAAGCCCAAGACTACAACTGAATAACTAGAGCCCAGTAACACTCATTCGTGCATCAGAAGAGGAAATAGCTCAGTTTGGATTTTCAGATCATCCCACTTGAGTCCTGTCTTCGTCTTCACAGTCCTGGAACCTGCATCTGCATCAGGGATGAGTAAGTAGTGTCTTATATGTTTCTAAGCACCATTTCTTGAGCCCATGGATTGATAGTAATTATAATTTTATTCCTAGATCTACTACCAGCGACATACTGCACTTAACCTTCATCCATACATCCTGGTATTGCCCTGAAGGCCATTTTATCAGACTCTGAGTCTTCCATGTCCTCCTATTATTCCCTTCAGCCATTCACCAATCTTAATAATCCCACAATCACCCTGCAACCAACCTCTACCCAGAAGCACCTGGATTACTGACCCTACCGGTGTCGATTATCTCCTACCGGTAGTGGTTCTCTAACCGCGGTCGGTTATCCAGTGACTGCCGTCGATTACTGTGACTTATACCCCAAAACCTTTTTCTCGCCTATTTGTCACCTAACAACCTCAGATCCAGTCTGGTTTATCCCTATAGCTCAACCTGAATGTATCAACGAAAGTAACCGAACAAACAACGTGACACTTTATTATTGATAGTTTAGCTTCTATTGCTTTGTAACGAGATACCTAAATCGTGATTTTGTAATAGCTTTCTTTGTTATCATTGGTGTTAATTCGTATTAAAAGGGGAACTGACCACCTTCAAAAGGAAGTTTTATATTTCCTGGGCCTAAGGCAGCTCCCTCATTTATTGTCTAATTAAAATCTGGTGGTCTTGTATTCTTACTTGCAGGTAGTCCTTCCAAGACAAAAAGGGGTTCTTCGCAGTCGATCTGATCTTTCTATACGGTACGCGCACACCATCTCAACATTCAACAGGTATTCCTCCTAGCCCTAACCCTTATCTGTTTCTTAAAGGAATGAAAGGATAGAAACAAGTCTATTCCGCAGAGCCGAAACATTCCGTGTGAAACATTTTGGCACGCCTGGTGGGACCCATTTCAGGTTTCTGTTTCTCTTGCTTGCTTTCATTTAGGGAGCATACTTGCTGTTGCTGTTTTTGTTATATTTAGTAAAGGAATTTTTCTTGCTTTCCTAGTTTTGCATTAGTGAAAGTCATCTTATTTTCTTCATCGAATATCATTTTAGATTTGGGTTTAAAACACGTGCATTACATTCTTGCTTGTTGTTTTCAATTCTAGTGAACATAGACTAAGTAACAGGTCATACACGTGAGGGTGATTTCCAAGGTATTGACAGGAAATTAATCTTACTTTCACTACACAACACATACCGAATCACTTCATAATTAACACAACGGCTCAAAACACCCCCCTTTTCTGTGGTATTCCTCCGCCTGATTGAGGTAACCTTATAAGCCAAAACAAACTTGACATTTCCCCTAAGTATTTTGTTTAGGATTGACATCATTCCGCGTCTAAAGGCATAAGCCCACAATAATTAAAATTAACCCTAGGGTTAGTCTCTTGATTTGCATGTGCATCTTGCTTGTTTTCAGTTCTGTTTTCTCTGTTATACACTGTCTTCTATGATCACCTTAGAACAATTTGATAAATGTACTAAGCATTGTTAACAATCAAGTCAGTAGCTTCTTATATTTTCTTATACCAGTCTTATTACACCGATATCGGTTAACTGACCGATGTCGGCTATAGTATAACCGACATCGGTTATAAGACCGATATCGGTTACTATCTTTTACAGTTCCTGACAAACCAGCAACCTACCAATTTCACCATTCTGAGTCTGTTTCTGTTCCTGATAGATTGAAACCCTACTATGTACTCCTGTCCATGGTTGTTATCACTCGAAAGTAAGATGCCGCCATGGTTTCAATGCTTGCTCTGTGCCTTTTCCTGAATCACCCCCTTCACATTCTGTGGGGAATCCTACGGACACCAGTGAGGTTCCTAAAATTCCTGTGGGAGATAAAGAATTTGCCAAATTTCTGGACTCTAATCCTAGCGCTGTACAATACTATTTGTCTCATGCCCTTGACCGTACACCCGATGGTCAACTCCTTGTTGGCATGCCTATCAGTATAGATGCTCATTTAGCCCCTTATCCGCCTGAGAATTCTGCTTTGCCTTCCGCATCCTTAGTCCCATCACCTACCTCAGCAGCTTCAGGGGTTCATACGACACAGATTGGCTTTCCTTTGGTTAATCTTGAGCCCAACATGTCATTACCGCTGATTGCTCCTACCTCGTCTCTCTTGCAGACTGTTCTGTTCATGACTTGCTCTCTGCCACCTATCCACACGAGCTTTCCTTCTCAAGCTCCTCCCACCTTTTCATTTCCACACACATATCTAGTAACCTCAACAGCTTATATAGGACATCCCTATTCGGCTGCCTCAACACATTCGTCCTCCATACCTTATCAAAATTTAACCCCACCATTGTCTAGCGTTGGCCCTTGGCCCAATTTGCCTCCATTTACCACAACCACACCATCATCTCATCCAACTACTGATTTAATTAAACAAATGATGGACAAAATGCAAAATTTGGAGGCTTCTGTTTCAGGAATTCGTAGCACCTTGACATACGAGCAAGTTTTTCTGGATCCTATCCACCCTTCAGTCCCCCTTCATTCATATCCTCCTCAATGGGAATTACCAAAATTTACCCGTTTTAATAGTAAGGAGGACTCTCAACAACACTTGCGATCATTTAGACATGCCTGCTATCTGATTGCTCACGATGACGCTTTACTACTTCGCACCTTTCCCATGTCCTTATCAGGACCCACCTTGGAGTGGTACAGTGCTTTAACCCAACACTCAATCTTCTCTTTTAACCAGCTAGCCCAATCTTTCTTAGATCATTTCTCCATTAACATTTCCAAGAAAGTATCTATCACCGTCCTCTATGCCATCCGACATTTTGAAGATGAATCTATCGCAGATTTCGTTGGACGATGGCGAGGCCTTATCAACCAACTTACGTATGCCTTGCCTCAGACCAAACTTATCGAACTGTTTACGTGGGCCTGCGCTAAGCACATCTCTCCTACCCTCCAAATTCAAACTTTCCGTACATTTGACGAGGCCTTTACTATGGCTCGAAAACTAGAGATTCGAGCCTTAGAGGAAGAGAAATTGCGGTTGCGCAACAAAAACCCCACTTTCCGAACCCAAGATTCCACCAACAAACCTAACACCACCAATCCTCACCCATCGACTGCTTCGAAATCAAAAGGGGCTGTGCACGCGGTGATGGTCAAATCCTAACCACCGTCTAATACCTCACCAAAAACCACCTATAAGTATAAAGCAGAGCCCATCAACTACACTCCATTGGGAGAAACATATGGTGTGATATTGGAAAAATTGCTTAAAGCAGGAGCCATCACCTTGCCTCCTATTAAACCTCACTCCGGGTTTGACTCCACCCGCGCTATACCTTCTTGGTACAAAGAGAATGACTTCTGTAACTTCCACCGCGTGAAGGGACACAATCATGAAAACTGTAAGATGTTGAAAAACATAGTGCAGGAAATGGTTGATGCGGGGGATATAGCCCTCGATAATCCTAACGCCCCTGCTAACCGAAATTTGAAAATATTCAACAAACCATTCCCGAATCATTCTTCTAACAGTAATCTAAACCAAGATATCTTAGCCGAGGAGAGTGTTCATGAGATCCATGCAGTCTTTGATTCCCAGCCAAAGACCTGTATCGAACAAATTCTGAATCAAGCCTCTTCACTAACGTAGGAAACTGAACCCCCTTCCTCGCCATCAAGACAAACTGAAATCCTTGCCGTTCCTTTACCCATCAAGGAATTAACTGCCCAGAGTTCCCTTCTCACAAATGAGCCTTCTTACACCACATCCTTGCAAGACTGTGAGCGGATGTTATCTAATTTATCTATTTCCCAAACGTCTCCTTCTACCATTCTTGTTATACAGGAGGAAGACTTGCCACTTCTTTTGTCATCCTTAGAAGAGAAACCTCTTGAACCGACATCACCACATTCTTTAAACATAATGGATCCTCTCAAACATGCCCTCCTACCTATTAGTTCTTCATCGCCTAAATCTTTCCAGCAACCGGTTGACCTCTTAACGCCCATTGATACAGTGCCTCATACACCCCCTGTATCACACCCACAGTGGACCAGAATCACAACCCACCTTTCTTCCATACAAAATTTCCTATTCACATGTGAGGACTGTCATTCCTTGGAAGATAGATAGGTCCTATGGGAATGTTTGAGTATGCCATATTCTACTCAAATGTAGATGACCAATCCAGATGCTTCTACCATATACCCGAAGTGTTTACAGAAGCTTAAAATGCCTATGTCCTCATCTTCACCCCCCTCATCTCTACCAAATAGCTCATCCACTTCTATTAACCTAACCAAATCTTCCCCTACGCTTGGGACCTCACCAATACCTATTCTAACAGACCCACCTAAGTGGCTTGATTTATCTAAAAATAAAGCCATCCATCCCATCAGGAGACAGACCCAATCTCCTCAATCTATGCCGCTATCACAACTAAAACCCTCGTCGTCACACCTACCTTCCATATTGGGACCCCATCCCTCTACCTTGCATCAATATATCATACCTCCTGTGTTTTCTTTAAAGCGACCTACGCCTTCTGCACCCATACAGAAATCCAAGGGTATAGCAACACCATCACCCCGTGGATCCTACCCACCTATCAACCATAAACAAATTCCATCATCAAAAGATTTGTTTTCTGTAACTCCTATTTCTCCGTGGTTGTTTTCTGATACCACATCATCTTTGGCCTCATCATCCAACCTAGCTTCTGGGTCAAAGAAACCACGGTTAGTTAAAACCCATTATCAAAACTCCTTAGCTAAACCACCACCCATACAAACCAACCATACCACGTCATCACCAGAATCGACCCAGTCAATAGCCTCCTCTTCCTCTAACTTTGACCCACTCAAAGGGTCTTACGCCAAAATCCTTGCTATGTTGGTAGAGAATGCGACCATTTCCCTACCCCCACTTACACCTTATGATCCATCTAAACCTCGACCTATAGGTTATGATGAGTCTAAAATCTACGCTTACCACCGCACACCAGGACATGACTTAGAGGGATGCAAAGCGTTGAAAGCCATACTTCGTTAGTCACCTCTCTCCGATAAAAAAGTTAAGAAAGACAACTTACGAAGAGAGAGACCTTTAGCTTCAATTCCCTCTCCTATACCACCTGTCCCCGCCTCACCAAGATCTATCATTATTACAGCCCCACCTCTCGAAGACCATGACCTATCCCTACCATCTTCCTCCTCTCGTATTCACGAGATCAATATGATTAGTGTTGCTACTCGAGGGCAGAAAAACAATGGGAAAGTGAAAGAAAACACACCTGCAACATCTCTTTCTCCGTCCACCATCCCAATTGCACCACCACCTAAAGTGGTTATTCGTGGACTTGCCTACCCTGTCTCTAATGGAATTGCCCACCGAACCATGATCAAACAGCTTCACCAATCACCTGTAAAAATGACACTGTATGATCTCATTCAGAATTCTGAATCTCATCGACAAGCTCTCATTGAAATCCTTCAAGGGATAGAGGTCTTACCTAATGAAACCTTTCCTATTACCTCTATTCTAACACTCAATCACGTTGCTTCGCTCACCAAACAATCTATCTCCCCAGCCAATTCTATCTCTGTACAACAAGCCGCTGTTAGTTTCTCCGAAGACGAAATTATCGACTTTGGTGCCGAAGATCCTAACCTTGCTCTTTTCATCTCAGCTTATGTCCAAGACATTCGGGTACATCATGTTATGATTAACGGGGGTGCTAGCCTAAACATCATCTCTTCGAAAGCCTTCCAACAAATAAATATCCCTTTGAGCTGCATATGTGCCAACACCATCATGTTGTGATCATTCAATGATGCTATTACTTATACCTTAGGCACCGTGATCCTCAACATTCATGTAGGACCACGCACTTTACCTGAACTCTTCTATGTCCTTGAGGGAGAGTTCCAATACAATATGTTGTTAGGCCACCCTTGGATCCGGGCTATGGGATGCGTTCCCTCCACCTTACATAGATGCATAAAATTTGAATACGAGGGGAAGTCCTACACCGTAAAAGCTGATCCCCCCTTCAAAACTTGCAATATGTTGTATCGCCCTAATGATGTGCTTGTATCAGTCAAGACACCCATTCATCCAACCCAGCCATCCACTTCCAACGCACCCACACCTTCAACCAATGAAACCGCCATTAAAAATATCACTTCCTTTCCCACAGATAACATCCCAACCTCCAACCCCTTAGTAGATGTTTTTCAACGCCTTACGCTGGGGGAATACCGCCTATATAACATTAGCTCTTTCCATACCCTGCAGGAGTACGGAAAGCTACAAGCACATCCCACCTACGACCGTCACGTGGGGGAGGTAATCTCTTATGGACCACCCCATTACCGCACCAACCTAACGTATGGGGGTGTTGATGCATCCTCCGTTACCCCTGAACCTCCTCTTGGTGTGGTTCCCTTCCAATCCGATTTTCAATACCTGACAAATTGTCGTTTCGCCCTCACCTTCTTGACTCGCTGTGCTTGGAAAGGCTTTGGTTTTGGTCTTTATGAACAAGGCCGATATACACTCATTCCCGTATTTACACCCAAGCACAATGATCGTAGTGGTCTCAGTTTTCCTGAAACACTTACACCGGAGAAACCTCGTGTTAATTATATCCTGGAGGATGATGACGTCACCCCTACCAAACCATCATCATCACCCATTTTTCCATCATCACCCACAGAGTCGATAGACCCTGAATCTATCCCTCCTAACTTTTTTTTTCATAAATGCTATCTTCATATGTCCTCTCACTTATCAACGCGATAATGAAGACCCATCTTCTCTTCCCCTTTTATATCCAGACATGATCGAAGAGGATTTGCCTTCGATTAATGTTGTTGAGTGCCAGGATGACGACTCCATCCTCACTTACCTTGGGGCGGACGACTCCTATATTCAACGCGCCTTACCGTCTGAAACTCAAACCATGTTGAATGAGTCGACTATAGAAATCAACATCCACACAAAGGAGGATCCTCACATTGTGAAGATCGGATAATCCCTTAACACATCAGAACAAGCCGCCTTTACTACCTTTCTCCGTACTCGTAACCAAGCTTTTGCTTGGTCCTATGCTGACATGCCAGGAATTGATCCTACCATTGCCATCCATAACATCACCCTAAACCCTGATTCCAAACCAGTCAAACAAAAACTGAGAAAAATACATCCACGCATTGCCCTCTTGGTCAAAGAAGAGCTTCAACGAATTCTTTCTGTTTCCTTCTTCTTACCTATTGACTATCCTCAATGGATTTCTAACATCGTACCTATCACTAAATCAATGGGGGGACTTCGAATATGCACGGATTTCTGAGACCTTAACCTCACTTTCCCCAAGGATGACTTCCCCCTCCCAAGTATTGATCAACTTGTTGATCTCACTGTGGGCCATGAAATGCTTTCTCTCATGGATGGCTTTTCGGGATACAATCAAATTTTGGTAGCCTCGGCTGATCAACATAAAACTGCCTTCATAACTCCTTGGGGAACCTTCTGTTATCGTGTCATGCCATTTGGCCTTAAGAATGCTGGTGCCACCTATCAGCGGGCTATGACTTACATTTTTCATGACTTTATGCACTCTATCCTTGAAGATTATGTCGATGATCTTCTTGGCAAATCTAAACATCGCAGTGAACATCTCGATGTTTTAACCATTATTTTCAATCACTTGTTGCAATATTCAGTCTGGCTTCAACCAAAGAAATGTGTCTTTGGTGTTCTTTTGGGAAAAGTTCTTGGCTTTATCGTCTCTTTGCATGGCATTGAGGTCAATCCATCTAAAGTCAAAGCTATCCTAGAAATGCCCCCACCCAAAAACCTCAAACAATTGCGTAGTTTGCAGGGTAAACTTGAATCCATCCGGAGTTTCATCTCCTAACTCTCAGATCAATGTCAACCTTTCCATCACCTTCTTAAAAAGGACATTGCCTTTCAATGGAGTGAAGAGTGTCACCAAGCCTTTGAAGCTCTCAAAGCCTATCTCTTGTAGCCACCCGTGCTTATTCCACCTCAGGATGATCACCCTTTCTACCTTTACCTTTCTTCCACTGACCATGCTATAGGAGCCATGCTCACACATCGGGACTCGGCACGTCGACAACAAGCCATTTATTATATAAGTCGTACTCTCGTGGATTACGAGACTAGGTATACACATGTAGAAAAATTGTGCCTAGCCCTATCATTCGTAGCCACCAAACTCTGACATTACCTCCTGAATCACAAAACTTTTGTCATCACCAACACGGACCCCATCCATTATATGTATGCCAAAAAACATCTAAATCAACACATCACCCGATGGCTTATGCTCCTCGCTGACCTCGACCTTGAGTTTGTCCACTAGAAATCAATCAAAGGACAAACCATCGCAGACCAGCTTGCGGAAGCCCCTTTACCTAGGGAACAATTTACTAATTTTAATTTCCCCGACGAACTCATCGCCACTCTTTCACTCAGGGAAGAGTCATATCCAATGACCCTCTTCTTCGATGGATCCAAATGCCAACGTGGCGGAGGGGCCGGCCTTGTTCTCATTCCTCTTGATGCTGAGCCTATGCCTCTTTCATTCTGGCTTGATTTCCCCTGCACTAATAATACAGCGGAATACGAGGCCCTTGTTTTGGGTCTCCAGGTTGCGTTACACTTAGGTGTCAAATCTATTAATATTTTTGGCGACTCTCAATTGGTAGTCAATCAAGTTATAGGAATCTACCAATGTAAAAATGAGAAACTTCAGAAGTACAAACATTACGTGGATTCACTTTTGACCTCATTTACTCATTATTCTATCCAGACCATTCCCCGCTCCACTAACAAATTTACGGATACTATGGCTTGCTTAGCCTCATAAATTCTTGCCTCACCAACTGACTCTGACATATTCGTCTTGGTCCAACAACTCTTTGCCCCATCTTACTCAGCACTGGTTGTTTGTATGATAAATAATGTGTCTGCTAATTAGCAGGATACCTGGTACCACCAATTTCACGACTACCTTACAACCTCTGTTCTCCCACCTAACCTAACTAGTATCGGCAAACGTGCTTTTCTTAAACGTGTTTCTCGTTATGTCGTCATAGGGGGACTCCTTTATAAACGTGGCTTTGATGACATCCTCCTTCGATGTCTAACCGGCGCGGATGTCACCTATACCATCCAACAGGTCCATGATGGTATTTGTGGCGGACATTTTAGTGGCCTTGCCGTGGCTAAACGAATCCTTTGCCTAGGTTATTATTGGCCTACTCTTAATAATGACTGCTACGAGTATGTTAAGTGTTGTGTTATGTGTCAACAACATGCCAACCTTCAACATACTCCTAGCCATCCGCTACAGGTCGCACGTGATCTTTGGCCTTTCTCACAATGGGGTTTAGACCTTATTGGTGAGATTCACCCACCTTCTTCACAACGTCACCATTGGATAATCATAGCCACCGAATATTACACAAAATGGGTGGAGGCCATTCCACTCATTTCAATCAAAAAAGAAAAAATTGTAGAGTTCATTAACCACCACATTATCTGTTGTTTTGGTGTTCCTCATCTCCTGATAACAGATAATGGAAAATATTTCAAAAATAAGTTGTTGCAAGACCTTTGTGACAACTTTGGTATTAAACTTAGCTTCTCATCACCTTACTATCCACAGGCCAATGGTCAAGCTGAATCTTCTAATAAAATCCTAACCAAAATCCTCATGAAAGTTGTTAATGAGTCCGGAAGAAACTGGCATGATCACATTCCCTTTTCCCTTTGGGCTTATCATACTAGCATTCATACCTCCACTAATGCCACACCATTTTCTTTGGTATATGGTATCGAGGCTATCTTGCCTTTCGAAGTACAAATACCCTCCCTCAGAATATCTCTTCAGAATATTCTCACCAATGATGATTTCCGCTGAGAGAGGTTAGCCCAATTAGAGCTTCTTGACTAGCGTCGTCTTACGGCTCTTGATCACCTTCAAATCTACCAAAAACGCATCAAGCGTGCTTATGATAAATGACTTCATAAGCCTACCTTTAAGGTTGGCGATCTTGTCCTCAAAGAGAATCAACATGTAACCAAACTAGAAACGAGAAAATGTGGAAAATTTGCTCCTAATTGGATTGGGCCTTACATTATCACTCACACTTATGGATCAGGCACTTATCGTTTAGTTTCACCTAATGGTAAACCTGAGCCTGAGCCCCTTAATGCCTTGCATCTTTGACCATTCTACTATTGAAATTAGTGTTATATCACTTCTTATCTACCTTACGCTCGTCCCTTGAGCTCATTTACCACCGCATACACTTTGTTTCTTACATCTCAAAATCAAATCAAGCTCACATGGTTTGATTATCACCTCCCCTTAAAATATGCCTTCCCCTTTTTAGTCTAGTCCATGACTTCAAAGTATCAAAATGACATATGCTTAATTAAAACACTTATGGGATTTTCTTGAGTCAAACTTCCTACAAAACTAGATGCTTTATGCCCAACAGACATCTAGACCTCTAAATTATAAAACAAACTGCTCCCTGGAAGGACAACTATATGCCAAACTATTGCTGCTATTATATATAGACTACTCCCTTGAAGGACAACTATACACAGTCAGCCTTTATCTGAAGCTTCTCGCATTGATCAGCTTCGTGAAGACCTCAAGAACAAAAAAATACATATCCCATGTAGACTTCCCGCATCGATCAGTCTATATCCAACAAAATAAAATAAAAATAAAAGCAGTACTTCAAAACACTTTTGAGTCATGGACTTGTCTATTTAGGGTTGGTTCTCTTTTGTCAGAATAATCATCTTATAATAAGTTCTCTGCACCCTCACCCCCATCAACCACCTCACCTCACTATTTGTCAAAGAAACAAAACTCAAGGGATGTGACGTATATCCGATATATTGTGATTATACAACTCTTTTCACCTATTGAATTCTCGTCTATGCATGATACCTAGGGGATTCAAGCTCATCCTACATTAATATGTGGTTTGTTTATCTCTTTTCAACTACAGAGTAACTTTTCCCTCTTTGACTCGAATCTAGGATTATGTGTTGATCTTAATAAGGACATGGTTCCTTACCACTTGGGTAGGCTAACTTTCGCTTCACTTATACCTATTCCAACATCACCAATTCATTACCAACACCAAACAACGTTACCCTACCAATATCAATATCAATATTTTTACCAACCAACAACTTACCTAACCATACCTAAATTGCCTGAATTCACCTCTCCCTGGTTCTAAGGGAGAACTACATCGGTCTGAGGCCCTTCCTTGCTTTGTGTAATGGGATATGTAGGCAGCACTTAGGAGACATGGGGTCTCCCAAGGTTAGCTCGACCATCCCCTACCTTACCCTATCCTGTGTTGTAAATATAAATATTTTTTGTGTGTTTTTTATTTGCCAACATTCATCTTTATCCTTTTTCAAACAAAACAAAAATAACATTCAAAACACAACCATTCTTATTATTATCATCACTTAAAACCACATACATCTTTAGTTTTATTTTCGATGTTAAACAAATACATCTTTTCTATCATCGACTTGCAGGTCGGCATCCTTATTTATTCTTATATTCCTATGAAATTCACTTAGACCCTTGCACCTCCTCCCAAACCAGGTGGTGATCATGATCGTTGATGCCCCTCAGTTGGCGTCTCCATCCTCAAAGGTGCCACTACCATTGGTTCCTCCCATTGATCCGCCAACATCTCCTGTAACATATGAATACGTCCTCTCACATGGAGGAATCTTACCTCCAGTCTCTCCACTCGTAACTATGAAACCTCTAACAATCCCATTGTCTCATCCACCTGTGTTTGAAGCTGGCGAGCCAAATCTTGCAGATGATCTCTCTCCGCTATAATCACAGCTATGTCAGGACGCTCACGTGCACCTCGCAGTTCTGCTACCCACCAGAATCTATAAGCCTCTGTCACTCCCACATCCATTACCCTGCGATCGGCTGCTATCTCTTCTGGCCCTTCTGGAGGTGTCGGCTAGGGAGGTGAGAATGATGTCTCGGCGTCGATCCTCATGTATGGTCTATAAGCCATGGGTATATCCTGAAAAAATCCAAATTATCGCCGCACGCGATCTAGAGGAATCCTCTCGTACTCACCCGGCCTGTGTCCCGCGATCCACCTCAATCGCTGTACACCCCTCAACTCCTCAGCTATGTGCTCTGTCACCATATAGTTCCCGTACGGCCTCCAACAAATATCCTCAATCATCACCATCTCCCATACCTATCTATAATACTCGATGTCATATATCACGGCCTGGGATCTCGCTTCTTGTTCTGTCTGGACCCATCATCTGAATCCCAACCTTTACACTCCTACCTCTCCCGACTCAATGGGTTGGCCTATTGGACGCACACAAACAATATGTTCATAGGCCCAACAATGTAATAAGTACAAACAATCCAATGTCGTCCTGTGTTTTCACTTGCAGGCCCATAGACCCCTATATAACTCTACCAGATATGCGGGTGACCATGCGAAAGTCACGCTCATTTCTATCATTTCCCAAATAACACTCATCAATGCTTTGGGAAATCTTCCACCCTCCGCCCTCAGTAATGCATAATACCCCACCGCTATCATTAATAGCACGGCCAACCTTGTTTCCTCAGGATGTGTTGCATACATTGTACCATACATAAATGATAAACCTTGCTGTGTCAAATCTCGTGCAGCTGACCCAAATACTGCTGTTATCGCTGCCCATCCCACGCTAGGTAATGCCTGATACACTGTTTTTCCTATCATTGGGAGTCTCAAAATACGGAACACATCTTCCAAAGTCACTGTCATCTCCCCTGTTGGTAGATAGAAGGTATTCTTTTCTGGATTCCATCTCTCAATCAACGCCTGTAACATAGCATGGTTACGCACGATTCTTGAATAATAGTGGATTCCACTTAACCCCAACCGATTTATCAATGCCCATTCAGCTGGTGTTACATCCGCTTGGATTCGTGACAACAATGCTGGCACAGTATCATTCATCCTTAACCTTGCTTCTACCTGCATACATAAACACGACACATAATTATTCACAAGAACAAATCTCTACGGGTTTTTTTTTTCTCAAATTCTGGAAACTCTTACAGTGATCGATATCAGTTATGAATAACCGATACCGGTTTGCTAACCGATACTGGTTCCTTCTAAATGATACCGGTCACTATAAAAAATATACCTATCCTGCTTAAAACATACATCCACAATAATTATTTTTCCCGTTTCCTCCTATTTATCCCTAAAAACATACGTGCCCACTCTGTTTACCTACCCCGTAGCACTCACCCCATCCCCAACCCTTGTCTATCACCTTTTTGCTCATCTTTACCCACTTACACTTCTTTCATCCTATTTACAACACATGCAAGAATCAAATTACAACCAAACAATTTACCTCTTGGGATGTAGCAGCTTGGGGCGGAACATGTCTTCCCCCTCATTCCTGCCTGCTGGATGCTCCTCCTTGTTCAGCCATGTTCACCACCCTCTTCAAATATAACTTGTCTTTCTGCCTTCTAGATCTCAACCCACGCTCACTTCACCTGTCTCTTTCCTCCTTACCACTCAAATTCTTTCATGCAATTACCTATAGCAGTTGTTAAACAGTGTCGCATTCACATATTTAACTTGTGGCATGACTCTAAAAATAAGAATGCTAAAAATAAGAACTTAAGTTGCCAACCCAGCAGTTCTATTTTTAGGGAAATAATTCTTTCATAACCGATATCGGTTACATGACCGATATTAGTCATATAGCTACCGACATCGGTTACATAACCGATATCGGTCATGCCCCCTTGTTGCTTAAACCTAAGCCTTTTCTTCATTTTTGGTAATTTTTGTGGTGCCTGTCCCTTTTTCCTGCATAAACAACACCATTATCCATATTTTTCATCAAATCTATCTCTAATCACAATTTCATCAACATCATTTCTCTATATTACAAAACAAACAAGCCATCAATAAACGATATCAAAAACCATTAATCTATACACCATTTGGATCCAACTCAACAGCTACGTACATTCAATATTCACAAACCAGCGACAAAACATACAACATTTCATAACACAACATGTCAATTAAACTCATCATCTATATATACATACATCCCATCAATGAAAGACATCAACATCGTAAACCATGTGAATCAAACTCATCATACATTAAATATCAAAAACCATCGACAAAACACTTAAAACATTTTAAACACAACATGTCAGTCAAAATCATCATATATATATATCAACAGTTTCAAATATACAATTTACCCTGCATAGGGGCCTCTGTGCTCTCATAATACTACAAAGCCGGCACGCAGGCCGCAATAATTGTCATAATCTCGACTCGGCTCACAGGCCGGTCTCTCATATCCAAAAATAAATACTCGGCTCGCAGGCCGGTATCAACTGTACAACCTGTACTCGGCTCGCAGGCCAGTATATACAATAAATGAATCAATAAATGAATGAATAAATCATATGAGGGCACATAGGCCTCTATACACATAACCGGTTCGCAGACCGGTGCCCATATCCAATGTACAAACACAAAAATATGCAGAGATCCCTCAGCTCTCCCCACTACCCTCAGCACCTCTCCCTGCTGGTCCCTGTGCCGCCTCTTGCCTCCTACCTATAATAGACCCACTAGCTATGGCTGCACCTCCCTGAGATCTCTGACTCCGAGAGGTCTCTGCTCTATGTGCCGCATATGGCTGATAGTCAGCCCCGGTACCATCAAGAACATCCTGACAGTACCGGGCCTCTGCTCTCACCTCCATATAGTGGGCCTGTGCCACCATCGCTGCTGGGTCTGGTCCCCCGACTCCTAATAATAGTGCCCCCTGTGCTGGTGCCGCTGGTGGTGCCTATGCTGGTACCTGTACCGCTGGTGGTACCTGTGCTGCTACCTATACCTGAGCCTGGGCTAGCTGCCCCTGTAAGACACCTATCTGTGCCTGTGCAGTAGCAAGCTGCCCCTGTAATAACTATACCTGGCCCTTGAGGTGATCCCTCTCTACTCTAACAGCCGCCAAGTCTGGCTGTGCGGGCTGTGCTCTCCTCGCAGCTCTCTCTCCTGCCCACCATACTAAAAATGATCCCGTGCAGCCGGCGTCATCCACTGTATCATCTGCCTGCCTCTCTGCTGCCCAATCTGGGTCCATAGGATGTGGTGCAGGCAATGGAGCCTCTACATCATCCCTCTGGTATTGAGGGAAGGGAGGTGGCGCATCCTGTCGTAGCCCAAGCTGTCGTCGTACCCTCTCCAGGGGTATCCGATCATACTCTCCCGGCCTCCATCCCGCTATCCAGAATGTATACTGGATCCACTGCAACTGTGCTCGGGCTCCTCCGTGGGGGTGATGACCTCTATAAGGTCTCCATACAATACCTAACACTGTCAAGCCCTCTAATACATGCCGGTAATATGCCACATCTCGTCCAGCGAGAACTGCTCGTGGCTGGCCCACGACCCCCAACCACCTCTGGAAGCCATATCTATAGATCACCTGTGGCCCTGGCTGCTGGGGCAGCCCTACTGGTCTAATGCATATGATATGCTCATATGCCCAATAGTGTAGCAAAAACATAGAGAAAATCCCGAATCACCTCATCCGGTGATAGCCCCATAGCTCTCGGTATAACTGCACCAGGTATACTGGTGCCCAAGCATAACACGTATGCTCCTCGACCATCTCATGTAAAACCCCCATCAGCGCCCGTGGAAAGCGGCCTCCCTCTGAGTCTGGGAGGGCGAAGCAGGTGATCCCGATCATCATCAACATGGCAAGCCATGTCTCATGTCGGTGGGCCCGGTACATATCCCCATACGCGATGCTCGCACTTTGATACGTCAGTAGCGCGGCTACATCCCCGAATACATGTAGGATGCTGTCCATGGCTGTCTCTGTGTCCACCTAAAAGACTACCTCTCCATCAATCGATAATCAAAGGATGCGATACACATCCTCCAATGTAGTGGTCATCTCTCTAGTCGGGAGATGGAACACATTGGTTGCCGGATCCCATCTCTCGATGAGGGCGACCATCAAACTGTGATCCCTGTCAATCGCTCTGTACCGCTGGACTCTGCCGAGTCCCACATCGTGCATGATACCCCACTGCGCTGCAGACATGTGTGGCCACATCCATCTCAATAGCGGGGGCATCCTGTCCCGCATCGTCAGCTGCTGACGTGCCTGCAAAACCAACTCACTACATTAGCCCTACTCTTTATCACAACATCTACTTATACCCTCTATACCCCCTTTTTTATCCCCCCGCCCACACCCCGACTCTCTAACAAACCCCTCTACCCACCTATATTCTACAATATACCCCAACATCTTCACACCCAACACACAAAACCCAATCATAAACAACACCACACAACCCAACACGCCATCCCCAACAAGAACTTAACACCCAAAACCACCACAACACAACGCAACAAAATCGAAAATCCTACCCAGGGACCGGTACCGGTCACCCTTAACCAACCCCGGTCCCCTTTCCACCGACGCCAGTCAACTCTCGACCGACACCGGTCACCCACAAACCCAACCTACCCAAGAATTTCCTGATTGATGCCGGTCGCTTAGTGACCAGTATCGGTCATTGAAAATAACCCGAGCCGAACCCGACGCGGCTACCCCATTCCCTTTTTTTCCTATTTCTCCTTCTATACCCACCCAAACACCCTAAAAATCTACCCACCCAGCCACCTTGGCCTATTTAACCTATCTACCCTCTCCTTTTTTCAAATAACTTCCATTTATTAATTATTTTATCAAAATCTAGCATTCCTACCCAAAACCTAAATAGAGCATAATACAATCAAATTCATACAAATGAAGGGTTTCAAACCTATCGGTACGATGACACGTCGTCGTGGTGGGATGGGTGGTGGTGGTCCAGCTGGTCCAACACCTCCTGCTCCTCCTGGCTGTGCCATAGCTCCACCTCTCCTCTGCTGGGTCCTCCACCAATCAACTGCTGCCTCCTCCTCACTCGGGCCCACTAACCACTCACTCCTCCACTCAAATAGCGCCACCTCAACTGAAAAATGCTCCAATCCCAACACTCCACCTCAGACAACTCAAATTGATTTTCAAATTGACAATATGACAATGACAGGCTGTATTTTTCTTTTTATAGGTTTTTGACCTATAACCGATATCGGTTTTATTGTGCCCTAAGGAACCGGTATCGGTCACCTAACCGATATCGGTCATACACAATTGATATCGGTTTTATCCTACCTCTACCCCAATTTCTACCCTTATTTACTAATCGCCCTTTCTACCAACATCACCTATATCCACCTTGGCTGAAAACCCTTTGTTAACTTCATTGGCCCGACCCAAGGCCGTAACCAACCAATTTGGCCCGACCCAAGGCCGTAATCAACTAATTTGGCCCGACCCAAGGCCGTAACCTACCATTTGGCCTGACCCAAGGCCGCAACCAACCAACTTGGCCCGACCCAAGGCTGCAACCAACCCATTTGGCCTGACCCAAGGCTGTAACCAACCAATTTAGCCCGACCCAAGGCCGTAACCAACTAATTTGGCCCGACCCAAGGCCATAACCTACCATTTGGCCCGACCCAAGGCCGCAACCAACCAACTTGGCCCGACCCAAGGCCGCAACCAACCCACTTGGCCCGACCCAAGGCCGTAACCAACCAATTTGGCCCGACTCAAGGCCGCAACCCAACCACTTGGCCTGACCCAAGGCCGCACTCAACCCATCTGACCCGACCCACGGCCCTCACTAATCGATCAGCCCGACCCAAGGCCATACCACTTAAATACCTCGCCCCAAACAAACAAATTACAATTTTATCCACTCATCCTGTCACTTTTCGTTCAATCGAGCTCACCTGTTCGTGTTTTAGCATGATTAGTGTACTTGACTTGATCAGTCGACCAACTTTGCCTAGATCGAGACCGTGACATTTATCTCAACCAAACCAACCATTTGGTACTGCCGAACATGCCTAAACGTTCTTGTACCTTACCCGTTATATCCCCTGGAGCTACTTCCTATGCCTTGGATACCAGGATTATATCACCCTTGTTTGGATAAACTATTGACCTTTGCCTATGAATTGCTGGTTTACTCGTCAAATCATGTACCCTGGTTGCACTACTGCATTTCAACGCGCGTCTGATTCCTTGGACCTACCCCACCATCTCACCATCATCTCCACACCATTTACCCTTTATCAACTCTATCCCTGATTTCCCGCTATCTTAATCTGTGATAGATTTGAGGGGGATTACCTATACCCTTAACAGGGGAAACCACTTCATATTATTGTCCGTACAGCTTTACAAAACAAACTACATGACAATAAGGGGTTAATGTAGACATCAAATTTGTGTCTTACAACCCCCTGTGCCCCGCATCCCATTTCGAAACCTAACCTCATCACCTAAACCTTACACAATTATTTATTAATTACCTTATAATTAATAAATCCACATCGCCATACCTGCCACCTCATGTCGCCACCTCATCATGACTTAGTCTTAACCCTGAACTAACCTAATTAAGACCTATAACTTGGTCCAAATCCACACCTATGACTAATTACTCCTCACCCGCACCTAAAACCAACTTCATAATTACTTGACCAAGCCCACAACCAATCCCTCAGAAGAAAAGGAGGGAAAGCTGGCTATTTTACCAAAAATAGCCCGCTTTGACCTGACCGATACCGGTTCCTACTCGACCGCCGTCGGTTGTATAACCGCCATCGGTTCCCTGTAAATGACCACTTCCAACCAAAAACAAAGGATCAGATTTTCATTTTGATCAAGAAAAAGAGGACAAATCATTGAAAGGATCCAGATTTTGCTTGCCCAAGCGGAGACAAGTGAAGAAATAAGAAGAGTTTGCAGAGAAGGACATCAAGCCCAAGACTGCAACTGAATAACCAGAGCCGAGTAACACTCATCCATGCATCAGAAGAGGAAATAGCTCAGTTTGGATTTTCAGATCATCCCACTTGAGTCCTATCTTCATCTTCACAGTCCTGGAACCTGCATCTGCATCAGGGACGAGTAAGTAGTGTCTTATATGTTTCTACGCACCATTTTTTGAGCCCGTGGATTGATAGTAATTATAAGTTTATTCCTAGATCTACTACCAAAGACATACTGCACTTAACCTTCATCCATACATCCTGGTATTGCCCTGAAGGCCATTTTATCACACTCTGAGTCTTCCCTGTCCTCCTATTATTCCCTTCAGCCATCCACCAATCTTAATAATCCCACAATCACCCTGCAACCAACCTCTACCCAGAAGCACCTAGATTACTGACCCTACCGGTGTCGATTATCTCCTACCGGCAGCGGTTCTCTAACCGCGGTCATTTATCCAATGACCGCCATCGGTTACTGTGACTTATACCCCAAAACCTTTTTCTCGCCTATTTGTCACCTAACAACCTCAAATATAGTCTGGTTTATCCCTATAACTCAACCTGAATGTATCAATGACCAGTAACCGAACAAATAACATGACACTTTATTATTGATAGTTTAGCTTCTATTGCTTTGTAACGAGATACCTAAATCGTGATTTTGCAATAGCTTTCTTTATTATCATTGGTTCTAATTCGTATTAAAAGGGGAACTGACCACCTTCGAAAGGAAGTTTTATATTTCTTGGGCCTAAGGCAGCTCCCTCATTTGATATGCTTTTGGTAAACTTGAAGGTGATCTAGAGCATTAAGACAATGTTCATCTAATAACTCTAGTTGTGTTAAATGGTCCATGACATGCTCAATGATGACAAATTTCATCAGGACCATTTAACACAACTAGAGTTATTAGATGAACATTGTCTTAATGCTCTGGATCACCTTCAAGTTTACCAAAAGCATATCAAATGTGCCTACGACAAACATGTCCATAGATGAACCTTCTAAGTCGGTGACCTTGTCGTAAAAGAAAATCAACATGTAACTAAAGTAGAAAAAAGTGAATGGGGAAAATTTTCTCCTAATTGGCTTGGACCATACATCATGACTCATTACTATAGATCAGGTGCTTATTGTTTATCTTCACTCGATGGTCAACTTGAACCTGGGCCCCTTAACGCCTTGTATCTTCAACCATTCTATTGTTGACTTGTAGTCCTACCTCACTTTTGTCTATTTCCATGCTCATCCCTTGAGCACTATTCACTCCATACACCTCATTAACAATTAAACAAGAATCATGTGAGTACCTATCACTTGTTATCTTCTCTTGAATATGTGTTCCATGGTGCTGCACATAACATGATTCTCATGGATAATTTTCATCTACCTTTAGATGAGATGCCATGGTCGTTTCACCTTTCCTTTTGAACAAGAGCCCTATTCTTCACCTTGGTCTTGTCCATGACTTCAAAGACCTCACATGGGACCCTACTCTTTGAGTCAAACTTCTAATAAAAAAATGACTCCCTCAAAAGGACATCTTCCTCTCGACAACTACTATTATAAATAGACTACTCCCTTAAAGGACAACTATGCAAAGTTCTTAAAAAAAACTGAGAGCAATCGAAGCTTCCCGCATCGATCAGCTTCACGAAGACCTCAAGAAGTTAAATTTTCTTCATCCCATATAGACAACCTGCATCGATCAGTCTATCTTAACTATAAGTCAAAACACTCAACCTTTTTATCATGGAATTTCCCATTGTGATCTAGGTTCTCCTGCCTGAAGCGCATGCTACCTATACCATATAAATATTACCCACTTTTCACCCTTTAAACCATGCCCACTCTCATTTCCTACTACCTTAAGGAACTTATTGGAACTTAGACATTTGGTGATCATGTGACTACTTTTGACCATATGATAGTCCATCATGCAATGTATTTAAGGTATTATGTTCATCACCTCTGCCAAGGAATGATCTACTCACTATGATCCTACCCAATTAGGTGGACTTATTGCCTCCTCTTATCTTTTAACCATATTTGTTTACGTTTTGATTACCTTATACAGGACATGGTCCTCGATGCTTACTTTTGGGGTAATCTCCTTCTTTCGCCACAATCACCCTCACCTACGTGATTTTACCTATAATCTACCCACACCTAACACACCTAAACCCACAACATGCCTAAAAACCTACCAATTTATTTTCATACCTCCTCATATTCTTTCCTATCTTATAGGAGAACTACATTGGCCTGAGGTCCCTTTCTCATTGGGACTATGTAGGTAGCACTCCGAGGGCATGGGGCCCTTGGAGGTTAGCTCGGCCATCCTCTACCCTAAACAATTCATCTTCCATGTGCCTCACATTACATCACACCTAGCTTCATTTCCCTTTTATACCCAACATTGGAAATTAAACCACATACATAACAAGTTGTTTCATATTTTAAACATTATCACAACATACATTTATTATGCCTACCATTTCTCTATCATCACTATGCATAGACTATACAACATCTCACATATGACCCATATTATCATTCATTGCATAAAATAATGAATCACCACTTCACCTACTTTTGAATCAACCATGCCTAAACAAACCTAACTCAACCATGCCTAAACCAACCTAACTCAACCATACCTAAACAAACCTCACTCAACCATGCCTAACCAACCTGACTCGATCCATGCCTATACAACCTGACTCCATCATGCCTAACTCAGCTAATTTCCTTCCATATCAAAATAACAAATAAAAAAATACCTTGTATCTCACCAACACATCAACAAATCAAATCATAACATGTATCTCATCATGTCCATCATCTCAAAATCATTGGCATACAGGCTGATATACAATACAAACTATCATTGGCACACATGCCAGTCTCATATATAATAAAATAATGAATCACTACAAAATATCTTTGGCACACAGGCCGGTATATGCTCAAAATACATAAAATCACTCATACATCCTCACTGTCTTCAGCACGTAGGCCAGTATGTGATCAACACTATAAATATATCTTGAAACACAGGCTAGTATATATCACACAAAATCTATCATACATAAAAAATTAGGTGACCGCAAATCAGGCATCTCGGTGGATGTCCTCCATCTTCGTATCACCTATACCCTCAGCCTCCTAGGCCCCTACTTGCACCTCAACTGGAGATGGAATTTGTGCACTAGTAGCCTTTTCCTGATCAAGCCTCGGAGCTTGCTGAACCCATGTGCTCTCCACACTATGAGTGTAGGATTTCATCCTCTCACTAGATGCCTGCTGTGCCTTGAACTCAACATAGGATATAAATTCTATCTCGGCTACCGTCAGATGGTCCTGATAGTAGCTTGCCTCACGTAGGGAATCCCGTATCCTGGATACAGGCATGGTCTATGGTGGTCCCATTGGTCTTGGCCACTATACCTGCCCTATGGAACCCTGTCCCGGTTCTACCTGTGAACTCAGACCCAGTCCTGGTGCTTATGTTGGTGCCACCTACCCCTGTGCATGTATCTGGGCCTGTAAGACCCCAATCTATGCCTGGGCTATGGACAACTAGCCCTGTAAACCTGCCACCTAATCCTGTAAGGCTGCCACCTAACCATCCCCCTCCTCTCCATCTCCATCTCCTCCACCAGCCATCTGGGCCTACATACTGGCCACCTGTATGCGTAGCTCTGCTACCTTAGCCTCCTAGCCCTCCAGCTGTGTCTGCAGTATACCCAACTGGTTAATGAGAGTAGCCACCTGCCCCTGTAGGGTATCTCTCTACACCATGATGGTGGGTAAATTTGGCTGCCCCGGTCTGGGTGGTATGGCTCATAACTGATCCACCCACCACTATTTGTACCTATCTATACACTCGGTGTCATCTATCCACTGATCCAATGGCTACTCCTCTTACCCTGTGGGCATTGTAGGCTATGGTAGAGGTAAGGGTCTCTCCACGTCATCTCTATAGTACTGTGGGAAGGGCGGAGGAATGTCCTGTACTAGCCCAAACTACCATCAGACTCTGTCTACCAAGATCATCTCGTCCTCCCTGACACAGTGAACCTATTCCATCTCTCTAGCTAGAGCTTAGCTAGGTCCTCATGCATATGCCTATATAAGGGGAATCCCACATATGGCCTCCATATAATGTCCACTCTGGACAACCCCTCCAGTAACTACCAGAAATGGGCCACATCATGTGTCAGCCTATTAGATCTCCACTCTCCTATCACCGACACCCATCTCCTATATCCCAATCACATGAATTGTGCTAGGAATGCATATGCTCGGGGCATCCCTATAGAACACACACAAAATATGTGCTTGTATGCCCAACAGTGCAGTATAAATGTACATCACAGGCTAAACCTGCGCAACCGTCCATATGCCCACAACTCCCTGTATAGCTACACGAAGAATGCTGGTGCTCAGGAAAAGTAGGTCTCTTGCACCATCATGTTGTGGAGTACCCCCATCAGTGATCGGGAAAATCATCCACCCTCTGCATCTGGCAGTGCATAGTAACACACTGCTTCCATCAACAAAACCACTAGTCTCGTCTCCTCCAGACAGGCTAGGTACATCTCTCCATAGCTCAAACTGGCACTTTGGAATCTCAGATCAGCCATCCTCTCTCCAAAAATAGTCACAATCAACTCCTTGGAGGCCTCGGAGGAAATAGAATAAACCTGGGCACCCAATATGGGTAGCCTAAGAATCTGGAACACATCCTCCAGGGTGATAGTCATCTCACCCATCAAGAGGTGGAACGTGTTGGTCGCAAAGTCCCATCTATCAATGAGTGCGACCATCAAACTGGGCTGCCAGACTACATGTCTATAGCGATGACCCCCACCCCAAGCCCACTGCCTCCATATGTTACAACTCCTCTGGGGTCGCTGCACCGCGCACTGTCACTAGTAGAAGTGGAATCCTATCTGCATATGTAGCTACGCTTTCCCCTGCATATAATACAAGTACACCATTAATTTACATATATCAAATCCATATTCAACCATTATTAGTTCCATATACCTTATTTTCATCCTACCTATCTCACCTACCTAGCCCACACAACTTTTGGACCTTTTAACCCCCTAATTCAACCAGTATCAGTTCAGCCTAACCGACCCTGGTCACCCTTTAACCCGTACTGGTCACCTTTTTGGTGACCGATGCTGGTTCCACCTAACTGACACTGGCCAAACTTGACTGATGCCGGTCAATGTCGCGGAAAAAACTCATGATTTTCCAAAACCCCCTTTCTAAAAAACCTTCTCCCTGCCCCTTTTACCCACCTACATTGACCTAAACTACCCTTGGACCTCCACCCACCACCCCTATCCCATTTATTACCCTCCCCATCCCTCCTTTTACCCAATATACCCCCCCATTCCCAAATTTAATTTGTGCCCCACCCACCAAACAGAAAAACAAACACAACCTAAAACCGTCACTACAATCATCCTCTAATCTATCAAATCAACAACGTAGAGTACAATGCTTACCTCATCACACTACTGCCATCTTGGTGGCACATTTGGCTACTATATCGGTGGGCTTCCTGATCCCTCTCTGGCCTCTGCCATCACCAAATACCTACTTGTAACCTCTCACTAATCGAATCCCTCGCAATGATCTTGTGGACCCACTGCTCACCAATCAATCACTCATCAATCACACTGCCAGCTCACTATTCCATTTCATCTGACCAATGTTCTCTCTTTTCTCTCTTTTTATCATTTTCTCACTTCGAACAATAACAAATGAATAACACAAAATGTGGATTTTTTGTTTTTATAACAAACCTGACCTAACTGACATCGGTTGCATGCCCTACCTAACTGTCGTCAGTTTCCCTCTACCGACGTCAGATATCCATGACCAGCATTGGTCACCATCAACTACACATTGCCCTACATTTTAACCTTTACCCTACCCCTACCTCCCTTTTTTCCCTACCCAATCTTCACCCTAATCATTTACCCCACCCCCACCTTTACCCTACCTATTTACCTCAACTTTCTTGACCAAATAATTTACTACCTCCCTTTTTCCTCCTTTGGGGACTCATTATTTTACCCCTACCTTGGCCTTACCCATGCCGTGATCTAGATATTTGGACCTAGACCATTGCTAGTGACCTTTTACCTCATGTGTTTGCTATACCTTACGACACTGTTACCTGTGTTGTTGACCTAATGACCTTACCTAGCCTATTACCTTTGCCGTTTATCCTGACCCTACCTTTGGTGTACCAGAACATACCTAAACGTTCTTGCACCTAACCTATGTCATGTTTCCTAACCATATCCTATACCTTGGATACCAGAATCACTTCAACCTCATTTGGATAAACCTATCGACCTTAGACGATGTAGAGTTTGCCTACTCTTCAACCCGATAGTGTGCTATAGTTTATACATGTGTGTGTGTTTGAATGTTGCTACCTTTGACCCTGACCAATTACCTAGATTACCCGAGTAGATATTTAAACATTTTTCCCCTATTCCCCGCCTTCCCCTTTCTCACATTCACCTTTTATCAAACCGCTCACCGATTTTGCCTTTGGCCTCATCAGTTCCTGGTTTGAGGGGGATCACCTTTACCCACACATGGGGAAACCACATTTTATTTTTGTTAGTGTTGCTTACCAGTACAAGCTACGCACCAAAAAGGGGAAGAATGTAGACACTAAACTTAGGTCACACTCCCCTTTGATCCCTTAACAAATAAACACCCTTCATCACATTCACCTAGCCATGTCTCCATTCACTGCACTAATATTAATTTAATTAAATTAATTAATTATCCTCACCATATTTATTATTTAAATATCTTAATTTAAATAATATCCACACATACACTTCACTTAGACACCTCACCAAGCTAACTCACCCTAAAAACCTATTCTTAGTAAGCTGCCATAACTAACTAAGACTTACCCAAACCCTAAAAATCAATGCCTACATTCTGTCTAACCACATTCCTGTATGCTTACAAGAAGCTCCCAGTCTAATCCGTGGGTTAACGACATGAGATCTAAGGAAATCAAGAGGATCTACCTAGTTTAGTAAACCTAGGAAATCCCGCCTTGACCGATGCCGGTTACCCCTAACTGTCACCGGTTAAGCTAGAACCACCGTCGGTTACCCTTTTAACCCCAAAACAACCTTATTCTCAAGGTTGGCAGAAGGTTGGAAAAATATTGGAAAAGTTGGCAAACATTAGCACATTTAAGAGAGATATCGCATCTTCTGAGAGCGAATTCCAGTGAGAACACACATGCAAGGAAGGAGATCAAGCATCTTTTCCTGCACATCCATCCAAACAATAATTTGATCTAACCAAACAAAGATGAATGTACATGCAGCCCATGTAAAAGTTTTCCTTTAGTTGGTGATCACCTGCAACCTTCAAAACCTCTCATCAGCACCTCCAGCCCTCACTCACATACATTCAGGACCAGAATCCAAGTTAGTAGACCTTATACTTCTCTGGTTTATTCCATTTCATCATTATATTATCATATTTTGTTTACCTAGCCACCCATTGACCTCCCCCAATACTCACCCCTCCATATACCCATTGAAACTCTGCCAAATCCTACCTAAATCACCCAATACCTCATCCCAACCAACCATAGTCCATTGTGTAATCACAAAGGAGACCTAAATCTCATTCTGTGGCATTCCTACAACTCCACAGTAACTGGCATTAGTTACACCCAACCACCGCCGGTCACCCTTAACTAACATCGGTTACTATATTTTCCCATACAACCTAGAACAACGACCTATCCACCTAATTCCCTTTCACCCTCATTCACCTGTGATCTATCTGAGACCTCTGTCAGACCTACAGAGACCTAGAGCTAGTCACTTGACCTTTGGATCCTACTCTAACTTACCCTGTTAGATTAGATCTTTATTATTGTGTTTTAAGTGAGATACCTAAATCATTTCGAACTATAATGGGATTTACTTTATTTACAGCATTAAATTTTTTAAAACAGTGGACTGATAGCCATCTAGGAAGTATCACATTTCCCAGATCTAGAAAATGCTAGGCAGTTCACTGCACACATTATTTAATTCCTTCTAGTGGTCTTGCTTTGTATTACATGTAGTTACTCCTAGCCAAAGGGAAGCTCTCACAATCAGCTGGGGATTCAGAAGTCATACACGTGCAAAAACCCACCAACCAGCATTTGAACAGGTATTCCTCCTACGCCTGTTGCCCTATTTATTTTGTGAATACTTCAAAAAATGATCTAGAAAATGGTGAAACACACCCATCTTCTCCATCTCCTCCATGACCATCGTATCCTTTACCACCATGTGGTGTACTAGGAGGAGGACTCTAATGTGAAGCCTACTACCTAGGAATATGCTGCCTTGGGGAATGAATAGGAATAACCTGTGGATGAATCTATCACAATGGAATAAGAGACCTAGTTGGTATACTAACTGGAGGTCGCTATACCTATGGAGCCATAGGTGCCTATCTTTTTCTCAGCCTAGGTTCCTACCTATGTGGCTGATGAGGTTGAGGAAACTATCCCCCACCCCCATCATGACATTGACTATCAAAAGGATCATCATCCTCTCCATCCTCATCCTCATCATCACTATCAGGTGGCCCCTCTGGAGGTGGCCTAATTCTTACATCCTAGGATGCCCATGGAATGGTTAATCGATGAGGTAACACTGTCAAATACCACATTCTATACTTGAATGTACATCCACGATCTCTAACTTGTTTCAATGGTACCCATGGTACTGTCACCATCTGCTCAAAACTAGCCCTGACCTTGTCCATATGAATCTATGGCCCCATATCAAAAACCTCATGGGCTCTACATTTGTATCACATATCACGCCGTGGACACATCTTGAACAATACCAAACTACCTCTGACATTGGCCCACTCTATAAAACTCTCTGATTTATCCTCTAATCCCAAACATATAATTATCTACCATGGACATGCTAAGCTCCTAACCATCCTCTGGCCACTGAAAGTGTCTGTAGGGCCTCCATACTATCAGATCCTACTACAGATAATAGAAATATCAATGCTAGTGGTAAATATCTCCCATATTTGGATGAACATCCTCTCTTTCGGGAACCCAACCCATCAAAGATGGTTACTCTTAAGCATGAGATCATAATACTCCTGTAGGGTGGCCAATGGATATGTGGTCCCAAGCCCATATCTACAATAATCTATCAGAGCCTACCATCTTCTGACGATAGTAGGTGATAAGTTGAAGATCCCAATATAAATGTGGTAGAATACACTGGCCCTAGCAATACCTCTCACCATCAACTAGTCCATGAACTACTCTGATGAGACCAAGAGGGAATGAAATTCTAGTCTTGTTAGTGAGTAGAATGCCACTGACAAAGGCCATCAAATAAACTACCACTTGATCTAACTTTGGATCTGATATTAACTGATGTAGTTGAACTGTCATACCTCAACGAGGTATATCATCTCTGAATAACTCTAATAGACAATCCGCGAGCTTAGTCCTACGGATCTCATACTCAATCAATTGACCATGGATGGGAACCTATAAAATAGTCCATATATCCTCCAACGTAATAGTTATCTCTCCAGTTGGGAGCTAGAAACCCCAGCTCTCACTATGCCACCTCTCAGCTAAGGCTGTGAGGAGGCCATGATCAAGAGTAATCTCTGACATACTAGCCACGTGATCTAATCTAATAACATATAAAATGGTGTCCAAATAACCCCTGTTCTCCTCATCGAAACACACCTCTATAACATCCAAGTGCCCATATCACTCTCTAGTATGTAGGACTGGTAATTGTCTCTGCAAAATGACAATACACTTATTACAACTTAATTCTATATATATTATTCTATTTTAAACTTTCATTATTTCTTCTAAGTACTTCTTTCTACTTTCTTCTACAAAATTATAACGTCATAATATTCTATATTTATCCTATTTTCTCAAAAAAATTAGCTAAGTCTTTATTCTAGCTCATACATGCCCTTATGGACACCTGCGTGTCCATTTTGACACCTATTGACCTAGACGTGTGCACTCTCCTACCAATGCATGTGTGCACATCATGACGTTGTGCACATACGAACCTAATCTAAACACCCTAGTGCATACGCATCCGTTAAGATGCATGCACTCACATCTTACCACGCATGCATGTGCATACCCAATTTTCTTCCCCCAACGCATAAGCATCCCTTCCTACATGTGCACGTATGTGCACCCATATTTTTAATACATGTGTGTATGCGCACCTATTTTCCCTACGCATGTGCATGCTGAATGATGTTTGCATGCCGCTAAGGCGTGCATACACATTATTTCTACCCTAAACATGCTAAGAACAGCTAAAAATGGTATTAAATGTAAAAATTGACAGGAAGGGATGGGGCACTCACGTAGGGTCCATCTACCTTGTTCTATAGGTACTCCTGGATTTTGTCTACACGTCTTGTTTTCCTCTGAACTCTCGTCATCTCTCTACTAGTTCACAAATCACTCGCGGTAAAAATTTGTAAGAGCTCCATAATAAATGAACTGAATGTGATGGTTTACCCCCCTAGGAGGGGTATATAGGGTTATTTTGACCCATCACGATGCCCTCTCACCCTTCGTGATGGAAGAAATGTGTAATTATACTATCGTGGTCATTCTAACACCTTCCACCTGCCGTGATAATTATTTTTATTAAATAATTATTTTTAACAAATTTTCCGCTACTTTGGGGAATTATTTGCCACCTAGAACACGCTCTTCTCCATGGGGAATTTAAATTTTTCTAGGAATTTTTTTTCATTCTTCCTTCTTCTATTCATCATTGTGAAGAATATTTTTATTAAATAATCATTTTTGATCCATTTTCTTCTCACCAGAGCATGTTTTTGCTACCCAACGCCCGTTTCTTCGCTATGAGTCATTTCACATGATTTTAGGTGATCTTACACGTTCTAAATTATTATGATCGATCAAAAATGTAAAAAATTACAAAAATCATAAAAATCAATCAAAAATCATAAAAATTCCAAATTTGACAAAATTGATAAACAACTCATACGCAACTGAAATTTGTGTCTCTCACATGGCACTCATCTTGTATATTACTGGAGTTTTCAAATGTTTTTAAAAAATGAATCATAGATCATCTGAATCTACAATCATTTACAAAATCTCAATTTCCTACTTTTTCTGTACTTTGGGGCACAACAAGTTTCTTGGTACCATTTCATAGTGCACACTGATATTTCATAGGACCCAAGCGTTCTCTATTCTTCTCCTTGGATATAAAATTTTAATCCTTTTTTTGTCACAAAAATTTGGGACTATATCTTGATAACAACATATTTGTGCAACTATCTTAAAACGTTGTTGGTTTGAGTGTGTGTATTGGTACTTATTTCCCTGTTAGATTAGCTTGTTTACTTCTTGTATTGCATTGAATTTTGTATATTGCATGGAGTTGGTAATTTTAGTAATGAATAACTATTCATATTATGGATTTTCATGTCATTCTACTTTTTTATCGTATGCTTATATTTTAATAAGGATTGATGATGAAGATTCCTAGCATTATGATGTAAATAATATTGTCTTATGCAATGCAAGTTCGCTTATAGCTTAATATATCCTCGTTATTCTTCTTCTATTTTATTTTCAATTTTTGATCGAACTCTTCATTTCCCTATCGACCCTCGAGGAGGAATCCTTTATCCTACTAGTTTTTCTTCCACTCCTTCAAAAAATTTGTATTCGTTTGTGTTTTTCTTCTTTCTTTGAAGTGGCGTAGCTTACGCCACCCATAAGAGGGGAAAATGTAGACACCTGTAGTTTGATCAAAGAAATATTATTCCTAATATTTCACTAACTATTCTACTCCATGCAAATTGATGACACCTCATTAATTAGGCCTATCTAACTCTCCTTTTACAACATCATTTTGGTTGTATTCCTCTTGTAACCAACTAATCAAGCTAATATAACCTCTTATTAGCTAAACCCTCTTCTAAAATCCTAAATCACCTCTACTAGCTTTCTACATTATCAATCCATTTCATTGGATTGAATAGCCCTCTCACAACTCTCTCAGAATCCTAATTCCTCACTAGTCATGATTAATTAGCCTAAACCTAGATTAACTAGCCTAAGACATGTTTAGCCTCTTCTAAACTTAAAAGTGCTTTTTGGCTTATTCATTTGTCCCACATGCACCAAAAGTATTCCATTTTTGGAATTATAAAACTATAAATACGCCACTACCCCTAGACCATTTCCAAGAACAATTCCTCCTTTGTAGCATAAACTATAGTATTTTGTTTAGGATTAAGAGCTTTCTTCATTGTTCATTGTTCATTGAGCTATTTGCTTTGCTATTTTATCTTTCAATCAAGCTTTTGGGTAAATGAGAGAAGTCATTAATGGAGAGCTCTTATTCTCAAATACATTGGAGATCAAACTATCATAACTGATTGCTAAGAGTCTTAATAGGTTCATTTTCATAGCTTTCAAAGAGTAGATAATATTTAGACATGTTAGGTTTGATTTTTTTATTTCAAGTTAATGTATGAAAAGTAATAGTTTCTTTTTTATCTCTTATCATGATGGTCCATTGAATTGTTGTTTAAATCTTTGGAGCTTCTTAAGTGTTCTTGCCTCATTTCATAGCTTTTGCAACTTTTCCTTGTTCACAAGAATAACCAACCCTTTTGTCCTTTAGATAGTGCTATATAAATGAAATGAAGTGCTTAGATGCTTAATGGATACAACCTTAGGTGGTGATAGCTAATGCTTAGTGCTTATTCCTTTATTATGATCACATAACTTTATATTTATATGATTCCTTACTTGAATTTTGTAATTAACCTTGAAAAGGTCGACTACCAAAAATGTAAGATGCTCAAATGGATAGAAAGGACCCAATAGATGTGAAAATAGTACAAAGAGGTCAGGGGAGACTAGAGGGGATGAGGGCACTTGACACTAGCATCCTAGCTGGGCCCTGATGTCTAGGATGATAAATGTTGAGGTATAAAAAGGAAGACTACGTAAGTAAGGGTGCAAGATAAAAGGTGGCAATATAAAGCAAAGAAAGGTGGCCAAAGACATGGGTTAATTAGTAATTTTATTACTTAGGAATCTTATGAATAGTAGTATGTAATCAGGACTAGATAATTATCCAAAGTGCGTGATTTTATGTCTACAGAAAAACCATATCTATGAGCCTCATGCCATGTGCAATATTTTTTAGCTACAGGTGGGATACAAGCCATAATGGAAAGAAGAGATGGCGGTGATGTCATAGAATGTAGTTTCATAGTGATAATGGAGAATTATAAGGGAAGGGAGTGGGAAATATCACAATAGGTGTTGTGTAAGGGCTATCTGAGTGTATACAAGATAAAAAATACAAAATAAGGGAAGAAAAAAAACACAATGTGCAAACTTAATTCTTCCTTCATATCTCCTTGCAACCTTAAATGAGATTTGTTAAATCTTGAAATGAAGCACAAATCTTGTTGAATCTCTATAATCAAATGGATGTGGCTTCTCCAAAAGTGTTCCAAATGGAAGTATATTTTAGCTACAAGAAACACGAATGAATGTATGAATTTGATTGATAGATTATTGATCAAATGGACAACATAAAAATGTGTAAAATTGAATGGTAATTTGATGCAATAAAAATGTAGATTTTTTTTCATGCTAAATGTCTAACATGCAAAATTAAAATTTTAGCCATGACAACTTGGCCCCTACTTGAAAATTTCATCTCCCAGTCACTGTAAACCCTTCCTCTAGCCAACATTTCCTTAGTTTCATTCTCATTATGGCTCAGAGGAACGTGATAGCAATATTTTAAAGTGTGTTTAATGTGTAAGGATGTATGCATAAGGTGATTGAATAAATCACTAAGATTTAAGGAAAAACAACTATCCTTAGAGGCCTAGAAAGGGCCATTTTGGGCCATTATGCAACTGGTGTATACCCTCCAGAGGCTGGCAGGTAAGACTCAAGCCATATGGGAGTTTTACAGGATATAAATTAAGTTATAAAATGTATTTTAGGGAAAATATGTGAAAGAAATTGATTTCAGGAATCAAGCACGCAAGATAGGGTCATTTTAGGTGCACAGAATGCTATACTCCAACGGTGAAAGTTGATTTATCTAGATTGTTCTGGGATTTTTAGGATGATTTGGGAGGGAAAAAATAGTCATTTAAAATATCTTGAAATAATCTACATGATAGAATCATCATGTTTTCTCCAAGGTTTAAAAATCTTTTGTGATAATCCAGAACACTACAGCTTCCCCTTCGAGTCAAAAGTGGAATAAGCCTTTAAAATCAAATTACAGGAAGATTTTTTTTGGCATTGTGTTATCATTGATGTCAAAGTGTGATGATGTAATTGATGTTTGAAGCATCATTGATGTAAAAAGAGGTAAGGTACATGAAGGTTGATTGGTAGTGTCCTTCATTGTTGACATGTCATGTTGAGATGACACGATGTCTTGAAGTGTCTTGGGAAGGTATGATGACTTGTAGAGGTATTACAGAGTTAGTGTAGCATTGTGAGGATGTTGGAGTGATGTCATGAAGTGTGTTGAAGGATATTGTAGGTATTCATGTGTGGAAAATATATGAGGAGGTCAATATGGATGGTGTAAGAGGTGCTTGGTTATGGGGCCTAGTCAGCATTCATGAAGGAAGAGAGTATGTCATGGTGGTTCTCTAGTTTGTAGAAGCTAGTTGAGCATGAAGGGAATAAGAATGAAGTTTAGAATACATGAGAAGAGGTATGCAAGTTATTTGGAACATGAAGACCAAGGTGTAGAAGACGGAGTTGAAGAAAACAAAGTGTTGTTTGTCGTTTTGGTGCATTATAGCTAGAATGCTTCGGAATCTATCAAAAGTTTGTTTGAATGCTTTAGAATTTATATAATTTTTTTGCTTTATCATGGTATGGGACCAATAGTTTTGGAAAAATAATGTAATACTTTCTTCAGAGTTTTCCCTAAGTATCTTGAAGTTTTTCTGAAGTCTCTTCTATGTGCTTTAGAGTCTAAACTAAATGCTTTAGAGTTTGTTTGAACACTATGGTTTGCTGTGATCTAGAGACCTGCGGTGTGGGCCGACTATTGGAATGTATTTTTGTGTTACTGGTTCAGTTCTTTTTTATCATGTTTGGCTAACCTTCAAAGGATTTGAAATTAGATTTGTGTTTTCCTTGTTAGCTGGGTGACAGTCTCTAATTTTGGTACTGTTATCCAAAATGTGCCCCAGCTCATTTTTTATGGCTAACTCCTTGTGTTCTTGCCTCTCTTGTGCCTCAGTCTAAATTTTTTTGATTTTCAAGCACCCAAGGCTTTCTAGAAATGGCACCATCAAATAGAGCTCTCTCTCAGCTTTCTAGAAAGGTAAAGTTTGCCTCCTAACTCCTTATATTTTTCAAGTTATGGCTCGGCGGAGTTTTTGTGGAAAATTTTCCCATTTGAGGCCCACAGCCAATAGGAAGCTGCCACATGGCAGAGGAGTTCGGGTGGTAGGAGGAAAATTTGAAATTTTTACATTTTCTCTCTCCTGGGCTCGACCCATGCATTGTAAAAGCCAGATTTGGCTCATTTCTTGAGTGTTTGAACACTTTTTGGCATTGCAAACTTCTTCTTTCACCTCCAGCAAGTGATAGTTGTAAGAATCAGACCTTTTTCACGTTTGTAACAGGTTTATACCTCTTTGATGGTGGAATGCAAGAGATTTTTACATGGAATTGATAGTGCAAACTCTGTGAATGCTTTCAGTCCTCTATTTGTATTGTTTTACTTCATTTTAAGACCTCTAATTACATCTATCAGCTTGTGTATGTTTTCCCTTGTTGCATTTCATGAATTTGTGTCTATTTACATGGAAAAAAATGTTTCACCACTCCTTTTGGTGCATCACCATCTTTAGTTTAGTTTCATTTTTGCATTTTTATCCGTCTCCTTGCAATCGAGCATATAATTAGGATTAGAACCTCTGTAGTTGTGCAAACTATAGATCTAAATTAGGGAGTTTGAGGAACCAGCCTCTATTCTGGAGATTCCTCTCTCATTTTCACAAGTTCCACACTTGGAGAGAGGTTTCCATGTTGTGCAATCACACTAGATGCTCTAAACATCATTTAGAACCTTGATTTGCATCCAGGGGGTGCTGCTGATTTGTAACAATAGTTTTGGCACACTCGGTGGGACCTTAGAGGTCTCATTTTTATTGCAGAAAAGTTGATGTGCATCTGCTGCAATTTTCTTGCTTGAAAAGAGTTATAATTTGCATATCTGGTGACTCCAAGGGGAAGAATCAACTGGTTTCAGCAGTGCAGGCCTGAAAAATCATGAGAAGAATCACCACAAGGTCAAGAGTTGGAGAAGAAGAAGTGTTGTTTTGAATACCTGCAGTTATCTCCAAGAAGAAGGTAAAGAGGAAGAAGGATTCAAAGGTCTCCATCTCCACCAAACAGAACTCTCTCAACTCCTCCACGTGGTAGGCCTTTCATTCAGTCAACAAGGGTTTTAAGACCAATTAGAATAGCATAAAACAACCTCTATGTTAACTTCATAGGAAACAACCCACTTGCCCTCAATGCACAACATCCAATTCCAATTGCAGCCTTGAAGAACATTCCCTACTTCACTGGAGAAAATCAGACTACTCCAGGTGATCATGTTAAAGACATTGCCAATCTTTTTGCAATTCATGAAATCAATGAGATGTAAGTGGCTGTCAAATTGCTGGCATCTTCATTCAAGGGGAAAGCATTGCAATGGTTTAGAATCCTTGGAGTTGGTTCTATCACAAATTGGAATCAGCTATGTATAGCACTTCATGAGTAATTTGGAGAGAAGGGAGACAACTTGTCTCTTTTGGAGCAGCTGACAACCATCAAGAGAGCTCCCAATGAGCAGCTGACTGATTTCAACTTCAGATTTCAAAAGACTTGGGAGAGGAATTCCGAGTGGCAGTCAGACGAACAGCAGAAGCTACTTTTCTCTACTATCTCAAAGCTCTAAATTCTGATATTTCTATGTTGATTCAGTCCATGGGAGGGATAACTATCCCTATGGCTTAGAGCATTGCCATTAGGGCTGAAAATTGTTTGATCCAAGCTGGCAAAATAGCCCCTAGACATCCCATGCCATTGTTTCCAAGTTTAGAGAGTCCAAAAACCAATCAAGCACCTAATTTGGCTCCTTCTCCCACTCCTAGAAATCAGAGTTCAAATGAAGCTTCTACTTCATCTCCAAGTGCCCCAAATGAGCTTCAAAAAGTCATGAAGCAACTGCAAAACCTAGGCAATGAGCTAGTCACTCTCAAGAGGCAGCAAGCCCAAGGTTTTAGGACCTTCTTACTAGCCCCAAGCTCAGCCCAATAGGCAGCCATACCAACCACAAAGACCTCCTAATCTAGCTGGAAAAATAAATCAAACAAGGCCTCCTACCAATAGACCATTTCAGCCCTATAATCCAAATGCCATATCTGCCTCTAAGGCATTAGTGCCAACACAAAACAACATTGCTCAGGAGTATGATTGGTGCTTTCCATGCAATGAACCTCATACCTAATTCATGTGCTTCAATGGTGCTTTGAATCAAGCATTAATGGTGACAACTACTGGCATGGAGGGTGAGGGCAGTCAAGGAAACAACCAACAACAAGAAACATTCCAACAACAATCAGCTCCAAATGACACCACGTTGGTAAATTGGCAAGCAGAGGATTTTTTGTGGCATGAATCAAATGGTCTCTCAAGGTGTGGCAGCTAACACAAGGTCAAAAAGAAGGAATTTGGGTGAAGAACAACCATTAGCTCCAACTAATCTCCAACCCTCTATGGCTCCACAAATGGTTGGCAAACAAAATCTAGTTGTAAATGCACAAGGACAGCCAAGAACAACTCCTAGGCCAACTCAAATACCAGTTGTTGCTGCCCACGTGCAAGGAGTGAATGTGCAAAACAAAGGGATAACAAAGAGATCCTTCATCACCATTCAGTATCATTGATCAGATGAAGAAGACAAATGTAAATATATCAATGTGGGAATCCCTGTCTATCCCAGGCCAAAGATATTTGCTACAAGCTTCCATGAAGGACTGGCCAACTTTGAATCAGCAAGTTTAGATGCAAGACAAAGTGCTTACAAATGCTGCCTAGCCTGAGGGGAATTATGGAGGAAGCAAGGTAAAATGTTGAAGCCCTCTCCCTTCTATGTTTCATTAATCATTGGAAATCAGCTAGTGCACAATTACATGATAGACTCCGGGGCAAGTAGCTCAGTGATGCCTAAACAAATAGCTGATCAGCTAGGGGCTCCAGTATGAAACAATATCCAAAGGGGTAGTGCAGCTAGATGGGACAACAGTAGCAACAGTTGGAGTGATTAAAAACTTGAGTCTTACCTTGCATGCATGTCCAAATGTTGTTGTTTTACAAGATGTATCAGTCATAGATCTTCCACCACTCTTTGCCCTTTGCTTGTCAAGGGACTTCATAGCCAAGATTGGAGGATATTTTTCAACTGATTGGTCACACATGCTATTCAGAATGAGGTATGGAACCAAAGCTACAGTTAGGTCTGAATCTATTGCAAACTTCCACATTGAGCCTTACACTCCAAGTCAGATTAATGCCAATTGCTCAACATTTGATCAAGAAGATCACCCAAGCACTGATGAAACTAACACAAGGGTTGGGAGCATCCCAGATCTAACTCTTGATGAATGGAAAAACAAGGTACATGCTTTTGATCCTTATCAAGAAGTAGAGGAATCTGAGCTAGGGGTCTATTGTATACATGAAGAAAATCAGCCTATTCCTAGCATCACCAAGCCAAACCACAAGGATGAAAATGAGGTATGGCAGCTGTTTTTTGATGGATCAAGGAGTGGACAAGGTGCAGGAGGTGGAGCTATGCTTGTTTCACCATAAGGAGTAAAGTATTATTCAGCTTTTAGATTTCAGTTTGCATGCTCCAATAACACTACTAAATATGAAGCCTTGGTGCAAGGGATGCATTGTGCAATCAAGAAGAAAATAAAGAACTTGCAAGTCTTTGGGTGACAGTGAATTGATTGTAAATCAGGTCAAGGGACATCATGCTGCCAAGAATGATCTACTCAAGTGCTACAAGAATAGGGTATGGGACCTCATGGAAGATTTTGAGGGTTTTGGCATCAGATCCATTCCTAGGAAAGAGAATCAAGTTGCTGAAAGGCTTTGTAGCAGTAGGGGCAGCCTTTAAAATTGTGGAAAGCATTTAAAAAGACAAGGTACAACCAAACATCCACGTGATTCTGAGGCCTTCAGTGCCCGATAACAATGTCAGTTGGCAAGTATTTGAGAATGACCAGAAAATCATCTATTTCTTGCAAGAAGAAGTTGAGTTCTTAGCTAAGAATCAAGAAAAATTGGAACAGCAGTATGGTGACCAAGTGGTACAGCTGAGAACTAACAAGCTACCCAAGGGACTTATCACTTTGGAGTCCATTTTTAATCCCAATGATCAGTTTAGGAAAGAGAAAGCAAACATTCAGGTCAAGAGAGAAGATTCAATATCCATCTTGGTGGAAGAGAACAAACCATTGTAAATTGGAAAGATGACAACTAAACAAGAAAGGTATGAGTTCATACAGCTGTGTCAAGAGTTCCCTGATGTGTTTGCTTGGAGCTATGAAGACTTGAAAGGTTTCAATCCCAACTTAGCTCAGCATACCATTGAATTGGATCCAAATACTAAGCCTGTCAGGCAGAAACAAAGACCAGTCAATCCACATATGGAGCCTCTCATGAGGAAAGAATTACACAAGCTGATTGAGTCAAGGATCATATTCCCAATCAAGCATTCTAGTTGGGTTGCCAACTTGGTTCCAGTCAGAAAGAAGAGTGGAGAGATCAGATTGTGTGTTGATTTTAGAGACTTAAATAGAGCATCTCTCAAGGACCATTACCCACTCCCTTCCATGGAGAAAAATCTTGCAAGTTGTGGCTAGCTCCAAGAGGTTTTTCACTACTTGATGACTACTCCGGCTACAATCCGATTATGGTGAAGGAAGAAGACCAGTTCAAGACAGCCTTCACAACCAAATGGGGAGACTTTTGCATATAGGAAGATGCCATTTGGGCTGTCCAACACTGGTGCTACCTTCCAAAGAGCAATGGACATGGCGTTCAAAGGTTTGATTAATAATGTGGTGCTGATTTACCTTGATGATATCACTGTTTTTTCCAAAAATGCAGCAGACCACCTCTCCCATTTGAGACAAGTTGTCACGAAGTGTAGGAAATTTGGAGTGTCTTTGAATCCTAAGAAGTGTATCTTTCTTGCACATGAAGGAAAGCTCCTTGGCCATATTGTCTCCAAATAAGGATTAGCAATTGATCTAGAGAGAGTCGAAGCCATAAGAGCACTACCATTTCCAAGCCACAAGAAAGCCCTTCAGAGTTTCTTGGGGAGGATAAACTTTGTTCAGAGGTTTGTCCTAGATTTTGCAGCCCTTGTCAAGCCCATCACCAAAATGTTAAAGAAGAGCATGGCTTTCAAGTGGACAACAGAAGGCAAGGAGAGTTTTGAAGCAATCAAAGAAGCCATTTCTCAAGCACCAACCCTCATCAACCCAGGACTTCTCCAAGGATTTCATCCTCTATGCATTTGGAGGTAATGACACTATTTCTACCATTTTGGTACAGTAGAACAAGGATAATGATGAGCAGCCAATTACCTTCTTCAGCCAGAGCCTAGATGACTATGAGGTGAAGTACTCTTTTATTGAGAAGCATGTGCTTGGTAGTAATCAGAAGCTTGAAGAAATTCAAGCATTTAGTCTCAAACAACAAGGTCCAGTTGCTGGTCTCACATGCTGGGGTTAAGGACTTCCTCCTCAACAAAGATTTGAATGAGAAAAGGGCAGGTTGGATCACCCGGTGTCATGGAGTATGACATTGAGATCAAGATCACCAAGCTGGTAAGAGGGAAAGGATTGTGTGAGTAGCTGGTTTTGGGGAAGCAAAAATAAGTATGCAATGAAGAAGAGGCTGTTTTGACAGTCCAGGGCAGCCATGAGCCAAGTGGCAATCAAGAAGAAGACAATGCTGCCCCCACTCCCTGCTGAACCCAAGGTATAATACACTTCCTAAACACAGGCCTATGCCCTCTGGAGATGAACAAGACCCAAAGAAGACACTTCAGATTGCAGGCTGTCCCATATGCCATTGTTGATGGAGTTTTGTTCAAGAAAGATGTGAATGGAGTGCTGCTGAGATGCATTAGCACAAATCAAATTCATAGGGTGTTGGAAGAGTTCCATGGTGGACCAGCTGGTGGTCATTTTGCACCAAGAGTGAAATCTCTAAAAATCATGAAGGCTGGTTATTATTGGCCTAAAATTTTTAGTGATTGCTATGTGTGGATTAAGAGGTGTAAGAATTGTGCATTCTTCACAGGAAAAGAGAGACTTGCTGCCCTCTCCATTGCATCCAATCTCAGTTGACCAGCCATTCATGCAATGGGGTTTGGACTTCATTAGAGTCATTAATCCCAATTCAAGTCAAGGGCACAAATCAATTTTGACAGCCACGGACTACTTCACCAAGTGGACTGAAGCAGTAGCACTCAAAGAAGCAAATGAGTCCAACATCTTAGACTTTTATGAGGGGGATAGCAACCAGATTTGGTATACCTGCTACAATAATCTCAGATAATGCATTAACATTCATTGGATCCAAGGTGACTGAGTGGGCTATCAAGAACGGGATTTACCTAAGCAATTCATCAAACTATTACCCTCAAGGTAATGGCCAGGCTGAGTCTACAAACAAGAACTTGTTGAGGATCATTAGGAGGACTCTTGATGAGAATCAGAGGTCTTGGCATACCAAACTGAAATCAACCTTATGGGATGATAGGATAACTCCCAAGAGATCCATAGGTAACTCTCCATTTAAACTTGTCTATGGAAGAGAGGCAATCTTGCTAATGTCACTTGAGTTGCCAACATTGGAACTCATGAAGAAATTAGAGTTGCTAGAGTTTGAGCCCATGGAGGTGAGATATGCAGAGTTGATGGAGCTACAGGAGGTCAGAAATCAGGGCATCCCAAGCAATGGAAAATGATCAAGATTTGATCAAAAAGACCTTTGATAGGAAGGCCAAGGATAGATCTTTTCAGGTTAGAGATCTAGTGTTGAAAAGGGATGTGGATAGAGAAAAACCGGGAAGGCATTCAAAATTTGATGCCATTTGGAGTGGCCCCATACATGATCACGAAGTGCAAGAACAACAATGCTTTCCAATTGGTCTCATTAGATGGTGAAGAACTACAGATTCCAGTCAATGGAATCTATCTCAAGCACTGCTTCTAGAGGGAAATTTACCACATTGTAAATATTAGATTAGATTTTCATTCCTCCAAGTGCTTTACACATTGTTTTGCTGTAGGTTAGTTTTGTTTCCCCTAAGTGCTTTGCAACAGCTTGCTGTCCATGGAGATGATTTGCAGTCCTTACTTCCATCATGTGATATTCCATCTTCCTCCTTGCACATTCTAAGTCATTTTGGGTTCTAAATAGAATATTTGATGGCTCCATGCCCAATGAACTGCTTCAGGCTACTGGTACTTTCATCTAGCAGGCAGATGACTCCTCTAAGTCGCCAAAATTGTTATCCAAAATGTGCCCCAGCTCATTTTTTATGGCTAACTCCTTGTGTTCTTGCCTCTCTTGTGCCTCAGTCTACACTTTTTTATTTTCAATCACTCAAGGCTTTATGGAAATGGCACCATCAGATAGAGCTCTCTCTCAGCTTTCTAGAAAGGTAAAGTTTGCCTCCTAACTCCTTATATTTTTCAAGTTATGGCTCGGCGGAGTTTTTGTGGAAAATTTTCCCATTTGAGGCCCGCAGCCAATAGGAAGCTACCACATGGCAGAGGAGTTTCGGGGGTCAGAGGCAAATTTGAAATTTTTCCAAGTATTTTGGTTCGAAGGTTCAAATGGAAATTTTTGCCTGCGGGGCCCACAGACCAATCACAGTGTGACACGTGTCACAAGGGGAAGGCACAATGAAAAATTGGCTAAGTGTTTTGAGAAGGAGAGATAATTCCAGAGAAAATTAGATATTGCCACATGGCATCCAACCAGCGGAGTGCAGGGAATTTTTGAAATTTTTTCCAAAGACAAAAAAAAAGGTAAAATTTGAATTTTTTTTTCCCACCAATCCGTTTTTGGGCCTTTTTTGCCCTAAATCTTCAAACGATCATATCTTTTGATCCAGAGCTCAGATGTTCACGTTATTTATATCAATGGAAAGCTGTTAAAATTATCTACATGATTCCATGGTCAATTTCTAATTTTGGTTCAGTTTGGAGAGAGAAAATGCAAAAATGGTTCTAGTACGTGTCCATGGCCAGAAATGACATTTCAACAACCAAATTTCAATACAGAATGGGTCGCATTCTTCTCCAATATGGTAAAAAATGACAGGGGTATGGGTTTGTAAGGTCCTCCATCCTATTTTAATGCATTTTCCATCAATGAGGAATGGCTCCCACATTTTTTACATTTTCTCTCTCCTGGGCTCGACCCATGCATTGTAAAAGCCAGATTTGGCTCATTTCTTGAGTGTTGAACACTTTTTGGCATTGCAAACTTCTTCTTTCACCTCCAACAAGTGATAGTTGTAAGAATCAGACCTTTTTCAAGTTTGTAACAGGTTTATACCTCTTTGATGGTGGAATGCAAGAGATTTTTACATGGAATTGACAGTGCAAACTCTGTGAATGCTTTCAGTCCTCTATTTGTATTGTTTTACTTCATTTTAAAACCTCTAATTACATCTATCAGCTTGTGTATGTTTTCCCTTGTTGCATTTCATGAATTTGTGTCTATTTACATGGCAAAAAATGTTTCACCACTCCTTTTGGTGCATCACCATCTTTAGTTTAGTTTCATTTTTACATTTTTATCCCTGTCTCCTTGCAATCTAAGGTAGAATTAGGATTAGAACCTCTGTAGTTGTGCAAATATAGATCTAAATCAGAGGAGTTTGAGGAACCAGCCTTATTCGGAGTTCCTCCCATTTTCACAAGTCCCACAACTTGGATGAGGAGGTTTCCATGTTGTGAAAATTACACTGGATGCTTAAAATCATTTAGAACCTTGATTTGCCTCCAGGGGTGCTGCGGAATTTGCGCAACAGGTACTAAGTGTGCATATATCTCTAGCCAACTTGAGTGAGGAGTATAATCTAAGCCCACCCCCCCCCCCCCCCGCCCCCCCCCCCCCCCCACTCCCCCCTCCCCCGCCCCGCCCGCAGGCCCCCCCCCCCCCCACCACCCCGGGCCCCCCCCCCCCCCCCCACCCCCCAACCGCCGGCCCTCCCCTCAACCCCCCCGCGCCACCCCACCCCCGCCACCCCCCCCCCGCCCCCCCCCCCCCCCCCCCCCCGGCCAACCCCCCCCCACCGCCCCGGCCGCACCTAGCGCCCCCACCCCCCCCCCCCCCCCCCCCCCCCCCCCAACCCCCCCCCCCCCCCCCCCCCCCCCCGCCCCCGCCCACCCTCCCCCCCCCGCACCACACCCCCCCACCCCCCCCCCCCGCCCCCCCCCCCCCCCCCCCCCCGCCCCCCCCCCCCACCCCACCACCCCCCCCCCCACCCCCCCCCCCCCCAGTCATGGAATCTATCTCAAGCACTGCTTCTAGAGGGAAATTTACCACATTGTAAATATTAGATTAGATTTTCATTCCTCCAAGTGCTTTACACATTGTTTTGCTGTAGGTTAGTTTTGTTTCCCCTAAGTGCTTTGCAACAGCTTGCTGTCCATGGAGATGATTTGCAGTCCTTACTTCCATCATGTGATATTCCATCTTCCTCCTTGCACATTCTAAGTCATTTTGGGTTCTAAATAGAATATTTGATGGCTCCATGCCCAATGAACTGCTTCAGGCTACTGGTACTTTCATCTAGCAGGCAGATGACTCCTCTAAGTCGCCAAAATTGTTATCCAAAATGTGCCCCAGCTCATTTTTTATGGCTAACTCCTTGTGTTCTTGCCTCTCTTGTGCCTCAGTCTACACTTTTTTATTTTCAATCACTCAAGGCTTTATGGAAATGGCACCATCAGATAGAGCTCTCTCTCAGCTTTCTAGAAAGGTAAAGTTTGCCTCCTAACTCCTTATATTTTTCAAGTTATGGCTCGGCGGAGTTTTTGTGGAAAATTTTTCCCATTTGAGGCCCGCAGCCAATAGGAAGCTACCACATGGCAGAGGAGTTCGGGGGTCAGAGGCAAATTTGAAATTTTTCCAAGTATTTTGGTCGAAGGTTCAAATGGAAATTTTTGCCTGCGGGGCCCACAGACCAATCACAGTGTGACACGTGTCACAAGGGGAAGGCACAATGAAAAATTGGCTAAGTGTTTGAGAAGGAGAGATAATTCCAGAGAAAATTAGATATTGCCACATGGCATCCAACCAGCGGAGTGCAGGGAATTTTTGAAATTTTTTCCAAAGACAAAAAAAAGGTAAAATTTGAATTTTTTTTCCCACCAATCCGTTTTTGGGCCTTTTTTGCCCTAAATCTTCAAACGATCATATCTTTTGATCCAGAGCTCAGATGTTCACGTTATTTATATCAATGGAAAGCTGTTAAAATTATCTACATGATTCCATGGTCAATTTCTAATTTTGGTTCAGTTTGGAGAGAGAAAATGCAAAAATGGTTCTAGTACGTGTCCATGGCCAGAAATGACATTTCAACAACCAAATTTAATACAGAATGGGTCGCATTCTTCTCCAATATGGTAAAAAATGACAGGGTATGGGTTTGTAAGGTCCTCCATCCTATTTTAATGCATTTTCCATCAATGAGGAATGGCTCCCACATTTTTTACATTTTTCTCTCTCCTGGGCTCGACCCATGCATTGTAAAAGCCAGATTTGGCTCATTTCTTGAGTGTTGAACACTTTTTTGGCATTGCAAACTTCTTCTTTCACCTCCAACAAGTGATAGTTGTAAGAATCAGACCTTTTTCAAGTTTGTAACAGGTTTATACCTCTTTGATGGTGGAATGCAAGAGATTTTTACATGGAATTGACAGTGCAAACTCTGTGAATGCTTTCAGTCCTCTATTTGTATTGTTTTACTTCATTTTAAAACCTCTAATTACATCTATCAGCTTGTGTATGTTTTCCCTTGTTGCATTTCATGAATTTGTGTCTATTTACATGGCAAAAAATGTTTCACCACTCCTTTTGGTGCATCACCATCTTTAGTTTAGTTTCATTTTTACATTTTTATCCCTGTCTCCTTGCAATCTAAGGTAGAATTAGGATTAGAACCTCTGTAGTTGTGCAAAATATAGATCTAAATCAGAGGAGTTTGAGGAACCAGCCTCTATTCTGGAGATTCCTCTCTCATTTTCACAAGTCCCACACTTGGAGAGAGGTTTCCATGTTGTGAAATCACACTGGATGCTCTAAACATCATTTAGAACCTTGATTTGCATCCAGGGGTGCTGCTGATTTGCAGCAACAGGTACTAAAGTGTGCATATATCTCTAGCCAACTTGAGTGATGGTGTATAAATAATAAGGTGATGACCTTCCAGGTCATGTAACAACCGTATACCTATTTTGGTTACATGATTATGTGAGTTTGATGGTGTTTGAGCTTCATGTTTGAAGACTGGTATTGGAGTAGTTTTAGGAAGCTTCAGGTGACCTGGTTACATAGATGTTCTTGGGCTTCTACAGTACAAGCTGATGGTGTTTTGAGTAGTTTATGATGATCTTGAGGTCATGATATTTCTATCCATATGTCATTTGTGCATGTTTGAGGTGATTTATTGCTAGTTTGAGCCTCATCTTTGAGGACTATTTTTGTAGTTTATAGACCTAGTAAGGATGATTTCTCTTAAAGGTGGTGTCATTCCATGAGATGATTTTGTAGAGGTGTAGAATTTTGCTGAAGGTCTATAGTAGTCTTAGAAATAATGCCTAAGTGGTCCTTGAGTTTTGGTAAAGGTATTATTAGGCCAAGTGATGTGGTTTTGGCGAGAAGCTAGTTCGAGTGAATTAGGCTTAATTGTGTCCTAATGGAGGATTTGAATTTGTGGATGCTATTTCCAACCTAAGTGATCTTTTGTATGATGTTTTAAATATTTTAATGATAGTTTTCCTATGATGGCTGACCTAGGTGTGTTATAATCACAAGTCTAGGTATATAAGCATGTTATAAGGCTCATTTGAGTAAGTGGTGAGAGAAGAGAAAAGTGCACACTAGAAGGGGGTTTCTAGAGGTAAAAGAGTTATGTGTGACCATGAAAATGTTAACCTTTAAAAATCACCTCTATAGAAAGGTGTTTTCAAAAAAATTGCCAAATTCCTTGAACCTTTAGTAGAGTTTTCTTTCCTGAAGGATTTTTCAAAATTTTGAAGTTTTCTAAACTACAAAGTCTGAATTTTCAAACTTTAGAGGTCTTCTTATTTCGGAGTTTTCTATCAATTACAAAATGAAATTTTTGTTTAGATTTCCAAACTCCGAAACTCTAAAGTTTCGAAATTTTTGGAACTTTGGAATTTTGGGTTTTGGAGTTATCCTTGGAATTTTTGTTATGTTCACTGCTGGTCTCTGAAATTCGAAACTCCGAAATTTCAGAACTTCAGACTTTCAAGTTTCAGAGTCTCACATTACATTTTCATTATTTTTCATTCCCGAAGTTCCAAAATTTTAGAACTTCAGTCTTTTATAGTTTCAGACTTCGGGGTTTTACATTGTAATGGTTGCTTTATCCTTTCGGAGTTTTGGGGTTGTAATTTCTGAGCTTCCATAAAACATTTAATTTCTAACTACCCCCACACATGTTGGCTTTTGAGCATTAATTATAGGGTTCCCTATATAAACTCAAAATTTTACCTGTCATTTTAACTTGGCTTTTTCTCTAACACCTTGATTTTAATTTTTTAGGTTATTTCTTCTTTTTGGTTTATGATTAAGTAGGGTTTTTTTGTTTGTTCCTTTTTTATCTGTTCTTCTTTTCTTACTTGACATGAAAGATCCTATCTTCCATGGTTTGTCTTTAACCATGTCGTGTGATTATTTTCTCAACACTGCAAGCTTCAATTCATATAGGCATCTAGTCTCATCAAATCCCAAGATTATGCAACAAGTTCCTTTCAGATCTCCAGAATCTTTAACTTTCACTCTCTCGAAACTATGCCTTTCAGCAATTTTAGAGTCAGCAGTGCTTTTAGAGTTTCAAAGGTTGAATTTTAGAGGTTTTGGAACTACGGGGTTTTAGAACTATTAGGCTTTTCAAAACTGTGAGCTCTTCAGAGTTTTAGAGGTCAGTGGTTTTTGGAGGTTAGCTTTTTGGGGTTTCAGAACTATGATTTTTTTAGAATTTTGGAGGTTTGTACTTCAGAAGTCGAAGCCTTTTTCGGAGTTGCTATTTTCAGACTTTCACACTTTAGTATTTTGGAACCTTTAGGGTTTCTTATACAATTTTCAAAGATAAATCTGATTTCGAATTCCAAATTCATGTCAAATTCCTCATCAAAGGGCAAGGGAAAAATGAAATACACATTATTAGGAGTTACTCCTCACTCGTGCCTATCTTTAAATTTGGGGAATATTGGAGATACTAATCTTGGACAAGTGGATATGCCAGACTTCTGGGAAAGATTAAAGGCCCAGAATAAGAAACCTTGGATGTAGGCCATATTTGACAATGAAATTTCTCTCACTATGGGTTTTCCTTCATCCATGCATTTCCCTGAGTTTTCCTTGGATGCAGCAACACACTTTGATAAGGATTCTGAATCAGTAAAATATGATGACATAAAGGTTGTGATTAGGCTGGACATCGATTTCTTCAAAGATTTATTTAAACTTCAATATGTTTAAGGGTCATGAAATAATTTCACCAGAAGCCACAATTGAACATTGGGATAAAGAAACTGAACTGTGTACAAAGGTCATGATGAAGATTTACTTGGCCAAGAATGTCATCAAGCTTCCTAAAACATTGTTCTACTCAGTCTTCATCTAGGAAGTAAATGATCTTATTGTATTGTTGAGTGGAGTTTTGGGTGTCACCTTGTTGAGGGAATTTCAAGAATGGATGTTCCTTTATATGGATACTATTAAGAAGAATAAGGAGTTCATATGATGGGGGAAACATATCAGAAGTTTAATTTGTTTTCAGTTGAGCAATGTCGTGACTTTTAAAAAATTCTTCGTGACTTCCTTTCTTGTTTATGTTGTAGATGCCATGGGATAATTTAATGGTTTGAATAAAAAAGGTGTTAGAAGTGTGTCACATATTTATCAATTTTATCCTTAAATTACAATGCAAGAAGGAAAAAAACATTTCCGTAGGGTCAATGATGCCTTTTTTGCTATCCTCCTTTATCATTTTGATAAACAATTGTATAATCAAAGAATTTATGATGACATGATTTTAAAGAGGTAAGGGAATGGGGAGACATCTATCTTCAATTCCCAACATTCACATACATTAAGATTCTAGGTTTTCTAGGTGCCCCCCAACAAATCACCAAGATGTCCTGTCGATAAATGGATCTTACTAGAATTGGTTCGACAATTTTTGGATTACCATAAAATTCAAAATAAGTGAAATAAGGTGGGAGTATATTTTCCTAATCTAATAGGAAGGTATACCTATGCTAATATTTATAAGGAAAAGAATGTGGATGGGGAAATGTCTGAAGTTAATTTGTGAACTTTCCATCCTAGAACTAACTTTGATTACTAGGGCAAGTTCAGTGAGATAGGATTGGCCAGTTCTCATGTTCCTCAGTTGGAGGATATTTGGATTCAATGTTGGGATGAGATTATTATCAGACAAAAATAATATGAGAGGTTTACCTTAGATGAAGTCAAAAAATTTGGTATTATAGATATTCCAGAAGGAATGGAGGCTGATGATGAAGTATTGGATCCAATTTATAGGAATAATAATGTTGCTAATCAACCTTTTCCTTGGATTGATTGGTACCAAGAAGAACGTTCCAATACTAAGGAAAGGTTAGGGCCCATTCTACAAAGGACATATGATTTGTTGGCTACCTTGGGAATTTAACCCAAAGGGTTAGATCAATCTATAAGAATAGAAGCCCAACCAACACTGAGTTTCCCTACACCCACAAAAGGTAAGAGGTCTATCCAGAAAGCCAATATAACTCTAAGGAAGATCTCTTTTGTTGTTGGGAGTTCCTCTTTTTCAAAATTTCCAATTTCCAAGGTTGTGTCCTCTACAACACAAGTATCATAAGTTGTTGAAGTTAGTAATTCTCTAGTTGTATCAAAATATTTTCCACCCCCTCCTTCACTACCATTGTCACCATCTTCAGCTCCACTTTTCCCATCATTATCCAATACTCCTCTACTCATCTCTGCTCTTCCATCCCCATCCATGGCCCAAGTGTTTTCATCCCTTCCTATTCTATCTGTAGGGGAAATGATTGGATCTCCTGTTTCAACTCCATTTTCTCAAAAAATTTCATTTCCTTCCATTTCCACTTCCAGTCCTATTGCATCCACTCCTGAGGATATTCTCACTTCTACACCATCTATCATAACTACCTCCATTTCATTATCAACTAATATTACCGGTGCCATTTTTTCATCTAGTGCTCCAAGTTCCGAACCAACCATGTCACTTTTATCCGCATCTACTATTCTTGAATGGCTATACCACCAAACCCCAAAGCATAAGAAAAAATATGCCCCTTATAGATGTCATAGATCTGAGCATGTTGGAACCTAATCTCGAAGAGACAATCTAAATGGCTAAGGATCATCTCTAATTTATCAATAAACCAATCAAGAGAAAGGTTCATGGAGGTAGTTACTACCGTTGAAGGGAAAACTAAAGAAACCATTACGACAATAGATTATCATATCTCTAGGTTTTCACTAGGAAAGGCAACACATGAAGGCACAAAACATGATGTTCAAGTGGCCCTTGGAAAGTTTGTTGGAGAAGTATGATAAAGATAAAGCTTACTAAAGATGAATTGAAGTTAAAGGTTGAATAACATATTACTCTTTTTTAAGGAAAGTAACACAACCCACTCCAACTACTAAGCCTTCAACTACATCTTCTCTGACAATTTCTTCCATTTTGGATGATATTTCATGTCATGAAATTGAGATAGATAGGTCATAAGGGGAGATCAGTAGACATATGGATAGAATGCATGCTTAAGGAAGCTAATCCTTTGATAAAAAAAACTGTTGAATTGTATAATGATTTACAAACTGAAAGAACTTCTATTCACATGATAGATGAAGTCCTCTATGAGGACAATAATAATTTGAATCTGAATTTGACTACATGGGAGAGATTAGAGATGTGGACCTAGATTTACTCCTCTAAGAAGGAGTAATTGATGATAATTCTAAATTGTTTGAGTTTCAAAAATCTATGGAATTTATATCCTAGGTATTGCAAGATTTGATCAAGAAATTGGACAATAAACACGTGGAAATAATGGATGGTCTAAATTAAATTTTAGAAGAATTTGATAATATCAACTAGAAGTTTTTCAATGAGAATAGTGATTCTCTTCTGGTTGACCAAATTAAATCAAATTTTAAAGATTTGGTGAAGAAGGATGATGAGGTAACTAAAAATTTCAATATCAATTCAATTTACAGGTTAGTCTCGTGCCAAAATTTCAAAAGTCATTTGAAGAAAGTAGTGAATAAGTTGAAAATGTTTCCAGCTAAAGTTGCAAGGGAGGTTGATACAACAGACGTGGTAAATCATTATGCATACATGGACTAGAGGAGAAGGAGGAACATGGAATCATCAAAAGTATCATTGATTACAAACACCAGATGGCTATGTGGGAAGAAGATCATGGGAAAAATGAATAAGAGAGAGATGTTGCAGGTCCAAGCTAAGCCAGGCGGCCATGATTGGGATGGTTCTAAGATGTGAATTAGTCAAAGTTGCAAGGTTGACTTAATCAAACCTTTGGAAAAAAAATTACTATTTTTATGGGAGCCTGTTCCCTTGAACTTATTATACTCCATTTTTAGTAACTTGCTAATTAAGGCTTAGCTGTAATGAATCAACCTCTAGAACTTATAAATAGTTAAATGCGTTAAGTTTATGGGGACCTTTTAGATCATTGGAAAAGTTACTCTTCAAGCTTGGAAGAGTACTTCATATACTTTGAGCCTTTCAGTTATATTTAGAACAATATTTTTCCATGAAACACCTGGTTTACTGTGTTAATCATTGATCACTTTATAGCTTGTATGTTAAATTCCTTGATGTAATTTTTTTTTTTATTATTGGCAAATAGTTTTTTGAAAGGGACTATACCCTTATGTAATTGGTTAATATACCTTTATCTCATTTATATTATTTCAATCTATGTGAAAATTGATATAGTTACTTTAATATCAGTTGTGGAAAATCTATTTCCTTTTTATTACAAATTTGCATTATTATTTATAGTCATAGATGGAGGAAGATTGCAAGACATGTGCATATAATTTATTGTTGTGAGGATCTGATTTTACATTTAAGTAGGTCCATCTGTAGTGCCCAATTTCCTTTGACACATGTTTAGATACTAATCTTGCTACTGTTGATCCTCATTTTGGACATTATTATGTTTTGACTTAGTATGATGTGTATAGGTTAGATCATGGATTATTATGTACCTTGATTCAGTTAGCATGTATGATGATTAGTAGAGACATTATTATATATGGATGATGATATACTGCTTGATATGGACATGTTATTGATGTTAAATTTAGACATGTGACATTTGATATTATGAGTAGCTCTAGTATAGAGATTCATTGGATGATGATATAGTGGTAAAATTGAATTTAAAATGATAATGTTGAATTCTTGATATTTTTGTGATTTCGATTTGATATTTATATGTTGCTCATATCATTTTGGATGTTCTAATATGGCCACGAGGCCAAAGGAGGTGTTGTTATTTTGCAGGTTAAAATATCACAACAATGTCGGGGGACTGGAGACTAACCATATTGGAATTCTGGGTGAAATCAACAAGGTCACCATGGCAACTGTGTTATGAGTTTTGTGTGTGTGTGTGTGTGTGTGTGTGTGTTTGTGTGTGTGTGTGTGTGTGTGTGTGTGTGTGTGTGTGTGTGTGTGTGTGTGTGTGTGTGTGTGTGTGTTATATTAGGACTTCCCATGGGGGGATTTCCATTATATGTGACCATGGGATATATGTGTTTTATTTATGTGTTCCCTTTTTATTATTGTTGTATGTATTTTTATTTGTAATGTTGTTATTTTTATTATTTAATTTAAATGTGATAGTCATATAGTTAAACTTTATTTAAATTGAATTGGGATGTGGAATGTAAGTAATAAAGTGTTGTCTTGGTTATTAATTAAATTGGATTTATGTCATGTATAACCATATGTTAAATAAATAAATCATTATGTCAAAAGAATGTAGTAAATGAAGTCATAGGTATTAATGCATGTTGTAAGAATGTGTAAGTGATGTGTAAGTTGTGTAAGTCAGATTTTGGAGTGTAGAACACTCCATCCTATAAGGAATTCGAATTTGACCTTGGAGGCCAAATTTGGAGGCTTGTGGGACAAGTTAAACTTGTCCCACACCTCTTAAAATCATCCACAACCATACCTATGGTTTTGGAGTCAAAATTAATCTTTTTAATTATATTTTGAAATGACTATGTGTAAGTATTTATTGCACTTTACTTACAAATTTTTAATTCAGTCCTTGTTAAAGTATGGGTTAATCTTTGAGTGTGTAAGTTGCTTTTCATCTCCATTTATTGTGATTATTGTGAAGTTGAATTTCTCTTTTGGGATTGAGAAAGAATGATGTGGCATCCCACTTGGAATCCACATCATCCTCTCCCTCCCTCTCCTTTAAAAATTTGAATTCTTCTCTTGTGGGAGGTTGTTGAAAACTTTGTTTTTCCTCCTTGGGTCAAATTTTATTGCTATTGGAGCTTGCTTTGAGGAAGGAGTTGGAAATTCTTTTGCATGCTTATACCTTGCTGTTTTGGGACTGCATTTTGAGCACTGAAGGAACTATCTGTTTGGGAAAAGAATCTCCACTATGGAGAGGTAGGATCTTGTCCTTTTTATATGTTGTTTTCCCCTTTTCTTGCATGAATGAAATGGTGATTGTGCTGTGTATTCATGGCTGGTTGGGTAGATTGCTTAGGGAAAGGTGTAGGAGAATACTATGGGGTCTTATATGGGGGGGGCATAAGGGATTTTCCAATGGCACTTATTCTATTGTGGAGGGAGTTTTTGGTTTTGGGATCCACCTTGGAAAAGAAACTACTTGCATTTCTTACTATGGGGGGGGGGAGGGGCATAAGGGATAAAATTGGGGGGGTCATAAGGAGGGGTTGGGAGATATAAGGTTTATGGGTTTGATATGTTTATTGGTGGTATGTATTTTGGTGGATGCCCAATTCCAAATTGGGAGGCATAAGGAGATTCCCATAGTTCTTACTCTTGATGGCTTGCTTGATCAAGCTCATGTGCTGTGTGTATGATTTTTATTGCAGTTATGAACTACTGTCCTTGTTTGGATTGTGCATTTTATTGTTCTATGCATGTGAAAGGAATGTTGTTTGTTGTGAAAGAAGCCTTGTTGCCATGTGTTGATGTTCATTCTCCATTTCAATATGGTTGGGGCTCAGGGGCCAATGGGGAAATATGGCTTCTCTTTTCCCATTGGATATCTTGGTTGGGTGGAGAGCGTTGCCTTTCCCCCTTCCTAGTTGTGATCAAATGAAAAGATGAAGAAATCAGCATGTTGCTATTTTGAAGCTTGGAGAAAATGTAGTTTTGACAGTCCCTTTCCTTAATCAAATTTAATGTAACCTTCCCACTTTGAATTGGATGAATGGTATTGTTATTTGTAATGAAAAGATACTTTGCATTGGTAAGGAAGGATTGAATCTCATTTGTGCAATGTAAGGAATTATTATTTCATACTCTGTTTTGAAAATAACGTGACAGAATGAGATCTTCTTGTATTTTGTAAATTGAAATTTATGGAAAGGATGAAGTTGTAATGTGTTGTTTGAAATCAATGAAAGAAATACATCCCTTTTTCAAATTGTACTATAATATTGCAAATTTAATTGCTGTTGTGTTTTAAAATCTCTGTTGAAAAAGGAAAATACGTGTGGGAGAAAGAGACAACATTCCATGTTCCTGTATTTATTAAAATCTGAATTATCAAATGTTGCCTTATTGTTTTTGAATGAGAAGATGGATAAATTAATTGTTTATACAAGATTTGATAAGCTTTCCATGTTGGAAGTGGCAAATGGATTATTATAGTTGTTAATGAAAGAACTCTATTTTTTTTATAAATCTGGCATTTGAAAACAATCTAATAAATGTACAGTTCATAATTACAACCTAAATTAATAAAGGAGACAATGTAATTTAGATGTATTAGGTCCTAATGAACCTAAATAGAACTCAACATTTAAGAAAAGCATTGTTAGAACTTTATTAAATCCAATTTTAATTTTTACAATCCAACTTCCTATCAAAAGATGTAAAATATATCTATTGCAACCAAATCCACAAAATTTAACCTTCAAAATACTCTGAAACTTACCAAAGATCAATCCTCCATGTTCAATTGACATGTTGAGAAGGAGAAAACCAAAATTAGATCAAAATCTTACAAGTTGGAAAGTTGCCAGTTTTGAATTTTAAACCCTGCAGATTATTTCTCAAAATTGACCTTTAAAAATTCATTAAAATCTAAAATTGATAATTTCTATGCAAAGAGGACTCTGATAGATTTCCGGAAAGTCCTTGTTTGTCCAAAACTAACCTTTCTATAAAAAGTTATGGCCATTTGAAGTTTTACTTCAAAATGGCCATCCAAAAATTAATCTAACTATATTAAAATCAAAATTTGAACTTTGGAAAAATTTCCCCGAAAATTCCATGGCCCCACAACAATCTCAGCCAATCATGTGTCACCATGTGGTACTTTGGAGGGATGAATCTTATTGAAACTTAACTTTTTAAAAAAAATTGACTTTGGGAAATTTTCCCAATTTTTCTCTGCAACCCCGCGGCCCCACAGCCAATCACGTGTCGACACGTGGATTCGCGGGTGCGCAAAAGGAATTTTGAAAACTTAAAATTTTAGCCTTTTGTAGAAATTTCATCTTTTTCTCTGACCCCACACCCCCACAACCAATGGGCTGATGACACGTGTCCTAATGGATGCACGGACCCGCGCAAGTCATTTTGACTTTTTAAACTTTTTGGCTCAAATCACAACTTTCACCGCCTCTCCGCTGACCCGCGTCCAATCACAAGATGACCACATGGAAATTTTTTATCAAGGGAAAAGGTTTGGAGGCAAAATTCCCTTTGGAAAAATTTTGGGTTTGGACTTTGGGAAAAATTCCCAATCTTTCCCTGCGACCAATAGGTGTTCGACACGTGGCACTAGGGCATCGGCGTGCGTGCGAACCTTTTTGTCCTCTTAGCACTTTTTGGTGATTGAGACTCAAAGTATCAACCCACTCCATCAGCCCGCTGATCCTTCCAGCCAACCAGAGAGTGCCATGTGTCCCCTTTTGTCGGCCCCGCGGGCGCGTGGAGGCGTTTTGCGCCTTGTGCCAAAGGAAGGGAAAATTTCACCCCATAACTCCGCCGGGCCATAACTTGAGTTTTATAAGGAGTTAGGAGGACTTATTTATATGGTTGGAAAGGTGAAAAAATTTCCTATCTAATGAGCATGATTTAGGAAAGTTTTGATGACTCTAAGTGGGTGAAAAATTGAGTTGAACCCTGCAAGCTTGTTAGGACAAGAGATGAGAGGAATTTACTCTCCTAACCTAAGTGATGAATTTAATCCCTTGTATTGACCTTGTGCTTGTTGTGAGATGTTGTAGAACCATTTCTACAAGTCAATATTGATTGTTAACCCAAACCTGGTTTGTGATAACTATGATCTTGTAACCTTCGTTGCAAACACCCTTAACAAAAAAAATTATTCCATAATTTTCCTAGCTAAACCTAGTTTGTTTCTTGGTCTCAAGTGGTAGTTTGAAGCAAGGGCATGACACTTGGTATCAGAGTAGTGGTTCAAAGGCTTGGACCATTGGGCACACTAGAAAATTGAGACTTGAAACTTTAAAACTAGTAAACCTGTTAATCTAGAAAATAGAACTGGTTGAAAATTGAACATGATAGTAAACTTAGAAACTGAAGAAGAGGGCTTGAAGTAATGAACTAACTCTCACTTTGGTCTATGTAGGAGGCTTAGACGGAGTGAGAGGAACATTCACAGAGGCTCGGAGTCACCACCACCACCACCACCACCACCACCACAAGATCGGGGTGTAGTAGATATCCTGCCACAGATCTTACAGACCCTCTAGGATGTTAATGCCGCCTTACGTGGAGGATCAGTAGGAGGGCATTCAGGCAGACATGAAAGAGTTACTTCTATTGAGGGACATGCACCTCCTCCACTCAGTGAGGGGCATAGAGGAGAGAACTCCCATGTGGAGTTAGTCAGAGTAGATTCACCACCTAGGAGGTAGGGTGATAGAGTTTCAGAGCATAGAGAGAGGTCTCAGAGCCCTAGGCTTAGGGATGAGCTTGCAGAGAGGCCTAGAGGCCATCAAACCACAGCTGCGGATCACATCAGGGAGATCCTGAAGCTTAGGCCATCACATTATTTAGGTGACATGGGGGATTTCAGGAAGAGGCCTGGCTGGCCAGCTTGAGCGGTTACTTCAAGCTTTGTCCTTGTTCTAGCAGCATGAAAGCTCGTGTTGCAATCCATCTACTGAGGGATGGAGTAGGAGTATGGTAGAGGATAGAAGAGTAGAAGATCCATGTAGATTCAAAGATAGTGACTTGGGAGTTGTTTGAGGAGAGATTCAGAAGCAAGTACCTATCACAGAGGTTCATCCAGCAGAGGATTGACGAGTTCCATGACCTCCGACAAGCTACCCTTTCAGTAGAAGAGTATGAGAGTAGATTTTTAGATCTACTTTAGTATGTAGAGTATATGTAGGATGAGCAGGTGTGGATTCACAGGTTCATCTAGAGGCCTTAATCTAGACATTGGAGGTGCGGTTCAGATTCACTACCCATAGACATTAGTAGAGGCCATAGAGAAGGCCTATATTACAAAGGAGACTCAGGGTAAAACCAAACAGGCCAGGGACCGAGTCAGGAGCTGCATTCAGCAGATGTAGGATGGTAGATTGAGAGGTTCAGTACCTCTTCCTTGTGGTGGGAAGCATTCAACACAATCATCCTTTAGACCGTAGCAGCAACAATAGTCTTTCCCACCACATAGACCTCCTCAAAGAGCTGATGCACAGAGAGGTCAGAGTATGGGGCCTCCTCCTAGGGGTCCCATCAGAACATAGGATGGACCTAGAGCTCAGTCAGCTGGAGCTCACTAGCAGAGACCATAATAGACTACAACTAGATCATCGGATCCACACCACAGGCTTCTAGGGTACCTACTGGAGGTGCTACTCCTAGGAGAGGATTAGGTGGTTGCTTTGGATGTGGAGTAGCTGGAAATTTCTAGAGAGATTTCTCTCATAACCCTAACAAGGGTAAGGAACCAGATTTTGAGCCGACAGTTGGTGACATTGGGTGCAACCATAGGATTTATGCAGTGGTTGAGAACTACCAGGCAGAGCACCAGAGCATAGTCATTGAGACCATAGGTAGCATTGGTGGTATTCCTACCTCTATATTGTTTGATTCTGGTTCTTTTGATTCTTTCATTGCACCATCTTTAGTAGAGTGATGCAGGCTAGTGGTAGTTAGGTAAGGTCTTAGTTGGGATGTTGAGATGGCTTCTAGGAGCTAAGATCTCTGTGGACTCCCTGGTTAATGAGTGTGTAGTGGATTTGGGACCTTTCACCACCACCTCAGATCTCTGTATTCTTCCTTTGGGCTCGTATGGAGTTATTTTAGGTATGGATTGGCTATCTGCACATAGGGCTAGGATGGATTGTTATCATAAGACTATATCTTGTGCATATGATCTTGGGAGTTGATTCGGTGATTGTCGGGGGTCAGAGAGACCCATTTCTATTCACACCATTTCTGCTATGCAGCTCAAGCGGTGTGTGCCATGGGGTTGTCAGATGTATGATGTTACAGTTAGTGATAGGTTAGAGGATTGGTCTAGTGGACCATCACTAGATGATCATCCCATCTTAAGACAATTTTCCAATGTATTTCCAAGGGAGCTACCAGGGATGCCACCTCACATGTGAGATTGATTTCCATATAGACTTAGTTCTGGGAGCAGATCCTATCTCACAGGTACCTTATTGGATGACCATCCCAGAGCTCTGTGAGCTCAAGTTATAGCTTAAGGGCCTTTTGGAGAAGGGCCTTATCCATCCTAGTGTATCCCCTTGGGGTACACTGGTGATCTTCATGAAGAAGAAGGATGGTTCATTGCAGGTTGTGTATTGATTACCACCAGTTGATAAAGGTAATGATCAAGAATTGTTACCCTCTCCCTCACATTGATGACTTGTTTGATCAGATGAAGGGAGCCACGGTGTTCTCTAAGATTGATCTCAAGTTGGGCTACCATCAGTTGAGGATTTTAGAGGTAGACATTCATAAGACCGCCTTCCGCATGAGATATGGGCACTATGAGTTCACAGTGGTGCCTTTTGGTTTGACGAATGCCCCTGCAGTGTTTATGAGTTTGATGAATGGGGTATTCAGAACCTTTTTAGATCACTTCATGCTCATCTTCCTTGATGACATTTTGATATACTCACATACACGTGAGGAGCATGAGGGGCACCTTCGACAGGTTCTTCTAGTGTCTTCGTGAGCAGCAGCTTTATAGGAACTTGGAGAAGTGTGCTTTCTTCTAGACACAGGTGCAATATTTGGGTCATATTATTTTTGGGGAAGGAATTACAGTTGATCCTTCCAAGATTAGAGCCATTATGAATTGGCCAGCACCCACTACAGTAACTGAGGTGCCCAACTTCATGGGTTTAGTAGGATACTACCAGATATTTTTTCAGGACTTCTCTCGGATTGTGCACCCTATCACTTCCCTTCAGAGGAAAGGGAAGAAATTTGTTTGGATGGACAAGATACGAGTAGGCCTTTAGGACACTGAAGGAGTACCTCACTACAACACCCATTCTTGCAGTGTCGGATCCACAGGGTGAATTATTTGTTTGCACAGATGCTTTTTTAGTAGGGCTTGGAGGTGTGTTGATGCAGGATGGCAGGGTTGTAGCTTTTGAGTCTCACAAACTCAAGGATCACAAGCTTAATTATCCTACCCATGATCTTGAGCTTGTGGTAGTTGTGCATGCTTTGGTTAGATGGAGATATTTTCTTCTTGGATGAAGATTCACACTCAGGATAGATCATTTGAGTCTTCGTCACCTCTTCATGCACCCCAATCTAAATGCTTGTCAACGACATTGGATAGAGTTGCTTTGTGAGTATGACATGGAGATAGAGCATGTGAAGGGGAAGGAGAATGTCAGTAGGAGACACTCTCAGTAGATGGAGACATGTGGCTATGGCCACTACAGTGAGCACAAATTTGTGGAGTAGAATTCTTCAGCAGCTCCCTCTTAATAGCTTCTACATGACAGCACAAGTAGAGATCGAGTCATAGATACCCCTTGAGGGGAAGTTTGATTGTCTCACCTTAGAGGAAGATGTTCTTCTCAGACATAGAGGTAGAATATATGTTCCCAGAGATGGAGGCTTGAGGCAAAACATCTTGACCGAGGCATATTGTGCACCCTATTCAGCCCATCCTTGGGTGAAGAAGATACATGCTACTTTGAGACAGTTATACCATTGGAGAGGAATTCATCGAGATGTAGCTCAGTTTGTGTCATGGTGTTTAGAGTGCTAGAGGGTTAAGGCTGAGCATCAACATCTAGCAGGTCTTCTTTATCCTCATGCCATACTGGAATGGAAGTGGGACACCATTTCCATGGATTTCATTATTGGGCTACCTATGTCAAGATATCACCACAATGCCATTATGGTCACGGTTGATAAATTGACAAAAGTGGCTCACTTTTATCTGGTGAATACCACTTATATAGCTAGAGAAGTGGCACGAGTATATTTGGATGAGATCATCAGGTTGCATAGGATTCCGTGGAAGATCATTTGTGACCACGATCCTTTGTACACTTCACACTTCTAGACTACCATGCAGTATGTCCTTGGGATGAGGATTAATTTCAGCATACATATCATCCTGAGATAGATGAATAGACTGAGCTAGTGAATCAGGTTTTGGAGGATATGCTCATGAATGTATGTAATGGATCAACAGTCTAAGTGGGAGGAGTACCTGTACTTAGTGGAGTATGCCTACAATAATAGTTTTTAGAGTTCTATAGGCATGGATCCTTTCCAGGCATTATATGGTAGAGAGTGTAGGACACCCCTTAGCTAGGACAAGGTTAGAGGAAAAAGTATCTCTTGGACCAGCTCTTTTGCAGGACATGGAGTAGCAGGTAGTGTTGATTAGGTAGAGATTGTAGGAGGCACATGACATGAAGAAGAAGTATGCGGATCAGCATAGGATTGATCATAGTTTTGATGTGGGCATGAAGGTGTTCCTTCATGTTAGACCACACAAGAGCCCTATATGCTATGGAAAAGGTTCTAAGTTAGCTCCTAGATTCATTGGTCCTTTTGAGATCTTGGAGTGTATCGGACCTTTGGCCTATCATCTAGCATTGCCACCCAACTTGTCTTTCGTACATGATGTGTTTCATGTTTCTATCCTTAGGAGGTACATTACAGATCCTTCTCATGTGTTGGACTGGACATCATTGTAGGTATAGGATCAGGGGTAGGTGATGGTGGAGCCCGTCTGTATCATAGATCGTAGGACCCTGGGCCTTTAAGGAAGAGAGATTGATCAGGTATGGGTGCAGTGGGATAGATATGATGAGACTGCAGCCACTTGGGAGGATGCCACAGTATTACAAGTGTAGTTTCCACATTTGAGTGACTTCCAGTAGGAAGTCGAGTCTAAGGGGAGGGGGATGTAGTTCCCACTTCCCTTTGACACATTTAGATACTGAATCTTGCTACTGTTGATCATCATTTTGGACACTATTATGTTTTGACTTAGTATGATGTGTATATGTTAGATCATGGATTATTATGGACCTTGATTCAGTTAGCATGCATGATGATTACTGGAGACATTATTATATATGGATGATGATATACTGTTATGACATGGACATATTATTGATGTTGATTTTAGACATGTGACATTTGATATTATGAGTAGATCTAGTATAGAGATTCATTGGATGATGATATAGTGGCAAAATTGAATTTAAAATGATAATGTTGAATTCTTGATATTGTTGTGATTTGGATTTGATATTTATATTTTTTATATCATTTTGGATTTCTGATATGCGGCCACGAGGCCGAAGGAGGTATTGTTATTTTGCAGGTTAAAATATCACAACAATGTCGGGGGATTGGAGACTAACCATATTGGAATTCTAGGTGAAATCAACAAGGTCACCATGGCAACTGTGTTATGAGTTGTGTGTGTGTGTGTGTGTGTTTATGTTAGGACTTCCCATGGGGGGGATTTCCATTATATGTGACCATGGGATATATGTGTTTTATTTATGTGTTCCCTTTTTTATTATTGTTGTATGTATTTTTATTTGTAATGTGTTATTTTTATTATGTAATTTTAATGTGATAGTCATATAGTTAAACTTTATTTAAATTGAATTGGGATGTGGAATGTAAGTAATAAAGTGTTGTCTTAGTTATTAATTAAATTGGATTTATGTCATGTATAACCATATGTTAAATAAATAAATCATTATGTCAAAAGAATGTAATAAATGAAGTCATAGGTATTAATGCATGTTGTAAGAATGTGTAAGTGATGTGTAAGTTGTGTAAGTCAAATTTTGGAGTGTAGAACACTCCATCCTATAAGGAATTCGAATTTCACCTTGGAGGCCAAATTTGGAGGCTTGTGGGACAAGTTAAACTTGTCCCACACCTCTTAAAATCATCCACCAACCCATACCTATGGTTTAGGAGTCAAAATTAATCTTTTTAATTATATTTTGAAATGACTATGTGTAAGTCTTTATTGCACTTTACTTACAAATTTTTAATTCAGTCCTTGTTAAAGTATGGGTTAATTTTGAGTGTGTAAGTTGCTTGTCATCTCCATTTATTGTGATTATTGTGAGTTGACTTTCTCTTTTTGGGGTTGAGAAAGAATGATGTGGCATCCCACTTGGAATCCACATCATCCTCTCCCTCCCTCTCCTTTAAAATTTGAATTCTTCTCTTGTGGGAGGTTGTTGAAAACTTTGATTTTTCCTCCTTGGGTCGAATTTTATTGTTGTTGGAGCTTGGTTTGAGGAAGGAGTTGGAAATTATTTTGCATGCTTATACCTTGTTGTTTTGGGACTATCATTTTGAGCACTGAAGGAACTGTTATTTGGGAAAACAATCTCCATTATGGAGAGGTAGGATCTTATCCTTTTAATATGTTGTTTTCCCTTTTCTTGCATGAATGAAATGGTGATTGTGCTATGTATTCATGGCTGGTTGGGTAGATTGCTTAGGGAAAGGTGTAGGAGAAGACTATGGGGTCTTATATGGGGAGGGGCATAAGGGATTTACCAATGGCACTTATTCTATTGTGGAGGGAGTTTTGGTTTTGGGATCCACCTTGGAAAAGAAACTGCTTGCATTTCTTACTATTGGGGGGGCATAAGGGATAAACTTGGGGGGGGGGGGGCATAAGGAGGGGTTGGGAGATATAAGGTTTATAAGTTTGATATGTTTATTGGCGGTATGTATTTTGGTGGATGCCCAATTCCAAATTGGGAGGCATAAGGAGATTCCCCATAGTTCTTGCTCTTGATGGCTTGCTTGATCAAGCCCATGTGATGTGTGTATGATTTTTATTGCAGTTGTGAACTACTGTCCTTGTTTGGATTGTGCATTTTGTTGTTCTATGCATGTGAAAGGAATGTTGTTTGTTGTGAAAGAAGTATTGTTGCCATGTGTTGATGTTCATTCTCCATTTCAATATGGTTGGGCTCGGGGGCCAATGGGGAAAGATGGCTTCTCCTTTCCCATTGGATGTCTTGGTTGGGTGGAGAGCATTGCCTTTCCCCCTTCCTTGTTGTGATCAAATGAAAAGATGAAGAAATCAGCATGTTGCTATTTTGGAGCTTGGAGAAAATGCAGTTTTGAAAGTCCCATTTCCTTAATCAAATTTAATGTAACCTTCCCACTTTGAAGTGGATGAATGGTATTGTTATTTGTAATGAAAAGATACATTGCATTGGTGAAGGAAGGATTGAATCTCATTTGTGCAATGTAAGGAATTATTATTTCATACTCTGTTTTGGAAATAACGTGACAGAATGAGATCTACTTGTATTTTGTAAATTGAAATTTATGGAAAGGATGAAGTTGTAATGTGTTGTTTGAAATCAATGAAATAAATACATCCCTTTTTCAAATTTGTACTATTGTATTGCAAATTTAATTGTTGTTGTGTTTTAAAATCTCTGTTGAAAAAGGAAAATGCGTGTGGGAGTAAAAGACAACATTTTGTTCCTTGTATTTATTAAAATCTGAAATATCAAATGTTGCCTTATTGTTTTTGAATGAGAAGATGGATAAATTAATTGTTTAGACAAGATTTGATAAGCTTTCCATGTTTGGAAGTGGCAAATGGATTATTATAGTTGTTAATGAAAGAACTCTATTTTTTTATAAATCTAACATTTGAAAATAATCTAATAAATGTACAGTTCAGAATTACAACCTAAATTAATAAAGGAGACAATTTAATTTAGATGTATTAGGTCCTAATGAATCTAAATAGAACTCAACATTTAAGAAAAGCATTGTTAGAACTTTATTAAATCCAATTTTAATTTTTACAATCCAACTTCCTGTCAAAAGATGTAAAATATATCAATTGCAACTCAATCCACAAAATTGAACCTTCAAAATACTCTGAAACTTACCCAAGATCAATCCTCCATGTTCAATTGACATGTTGAGAAGGAGAAAACCAAAATTTGATCAAAATCTTACAAATTTGAAAGTTGCCAGTTTTGAATTTTAAACCCTGCAGATTGATTTCTCAAAATTGACCTTTAAAAATTCATCAAAATCCAAAATTGATGATTTTTATGCAAAGAGGACTCTTTGAGAGCTTTCCGGAAAGTCCTTGTTTGTCCAAAACTAACCTTTCTATCAAAAGTTATGGCCATTTGAAGTTTTACTTCAAAATGGCCATCCAAAAATTAATCTAACTATATTAAAATCAAAATTTGAACTTTGGAAAAATTTCCCCAAAAATTCCATGGCCCCACAACACTCTCAGCCAATCATGTGTCATGACATGGCACTTTGGAGGGATGAATCTTATTGAAACTTAACTTTTTTTTTAAAAAATTGACTTTGGGAAATTTTCCCAATTTTTCTCCGCAACCCGGTGGCCCGCAGCCAATCACGTGTTGACATGTGGCTTGGCGGGTGCGCGTAAAAGGAATTTTGAAAACTTAAAATTTTATCATTTTGTAGAAATTTCATCTTTTTCTCCATGACCCCATACCCCCACAACCAATGGGCTGATGACACGTGTCCTAACGGACGCACGGACCCACGTAAGTCATTTTGACTTTTTAAACTTTTTGGCTCAAATCACAACTTTCCCCGCCTCTCGCCGATCCGTGTCCAATCACAAGATGCCATGTGGCACTTTTTTAGCAAGGGTGGAGGTTTGGAGGAAAAATTCCCTTTGGAAAAATTTTGGGGTTTGGACTTTGGGAAAAATTCCCAATCTTTCCCCGCGACCAATAGGCGTTCGACACGTGGCACTAGGGCATCGGCGTGGTGCACGGACCTTTTTGTCCTCTTAGCACTTTTTGGTGATTGAGACTCAAAGTATCAACCTACTCCATCTAGCCCACTGATCCTTCTAGGCCAACTGGAGCACACCACGTGTCCCCTTTCGTCGGCCCCACGGGCGCGTACGGAGGCATTTTGCGCGCCTTGCGCCAAAGGAAGGGAAAATTTCACCCCAGAACTCCACCGGGCCATAACTTGAGTTTTATAAGGAGTTAGGAGGACTTATTTATATGGTTGGAAAGGTGAAGAAATTTCCTATCTAATGAGCATGATTTAGGAAATTTTTTATGATTCTAAGTGGGTGAAAAATCAAGTTGAACCCTGCAAGCTTGTTAGGACAAGAGATGAGAGGAATTTACTCTCCTAACCTAAGTGATGAATTTAATCCCTTGTATTGACCATGTGCTTGTTGTGAGATGTTATAGAACCATTTCTGCAAGTCAATCTTGATTGTTAACCCAAACCTAGTTTGTGATAACTATGATCTTGTAACCTTCGTTGCAAACACCCTTAACAAAAAAAAATTATTCCATAATTTTCCTAGCTAAACCTAGTTTGTTTCTTGGTCTCAAGTGGTAGTTTGAAGCGGGCATGGACACCATCTATTGAATATACTTGGTGCATCACCTTATTTTTCTTTTTTTTTTATCTTTGACTTTAAGCCCATAAACTGAGTAGATTAGAGTTATTTTCAAATGTTTTACCCTTGCATATTGATCTTAAATCAATTGCTCCAAGTCTCAAAGGAAGTCTGACCTTCTCTAGAGGTTCATCCCAAGGTGACAAGGTCCCACACCTTAGGGATGTTGTAACATTTCATGAGATCACTAAAAGATTCAATGGGTGCACAATCCGCATGTGACAATATAAGAGAGAGATGAGAAGATGAGGTGATGTTCTAGAGAGTGATAATAAATTGGAGAGATGCCACTAGACCTAATCAGATTGGAGAATAAAACTATGAGTGAGTTGGCCTAAATAGTAGTTTTGAGGGATATAGAAGAAGAGAGAGCTTCATAGTGTCATCATCAATTTTTGGAACAACAAATAAAAGGTGAAAAAAATATTAGGTGGCTTTAGTTGATGTTGATTCATATAGGGGGTTGGTTCCTCCTTGTAGGGTTAGTGCTATACTAAATATAGGGGTCAATGCTCTTTGTGGAGTTTATGACTCATTAAAACTAGGGGTTAGTTCTCTTTTTTGTGTTGGGGTTCAAATATTTAAATAAATGCTATAATAAATATTCCTTTTAGTGGGTTTTCTTCCCCTTAAGGGTTTCCCACTTATATATGGTGTTCATGTGTTCTCATTTTCTCTTTTATGGTTATGATTCTTAATGCATAAAAAATTAATGGTTAAACTAAATTGAATGGCTGATGAATGTAAACATTTAAAGTATTGAAAGTTGTATTTCTCACTGATTAACCTCTAGTGGTCATGCTTCTAAAAATTGGTATCAGAGTAGGTCCTATAAATTAATCTTAACAAGCTTGAGGCGATCCTTTGAAGAACATGTATGACTGTTCATCAAAGTGGTTCCTATACCAAAAAAGATCCTATGTTTGATGGGACACATTATGATTTTTTGAGCATCAAGATGAGAAATCATATTATGTCCTTGGGATATGATATATGAAAATAAATTGTAGATGGGTACACTATTCCTCAAACTCCTACAACAAATTCAACAAGTAAGAAGGCTAGTAATGATAATTCTAGAGTTATGAATTCTATCTTGTGTGGTTTGGAAACGTCATAGTTTGTTAATGGTGATGTAATGTAGTACAACTAAGGCTATGTGGGACAAGCTAAAGATCATTTATGAAGGTGACACTAAAGTGAAGTTGGAAAATATATAGACCTATAGGAATCAATTTGAAAGTTTGAAGATGAAATAAGAAGAAAGAATTTATGGATATCTTCTCAAAGTTGGTCAAGTTTTCAATACCATTAGAGGATTATGAGAGGATGCAAAAGAATATGTGGTGGTACAAAAGGTTATGAGATCTCTCACTCCTAAATTTGATCCTAAATTCTAAGCTATAAAATAAGCCAAGGATATGATTACTTTGTTGATGGATGAACTCCATGGTATTTAAATGCTTATGAGATAAGGACATGTGTGGATAAACCTTCCAAGAAGGAAGTTGGCTTAAAATTTGAAAATAAAAGATCGATGTTTATGATATTGAGAATGATGAATTGATAATTATTTTTGCTAGGAAGTTGAAAAAATGTTCAAGTAGGTATTAGGGTAAGTTACCTTTCAAGTGATTCGACTATGGTAAGATAGGGAATTTCGCAAACATGGGTCCTCACAAGCATCAAGAGCATGATGATGAAAAGTGATCCCATAGTTCTGATAAGAGTAAGAAGAATTTAATGAAGTTTGAAGACAAGAAGAAGTATACAAAAATATTTTACTCCAAGGAAGATTGTATCTCATTGAAGGTAAGTAGTGATGCTTATGATTCTAATTCTTAGCCTAATCATAAAGAGGTTGGAAACAAATTACTTTTTATGGACAAAGAATATATGAGATCTAATAATGAAGGTTCCGTATATGGAGGCTCATGTATCCATTTAGAAGAAGAAGAATCTGATCTTGAGACTGAGATGATGTGTATTCAAGAAGAATTGAAGCATGCAAATAATAAGAACAAGAAACTCAAGGCACAAGTCAAGGAGTATGAATAAAATATTTACGCTCTTGAGGGAAGTGTTGGAATGACATATATGAGTATGATAATATCACTAAACAAGTAGAGAATCAAATGGTTACTATAACTACAAGCCTAAAAGATAAGGATGAAGAGTGCATCATGTTTGGAAAGGAATTTTTCCCTCTAAGGGTATAATTAATTGAAGAAGCTCGCAAGGCAATATCATTTTAGAGATTTGAGAAGATATCCAATGATCTAGATGATCTCTTAGATAATTAGAATTCTGTAGGTGATATGATTGGTCTAGGGTTAAAGGAATAACAAAAGGGTAAAGAGATGATTCAAGAGGATGCTACTCAGAGTAAGGAGATTTGTGGCCCAATTTCTAAGGAAGATCAAAATGAGAAAAAATTCAAGACCTATGTAAAGTAAAGGTATGATAAAAAAACTAATGAATCAAGGTATGAGAATTCCTTTAATGGTTATTGTTATAGTTGTAATGATTTTGGACATAGGGTAAAAGAGTGTACATGATCATTCAAGTATAAGGACTAATGAAATCATGGAAGGAGTTTTAGTTTATATCAATCAAGAGGTAATAATGCAGTTGTGAGTTATAATCACAATCATGTTAGTCACATTGAATTTTTTTGTGTTCATGGTGCCTCAAGTCAAAACAAGAAGTTTTAGGATCCTAGAGTACAAGAGATCATATAAGGTAAAGCATGGGAACCAAGGATTAATCACGATAATCCATCTAAGCATAAGAAAAATGAAGGAAAAAGTTATGAGTATAAACATGTTGTTGAACAATGTAAGGTTGGAGAAGACAAGTCACAGGTGTTAAGGAGGTCTTGTAATCTTCTCAAGATGATATTTTATATCACTTTGGTTAGGTATGTCTCTAATAAGATTATTATAGGAATTTCATCAATTAGAAGAAGCATACACATAGGGGGATACTGAGTAGATGCAATGAAGATGTGTCTCAAATTACGTATCTATGTGCTATTTTGAGTTTAAAGATACAATTCATGGATCATACTTTAAGAGGGTATGAAGATTTTTAAACTATATGTGAGTTATTAAGATATGAGATACCTAATAAGAAGGTTTGACAATTCATGGTAGAAATTTTGATATCCATGATATGTATTTTTGAGATCTATATTGATTTGTATAAGCTGAGAAGTATTGCTAGAATCAGGAAAAGATGAGGTTAGGAAAACATGTGTTGAACTAATTTTTCTTTAGGTTTCCCTTTGAATATATTGAAAGGCAAAGAGTCCTGGGTGTGCTTGCATGCAATATTAAACATGAGAGATGTATGTTTAAACTTTGAGGTTTGATGAACTACTGGTATAGTCCTAAGGTATGTGATTTTAAGATTCATTGGAGGAAATAAATGTATAGTGCCAAGAAGGGATGATTATTGTTAATAAGGATGAGACACCTGAATAAGATTGTTGAAGACTCAAGATAAGTTATGAGAAGATTGTAGATATATGGCAAGATGATAAACAACTATAAGATGGTATGTGAAGATGATTGAGAGTTGTAAGTTTAGTTATATAGGTATGTTGAAGACTTGGTTAAGATGATTTAGGGTTATGTTTTTTTTCCTAATCTGATTCATGGAGTCACGTTGCTAAGAGATGAGTTTCAAGAAATTTTATAGAAGGACCTGTGTATGAAGGATAGTTAAGAAGACTTAAAGATACTTCAAAACCTAGAAGTTGTATGATAAAGATATGTGAAGACATAGAGGATTATGAAGACCTAAATAAATACATTAGAGTTTGTTTGAAGGGTATAATTAGGAATTTGAAGTTTGTTAAGAATATGCTGAGTATTTTTTTGGTGGTTTCTGTTGTGTATTTGCTATGTTTTGGATGTGGTTTCACTGTGGGTTTTCTCAAATTTTGCTAAAGTCCTATTTTTTTCTTTGGAACTAAGTTAGAAGCTTGGTTAGAGTATTATGAGATTGTTCTATGCACTGTAGGATCATGAAATTAGGATTATTAAAGACTTGAGAATATTTTTACAAAGAATGATTTTCTTGTTCTATTCATGAAAATATGTTGCAAGTAGAGTGCTTCAAGAAGGTATGTTTGTGTCTTGATTTCCTCAGTATCATTCATGAGGTTATGTCACAGTTATGGAGTCATCACGAAGGTTTAAAATGTCTTGAAAGTACTGTTACAATGATAAAATTTGTAAGGATAACTGAGGTAGAAAAATGAAGAAATATGATTACAAGGTATGCAATTGATGTTTTGATCAGTCCATGTTCCATTGTGAGAGCTCCTAAGTGTATTTAGGATTGTAATTTTTTTTGACAGTTTGAAGAGTGAAAAATGCATATTTGGGAATTGGACTATGTTGTGTGACCTTATTTAGGTTTGAGAGATAGATATTGGTCTTAAGGGGATGCTGAGAAGTTAGTAAGTTCATATAAGAAGGTATGAAGTATCAAAAAGGTATGCACATGTGCTTGAGCTGGGGGGAGTTTTGGTCCTAGGTGATGGTTAAAGTATGAAAATGGTTTGTTATTTATTCTTTAAATTAGTCGCAGTTGGTATCTAGCAGTCATGATAGTGGTGTTAAAGACTCATGGGGATTCATTAAGGTTTATTCTCAACCCATAAAGATAAGGAATGATGTTGCATATAGTGTTTTGGGTAAGTAGAGGTGTTCATTGTTTTTATAAATTTGTATCATATAAAGAATATTTGTGTTGGTATATATTTGTTTTAAGATGTCAATAAGTCAAGGGGAGTTATGAAGATCTATTTCGAGCTCCATGAGCATAATATGATGTCAAGAATCCCAGATAATCTTGAATATTAGTTTGAAGGTTGAATATGCCAATACAACATGAGAAATGTCATTGGTAAGGTAAGTTATGTGATTACTATTCCTAACAGTTGTTTTTTGTGCATTGGTATCAATTGTGTCTTGATAAGTGCATGGTCAAGGTCTAAGTCAAAGTTTGAAGATATGAATTTTCTAAGGGGGAGTTATGTTTCTCTAAGAGTCAAAATCAGAGTTAAAGATGAAGAATGGAATTTATTATTTTTGGTTGATGTTTCCAACCAAAAGTTGAGCCTAATGTGATAATAAATGAAGAAGTTGTAGGTATGATATATTTCATTAATGTCAAAATGGGGAGAATACGTTGATGTCTTGTGAGTACCTTAAGGGAGAATGAGATATTTGTGTTTTCCATCAATGAAAAAAGAGGAGATTATTGGCATCGTGTTCTCATTGATTTCTGAAGTAGAATTGATGTCAAAATAGGTAAGGGACATGAATGTTGACTGGTATTTTCCTTCATTATTGATATGCCGTGTTGAGATGACATGATGTATTGAAGTGTCTTGGGCAGGTATAATGATTTGTAAAGGTATTATAGTGTTGTGATAATGTTAGAGTGATGTCATGAAATGTTTCAAAGGATATTATAGGTTTACATGTGTGAAAAAGACATGAGGAGGTTAGTATGGAAGGTGCAAGAGATTTTTGGTTGTGAGGCCTAGTCAACATTGATGTAGGAGGAAGGTATGTCATGGTGGTTATTTGGTATGTAGAAACTAGTTGAGTATGGAGAGAATGATAATGAGGTATAGAATGCATGAGAAGAGGTATGCATGTCATTAGGAAAAAGAAGACCAAGGTATAAAAGAGCCATTTGAAGAAAACAAAGTGTTGTTTTTCATTTTTGTGTCTCATACAGAATGCTTTAAAGTATGTCTGAAGTCTATTAAAATGCTTTAAAATTTATCCAAAGTTTGTGGTTTGTCATAGTATCAGATTTTTTTTTTTGGAAAACTAATGTAATACATCATCTAGAGTCTTCCCCAAGTGTCTTGAAGTTTTTCCAAAGTTATTTCGATGTGATTTGGAGTTTAAAATGAATGCTTCAGAGTCTGTTCAAAGTCTGTTTGAATGCTTCAAAGTCTATTTAAAGAATGTGGTTTGCTGTGATATAGGACCTGCGGTGTGGGATGAATATTTTAATGTATTTATGTGTTGTTGGTTTAATTTTTGTGATCATATTTGGCTGACCTTTAAAGGATTTGAAAGAAGATTTGTGTTTTTCTTGTTGTTGGGAGACAATCTCTATTGTTGGTAATAAAATGTTCATATGTGTCTGGAAGGCCTGAGGTGATGGTGTCTAAAGTATAAGGTGATGACATTAAGTGTGACGCCTACTAAAACAACCACTTGAGACCCTATGAAGAGAACAACCTAGGTTTAGTTAGAAAAATCATGGAATAATTTTTTTAAAAGTGTTAACGACCATAGTCTCAAGGACCATTAAATTCAACTGATAACTTTTCCCATTATAATAATTACTAATTCCACAATATAAAGAAACAAAGTGTAATAAGTCTACACCTAGCTCAAAACTCCTTAGGGATTAATTTAATCACTGACTATATTGACATTTTAGCTAAATATTCTCTAATTAAAAATTTTAGGGTTAAGGGACCAAAACAATTAAATACCCAAGGTATTTAATTCCACAAGATCTAAGCCAAGAGCAAGGTTTAATTACAGTGGGGAAAGGAAAACATATTTAAAATCATCAATAGTAAAGTCTTACTTACCCACTCCCAAAACTTAGGTTAAGAGTGTCTACAGCCAGGTTACAAGACAACAGTTGTCACTAACAGGTTCTAGAAAAATTCTAGTTTACTAGAACATACTTTTCCCTTATTAACAATTATTAGAGGTCATAAGGTCCAAAATCTAGGGTTAGAAGTTTTCAATTAGGTTCAGAGGGTAATTTATCACCATACCCACTCTCTAACAGGCTCATAGTTTCAACTTGAATTTTCCCACACTTAACACATTCAAAATTTCCCTAAATCATTCCCATTGGATAGGAAATTTCCTCACCTTTCCATTGATATAAATAAGTCCTCATAACTCCTCATAAAACTCAAGTTATGGGTCGGTGGGCCTTGGGGTGAAAAATTTTCCCCCAAGAGCGGGCCTGCGGGCCTAGGGATGAAAATTTTCCCAAAAATGGCAGGTTGGCGGATTGCGGGAGACTTTTGAAATTTTCTTCCTACATGAGGGTAAAAATCCAACTTGCGTCGTGCCCCCGCATGGTCCACTAGGGACACGTGGCGCCCAACAAGCCAAAGTGGTGGAGAGAAATTAGGGAAGGGTGGGGTAGCAAAGGTTTTTTGGGAGAATTCACCTAGGAGGGGGAAAGGGGTAAAAAGCATGCATGGGCCCGTGCATCCACAGAGGGGATTTTTCCAAAGCTAGGGGCGGGAGTGTGGGGCCGTGGGGATTTTTATTAAAAATTTCCAAAAACAAAAACTTTCTAAAATGACCAAGTTTGCGAGGGTTCCACCCCTCCGCCATGCTACGTGGCAGCCTCTGATTGGCTGCGGGCCAGCGGGGAATTTTAAAAAAATTTTTTCTAAGTTTCAAAAGGGAAAATTTTGGGCCGTGGGCCCACCAGGGAAAATTTTCCCAAAATTTTCTGCCCAGGGAAGGAAAACTTCAAAGGGCCATAACTTTTGAGAGAAATCTCAATTTTGGCAAAACGAGGACTTTCTGGAAATATCTCAACGCCCTCTTTGCACAGGAATCATAAATTTTAGATTTTGATAAAGTTTAAGGGGTCAATTTTAAGAAAACGTTCTTTGGGATTTTAAAAAGCAATTTGGTAAATTTTAACTTATAAAATTTTGTTCAATTTGATCTCCTCCTTCGCTCATCATGCCAAACAGACACGGAGGATTATTCTGAGAAGGATTTAGGATGTTTTAGGAAGGTAAATTTTCTTAATTGATTTCCAATTTGAATTTTTCCAACAATTGACAGAAAAAGACTGCAAAATTTGCCTTTGTTCAATTGAAAGGTTTCTTAAAGATTTCTTAAGAGTTTTTTATTCTGTTTGGGGTCATTTTGGTCATACTAAGTTCAATTTAATATTGCATTTGTCTTTTATCTATTTGCAAGGTTATTTGAACATTTGATTAAGGGATTTTACAAAGTATACAGTGAATTAAAAGAACTTATACATTTCCAGAAAATAGAGATTAAACTATCTCTTTTGCCATGTAATAAAACATTGAATTCATTCCATGCTAGCCTTAAATGTTTTTTCTTATTCAATCAAACATTAAAATAAGAATGCAGTTTTCTATCCTTTCCAAAATCATACATTTTAAACAAGGCAGAATAATACCATTTAATCTCATGTGTTTCTTTCTTCTTCCACTTTCCAAAAAGGGATTCCAATCACAATTTGATGTTCCAATTCAAAACAACAATGCATATGAAGAAAGGTATTGCAATCCTTTATTGACTTCAATTATACAAATTTACATCTTTCAATGTTTGAATGCAAATAATAGATTTCTATTTCTTTCTTTCCAATAAACAAAACAGAGTATAAATATCTTTCACATTTTGAATATACAACTTTCATAACCAATTACATACATCTTTTCTTCACAAAATACATTACAATTTCATCCACTTCAAAGTGGGAAAGGTTACAATAAAATATATTTCACAAGGGACTGTCAAACTAAATTTTCCTTTGCTCCAGAATAGCAACATGCAAGTTCCCTTTTCTTCCAATTTGATCACAAACAAAAGTGGGGAAAAGGCAACGCTCTCCACCCAACCAAGACATCCACTGAAAGGAGAAGCCATCCTTCATCATTGGCCCTTGAGCCCCAAACCACAATGCAATAGAAGGTGTGATCCAACTCATGGAAACAAAATACTTCCACAAAAACATACACACAATATTATTTCAACATGGACATCTCAATTTAGAAACACAGTTCAACACAAGACAACAGTTTACAACTACATTTGAAAAAATTCAAACAGAACTCAGGCTTTATCATGCAAGCCAAAGGAGCAAGGACTATGGGGGAAGATACTTATGCCTCCCAATGGGAATTGGGCATCCACCTGTAACAAACCACCAAAATAATTCATCACACATATCCTTATGCCCCCTCAATCCGTTATGCCCCCCCCACAAAGTAAGAAATGCAAGCTATTTCTTTTCCATGGTGGATCCCAAACCCAAACTCCCTCCACTATAATTCTGATTCCACTGAGCATTCACCTTATGCCCCCCACATGAATTCCCCATAGCCTCCTCCTACACCATTCCTATGACAGTCTACCCATAGCCAATAAACACACAAAACATGCTAAAACATTCACACAATACCAGCACATTCATAAAGGAAAAGAGTATTTCAAGAGCCAAGCTCTTACCTCTCCATGATGGAGTTTTCTAAGTTCCAAAACAGTAGTCTCTATCCCAATGCAATCACTCCAAATAGCCAAGCACAAACATGAACAAGTCTTCCCAAAATTCCTCCAAAGCAAGAGCTCCAATCAACAAGAATATTTGCCCCAAGGAAGCATTCCAAAGTTTCAACAACCCAAAACAAGGCAAAGAGTTCAAATTTTATAGAAGAGGGAAGATGAGAGGATGATGTGGATCCATGTAGGATGCCACATCACACATCCTCAACTCCAACAAAAAATTCAAAATTTCATTCTCCAAAGCACAATAAAGAGGTGGGTGAAAATATGACAATTTACTTGCACACTCCAAAAAGCCCACACCCCAAAGGACTGAATTAAATAAACTGTAAGAAGAGTGCCATAAAAACATGCAACATGATTTATAAAAATGTATTAAAAAGGGCTAAAATCAACCCTCCAACCATAGGTATGGTTGGTAAATATCTTTAAGAGGTATGGGACAAGTTTTACTTGTCTCACAAGCCTCCAAAAATAGCCCCCAAGGAGAAATTCGAATTTCCAAGGAGGTGGAGTGTTTCATACTCCAAAATCTGACTTACACAACTCTTACACATACTTACACATCTCGTACATATTTAATACAAAAGCCAACAACTTCTATACTTACTTTCTCATATCCCAATTTGATTTATTTATTTTTAAATTGTTTTTTAACAATATGATTACTCACATTAATTCTCCACAATTAAAAAAATAAGAGAAAGGGACACATCACTAATAAAATAAATACAAACAATAATAAAAAGGAACCACATTAACAAATACAAAAAACCCATGGTCACATCTAAAGGTGATCCCCCCCATGGGAATCCCTAACAAAATACAACACACACACACAAAAAAACATGTTGCCATGGTGACCTTGTTGAATTCATCTAGAATTCCAATGTGGTTGGTCTCCAATCCCCCCAATGTTTGTTATGATATTTTAAACCTGCAAAACACAAATACCTCCTTTGGCCTCATGGCCATATCAGAACATCCAACATGATATAAATAAAATCACAAAATCATCTATGCATATGAATCACAACAACATCAAGGCAATCGACAATATCACTTACAATTTATATCTACAACTATATCCTCATCATATAATGTCCATTTTCTAGGTCTACTCACAATATCCAAACTCACATGTCTGAACAACATTCAAAATATCTCCATGTCAAATAGTATACCAACATCAATGTATAAGGTGTCTCTAATAATCATCATACATCATATATAATCAAAGTCAGCAATAATCCATTGTCTCACATCTAACATCATACTAAATCAAAACTATAAAAATGTCCATCATATAGTCTACAGTGTCATGATCAGTATCAAAAGATGTCAAAGGGAAGTTGGCACTACATTAAGGTCATGAGCAGCTGTATACATGTTTTTGTTGTATTATTGTGTGCTTTGATGATGATCGAGCTTCATGTTTGAAGACTTGTTTTGGAGTAGCTTTGGGCAGCTTCATGTGACCTAGTTTTGGATGTGTTATTGGGATTCTAAAGTCCAAGTGATGGCGTTGTGAGTAGTTGAAGATGATCTTGAGGTCATGATATTTTTATCCATATGTCATTTGTGCATGGTTGAGATGATTGTTTCTATTTTAAGCTTCATCTTCAAGGACTGGTTTTGTAGGTCATAGACATAGTGAGGATGTTTTCTCCTAAAGGTGTTATCATTGCATGAAAGGATGGATACAAAGGTGTAGAAGTTTGCAGAGGGTTTCTAGTGTTATTAGAAATAATTTATAAGTGGTCCTTGAGTTTTGGTGAAGGTCTTATTAGGTCAAGTGATCTAGTTTTGGTGAGAAGACAGTTTGAGTCAATTAGGCCTAATTGTGTCCTAATGGAGGATTTAAGTTTATGGATGTTATTTATAACCTAAGTGGTATTTTGTATGATTTCCTCGTGATGTTCTAAAGTTATTTTATGATATTTTTCCTATTATGTCTGAGCTAGGTGTGTTATAATCATGATTCAAGTATATAAGCATTTTATAAGGCTCATTTGAATAAGTGGCGAGAGAGGGAAACAATGAGAGCTAGATGGGGGGTCCTAGATGTGAAAGAGGTCTGCGTGACCATGAAGAGAGGGTTGAGAAGATGAGGTGATGTTATAGAGTGATAAAATATTTTTGAAAGGAACAATAACCATATTGTACCAAGCCAAGAACACAGATGCTAATCAAACACCACGATCAATAAGATGAAAGCAATTCACCAGAATAACTTTACATAAAACCTTTGCAAACAAATGAGAAATAATATCATATATTATTATGGAACTCAATGCAATACAATGAGAATGGGATTTGCTTATATATGAAAGGAATAACAATCTAAGAACCAGTTAAGGTCGTAGATCAAGCCATAAATCATGGAAAGAACTAGTCATCAAAGAACTAGTCAAGTCCATAGATTTATGAGAGAACTAGACATCAAGGATCTAGTCAATACCATAGATCTAGGAAAGAACTAGTCAATACCATAGATCAAGGAAAGAACTATACCTAACAACTAGATAATATCTCCTAATATCTAAATAAATAAAAAGAAATATCCACACACATAATGGGTGAGGATAAATACAATAAAGGTAAATAATGTACCTAGGTGAACATGAGCTAAGGTAAATACCTACTCTAATAGTTTTAGAGATAGGTCATTGGACCTAATGAACTTGGAGAAGAAGACCATGAGTGAGCTGGCCTAAAGAGACATTTTGAGGGAGATAAAAGAGGAGAGAGCTTCATAATGTCATCATCAATTGTTATAGAAAAAAATAAGAGGTGACAAACACATCATGTGGATTTAGTTTATGCTAAGTCATCTAGGGGGTTGGTGCCTCCTTGTAGGGTTGGTAATTGGAGAAGAAGACCTGAGTGAGCTGGCCTAAGAGAGACATTTTGAGGGAGATAAAAGAGGAGAGCTTCATAATGTCATCATCAATTGTTATAGAAAAAAATAAGAGTGACAAACACATCATGTGGATTTAGTTTATGCTAAGTCATCTAGGGGGTTGGTGCCTCCTTGTAGGGTTGGTAATCTACTCAATCTAGGGGTCGACGATGTAGGGTAAGTTCTTTACTAAATATAGGGGTTGGTGCCTCACTAAACTTAGGTACTCAGTTAAATTTGAATAAATACTATAATAAAGATTTGTTTCAGTGGGTTTTATTCCCCTTGAGGGTTTCCCACTTATATATGGTGTTCATGTGTTCTCATTTTTCTCTTCTATGGTTATGTTTCTTATTGCATACACACTTAATGGTTAAGCTGAATTGAATGGTTGATGAATGTCAATATTTAAAGTTATTGAAATTTGTATTTCACACTAATTCTTCCCCCCTCTTAGTGGTTGTTCTTCTAATAGAATAGGATCCTTATAATGTCTTGGATGATATCAAAATGTGATTTAGAGTCAATCATATAAGGTTTTTATCCCAAATAACCATTTCATGCTCCCAGGGTAGAAAGGGCACTCCCAATGTCCTAAAATGGAGTTGGTGGATGACATCAACATTCTAAAAAGGATTCAATGCAGTTTTTCACACTTAGTGTTCCCTTTGATTTTCCCTAAGGTATAAAGGAGACATGGGGGAAATCAACGTGATCTCCCCATCATTTCATAATGTTTTTTCACTTAAAACACAACTTGGTGTACACACAAAAATTTAGTATTGCTACCCTTGTTTTCCTACATGTGCATCTTTCACCATGGTCCTAGGCCCATTTTAATTTAATTCATTTGTTTTATTTAAATTCCCATCTATTGGCCTAACACTTTTAATTCATAATTAATTTTCATTAACAACCTTAATTTTCATTAGCTAATTATCTTTAATAAGCTTCCTTTTAGGATGCTTTTATACCTAACCACCTAAATCCAAATCCCTATGATTTTTATAGATTTTATCTAACTCATATTTATCTTCTACCTACTCATAACACTTCCCTAGGAAACCCTTACCCGCCTATATGCTTTAAAGCACTTATCCCAATCCCTAAAATCCATATATCTCAAATAAATAAATCATTCACCACTCTAAGGAATAGTTGCCCACAGTCGGCGGTGACCCAGTTAGGTCACCATCAACTGTATAAGACTGATTTCACCCCCCTTCTAGAAATAGACACAGCCCAAGATTTCTTACACCGTGCAAACTCATATTCAAATTAGAGCATCCTTGTAGATGTGTCAACCCTCTTAGAGTCCACTGAAGTTTGTCTTTCATCACTTATAGAGACTTGTAGACACCAAATTCATGTCTTACGACCCCTTGTGACCCGCATCCCATTTCGCAACCTAACCTCATTACCTAAACCTTACACAATTATTTATTAATTACCTTGTAATTGATAAATCCACCATCACCTTACCTACCACCTCATTTTTCCACCTCATCATGACCTAGCCCTAACCCTAAACTAACCTGATTAAGACCTATGACTTGGTCTAGACTCACATCCATAACTAATGCCTCCTTACTCGCACCCAAAACCGACCTTCTAGCCACTTGACCAAGCCCGCAACTGATCTCTTGGGAGAAAAGCAGGGAAGGTGGGCTATTTTACTAAAAATAGCCTACTTTTTCCTTACCGATGCCGGTTCCTACTCGACCGCCGTCGGTTACGTAACTGCCATCGGCTCCCTGTAAATGGCCTCCCCAAACCAAAAACAAAGGATCGGAATTTCATTTTTGGGGATCAGGTCGAATGATTTTTGAATCAACAGAGATCATTGGGAGTGAAAAAGAGAGTCCAGATCTTCACTTGACCGAGCAGAGATGAGTGGAAATACCAGAAGTGTTTACAACAAAGGAGATCAGCTTGCATCTTCGTCAAAACCAGTAAGTCACATCTTGCATGTCCTCTGTTATAACATTTCTTATGCCTTTTGAATTACAGTCCTCATAAATCCATCCCTGAATCCACTACCCAGCATGCATATTACCTCTAACTATCATTCATCTACCTCTCATCACCTTATTTCCTAATACCACCTATATACAGCCTTACAAACAACACAACTATCCCACAAAGCAACTAACCTACAGATCCTAGAACCCACCGGTATCGGTTATCAGTAACCGGCATCGGTTCCTTCGATCAAAACCAGAAAACCAGCCTTTCCCCTACCCAGTTCAACGAAGCAACTTAATTGATATTTTACAGTCTTTTGTGTTAATTCATATTAGCAGGGAAACTGACCACCTTCGAAAGGAAGTTTTATATTTCCTGGGCCCAAGGCAGTTTCCTCATTTATTGTCTAATCAAAATCTTGTGGTCTTGTGTTCTTATTTGCAGGTAGTCCTTCCAAGACAAAAAGGAGTTCTTCGCAATCAGCCTGATCTTTCTCTACGGTACGCGCACACCATCTCGACATTCTACAGGTATTCCTCCTAGCCCCTAACCTTATCTGTTTCTAAAAGGAACGAATCATTCCGCGGGAAACATTACGGTACAATTCAAGCCTGAAGACTGTCATTCTCCAGAGGATAGACAAATCCTATGGGAACGTTTGAGTACGCCATATTCTACTCAAATGCAAATGACCGATCCTGAGAACTCCACCATATACCCGAAGTGTTTACAGAAGATTAAAATGCCCATGTTCTCACCTTCACCCCCCTCACCTCTACCAAATGCCTCGTCCACTTCTATTAACTTAGCCAAATCTTCCCCTACGCTTGGGACCTTACCCATACCCAGTCTAACACACCAACCTAAGCGACTAGATTTTTCCAAGAATAAAGCCGCCCCGCCACCTAGGAGACACACTCAACCCGTGCCTCTATCACAATCAAAACCATCATCGTCATACCTACCTTCCATATTAGGACCTCATCCTTCCACCTTGCAGCAATATATCATACCTCCTGCGTTTTCTTCAAAACGATCTATGCCTTCTGCACCCATACAGGGATCAAAGGGTATATCAACATTATCACCCCATGTATCCTATCCACCCATCAACCCTAAACAAACTCCATCATCAAAGGATTTATTTTCTGTCACTCCCCTTTCTCTGTGGTTGTTTCCCACTACCATGTCATCTGTAGCCTCATCATCTAACCAGCCGAACGTAGCTCCTGCACCAAAGAAACCATGTTTAGCGAAAAACACATATCAACACCCCTCGGTTAAACCACCACCCATACGAACTAACCACGCCCAAATATTACCAAAACCCGTGCAATCAATACCCTCATCCTCTTCTGATTTTGACCCACTCAAAGGAACTTACGCCAAAATCCTTGCTATGTTAGTAGAGAATGCGACCATTTCCCTACCCCCACTTAGACCTTATGACCCGTCTAAACCTCGCCCTATAGGTTACGATGAGTCTAAGATCTGCGCTTATCACCACACACCAGGACATGATGTGGAGGGATGCAAAGCTTTAAAAACCATCCTTCGTCAGTCACCTCTCCCAGATAGAAAGGTTAAGAAAGACAACTTACGAAGGGAGAGACCTTTAGTTTCCATTCCCTCTCCTATACCATCTGTCCCCGCCTCACCAAGATCTATCATTATTACAACCCCACCTCTTGAAGACCATGATTTATCCCAATCATCTTCTTCATCTCCGGTCTACGAGATTAATATGATTAGTGTTGCTACTTGAGCGCAGAAAAACAATGAGAAAGCGAAAGTAAGCACACCTGCGTCCTCTCCTTCTCCGTCCAACATCCTGATTGCACCACCACCCAAAGTGGTTATTCATGGACCTGCTTACCCCGTCTCTAATGGAGCCGCCCATCGAGCCATGATCAAACAGCTTCACCAATCACCCGTCAAAATGACACTATATGATCTCATTCAGACTTCTGAATCTCATCGACAAGCTCTCGTTAAAATTCTTCAGGGGATCGAGGTCTTACCTAATGAAGCCCTACCTGTTGCCTCCATTCTAACACCCAATCACATTGCCTCTCTCACCAAACAACCCACCACCCCAACCACTTCTGTCTCTGTACCACAAGCTACTGCAGTCAGTTTCTCTGAAGATGAAATTGTCGATTTTGGTACAGAAGATCCTGACCCTGCCCTGTTCATCTCAGCTTACGTCTGGGACATTCGTGTACGTCGTGTTATGATTGACGGGGGTGCTAGCCTAAACATCATCTCTTCAAAATATTTTCAACAAATGAATATCCCTTCTAGCTACATGTGTGCCAACCCCATCATGTTGCGGTCATTCAATGATGCTATTACCTCTACCTTAGGCACCGTGATCCTCAACATTCAGGTAGGACCACGTACTTTACCCGAACTCTTCTATGTCCTTGAGGGAGAGTTCCAATATAATATATTGCTGGGTCGTCCTTGGATCCGGGCCATGGGATGCGTTCCCTCAACCTTACATAGATGCTTAAAATTTGAGTACGAGGGGAAGTCCTACACCGTAAAAGCTGATCCTTCCCCCTTTAAAACCTGCAATATGTTATACCGCCCAAATGATGTGCTGGTACCAATCAAGAAACCTGTTCATTCAACCCAACCATCTTCTTCAACTATGCCTCAACCATGTACCTCAATCGCACCTACGCCTTCAACTAATGAAACCACCGTCGCAAAAACCACTTCCCTTCCCGCAGCTAACATCCCAACCGCAGACCCCTTAGTAGATGTTTTTCAGCGCCTTACGCTGGGGGAGTATCGCCTATATAACGTTAGTTCTTTCCATACCCCACAGGAGTATGGACAGGTACATGCCCATCCTAACTATGACCGTTGTGTGGGGGAGGTAATCTCTTACGGACCACCCCATTGCCGCACCAACCTAACGTATGGGGTGTTGACGCATCCTCCATTACCCCTGAACCTCCTCTTGGTGTGGTTCCCTTTCAATCCGATTTTTAGTACCTGACAAATCGTCGCTTCGCCCTCACCTTCTTGACTCGCTGTGCTTGGAAAGGCTTTGGTTTTGGTCTTTATGAACAAGGCTGACATACGCTCATCCCCATCACCACACGCAAACATAATGATCGCAGTGGTCTCGGTTTTCCTGAAACACCTACACAAGAGACACCTCGTGTCAGTTGTCTTCTAGAAGAAGACGATGTCACCCCTATCAAACCATCATCACCCACAGAATCTATAGACCCTGAATCTATCCCTCCTAACTTTTTTTTTTCATAAATGCTATCTTCATAGGTCCTCTCACTTATCAACGCGATAATGAGGACCCATCTTCTCTTCCCCTTCTGTATCCAGACATGATCGAAGAGGATTCACCTTTGATTAATGTTGTTGAGTGTCAGGATGATGACTCCATCCTCACTTACCTTGGCGCGGATGACTCTTATATTCAACGAGCCTTACCATCGGAAACCTAAACCATGCTGAATGAATCTACTATAGAAATCAATATCCACATGGAGGAGGATCCTCACATTGTGAAGATCAGACAATCCCTTAATGCATCAGAACAAGTCGCCTTTACTACTTTCCTCCGTGCTCGCAACCAAGCTTTCACTTGGTCCTACGCTGACATGCCAGGAATTGATCCTGACATTGCTGTCCATAACATTACACTGAAACCTGATTCCAATCCAATTAAACAGAAATTGAGAAAAATGCATCCACGCATTGCCCTCTTGGTCAAAGAGGAGCTCCAACGACTTCTTTCTGTTTCCTTCATCTTGCCTATTGACTATCCTCAATGGATTTCTAACATCGTACCTGTCACTAAAGCGATGGGGGGACTTCGGATATGCACGGATTTCCGGGATCTTAACCTCGCTTGCCCTAAGGATGACTTCCCCCTACCTAGCATTGACCAACTTGTTGATCTCACTGCAGGCCATGAGATGCTCTCTCTCATGGATGGCTTTTCAGGATACAACCAAATTTTGGTTGCCCCTGCCGATCAACACAAAACTGCCTTCATAACTCCTTGGGGAACCTTCTGTTACCGTGTAATGCCATTCGGCCTTAAGAATGCTGGTGCCACCTATCAACGGGCTATGACCTACATTTTTCATGACATTATGCACACTATCCTTGAAGATTACGTCGACGATCTTCTTGGCAAGTCTAAACATCGTAGTGAACATCTCGATGTTTTAACCATTATTTTTGACCGCCTACTACAATATTCTGTCTGTCTTCAACCAAAGAAATGTGTCTTTGGTGTCCTTTCGGGAAAGCTTCTTGGTTTTATCGTCTCTTTGCGTGGCATCGAGGTCGATCCATCTAAAGTCAAAGCTATCATAGAAATGCCCCCACCTACTAATCTCAAACAATTGCGTAGCTTACAAGGTAAGTTACAATCTATCCGACGTTTCATCTCCCAACTCTCAGATTGATGTCAACCTTTCCATCACCTCCTTAAAAAGGACATTGATTTTCAATGGAGTGAAGAGTGCCACCAAGCCTTTGAAGCTCTCAAAACTTATCTCTTGCAGCCACCCGTGCTTATCCCACCTCAAGACGACCGCCCTTTCTACCTTTACCTTTCCGCCACTGACCACGCTGTAGGGGCCATGCTTGCACATTGTGACTCTGAAAATCAAGAACAAGCCATTTATTATATAAGTCATACTTTGGTGGATTATGAGACTAGGTATACACATGTAGAAAAGTTGTGCCTAGCCCTATCATTCGTGGTTACCAAGCTCTGACACTACCTTCTAAATCACAAAACTTTCGTCATCACCAACACAGACCCCATCCATTACATGTATGCCAAACCTCATCTAAACCAACGCATCGCCCGATGGCTCATGCTCCTCGCCGACCTCGACCTTGAGTTCATCCACCAGAAATCAATCAAAGGACAAACCATCGCAGACCAACTTGCAGAAGCCCCTTTACCTGGGGAACAATTTACCAATTTTATATTCCCCGATGAACTCATCGCCACTCTTTCACTCGGGGAAGATTCGTATCAAATGACCCTCTTCTTCGATGGATCTAAATGCCAACGCGGTGGAGGAGCTGGCATTGTTCTCGTTCCTCTTGATGCCAAGCCTATGTCTCTTTCATTCTGACTCGATTTCCCTTGCACTAATAATACAGCGGAATACGAGGCCCTTGTTCTGGGTCTCCAGGTTGCGCTGCACTTAGGTATCAAATCTATCAATATTTTTGGCGACTCTCAATTGGTAGTCAATCAAGTTGTGGGTATCTACCAATGCAAAAATGAGGAACTTCAAAAATACAAACACTACGTGGATTCGCTTCTAGCCTTATTTACTCACTATTCTATCCAAACCATTCCACGCTCTACTAACAAATTTACGGATACTATGGCTTGCTTAGCCTCGTAAATTCCAGCCTCATCAACTGACTCTGACATTTTTGTCTTGGTCCAACAACTCTTTGCCCCATCTTATTCAGCCCCGATTATTTGTACGATAAATACTGTGTCTGCTAACTCGCAGGATACCTGGTATCACAAATTCCATGACTACCTTACAACCTCTGTTCTCCCTTCTGACCTTACTAGTACTGGTAAACGTGCTTTTCTTAAACGCATTTCTCGTTATGTAGTTATGGGGGGACTCCTTTATAAACGTGGCTTTGATGGCATCCTCCTTCGATGTCTCACCAGTGCGGAGATCACCCATACCATCCAACAAGTCCATGACGGTATTTATGGTGGACATTTTAGTGGCCTTGCCGTGGCCAAACGAATCCTTCACCTTGGTTATTATTGGCCTACTCTCAATAACGACTGCTATGAATATGTTAAGTGTTGTGTTATGTGTCAACAACATGCCAACCTTCAACATACTCCTAGCCACCCGCTCCAGGTCGCTCGAGATCTTTGGCCCTTCTCACAATGGGGTTTAGACCTTATTGGTGAGATTCACCCGTCCTCTTCACAACGTCACCGATGGATTATCACAGCAACCAAATATTACACAAAATGGGTGGAGGATATTCCACTCATTTCAACTAAAAAGGAAAAAATTGTCAAATTCATTAACCATCACATTATCTGTCGTTTTGGTATTCCTCATCACCTAATAACAGATAATGGTAAATCTTTTAAAAACAAGTTGTTACAAGACCTTTGTGACAACTTTGGTATCAAACTTAGTTTCTCATCGCCTTACTATCCGTAGGCCAATGGTCAGGCTGAATCTTCTAATAAAACACTAACCAAAATCCTCATGAAAGTTGTCAATGAATCTGGAAGAAATTGGCACGATCACATTCCCTTTTCCCTTTGGGCTTATCATACTAGCATTCGTACCTCTACTAATGCCACACCTTTTTCTTTGGTATATGGTACCGAGGCTATTTTGCCTCTCGAAATACAAATACCCTCCCTTAGAATATCTCTTCAGGATATTCTCACCAACGATGATTTCCGCCAAGAGCGGTTAGCCCAATTGGAGCTTCTTGACGAACGTCATCTTACAGCTCTTGATCACCTTCAAATCTATCAAAAACGCATCAAACGTGCTTATGATAAGTGACTTCATGAGCGTACCTTTAAGGTTGGTGATCTTGTCCTCAAAGAGAATCAACATGTCACCAAACTAGAAAAGAGCAAACGTGGAAAATTTGCTCCCAATTGGATTGGGCCTTACATAATCACTCACACCTATGGATCATGCGCTTATCGTTTAGCTTCGCTTAATGGTAAGCCTGAGCCTGAACCCCTTAATGCCTTGCATCTTCGACCATTCTACTATTGAATTTAGTGTTATATCACTTCTTCTCTACCTGCCACTCGTCCCTTGAGCTCACATACCACCACATGCACTTCGTTTCCTACACCTCATAATAAAAATCAAGCTCACATAGTTTGATTCTCACCTCACCTAAACGATGCCTTCCCCTTTTTAGTCTAGTCCATGACTTCAAAGTTTTAAAATAATCCGTATTCTTATGGGATTTTCTTGAGTCAAACTTCCTACCAAACTAGATGCTTCACGCCAAAAGAACATCTAGCTATCTAAATTATATATAGACTGTTCCCTCGAAGGACAGCTATATGCCAAATTATTGCTGCTATTATATATAGACTGCTCCCCCGAAGGACAGCTATGCATTAAAATCATATCTGCTACTATAAATAGACTGCTCCCTCGAAGGACAGCTATACACAGTAAGCCTTTATCAGAAGCTTCTCGCATTGATCAGCTTCGTGAAGACCTCAAGAATAGCACAATCAATATCCCTTGTAGACTTCCCGCATCGATCAATCTATATTCAGTAAAATAAAAGCCTCATTCAAAAATAAATTTTTGGGTCATGGACTTGTCTATTTAGGGTAGGTTCTCTTTCGTCAGAACACTCACTTTGTAATAAATTCTCTGTACCTCAGCTATATCATCCACCTCACCTCACCATTTGTTTCAACTCAAGGGACATAACGTACACCCGATATATTGTGATCATACAACTCTTTTCACCTATGGACTTCTCTTCTATGCACGGTACCTAGGGCTTCAAGCTCGTTCTACGTTTGGTGGTTTGTTTAGCTCTTTTCACCTATGGAGCACTCTTTCCGCTTTGCCTCACATCTAGGATTGTGTGTTGATCTTAATTAGGACATGGTTCCCTACCACTTGGGTAGGCTAACTTTCGCTTCCCTTATACCTTTTACAACATCACCAATTCATTTCCGACACCAACAACCTTACCTTACCAATATTAATATCAATATTCTTACCAATCAACCAATTGCCTAAACCGTACCAAATTGCCTGAATTCACCTCTCCCTGATCATAAGGGAGAACTACATCGGTCTGAGGCCCCTGCCTGCTTTGTGCAAAGGGCTATGTAGGCAGCACTTCGGAGACATGGGGTCTCCCAAGGTTAGCTCGACCATCCCCTACCATTAACCTATCATGTGTGGTAAATATAAATATTTTTGTGTATTTCTATTTAATCACATTCCTCTTTATCCTTTTTCAAAACACCGAAAGTCAAAACGAAAACATTCTTATTATTATAACTCAAATCAACATACATATCTCATTTTATTTAGATGTTAAACAAATACATCTTCTTTATCATCGACACGCAGGTCGGTACTCTTATTTATTCTTATACCTTGCTAACATTTATTTAGACCCTCACGCCTCATCCCGAACTAGGTGATGATCGTGATCGTTCGACCCCTCTCACCAGGCCTCTCTATCCTCAATGGTACCACGGCTATTGGTACCCGCCCACTGATCTGCCAATCTCTCCTGTAGCATATGAATACGCCCTCTCGCATTGAGGACTCCAGCCTCTAGTCTCTCCGCACCATGACTCCGCAACCACTAACGATCCTCTTGTCTCATTCACCTGCGTTTGGAGCTGCTGAACCAAATGCTGCAGACAATCCCTCTCTACTGTAATCACCGCTATGTTAGGATGATCACGTACACCTCGCAGTTCTGCTACCCACCATAATCTATAGGCCTCTGTCGTTCCTGCATCCATTACCCTGCGATCGGCCGCTACCTCTTCAGGCCCTTCTGGAGGTGTTGGCTAGGGTGGTGAGAATACTACCTCTGCATCGATCCTCATATAGTGGTCTATAAGCCTGGGGTATATCCTGCACAAATCCAAATTGTCGCCACACGTGATCTACAGGAATCCTCTCATACTCACCTGGCCTGTGCCCTGCGATCCACCTCAATCGCTCTACACCCCTCAACTCCTCAGCTATATTCTTTGTTACCATATAGTTTTCGTAAGGCCGCCAACAGATATCCGCAATCGTCACTCTCTCCCATACCTGCCTATAATACTCAAAGTCATCCGTCATTGGCCTGGGATCTTGCCTCCTATTCTATCTGGACCCATCGTCTGAATCCCAACCTCTGTACTCCAGTTTCTCCTGACTGGATGGATCGGCCTACTCGTCGCACACAAACAATGTGCTCATAGGCCCAATAGTGTAATAAGTATGAACAATCCAGTGTCGTTCTGTGATTTCACCTACAAGCCCATAAACCCCTGTATAGCTCCGCCAAATATGCAGGTGCCCATGCAAACGTCACGTTCCTTTCTATCATCTCCCAAATAACACACATCAATGCCTTTGGAAATCTTCCCCCTTCTGCCCTTGGTAACGCGTAATACCCTACCCGCTATCATTAATATCACTGCTAACCTTGTCTCCTCAGGGTGTGCTGCATACATTATCCCATACGTAAATGACAAACCTCACTGTGTTAAGTCTCGTGTGTATGGACCAAATACTGCTGTTATCGCTCCTCGTGCCGCGCTAGGTAATGCATGATATACTGGTTTTCCTGTAATTGGGAGTCTCAAAATACGGAACACATCTTCCAATGTTACTGTCATTTCCCCTATTGGCAGATAGAAGGTATTTGTCTCAGGATTCCATCTCTCAATCAACACCTGTAACATAGCATGGTTGCGTGTGATTCGGTGAATGATAGTGGATTCCACTTAACCCCAAATGATTTATCAATGTCCATTCATCTGGCGTTACATCCGCTCGGATTTGTGACAACAGCACTGGTACACTATCATTCATCCTCAACCCTGCCTCTTCCTGCATACATCCAAATAACAAAAAAACCATTCAATTCCTCCAATCCCCCCCCGGGTTTTTTTTTCAAATTCTGGAAATTCCTACAGCAAACCGGTATCGTTTACAGCTAACCGGTACCGGTTGAGTAACCGATACCTGGTTATCCCCTAACCGATATCGGTCCCTGTTACTTTCATACACCTTGCCTAAAACAACCACCTATGACGATAAATTGCTCGTTTATTCCTCTCTGTATGCACAGACATACTTGAAACCCTTGATTACCTACCATGTAACACTCACCCCATTTATAGCCCTTGTTATCATCTTTTCTTTCTCATATCTACCCACATACTCTCCCCCATCTTATTCACAAAACATGCAGTAGTCAAATCACAAAAAAAACGTTACCTCTTGGGTTGCAGTAGCTTGAGGTGGCCCTTGTCTTCCCTCTTGCCCCTGCCTGCTGGATGTTTCTCCTCGTCTTGCCATTATCACCACCTTTTTCAAACCTACCTTTCTTTCTTCTGAATCTCAGATCACAATCACTTTCCCTGTCTCTTTACTCCCTAAACACTCAAATCTCTCATGCAAATACCTATCTCAGTCGTCAAAAAGCGTCGCGTTCGCGTATTTAACTCTTGCATGGCTCTAAAAATAAGAACTTAAGTTGCCACCCTAGCTTTTTTATTTTTAGAAAAGCTCATACCTAAATAACCGGTATCGGTTATGTAACCAATATCGGTCTACTATCTACCGACGTCGGTTATCTAACCGATATCGGTTATAGACCTATCTTTTTACAACATGGTTCTTTTTCTTCATTTTCTACCTAATTTTTTGTCGCGCTCGCCCTTTTTCCTGCATAACAACACCATTATCCATATTTCTCCATCCACCACACATATCATTACAATGTCCATAACATCATCTATTTTACAAAAACAAACAAACCATCAACTAAGTCACATCTACACAAAACCAAAAACTCATCATTTGGATCCAACTCATCAGATACATATATAACAATGTCACAAAACCAGCCCACAACATGCAACATTTCATCATATAACATGTCATCCATATATACTTGCAAAAACAAAAACATCAACATCATCCATATATCAACATGTCAACTAAACTCATCCTACATTCTATATCACAAACCATCGACAAAATACTTAAAAACATTTTTGAACACTGCATGTGGATCAAAACATCATCTCTCTATATATATATACAAATTTTCAAATATACAATGTGCCCTGCATCGGGGCCTCTGTGATCTCATCATACAACTAAGCCGGCAAGCAGGCTGCAATAACTATCCAAAATCTCGACTCGGCTCGCAGGCCGGTATCAAATATACAACCCGTACTCGACTCGCAGGCCGGTATATAATGAATAAATGAATCCATACATGAATAAATGATGGCACGCAGGCCTCTATCAACACAACCGGTTCGCAGACCGTTGCCCATGTCCCTATACAAAAACTATGTGGGGATCCCTTAGCTCTCCCCACCACCCTCAGCACCTCTCCCTGCTGGTCCCTGTGGCACCTCTCGCCTCCTGCCTGTAACAGACACGCCGGCTGTGGCTGCACCTCCCTGCGATCTCTGACTACGCGAGGTCTCCGCTCGGTGTGCCGCATACGGCTGATACTCAGCTCCGGTACTATCAAGAACATCCTGATAGTACCGGGCCTCTGCTCTCGCCTCCATGTATCTATCCCATGCCACCGTCGGTACTGGGGCTGGTCCCCGGACTCCTATTGCCAGTACCCCCTGTGCCTGTGCTGGTGGTGCCTGTGGCTATGCTACTACTGGTGGTGGTATCTGTACCTGTGCCTGGGGCTGTGGCTGTGCTGCTGCTGGTACTACTGCTTGTGCATGTGCCTGAGCTTGGGCTAGCTGCCCCTATAAGACCCCTATCTGTGCCTGTGCAGCAACAAGCTGCCCCTGTAATAACTGCACCTGGCCCCTGAGCTGATCTCTCTCTACCGTCACCGCTACCAAGTCTGGCTGTGCGGGCTGTGCTACCCTCGCCGCTCTCTGACCAGCCCACCAAACCCTGTATGCTCCCGTGCACCCAACATCATCTACGCCATCATCTGCTGGCCTCTCTGCAACCCAATCTAGATCCAAGGGCTGTGGTGCAGGCAGTGGGGCCTCTACATCATCCCTCCTGTACTGAGGGAAGGGAGGTGGCTCGTCCTGTCGTAGCCCCATCTGCCTGCGTACCCTCTCTAGGGGTATCCTCTCGTACTCTCCTGACCTCCATCTTGCTATCCAGAAAGTGTACTGGATCCAGCGTAACTGTACTCGGCCTCCTCTGTGTGGGTGATGACCTCTGTAAGGTCTCCATATGATGTCTACTGTTGTCAGGCCCTCTAATAAATGTCTATAATATGCCACATCGCGCCCTGCAAGAACTACTCGTGGCTGCCCTACGACCCCCAACCACCTCTGAAAGCCATATCTGTATATGACCTGTGGCCCTGGCTGTTGGGGTAACCCTACTGGCCTGATGCATATGATGTGCTCATATGCCCAACAATGCAGCAAAAATGTCGAACAGATACCGAATCGCCTCATCCATCGATAACCCCAGAGCTCTCTGTATAGCTGCACCAGATACACTGGTGCCCACGCATAGTAAGTATGCTCCTCAATCATCTCAAGCAACACCCCCATCAACGCCCATGGAAAGTGGCCTCCCTCTGAGTCTGGGAGGGCGAAGCAGGTGATCCCAATCATCATCAGCACAGCCAGCCGTGTCTCGTGTCGATGCGCACGGTACATGTCACCATACCCAATGCTCGCGCTGTGATAGGTAAGTAGTGCGGCTGCATCTCCAAAAACCTGTAATATGCTGTCCATGGTAGTCTCTGAATCTACCTGGAAGACTGCCTCTCCCTCGATAGGTAGTCAAAGGATGCGATACACATCCTCCAATGTGATAGTCATCTCCCCAGTCGGGAGATGGAACACATTGGTCGCCGGATCCCATCTCTCGATGAGGGCGACCATCAGGCTGTGATCTCTCTCTATCGCTCTGTACCTCTAGACTCCACCCAGTCCCACCTCGCACATGATCGCCCAGTGAGCTGCGGACACATGTGGTCTCATCCGCACCAACAGCGGGGGCATCCTATCCCGCATCGTCAACTGCTGACGTGCCTGCAAAACCAACCCATATCCTTAGACCTACTTTTTATCACAACATCTACTTTATCCTCTAAACCCCCTTTTATCCCCCCGACCACACCCCGACTCTCTACCACCCCACCCAAAACCCAAACTCACCCCACCTACAAACCAAACTCACCCCACCTAAAAACCAAACTCACCCTACCTAAAACCCAAACCCACCCAACCCAAAACACAAAACACACCCACCCCACCCAAACCCCTACCCGACCCAACACCCAAACTCTACCCAAATCCATACCCCACCCAACCCCAAAACAAAACAAAACCAACCCAACCCAACCCAAACACACCCACCCCACCCAAACCCCTACCCGACCCCAACGCCCAAAATCTACCCAAATCCAACCCCACCCAACCCCACCAAACCCAAAACCAAACTCCACCCCACCCAAAACCCAAACCCACCCAACCCAAAACACAAAACACACCCACCCCACCCAAACCCCTACCCGACCCAACACCCAAAATCTACCCAAATCCAAACCCACCCAACCCCAAAACAAAACAAAACCAACCCAACCCAACCCAAACACACCCACCCCACCCAAACCCCTACCCGACCCAATGCCCAAAATCTACCCAAACCCAACCCCAACCCACCCCACCAAACCCAACCCAACCCCACCCCAACCAAACCCCACCCCACCCAACACCCCACCCCACCCAACCCAAAACACACAACACAAACAACCCAACAAAACCCAAACCCAACCCACACTCCCCCAAAACCAACCCCAACCAAACCGACGCTGACCGACATACGACTGACACCGGTCTAGCCCAACACACCATGTCCACACAATTTGCGACCGATGTCAGTCACTTAGCAACCGACATTGGTCGCTGTAATTGCCGGGAGCTGAACCCCCGCGCGGCCCCCCCGCCCATATTTTTTCCATTTTTATACTTATCTACCCACCCAAACACCATAAAAACCTACCCACCCAGCCGACTTGCCCTATTTTACCCCTCTATCCTCTTCGTTTTTCAAATTATGTCAATTTACTCATTATTTCCTAAAAAATTTAAATTCCTACCCAAACCCCCAATTTCGCTTAATACCATTCAAATGCACAAAATAAAGAGTTCCGAGCCTACCCGTATGACGACACGTCATCGTGGTGGGATGGGTGGTGGTGGTCCAGCTGATCCAGCCCCACCTACTCCTCCTGCTTGTGCCATTGCTCCAATTTTGATCTGCTGGGTCCCCGGCCAATCAATTGCTGCCTCCTCCTCACTCGGGCCCGCAAATAACTCACTCCTCCAGCAAAATAGCTCCACCTCACTCAATAAAACCTCTAATCTCAACTCTCCATGTCAGACAAATCAATTTGGTTTTCAAATAACAAAAGTGACAATGACAAGCCGTATTTTTCTTTTTTATAGGTTTTTCGCCCATAACCGATATCGGTTTTTATTTTGCCCTAATGAACCGGTATCGGTCCCTTAACCGATATCGGTCATGTAGAATCGACATCGGTTTTTTCTGCCAACTTTCCCCCAATTTTTTGCCCTTATTTACCATTTGCCCCTTTTTTAACCACATATCACCTATATCCACCTTTGCTGAACACCATTTGTTTACCTATTCGGCCCGACCCAAGGCCTCAACCTACCTATTCGGCCCGACCCAAGGCCTCAACCTACCTATTTGGCCCGACCCAAGGCCTCACCCTACCTATTTGGCCCGACCCAAGGCCTCAACCTACCTATTCGGCCCAACCCAAGGCCTCAACCTACCTATTTGGCCCGACCCAAGGCCTCGCCCTACCTATTTGGCCCGACCCAAGGCCTCAACCTACCTATTCGGCCCGACCCAAGGCCTCAACCTACCCTATTCAGCCCGACCCAAGGCCTCGCCCTACTCTATTTGGCCCGACCCAAGGCCTCGCCCTACCCTACTCGGACTGACCCAAGGCCTCGCCCTACTCTACTTGGCCCGACCCAAGGCCTCAACCTACCAAACCGGCCCGACCCAAGGCCTCGCCCTCACCCTATCGGCCCGACCCAAGGCCTCGCCCTAACAAACCGGGCCGACCCAACGCCTCGCCCTACCCATTTGGCCTGACCCAAGGCCGTACGCTTCGATACCTCACCCAACATCAACAACATATTACTTTTATCCATCCATCCTGTACCTTTTTGTTCAATCGAGCTCACTTGTTTGTGTTTTAGCATGATTAGGGTCCTTGACTTGATCTGCCGACCAACTTTACCCAGACCTAGACCGTGATGTTTATCTCAACCAAACAAACCATTTGGTACTGTCGGACATGCCTAAGTGTTCCTGTACCTTACCTGTTATATACCCTGGAGCTACTTCATATGCCTTGGGATACCAGGATTATATCACCCTTGTTTGGATAAACTATCGACCTTTGCCTGTGCACTGCTGGTTTGCTCGTCAAATCATGTACCCTAGTCGTACTATTGCATTTTACCATGCGTCTGCTTCCTTGGACCTACCCCACCATCTTACCATCCCTTCTACCCCATTTACCCTTTATCAACCCTATCCCTGATTTCCCGTTCGCTCAATCTGTGATATATTTGAGGGGGATTACCTATATCCTTAACAGGAGAAACCACTTCATATTATTGTCTGCGCAGCTTTACAAAACAAGCTACACGACAATAAGGGGCTAATGTAAACACCAAATTCATGTCTCACGACCCCTTGTGACCCGCATCCCATTTCGCAACCTAACCTCATTACCTAAACCTTACACAATTATTTATTAATTACCTTGTAATTGATAAATCCACCATCACCTTACCTGCCACCTCATTTTGCCACCTCATCATGACCTAGCCCTAACCCTAAACTAACCTAATTAAGACCTATGACTTGGTCTAGACTCACATCCATAACTAATGCCTCCTTACTCACACCCAAAACTGACCTTCTAGCCACTTGACCAAGTCCGCAACTGATCTCTCAGGAGAAAAGAAGGGAAGGTGGGCTATTTCACTAAAAATAGCCTACTTTTTCCTTACCGATGCCGGTTCCTACTCGACCACCGTCGGTTACACAACTGCCATCGGTTCCTTGTAAATGGGCTCCCCAAACCAAAAACAAAGGATCGAAAATTCATTTTTTGGATCAAAGGAAAGGATTTTTGAATCAACAGATATCATTGGGAGCGAAACACAGAGTCCAGATCTTTACTTGACCGAGCAGAGATGACTGAAGAAACCAGAAGTGTTTATAGCAAAGGAGATCAACTTGCATCTTTGTCAAAACCAGTAAGTCACATCTTGCATGTCCCTCTGTTATAACATTTCTTATGCTCTTTGAATCACAGTCCTCCTAAATCCATTCTTGGATCCACTACCCAACGTGTCATTGCATCTAACTATCATTCATCTACCTCTCATCACCTTATTTTGTAATACCACCTATATACAGCCTTACAAACAACACAACTACCCCACAAAACAACTAACCTACAGATCCTAGAATCCACCGGGTATCGGTTATCAGTAACCGGCATCGATTATCAGTAACCGGCATCGGTTCCTCTGATCAAAAACCAAAAAACCAACCTTTCCCCTACCCAGTTCAACGAAGCAACTTAATTGATATTTTACAGTCTTTTGTGTTAATTCATATTAGCAGGGAAACTGACCACCTTCGAAAGGAAGTTTTATATTTCCTGGGCCCAAGGCAGTTTCCTCATTTATTGTCTAATCAAAATATTGTGGTCTTGTGTTCTTATTTGCAGGTAGTCCTTCCAAGACAAAAAGGAGTTCTTCGCAATCAGCCTAATCTTTCTCTATGGTACGCGCACACCATCTCGACATTCTACAGGTATTCCCCCTATCCCTTAACCTTGTCTGTTTCTAAAAGGAATGAATCATTCCGAGTGAAACAAGACTTTGGGAGGTTTACTTTGATTATGTATTATTTCATGCTAACATATTCTATCGTTGTTATTATATGTTAGAATCTAAAATCTTGTAGGTTCAACTACTGTCAGAATTCCATCCTTATCCCCTTCTTCCAGTCATTCCACTTGTAGCTTCCTATTTTAGATAATCCACCCTTGGATTTGTTTTTCACTATCTAGGTTGCCATTGCTCCACCCAGGTCACTGCCGACCCAATACTATGTCATCATACTTATTGGATCTAGATCCTTATTAATGTATTCTTCTATTCTGTTACCATTTCCTATTCTCAGATCTTCCATCCCAATTCTCTCTCATCCCAAACTATTCTGTCTGCACTCTAGTTGCCGTCAACCTAGCCCAATTCTGGTTGACCTGAGTCCTATTTTTCATCCAATCTGTCCTAATATTTATCTTCTACTATCCTCTCTAATTTTCTATCTCAGATATCCTTCTGCAGGTAATTTCCAATGTTCTCTCGTTTCTGTGATCACCTTATTTGCATTTAGATCATCCTAGATCTGCATTTCCATCTTGCTATCTAGATCCATATTCTCAGGTTGCCTTTAACCTTCCCTCTGCAACTTGGGTCACCGTTGACTTAGTCAGGTACTTTTTATTTTATGTTCAGATAAGTAATTTTCATCCATTTCTAGATTTTCTTTTGTATCAATTTCTACATGCTATCTAGTTATCTATCATTTGTTTCAGTATATTTTATCAAACAAGGGGGTTGACATACGTATAAGGAAGTTAACACTTTTTGGGATGAACTTCACTGGGAAACCCCCTCATCTACCATCTAATCCATTTTCCTCTTAGTTATGTTTGTTTTGAAGGTTCATCTGATTTATAGTGAGGTCATCCACTTTACACCTATCCATTTGCATCCATCATACTTCAAGGCACCTTAAATCATTACATTTTGAAGTTATTTAATTTTCTTTAGTACTAGCTCATTAAATTGAACAGGAAAGAAAAAATTGGATCAACATTCTGGCATGCTTGGTGAGACCACCATTTTAGGGGGTTCTCTTGCATTATCTTTCATTTTTCTATTTTCCACTAACATTGCTGTAACTTTTTTTTTTCTTTTGCTTGTTCGTGTTGGGATTTTGGATTATCTTGGATCTCTCTTTGCTTTCTTTAAAGGTAAGATAAAAAGGAAAAAAATTCACCAGGTATTCTTCTGTTTGTCTTATTTTTAAATTGCATTTTCCCTTTCTTATGTGTTTTTCCTCATTAAAATTTCACTTTTAAATTTTTCTTAAAACAAGCATTTTGCATCCTTGCTTGTTCATCTAGCTTAAGTAGGTGTTAATCAGTTGCATCTCACATTTGATCACACAAAACCAAATTCACACATAGATCTACACATATAAAAATATTCCTACCAGGTGGACTGATTGGGACTTCATCACCCAACAAGAAGTTGATGCAGTGTTCTGTCTACATTAGAAATCCTACACAGACTCGGGCCTCATTTACCTTCAGGTATATCAAGGACTTCCCAACTATAACTACCTAAAACCAACCCTAGATTGCCACTTCCTAGGTACCTTTGTTATTCCCCCCCTTTTCAATTTTATTTTTGACACTTTTTTAATAAATTAAAAACAAAAAATTGTTGTGCTTGAGTTTCTTGATCTATTTGGTGGAAGATTTCTTTTTCATTTCATGCTCATAGTTACGCATTTGGTAGCCATGAAAATGGAACAAAAATTTGCCTCAAATAGTCATGTCGTCTCATCTCAACAAACATATACCATGACCAATTTATCATTTGTTCCCTTGGTTACTTCCTCCATGGGCACCCAACCTCTCATCAATGTTTCTTACCAAGGATCTCTTGTTCAAAATACTACCATAGGTGAGACTTATCCTTTCTTATATTATTCCATCACATCTTGACCAGCCACCCCTCCATCTGCTATATATAAATCTTTGGACCTCCTATTGTCCCTCGTGGCACTTAAGATTTATGTGAATTTATTGATTCCAATCCAATAGCTCTTAAAGAATACCTTCTTAGGAAGTCAAACTAGCTTCCTATTGATGGTCCACCACTTCAACAAATTTATTCTTATTAGTCAAACCTCGAAACCACCCAACTTTCCTCTTCACAGTTTGTGAGTCTTTTCCCTCAAACTATGAATGATCTTGCTACAACCCAATGTGATCATGCTTCATATTGTACCAATACCCCACCTCTCAAACAACTCAGTTAGTCATAACAATTCCTCCCAATCACCCTCCAATCAACACAACTATCACTACATCCATTCTTATTACCTCTTTGACCAATATCATCACTAGTGTCCCTACTAATTTCCCCAAATATCGCATCCCATATCCAAAAAGAATAAACCTTTTTTTCCTCTCACATCACACATACATGTCATTGATTCTATACCTCTCCTTATGAGTGCATTGCATTATATAGTTTCTAATCCACTCCATCAACAATATCAACCTATCCACACCTATATTCCCACTCATCATTTACAACAAAAACAAACCCAATCCCAAAAATCATATCACATGCCCATATCAAAACAAAAAACATTACTATAACCTCTTCAATCCAAACCCATGAATTACATGCATCCTTATCAAATTATTCCTCAAATACCTACACATCCACAAACTTATCAACCACCTTATCAAGCTACTTTCCAGGCCACACAATCACAATCCCAACCATTCATCAAATCCAATGATCCCATGCATGCCTTAATGAATAGGTTGGATAGTCTGGAGGACACTACCTTGGGAACCAAGGTTAAATTATCTTTAAAAATAATTTGTAATGAACCTATTCATCTATTATTTCTAATAAAACCATACCCTCCTCATTGGGAGCTTCCCAAGTTTACCAAGTTTAACAACAAGGAAGATACCGAACAATGTCTCCATGTATTTAAGCATGCATGTTATGTTATTGCACATGATCAATATATTACGCTTCACATTTTCCCTATGTCCTTGGCTGGTCCAACATTGGATTGGTACAATGGAATTCCCCAAAATTTAAAAGGAACGTTAACTAGATCATATAAAGCCAAGAACACATATACTAATCAAACACCATGATCAATAAGATGAAAGTAATTGCTAGAATAAATTTACATAAACCTTTACAAAAAAATGAGCAGCAATATCATATATTATTATGGAACTCAATGAAATACAATGAGAATGGGTCTTGCTTATATAGACAAGGAATAACAATCTAAGAACCAGTCAAGGTTGTAGATCATGCCATAAATCAAGGAAATAACTAGTCATCAAAGAACTAGTCAAGTCCATAGATTTAGGAAAGAACTAGGCATTAAGGATCTAGTCAATACCATAGATCAAGGAAATAACTAATGAATACAATAGATCAAGGAAGGAACTATACCTAAAAACTAGACAATATCTCCTAATATCTAAATAAGATAAAATAAATATCCACACACATAAGTGGGTGAGGATAAATACAATAAAGGTAAATAAAGTACCTAGGTGAACATGAGATAAGGTAAATAATTACTCTAGCACCCCCCTCAAGTGAAGCTAGGGGTCAAAATAGAAGTGGCATGTCCACAGTATGAGTCCCAGTAACTAGGTCTGATGAGGTAATCACGTGAAACAACTGGGAAAAAGAGACAATACAAAGTACCTAAAACTAGTAACAACAAAGTAGAGAGAGTAAGAAAACACTACAAGGCATCCCAAGAAGCTTGGATCAAAAAAATCATACAATGCTAAAGAAATTTGGTGTGCACTATGGTCCAAATACACTGCTCAATCATAAAACTAAAAAAAAAATGACATTGGGATTCACTAGAATAGCTCCATATAAGGAGATTGTCAACGAAGTGATGTCGAAAGTGTAAAAAAACACCAAACATAATTTGATCAATTGCTACAAATAGGTGTGCCATGATCCAAGAACAACCAAGGAAACAAGGTAAGGACATGAGATCTAAATTAATAGGAGTGCCATGATCCAAGAAAAGCCAAGGTAAGAAAGAAAGTACATGAAGCCCGAAGAAGCAATATCAACACCACACCCTCCCATACTACTGAATGGGTAGAGTGACACTAGAAATATGCATGATTTATCAAAAATGAACTACTCAAATAGTAAAAAAATAACACTGGGCTTCACCAAAATAGCTCCCCTACAAGAGAGACTATCAACATGCTAAAAATGTCAAAAATACAGATATAAAATCTCTCAACTAGCAAGAGAGATACACTACATCTACTAAAGAAAAATGCTCAAAACAAAGAGCATTACAATGCAGGAGGTATAGAAAGTGAAGGAAGAGGCTGAATGGTGGAGGAGCCATTCCTGTAGAGTCCTCTCAACGAATGCCTATGTCTCCACTATGAGTGATTAGATATCCAACCCAAATCAACACAGATGGATGAAGAAGATACTGCATATGACTTTTGCATGACAGGTCGATCATGTTTGAAAACTGAAATCTCAAGTTTCTCAAGCCTGAGTGAAGGTGAATAACTCATGTAGAGATCATGATCCTCTATAAGAGTTGAATAAACAAAATTAGGAGCTCTAAAAATGTGTGATCCCAATGAAGTACCTAGTTAAAAACCAATGCCATGGTGAGAATTCCACTTAACATGTGGAATAAGAGAAACAATAACATGTTAATATCTACCAATACCTTTGCTAGTGAAACCCATAAAACAGAGCATGTGAGAACTGAATGCAGTGGTATGCTTCTCAAAAAATCCATGCGTATGAGAAGAATTAGGACATGCATCATGTGTTACTGCCATAGGTACATATGTGGAAGAGCATGCAGTGACAAGCCTCATAGGCTTATGAGCATTAGGAGCAATAATATGCTTAGAAACTGATAGATCAAGGTTAGTGGGTACTGGAGAAATAGTTGTAAGTGGACTAGGAGCATGGATATGATAGTCCACAATATGATGGTGATGCTGCAAACTAGCAAGTTTTTGCTGTAGTGAGTGTATTAGTGTATCCTTATCGTGAATGAGTGCTTGTAGAAGAGAATTTCACTTCTTGAGTGATCTATTTTCTTCCACAATTTTTAAAATATCTTCTTGAAGTCCACAAACTTTAGAGAAAAACATATTATTCTCAGAATCCATGATAGATACAAAAATTCAACACCCAAAAGTCCAACACCTGAAATTACGTCCACAAGTGATTACAACACTCCCATAATTTGGCACTTTGTAATTGAGTGTGTTACAATATGAAACTTTATAATTGAGTGCGTGTTACAATATGGTGCTTTATAATTATATTTTGATTCTCAAAATAAATATTTCTAAGGGAAATAACACGAAAAAATAAGCACTTTTGTAAAAAATGACACTCAAATCCGAGTTACCGATCAAAAGATACAAGCTTTACAAGTTTATGCTCTACTATTTATTTTAGTTTTCACTAAAACAAAATAAAATGCTCTTGCCTTCACCACACAAATAAAATGAAATGGGGCTAGAGTCAAGAACCTACTAGTAGGAATCACAAGATTTAGGCCCTCATATGAACATACCATATGACCAAGGTATAAGGATTTCAATGGGTGTTTAAATAGTAAAAACATGCACAGTAGCCTGTGGACCCCTACCAAAAAGGAAATAAATGTATTTCATAAAACCACCTATTTCATGCCAATGAAGAATGATGCAACACAACAAAAAAACCTAGTATAGATATCAGAAAACTACAAAAAACCTAGAAATAGGTTTTTTGGGTTTTGATCTGATTGATGTGAATTCCAAGATGAACCAGTCTGCATCTCTACAACAACAAAAAAAGTTGAAAAAATGAATGCCTCCAGAAATGGTCAAGTTTACATTCGATCTTAGGGTTTTACCACCTTCTGAATCCAATGGAAGACTCTGTTTTACACAAACCTCACGTAGAAACAAAATAAAAACAAATCCCAAATATATGAATATACAAAAAATCTTATTTACAAAATAAAACTTACAGACGAATGTCAATAGCAACCTCCTACTCTATTACCTTTAAAGGAATGATAAAAAAATTATACCAAGCCAAGAACACAAATGCTAATCAAACACCATGATCAATAAGATGCAAGTAATTTTACAAAATAACTTTACATAAACCTTTGCAAACAAATGGGCAACAATATCATATATTATTACAGAACTCAATGAAATACAATGAGAATGGGCCTTGCTTATATAGGAAAGGAATAAAAATCTAATGACTAGTCAAGGTCGTATATAAAACCATAAATCAAGGAAATAAATAGTCAAGTCCATATATTTAGGAAAGAACTAGACATCAAGGATCTAGTCAATACCATAGATCAAGGAAATAACTATTGAATACCATAGATCAAGGAAGGAACTATACCTAACAACTAGATAATACCTCTTAATATCTAAATAAGATAAAAGAAATATCCACACACATAAGTGGGTGAGGATAAATACAATAAAGGTAAATAAAGTACCTAGGTGAACATGAGATAAGGTAAATACCTACTCTAACAACATTCCTTATTCTATTTCACCTAGTTCACACAATTTTTCCTAGAACAATTTTAGATTAATATTGTGTATAAAATAACTATCACTAACTCTTATACGCCATTAGACTATTCAATGATGAGTCTATTAAAGACTTTCTTACATGATGAAATGGCATTATAAACCAAATATAATTGTCTCTTATGCAAACCAAACTCATCGAACTCTTCTCAAGTTATTATGTGAAGCATATTTCTTCTACATTGCAAATCCAATCATTCCAAACATTCAAAGAAGCATTCACCATGGATCATAAACTTGAGACTCATTCCCTTGAGCAAGGCCAACTAAAACTTAAATCAAAAAAACCAAAAATTGAGTTTACTAGACATATACACATAGCAATAAATCTAAGAGTGCGGCCAATTTTGTGGTTGTTAAGTCTTCTTCTACACCTATATCTAGCATGTGGCCTAAACAACAATCCACTAGACCAATACCCAACTATAATCCCCTTGGAGAATCATATAGTTTGATATTTGACAAGTTGATGGTAGTTAATCTTATCATGAGGATAATTTTATGAGTCTAGACCAAAAGCCACATGGTATCGTGAGGATCATTATTGTAAATACCACCAAGTCCGAGGACATGATATATAGAGGTGTCAAACCTTTAAAGATATAGTCCAAAGACTCATTGATAAAAGTGATAATCAAGTGGAAAATACTAATGCATCTCCTAACCAACCACTTGACATCTTTAAACAACCATTCCCTAACCACACACCAATAATTCAAGCCACCACTTCTTCTACATCCCAAACACCCAATGCTCATACAATAAACACTCTCCACACTATTGATCAAGATCTTACCCCATCAAAATATTCACCTTCTTCACCAACTATCATATCCACCTCTTCATACATAGATCCTACATCTAAAATTATCCCCATAACTACACCAATCTTGCCTACATCTATCTCGACATCTATTTCCATACCCACACATATCACATCTCCTCCATTCACAAGTATATCAATGATGCCCATTGAAACATTTATGAAACAACCATTCCCACCCAATTCTACATCCACCTTGATTCAATACCTATATATAATTCATCACCTACATCAAATTCATCACTTATCACATCCACTTCATTGGATTTGAGTACTTTATCTACATATATTCAACCTTTACCCATTATACCATCCTTAACATCAATCTCAGTTCCTCTTTCTGTAATTTTTCCCACACGAACCACATCAACTGTTGTGACCACATCTACATCACCTCATCCTTCCACATCACTTTCATCATTTGAATAATTTTGGAAACCACTTCAAGTGATCCTCCCATCTCATATAAAAAATCAAACACTCCTAGATCAAAACAATATTTGAATTCTTTATAGTTCATCATGCAAATACTACTACCTCCATCTCTATCAATTGCAACACCACCTTCAGACCCTCCAATTGATATTGTGTTCATCCCTTCCCTGGGTGATTCTTCAAAAACAAAATCTAGAACCCTTGGCACATTTCCTCAACATTGTATTTCACGTCCTCACAAGAAAATTGACATCCCCACCTTAGATCAAACAATCCAATGCCACATCATCTATCTTAGGACCACATCCATCTCTTCTAGGACCAACCCCTTCATCAAAAACATTTCAACCAACCAATCAACCCAAGCAAAAACCACCCAACGTTTCTTCTTCCTTAACATCAACCATCATCAAAAATAAATCCAAAGAATCAAAACCTTAGAATCCACTCTCGAAATCCAAATCATCTAAAACATCTTCCTCTTCCTCTAATTCCAAGACATCTCACCAAGAAAAGGAACCTCCTAATACCTTGGTTGACTCATATGCGGAGGTCCTTAAACACTTACTTAAAATTTCCACCATCACGCTTCCACCTATTAAGGCCTTTGAGCCAAATATAAAGAAGCCATCATGGTTCGATTCCAACCTCATTTGCACCTACCATTGTACCCCTGGACATGACACTAAACATTACAAAGCACTATAAAATATTTTCTACAACATCATTGAGGAAGATGATATTTTTCTTGAGATAGACCAATCTCCTCCTTCCACATTCATTCCAAAATCTACACCTTCTACCTCATCCATCCAAATGCATAAGTCCACTCATTCCTCATGGACTTTTATGGCCATCCCACCTCCAAAAAATTATTATTCTGAGGATGCCCCCCTTTATTCATAAATGTTGTTTAGATATCCACTCGATCTAGTCCACATAATCGTAAATCAACATCCCAACCAAAATCCAAAACCTTTTTCACCATTCCTCCTCCTAAGGAGTTCACCTCATCATTGAAACCTAAGGTTTCTAACTTAGCTGCCCCTTGGCCTATTGAATAAAGTATCACCAAAAAACTTCTTCAAGCCCCAATTAAGATGTTTCTTTACAAGATGATCCAAATCTCACCAAACCATATACAAGATATCACTGAAGCCTTGAAGCATATTCTAACATCCACTAATGAAGCTCAACCCTTCGCATCTCTCTTAGGACCACTTACAGCTTCTGCTACTGTCTCATTCAATGATAATGGGATTCTAGACATCACAATGGAAGAACATTACCTTCCTATTTTCATCACAGTTAGGATCAATGATAATTTCATTCAACGTTCCATGATCGACAATGGGGTAAACATTAACATCATCCCATCACATACCTTTGATCAGCTCAAGATTCCAAAATCCACCATTTCCCAAACACCCGCGGTCCTCCACGCCTTTAACGATGCTATCGCTCTTACCTTGGGAATGATTTTCCTTCCTATATATGTTGGTGAAAATCTCCTCCATGAGGTATTATACATCATTGAGGGAGATTTTTAGTACAATGCTCTCTTTGGAAGACCTTAGATCTATGTTGTGTTGTGTCCCCTCTACACTTCATTGTTTTCTTAAATATGAGCATTAGGGGAAGATATTAAGACTTACAGGGGATGATCCTCCCTTCCAAATGTGAAACATAACCTATTGACCTAATGATATCATCTTTCCTAAGAATGATTCATCTTCACCATCCACCACCTCATCCATTTCTTCATTTAAACTTCCAACGATGACTCCCTAGACAAAGTAATGGAAAAAATCATGTTGGGGGAGTATGGTCTTCTTATACTCAAAAAATTTCCCACTCCTAACCATCTTAGTATAAATGACCAAGATCTAATGTATCAACCTAATGTCAGGGATATTATTCCTTTTAGTCCACCACATCTTTGAACCAATCTCATCTATGGTGGTTTTAACACCCCTTCTTATCACACCATTGACCATCCACACACCAAAATTTGTACTAGTGGTTTTGGATTCCTCATAAAACCATCCTTCACCCACAATTATCTCCACCATTGTGCATGGAAGGGATTCGACATGGGATGTTATGAGCATGGGCCACATGGCATTATTATCGATCGGTGTCGCAAGCCTCACAAAAATTCTGGGTTAGGCTATTAGGAGAAACTCGCTGACCCCATCCTACCATCTGAGATGTGCATGGAAATTCCTTATCCATATTCACCATCCCATGAGTCCATCGATATAGATGACATCATTTCTATTACTTCTAATTTTTTTTAGTCTCCACCATCACCTTGGGACCAGTCACTTATCAATGTGAAAATCAAACTAGGTCCATTCGCCTCCACCATCCAAAGATGATAGAAAAAGACTCTTCTACCATCAATATTCTTAATTGTGCTGACGTTGATGCCATTATTTCCCACATGGGGGAAAAGGATTATTATCTTTATAATACCCTACCATCTGGCAAATCCACTCTTCTTAATGAAGCCACCATCGACATCAATAGCAAGACTCCCCAGAGCCTTGCATCCTCAAAATGGGTCAATATCTTGACCCACATGAGCTTGAATATTTCACTGTATTCATCTCTCGTCATAGCCAGACATTCACATGGTCATATTTAGACATGTCAGGTCTTGAAAATTCTATCACCATCCATAATATCTTCACCTTTTCCAACGTAAAACTAGTTATGAAAAATATTTACTACATGCATCCTTGATTTGCTTTCCTTATAGAATAGGAGTTGCAACGTCTTCTTTATGCAAAATTCATCATCCCCATTGACTATCCATAATGGGTTTATAACCTCATACCTGTCACTAAAGTATTTGGAAATCTTTGTATATGCACCAAATTTCAAGATATTAATCTTTCTTTCCCTAAAGATGATTTCCCTCTCCCCAACATTGATCAACTTGTGATCTTACTGCAGGTCATGATTGTTGAGTTGTGGAGCTTAATTACTTAGGATTAGCATGTAATATGGAACTTGCTGGAAAACATAGTAACCAAAATCAGTTATGGAGGGACCAACATCAGTCACCTATGACTGACATCGGTTAGGCAAGGAGGAACCGTCATCAGTTAGGGATAATCGACATTAGTTACCTATGCTGGAGTGTTTTATTTAACTCTCGGGAATTAGATCTATTTTTAGTATTAAAGAAAATCTATTGATTGTAATTTCATGGCTAAGTTCCCTAAGTTTGTGTATGCCTATATAAGCATGAAAGCTAGGGTTTACAAGTAAGAATTAAATAGAACTTGAAAAATTTAATGATTATTGTGAGAATAATTGTGAGTGAAAGAATTCTTGGAGAAGAAGAAAAAGCCTGAGTGAAAGAAAGTACTGTACATATGAGAGGTGTGGAAGATTGTAAATCTTCATAGTATATCTTGTCAAAGCTTTGGATAATAGATTGGATTCTTTCTTGGTGGACGTAGCCCACATTGGGTGAACCACATTAAATCTAGTGTTGATTTATATCTCTTGTTTTTTATAGTTCTTCTGGTAGAATATCCACTTTTATTTGCATGTATGCTTATATCTGATATATTATCTATACAACCGGTGTGCTAACCCCAACAACTGGTATCAGAGCTTTGTTTGAGGGTTTTGTGTGTTGACAAATTTACTCACAGAGGGTTTTCTGATTGAGTGGGAGCTACAACAATGACAGAAGAAAACAAATACAAGGTAGAGAAGTTTGACGGCTGAAATTATCAATTATGGAAGATGCAGATTGAGGATTATTTGTATCAAAGAGATTTGTATTTACCGTTGGATGAGAAGTCTAGACCTACGAAGATGACTGATGAAGAATGGAAGATTCTTGACAAAAAGGATTTGGGATCTATAAGATTGAGCCTGACAACATCCGTGGCTTCCAATATTATAGAAGTGGCTTCTACGGTAGATTTAATGAAATATCTTGCTAATTTATATGAAAAACCTAGTGCTTCAAATAAAGTTTATTTGATGAAGAAACTATTTAGTTCTAAGATGCATGAAGGTGGATATCTGCATCTAGTCATTTGAATGATTTCTGATCTATTGTAAATCAGTTAAAATCGGTTGATATACCATTTGATGATGAAGTGAAAAGCAACTTTTATTCTTATGTTCTTTTCCTGATAGTTGGGATAACTTGGTAATGGCTGTTAGTAATACAACATCTGCTAATAATATTTTGAAGTTTGATGATGTGGTTTAGTATAATATTGAATGAAGAAATTCGTAGGAAAAGTACAAAGGAATCATCATCTGGAAATGCTTTGAATGTAGAAAGAAGGGGCAGGCAGAAGGAGAGATCCAAGAGTAAGAGTAATGGGAAATAAAAGTCAAGGGATAACAGATCTAAATCCAGAGGTAAGGGAATTACTTGTTGGAAATGTGGAAAGAAAGGACATGCAAAGAAAGATTGTTGGTCAAAGGATAAAGAGAACCAACAACCAGACAAAGGTAAAGAAGACAAATCTTGCTGCATCAGAGGTAATGCAAGATGCTCTTATTCTTTCTTTAGATAATAGAATTGAATCATGGGTTTTAGATTCAGGAGCTTCTTTCCATGTAACCCCTAATAAGGGTTATTTCAAGAAATTATGTCAAGGGAAATTTTGGACATGTTTATTTGGGTGATGATGAACCTTACAGTATTACTGGTAAAGGGGAAGTTCATCTAAAATTATAGAATGGAAATACATGGGTATTGAAAGATGTGAGGCATGTGCCAAGCCTCAGGAGGAATCTTATTTCTGTAGGGCAACTAGGTGAATCTGGTTGCATGGTTACTTTTACAGGAGACTCTTGGAAAGTCACCAAGGGTGCTTTTGTTGTGGCAAGAGGTAAGAAGGTAGGAACGTTATATTTATCTACCTGTATTACTGATTCCTTTTTTAGCATTATCTACTTCAGATTCAGATGCATGCATGTGGCATAATCGGTTGGGTCATATGAGTTAAAAAGGAATGCAGATCTTAAAGGCTAAGGGTAAGTTATTAGATTTGAAAGATTTAGATCTTGATTTTCTGTGAGCATTGTATCTTTGGAAAGTAAAAGAGAGTGAGATTTCTCAAAGTTGGGGGCAACTAAGAAGGAGCAGAAATTGGAGCTTGTACACTCAAATGTGTGGGGACTAGCTCAGGTATAGCTTCTCATGGAGGATCCTAGTATTATGTTACTTTCATTGATGATGCTATAAGAAAGGTATGGGTTTATTGTATTAAACATAAATCTGATGTTTTTGATACTTTTAAAAGATGGAAAGCCCTTGTTGAGAATGAATCAAATTCTAAGTTAAAGTGCCTTAGATCTGACAATGGTGGTGAATACTGTAGCAAGGTCTTTCAATGATTATTGTTCAGTGAATGGAATACGTAGAGAAAGGAACGGTTCCAAGAACACCATAGGAGAATGGTGTTGCAGAGAGAATGAACAGGACAATCATGGAACGTGCTAGAAGTATGAGGATACATTCTGGATTGTCCTTGTAATTTTGGGCAGAAGCAGTTGATACAATAGTTTATTTGATTAACTGTGGGCCTTCAAGTTCACTAGATGGAGGAATACCATAGGAAGCTTGGACTGGAAAAGAGGTAGATCTTTCTTTTCTTAAAGTTTTTGGTTCATAAGCTTTTGTGCATGTTGATAAGGAAAATAGGAAAAAAGTTGGATGCAAAATCCAAGAGATGCACTTTCATTGGTTATGGATCTGGTGATTTCAGTTTCCATTTTTGGGATTTAGAGAATTCTAAAATTATTAGGAGTCGATGATGTTGAATGGAATGAAAAGAGAATGTACAGGGATCAAATTTTGGTACCCAAGGATGAACCAATTGAGAAGTTTTGTGAATGAAAATGAACTCTCAGATTTAAAAGTAATACCGACAGGGTTACACAGTAACTGTGTCGGTTGACCCCTGACCGACATCAATCAATCACAAACCGGTATCAGTTACAGAAGATCCAAACCGGACATCAGTTAGTAGAACCGGTGTCAGTTAGAGGTGACTAGTGTCGGTCACTGACAGATTTGGATACAAATGTCTAGGAGGTCCAGATTGAGCCTCCGGTACCCCAAACTTCCTGTGAGAAGGTCACAAAGGGTAAGTAAACCTCTCAGAAATATTTACACCTTCTCTATTTTATTTATTATTGACTGATAATGGTGAACCAAAAAGTTTTGAAGAAGCAATGCAGGATAAGACCCACGTCTAGTGGGAGCATGACATGGATGAGGAGATGGACTCCTTGGAACAGAACCAAACTTGGGATTTGGTTAAGTTTCCAGCAGGTAAGAGAACATTGTAGAACAAGTGGGTTTACAGGATCAAGGAAGAAGAGGGTGGACAGAAAAGGTACAAGGCAAGGCTTGTAGTAAAGGGATTTACACAGAAAGACAGGTATTGAATTTGGTGAAATATTTTCTCCTGTTGTTAAGATGACTTCTATTCATACTGTATTGATTTTAGTTGTAGTAGAAGATTTGCATTTAGAGAAACTAGATGTGAAGACATGACTTTTCTTCATGGTGATTTGGATGAAGAGATTTATATGTAGCAACCGCTTGGGTATGAAAGTCAAGGGTAAGGAGAAATTAGTGTGCAGGTTGAAAAAGAGCCTATATGGGCTCAAGAAAGCTCCAAGGCAATGGTACATGAGGTTTGATAGTTTTATGCATGAGCATGGTTACTTGAGATGTGAATCTGACCATTGTGTTTATTTCAAGAAGCTTGAAAATGGGAGCTATATTATTTTGTTACTGTATGTGGATGATATGCTTATTGTAGGATCTAGTATGCAGGACATTGGTGAGCTTAAGAGAAAGCTAGCTCACACATTTGTATGAAGGATTTAGGAGCTGTAAAAATAATCCTTGGCATGTAAATACACAGAGACAGGAAAACAAGAAATTGTATTTGTCTCAAGAGGATTATATCTACAAGGTGTTAGAAAGGTTCAATATGTAGAATGCAAAACCTGTTAGCACACCTATGGCTAGAACACTTCAAATTGAGCAAAGATCAGTGTCCATCATCACATGAGGAGGTAAAATACATGACACAAGTGCCATATGCTTCAGCAATTGGGAGTCTCATGTATGTTATGGTTTGTACCAGACCAGACATTGCACAGGAAGTTGGAGTTGTGAGTAGATATATGGCTAATCCAGGTAAAGAGCATTGGAAAGTAGTCCAATGGATACTTAGGTATTTGAAAGGGACATCTAGCATGCAGTTATGCTATGGAGGTTCAGATATTTCATTACGTGGCTATGTTGATTCAAATATGGCTGGAGATCTAGGATGGTAGAAGGAGCACTACTGGATATATTTTCATAGTAGGTGGAATGACAGTTAGCTGAGATTTCAAGATTACAGAAGGTTGTGGCTTTGTCTACTACAAAGGTAGAGTATGTTGCAACTACAGAGGCTAGCAAGGAGATGATATGGATGAGTAGGTTCATGGAAGAGTTGGGAAAGGAGCAAAGTGATTGTAAATTATTCAGTGACAGTCAGAGTGCAATTCATTTGGCAAAGAACTCAACATTTCATTCGAGAACGAAACACATTCAGTTGAGGTATCACTTCATACAACAGGTATTGGAGGATGGACAGTTGAATCTGGAAAAGATTCATACGAACAAGAACCCTGTGGATATGCTAACGAAGCCATTAGCAAAGGAGAAGTTGGAGCTACACTCCACTTCTATTTGGTCTTCGAGTTTGAGAACTTGAAGAGGAAGAAACAAAGCTAAGGAAGGATCCAAGAATGATGCTTGTACATGTATGGTGCAGTAATTAATCTCCAAGTGGGAGATTGTTGAGTTATGGAGCTCAATTACTTCATGTTTTAGCATGCAATATGAAACTTGTTGGAAAACACAGTAACAGTCATTGGTTATGGAGGGAACCGGACATCAGTCACCCATAACCAGCATCGGTCAGGCAAGGAAGGAATCGACATCGGTTAGGGCTAAACGGCATCAGTTACCTGTGCGAGGAGTGTTTTAATTAACTCTTAGGGAATTAGATCTATTTTTAGCATTAAAGTAGATTTATTGATTGTAATTGCATGGCTAAGTGCCCTAAGTCTATAAATGACTATATAAGCATGAAAGCTAGGGTTTAGAAGTAAGAGGATTAAGAAGAATTTGAAAAATTTGATGACTATTATTGTGAGAGAGAGAATTCTTGGTGAAGAAGCAAAATCTTTGAGGGAAAGAAAGTACTGAACATCTGAGAGGTGTGGAAGATTGTAAATCTTCATTGTATATCTTGTCAAAGCTTTGGATAATAGATTGGCTTGTTTCTTGGTGGACGTAGCCCACACTGGGTGAACCACGTTAAATCTGGTGTTGATTTATGTCTCTTGTTTTGTATATTTCTTCTGGTAGAATATCTGACTTTTATTTGCATGTATGCTTAGATTTGATATATTGTCTGTACAACCGGTGTGCTAACCCCAACACTGTATGAGATGCCACATTGTCTCTTATCAAAATAAGTTTTGTTATAATCAGCCAATGATCATGAATTTATGTTGGTGCATCAGATGAACCATTAATTCATCAATCCTATGGGGCACCTTTCTACATCGTGTCTTGAACCATTGGTCGTGTTAAATCACTGGAGCCACCTATCAATAGCACATCGATTACATTTTCTCAATGATCTTCTATCCATAAAGTACTATAGAATATTTTCATACGATAATGTAGGTGATTAGGCTAATCGCCAAATTATGAAAATTTCTAGTCGACCATTTCTATCAGACTATTAAATGAGTTGACTGTGTTTGAATAAGAAGCTTGATATCATTTCTACCTAATCGCATATGAAGAGTTCAACCCCAAGTGAGAGTTTGGAGATGATTAAATAGATAAAATCCTTATTTATTGTGTCTAGGGGATTGAAGTCAACATAATGTAAATGATAAAACAAATTCTTCAAAATGCCTCCATTCCATTGATAATAAATGATTTTAGGTATTCCGGAAAGGATGGAAATTGGTATCATTTTAGGACTCCATCTCGTAGCTCTGAAATCATTAAAAGCCTTTTGATCACCTGTGAGTAAGATATAAAAGCTTCAGATTAAAATCGTATAACAAAATGAAGGCCATGGTAGCATTAAGTGAATATACTTTTCTCCTAAGCCATGGGTGGACGTCAATGATCCCCAAGAGGGGTAGCCATTAACTATTTATACATCATCGTCGGCCAATATGAGGTCATCCTCTAGTGGCTATGGTTTGTAGGAAGTCTCATCCACCTACGCCATGGAAAATACAAAGTTGCGATAAAACCATTCTAATTTGAATTAGGTGCACCCTTCATAATTGAAAGTTATTCACTTCATACCACTGATGTGAAAATTCTCATGTTAGTAGTTTTTCCAAATTTGCCTCAAACTTAAGAGGTCGATATTAGTGGATTACGAAGGATCAAATGCGTAAGAATCTCTCATCTTTAACTAGGTTTCAAAATCATTAAGACTATGCATCATAAATCAGCTAATGAAAATGATCAACCCACTCAATGGTTCATGGTGCATGAGGAATTTGCTAAATCTCGAGTTCATTTAGTTGACTCATTATCCATTTGGAAGGGATTATCTAAATATTTGACTATCATAGACTAGTTAGTTATGAGCCCCTTTTCTTGGTGTAGTCACATATTTTCTGACAAATAGTTACCCAAAATAATTTTCATTAATGCATTTTCAGCAATGAGGAGGGTACCCTTAAGATGACCCTCTTCATTGTGAGATTCTTTAATTAATTAGAAATGGGTGAAGGGATCAGATTCATTCTCTCCTAGTTAGGTAATTCTCCCATTTCTATAAACCTATCCTCATTTGAGATGATACAATAATTGAAAGTAGATGACTGTATGAAGCATTTAACTTAGGTCAATGTTACGGTTGTTTACTTTTTACATGGTCGTATCTATATTATGCATAAGACATACTTATGTAAACAAAATAAAATTCATAAAGTTTCTGTCAACTTCAAGTTTTCACCTCCTTTGGGTTCCAATGAAATAAAAATGATACCCTGAAAAAGTGATGTCATACTCATGATATCATTTTTCTATAGCTCTCTTGGAGGCCTTCAAACTTTTACACTATAAGGAATTGTTTGCAGGTATGAGTCTTGATCTTCATTTTGCAGGAAGATGATGATATGTTCATCGTAATTCTCATTGAGAGCATGGAACACATATAGACATCCAAAATGTATCTATAAGCAATAATCATAGTGAATAAACCATTCTTTGATGCCTTAGGTTCCATCTTGTATGATTAGTTCATCGAATATTGATCCCAATAAGATTGGATTATATGTCAAATCATACACCTTATCAAACTAGTCTGATCCAAAAATGACTAGGTGGTCATATTCCTTAATAGTTTATGCCCATTTATGTTAGTCCTTTGTGCAAATATCTATATCCAGTGTGGATTCTATGTATCCTCCTTCGATGGAGTAAGGATACACCATCTCGAATATTTGTGGTTGGTTCTATTTGTAGCATGTTTAGCTATTTAAAAGTAGTGACTATTTTGTCTTGCTAGCTTAATTGGCCTTGGTGCCTTACAATGAATTTGCGATGAGGTATGTTAAGAAATGGTATGAAATTAGTGCTTCAAACAAACTCATTATGATGGCCTTATTGTGTAATATAATTCCCTAGTCAAGCTTTGTAACACATACTCAAACCTTTTTTCACAATGAGGGTCTTCCCAATGCTTACATTGGTCTTCTTCAATCTCCGTTACTTCATAAGTTTCATGATTTTTCATCATTGTAACCAAATACTTTCATCTTAGTGAATGACAATAAGTTATGGATTGTCTCAACTAAATTTGGATCCAATTAGTATAAACATCTGATCATAGTTACTGAGATGGTCCATTATCTATGTTCCTAAAAACTCATCAATTTGACAACTGATTCACATACCATGCCCAAACCTAAGTTCTCATTGAATATGCTTGTGACTCAACCAATATTCAAGATTATTTTTTCCACTCTAGATCACTACTTTTAGACCAGTGAATGATCAAGTGTGATAGACACTAATAAGAAGATGATCATACCATTCTTGCAAGAACCATTGAAAAGAGAAATCGTTGTTCAAGAGTCAAATATTAATCTTCTCTTTGCTCAAACTTCATGATTCTAGCAACATCTTGTATTATTTTAGCTAACATATTGTTTGTATATGATCCATGTTATAGTTCTGAATGTATTTTCCTCTCCATTTTTAAATTGTATTCTTGCAGATTTCTCATGTCACGACTGCATCTATAATGAACATTGCATGCCTAGGTAGTAAATAGTACATCTAGAATTTTAGAATAAAGTCACAACATTTAGGATTTTGATACTACCATCATGTTTTCTTTTTAGAATCTTATCCTACATGTTCTTATGTAGTTCATCCTAAGAAAGTTGAATTTGTCATGTTCCTGACCTCAATCCTTATAAGCTACAAATCACACATTTGCAACTGCTTGGGAGGAGTCAACGTGGAAATTTTCCCCCAATTAATAGGTTACAATAGAATGGAAACATAAAAATGGGCTGGAATCTAACATTGGAAACTCCTTGGTAAACCAAATGTTTGAACCAATTAATTCTTTGATACTTGTGACCTGTTTTATTCCAAATTATACATGTCCCAATGAGTAATTAGTCATATCCTGACATTTTATTGGATGCCATCATTAGCCTCTTCCATCATTCTATCGATTAGAACTTGATTTGGACACTATGCAGTCTAGAGGTTTATAAACCTTGTCAGTGATTTAAATTTAATATCATCTAATGCCCATAGCATTTTCCTTATGGATAGGGCATTTCATTGTCATTGATGAGGGGTAAGTACATGGAAATTAGAGGGGCAATGAAGGGGGTCTTAAGTGGACACATTATTTCTGAAAAATAATAAACTTGAACTTGTACAAGTGGTTTGAGATAGTTACACTTAAAATTGGAAGATGTTAGAAATATGAATCGTACCATTTTCAAGTCTAGTTTATAAGGTGTACTAAATCTTTTCTTGAAAATGGATTAATTCCTTAAGTGAGATGCAAACAGACTCAAATACCAATAATATGCTCCTATTTTTATTAGAAAAAAATAGTAGATAACATTGTATGTGCCACCTCCACCATTTTCAGAGCACTATTTAGAATTTTTGAAAAGCACTTTGGTAGAAAGATAGATAGGAGCATCTAGCATTTGGGATAGATTTTTTTTAACATTTTTACGTGCATGTCAAATATTTTTTTAGCATATGATTTTTGCAAGTACAAAGATTATTAAAATTGTGGTGTAAAAATAATAGATCCGATTGTGCCCCCCTAACTATCTCAAAAAATCAAAAAATTGATTTTTTTTTAATATGTATAGAATTATGCCTGAGTTTGGGCTATGGAACATAATTTTTAAAATTTGATCAGGCCTGAAACAAAAGATACATGATGAAATATAGACATATGGTAAATGTCAAAAAATAGACTATAAAAAGACATAAATTAGAAATTAATTAAGGATGGAAACTTTATATTAGTCAAAAATTTTGAAAAATCGCTATAGATTTAGAAAGAAGAAAAGTCAATGCTGACACTCACATGGTAACTAATTTTTTTAAAAATGGATCTTAATCCTTTTTAATTTTTATTAATTATAGAGCGGAAGTGCTCTTTTTTACATTTTTTTTCAAAAATATGTTGTTTGTTGTGTTTGTAGCAAGTCCATAACACGGGCTCGGAGTTCCAAACCGTTTCTAAGCCATGGAGTCTTGAGGCATGGCTTGGAAAAAAAGAAAATACAAAACGCGTACATGTTACATAACATGTACGCATTTTTCTTTGTTTATATATTGCCCTGCCCCCTCCAATGTCCCTTTCTATCTCCTTTCACGTGATATTTCCCCAATCATATCAGTTCTCTGTCTCCAATTTTCTATACTTTCCTGGATGAAATTTTTAGTAGTTGAAGTTGTCTCCTACCCCCACTATTTGATATTTTACTAATCATGGGGGATAAAAAATCGAGCATAAGGACATGCAGAAGGTAAATATAAAGAACAAGACACTGGAACAATTAGAAGTGATTAGAGAATAAAGAAACTGAACTAGAATGCAAAATCTACATGGAGGGAAAGGTACATTTACTATCTTAAATGCAGCATGATGTATGTAGACAATGATGGATGAAATACATAATAAAAATGTAGGATAATAATGATATTTGTAATGAGTATTTATAATGAATTGAATGATACTGTTCTTATGGATGAAGATAATTTGATATGAATAACAATTGTTGAACATTTACCTGAGAGTGTAAATGTTAATCTTGAAAATTGCGTGGAAACACCAAATGAAGAAAATAACCTTTGCTAAATGAATATTTACCTCTAAGAACACCTCCTTCCATTTTTCGATAGAAAAATCAAGTCACTTAATTGTAATTGATGAAAGCATAATAAAACCAATTCCTAAAAAAATGTCTGACAATAAATGTGAGAAGAAAAGCTAGTAGGAATTTGAGGTAATTACTTTGAGAAAATAAATGATACACAAAGATGTAAATTATTTATTACATTAATGAAATTAATTATAGAGGAGACCTACAATGAAGACCCTATGGGTTAAGAACATTTAATATTGTATGGTCAAATTTTGAAAATTATTGAAAATATACATAAAGCATGCCATATTGTGGGTGTTAACAAGACACACCAAAGATAGTAATGTTACACATGGCATGCACTTACTTATTTTATAGTAAGTGATAAAACAATGAATAAAGTGCTTGATTAGAAAAAAAAAAATTAGAGCTTTGAAGGTAAACAGAAAAAGCACTAATGAAATCAATAGAGGAGATGTAAAAGTCTTGAGTCAACCAATAACACTGATTATTGGGCATTTCTCTAGAAGATCCTCCACATGGAAAGATAATGAATACATATGATATTCTAAAAGGAGTTAAATTTTTAAATCTTTGGAATAAGAAGAAAAAGGTTTCACCAAATAGAAGAGATACAATAAAAATAAGAATAGTTTCTCTTAATCGTGAATTGCATATGCAAAACATTTCTTGGCTATGAGCTCAAACACAATTATTATCTAAATTTAAGAACAAAAATCTAGAAATATGACATTAGCTGAAGATTTTTTTGAAATGAACAAACCCTTTTATGTGAAAATCAATCACTCACATACCACTTGTTGTTGTAGGCATCATGTTGAATTTTCAATGCATTATGATATTTTTTTGTCAAATAAATTATGTTTTGCATATTGACATCATGTTGTAGGAGCGTGGAGTAAATGTCCCACCAAAATCATTCAAGGGAATTTATTCCTACCATATTTTGTGAAAGATCAATTGGACAATTTTTTTATGACAAAGCATGTTTTGATGGAACGTGCAATGTATGTGGTGGCTTTCCAAAATCTAAAAAGTTATATCCATGAGCAGAGTACACATGCAATAGAAAAATAATTAGTTGATTATCACACAAATATAAATCATGTGGCATGTTAATTAAAATATGGAAAAGAATCTAAGAGGTGTGAGCTTGTTAGAAAACAATTACCTGTATTAGAATATATGGTCAAATTCAGAGAGGAAATTTTTTATGAGTATGCAAGGCACACACATAGAGCTCGATGGTTGGATGAAAAATTAAATTTAAGAAAGTAAACATTCCCACTTGGTTATATTGTTTCAGTAGTTGATTCCACAGAGAATTACACATTGCAGCCACAAATGGAGGTTCAATCTCAATATTATAACTCACAACAAGTTTCTATTTTTGTGCATATAGCATTCATGCACTCTCTTGAAAGCACTGAGCAAGATCAAAAAATATTAAGAGAGTATCATTTATACATCAGTGATGATTGGACACATTCTACAGAATATGTACAAGGGTGTTTCCAGGTGTTTTATGTAAACTTAAATGAGAGGAACATTAGTTTCAATCAACATTACGTTTGGTCAGAAAACTGCACATCACAATTCAAGAATGCACAGATGTTTTATTGGCTAAGAAGGATGCACAAAGAAACAAATATACAACATATCTAGAGTTTTACTAAGGCATGGCATGGAAAAGGAGAGCATGATGGTGCAGGAGCATGTGTGTAAAGAGCACTTACAAGAGAAGATTTAAAGTTTAAGGATGGTTCCAAATTTACAGATGTAAAAAACATTTTTGATTGGTGTGTCAAGAATATGGGCCATGAATCTCAAGAGAGATCAATGGTTCATAGATATTTTTGGTTGATAGAGGAAAAACATCTAGAAAACTTTGAAGATTATATGAAATTTGTTGGATCAAGTGATATGTACTCATTCCATAGTTCAGATGCAAATATTTGGACTATTTTACTAGGTGCATAACATATTTTTGTATATCATGCATTGATTTTGTGTGGAATGAATGTGATTCACAATAGTGGGTGGATGAATGGACTTGTAGACCTCTAATTCCACTTGACACACATCAAGTTCCACGAGAATTACAACTTGCAAGGTCTTCAGATCAAATGACAACATCGCCTGACTTTGACCAAGTCTCTGATTTAGTGAAACAAGGTACATACATATATGTACATGCCATGTTTTAGATTTATAAATTATTAAATGGTCAACTCTTAATGTATTTTTAAATTGATTGAATAATTTTACTTTTTGATACATAGGTTACATTTTTGTAGTTATTGTGATGAAATTTAATGAAGAGGGAACAAACTACTTCTTGTCTCGTTGTGTAGAGGGGAATTTTTTTTGACTTCCACAGTCATTGATGGTGAAGACCTTGAGTATCCCACTAGGTCAGTGGTAGTCATTGGAACTTGGCTTCGACGATATCCTATCAAAAAATCAAACATTTGGTTGTTTTAAGACTATGAAGTACATTGGAAGATACTACACTATTCACATTTGGTCCTTGCAAAAAATATTAAATTGATCAAATATCAAGGTCAGCCATCAAACAAGAATCTGTGGAAGGTTCATGAATCAGATCATGAAGCAAATCTTGCTACTGTCAAGAATAGAGTTGATCCTTGCAGTTAATTGGATTGAATTTACAAAGGTATGTTTTTCATGAATTTAATTTGAATATTTACTTAAATGATTTTCTTTAAATTTTGTATGATTTAAAATTCTATTTAATTTCTTACTAACATGTTTATGTATGTTAATGGTGCTAAAATGGCTTCCACCTTCACGTGGTTGACACTGTCAGTAGAGAATTTATTATTCCCGAAGCCAAGTGAAGCTAAGAGAAATTAAATATTAGAAAGGAACAACAAACATAAATTCTCATTTCACCACATATATTGTAAAAATATCTTATTAAAATTCTCATTTCACCACTTATATTATATGAACCACCTATATTATAAAGGTGATTGACAATGGAAAACCTTACATTGACTTAGAATGCAGTATTCCACATGTTTACAAATAGTAGGAAAGTGAGAGAACCAAATGAAGATGGAGAAAACCGTGAGAGGATTTTGTAGAGGGACCCAAAATGGAGGTATCAGATTTGATGATACATTTCTAGGTGCTACGGAGTTTGAGAAATCACCCGTAAAAGATATACCATGTTTTGGCCTCAGGGATCTTAAGGGAATACACCTGGACGAGGTATCCCGAAAGCACGGGTAGTGTAGGTAACAAAAAAAATCCTCCACTAGCATTCACCTGGCCACCCTGATGTGTTGGCGTAGTTGGTTTGAACCCATGAGATTTTTTTTGCAAACTATAGCGTTTGGTAGCCGTACACTGATTCATACTGCAGTATTTCATGCGTTTGCAAACAGTTTGATAAGAAGAGAACCAAATGGAGATGGAGAAAAACAAAAGAATATTTCATAGAGGGCCATGACATGGAGGTGTCAGATCTGACGAGATGTCTCTAGGTGCCATGGAGTTCGAGAAATCACTCGTCGAAGATATAGCGTGTTTTGGCCTTAGAGCTCTTAAGGGAATACACTTGGACGAGGTAGCTTGAAAGCACGTGTAGCATAGGGAACCAAAAAATTCTCTAATAGCATTCACCTAGCCACCTTGACCTGCTGGCATTGTTGGTTTGGTCCCACAAGCATCCGTTTGCAAACTATAGCGTTTGGCATCCGTACACTAACTCAAATTGCAGTATTTCACGCGTTTACAAACAATAGGACAATGAGAGAACCAAATAGAGATGGAGAAAACCATGAGAATATTTTGTAGAGGGCACTGACGTGGAGGTCTTAGATCTGATGAGATGTCTCTAGTTTCCACAGAGTCTGAGAAATCACCCGTTGAAGATATAGTGTGTTTTGGCCTCATGGCTCTTAAGGGACTACGCCTAGATGAGGTAGCCCTAAAACACAGGGAGTGTAGGGATCCAATAAAAATCCTCCTTTAGCATTCACCTAGCCACCTTGACATGTTGGCGTAGTTGGTTCAGTCCCAAAAGCTTCCGTTTACAAACTATAGTGTTTGATAGCCCTACAGTTACTCAGATTGTAGTGTTTCACACATTTGTAAACAATAGGACAACAAGAGAAGCAAATGGAGACGGAAAAAACCATAAGATTATTTTTTAGAGGGCCCCGACATGAAGGTCTCAAGTCTAACGAGATGTATCTAGGTGCCACGGATTTTGAGAAATCACCTGTCGAATATATAGCGTGTTTTGGCCTCAAGGCTCTTAAGAGACTACGCTCGAACGAGGTAGCCCGAAAGCACGGGGAGCATAAAGAACCAAAAAAAATCCTCCAATAGCATTCACCTAGCCACCCCGATGTTTTGGTGTAGTTGGTTCAGTCCCACAAGCTATCGTTTGCAAAATACAATATCTAGCAACCTTACACTGACTCAGACTACACTATTTCGCACATTTGCAAAAATATGATAGCGAGAGAACCGAATGGATATGGATAAAACTGCAATAACATTTCATAGAGGGCCTCGACATGGAGATCTCAGATTTGACAAGATGTCTCTAGGTGCCACAGAGTCTGAGAAATCACCCGTCGAATATATAACGTGTTTTGGCCTCAGAGCTCTTAAGGGACTACGCCTGGACAAGGTAGCCCGAAAGCACGGGTAGCATAGGGAACCAAAAAAATTCTCCAATAGCATTCACTAGGAAATCTGAACATGTTGGCCTAGATGGTTTCATCCCACAAGCTACCGTTTGTAAAATACAACATCTAGCAACCTTACACTGACTTAGACTACACTATTTCGAGCATTTACAAATAATAGGACACCAAGAGAACCGAATGGAGATGGAGAAAACCACAAGAGAATTTCATAGAGGGATTCAACATGGAGGTTTTAGATCTGATGAGATGTCCCTAGGTGCTATGGATTCGAAGAAATCACCCATTGAAAATATAGCGTGTTTTGGCCTCAGGGCTCTTAAGGGACTACACCCGGATGAGGTAGCCCGAAAACACGGGCAGCATAGGGAACCAAAACAAAGCCTCCACTAGCATTCACTAGGCCATCCAGACATGTTAGCCTAGATGGTTGGGTCCCATAAGCTACCATTTGCAAAATACAACATCTAACATCCTTACACTGACTTAGACTACACTATTTTGTGTGTTTACAAACAATAGGACATCAAGAGAACCGAATAGAGATGGAGAAAACCATGAAAGGATTTTTTAGAGGGATTTAACATGGAGGTTTCAGATCTGGAAATATGTCTCTAGGTGCCACGGATTCTAAGAAATCACATGTTAAAGATATAAGGTGTTTTGGTCTTAGGGCTCTTAAGAGACTACGCCTGAATGAGGTAGCCCAAAAGCACAGAGAGCATAGGGAACCAAAACAAATCCTCCACTAGCATTTACCAGGCCATTTGGACATGTTGGCTTAGACAATTTGGTCCCATAACCTACCGTTTGCAAAATACAACATCTAGCAGCCTTACACTGATTCAGACTACACTATTTCACACGTTTGTAAACAATAGGACAACGAGAGAACCAAATGGAGATGGAGAAAACCATGAGATAATTTCATAGAGGGCCCCAACATGGAGGTCTCAGATCTGATGAGACATCTCTAGGTACCATGTAGTCTGAGAAATCATCCGTCAAAGATATAGCGTGTTTTGGCCTCAGGGATCTTAAGGGACTATGCCTAGATGAGGTAGCTCGAAAGCATGGGTGGAGGAAACCGCCAATGTTCAATGATTTTGCCACAGGATGCAACTATGTAGACTATGAACTTAGTTTTGTTGGGGAGACCACCAATGTTCCAACTGTTCATTTTGTAAGAATGAATATGTTCAATCACACAAATAATGAAGAGCCTTAATTTTTTTTGACATTACAAAAGGTTGTTTGTGCCTTAAAAGAAGCTGAAGGCCATATAAATTTTCAGTCTTCAAGTTTAGATGACAATGAAACTATTGAAGAAAAACAATTAGGTGAATATGTCACTATGATTCAAGAAGAAATGCCTCCTGAAATTCATAAAGAGTCATTTTGATTACCCAAAAACATCTGGAAGAACTTAAAGAGAAGATATGTGTAGAAGAAAAGGAAAAATGGGAAGTGTGGAAGGATCACAACTTAAGTGGAATGGAATATCTATGTGACGTTGTCAATAGAATCATCGATAATATTAAGGACAACATGCCAAGTTGATTATGTTTATTAATCCCAGCTGCTTCAACATCACAAATCAAACCAGGTAGTTCTAAAAGGAGCATACTGGCAAGAAAAACTGCAATGAAGTATTGATAATTGAGCCTGAAACTCGTTTAGAATTGTAATTTATTTTTTGATTAAGCATTCACTCATAGTTTCTTTTATGAAGGAAGAAATTCATTTTATATGTGAGAAATAGAATGCTGATTTAGTCTATTAATCTGACTATTTAGGTTAGATTTATGTAGTCATTTAATGAAAGTTTGAAGCTCTTCAGTGCTAACATGGAAACTTTTTTAGGGCCCTACGAAAGCCTCTTGTGGTTTTATCCATATCCATCTGGTTCTCTCGTTGTCCTATTGTTTGCAAATGCACGAAATAGTGCAGTCTGAGTTAGTGTAAAGTTGCTAGATGCTATATTTTACAAATGGTAGCTCATGGGACCAAACCGTTTGGGCCAACACATCCAGATTTCTTGGAGAATGCTATTGGAGTATTTTTTTTGGTTCTCTACGCTCCCCGTGCTTTTGGGCTACCTCGTATGGGTGTAGTCCCTTAAGAGCCCTGAGGACCAAACACGCTAGATCTTTGACGGGTGATTTCTCGAACTCTGTGGAACCTAGAGACATCTCACTAGATCTGAGACCTCCACGTTGGGGCCCTCTACGAAATACTCTTGTATTTTTATCCATCTCCATTTGGTTCTCTCACTATCCTATTGTTTGCAAAGGCACGAAATACTACAGTCTAAGTCAATGTAAGGCTGCTAGATGTTGTATTTTACAAACGGTAGCTTGTGGGACTAAACCGTTTGGGCCAACACTTCTGGATGTCCTGGTGAATGCTAGTGGAGGATTTATTTTGGTTCCTATGTTGCCCATTGCTTTTAGGCCTACCTCATCTAGGCATATTCCCTTAAGAGCTGAGGCCAAACACCTATCATTCTTTGATGGGTGATTTCTCAAACTCCATGCACCTAAATCATTGTTAGATCCAAACCCCATCTTTAAGCCCTCTACAAAATAATCCGTGGTTTTCTCCATCCTCCATTCGGTTCTCTCGCTGCAACTCTGATTTTTTGCAAATGCCTGAAGTAGTGTATTCTAAGTCAGTGTAAGGCGCTAGATGCTATATTTTACAAATGGTAGTCAGGGACCAAACCGTTTGGGCCAACACACCAGATTTCTGGGAATTGATATGGAGTATCTTTTTTTGTTTCACGCTCCCCGTTGTTTTGGGCTACCTCGTATGGGTGTAGTCCCCTTAAGAGCCCTGAGGACCAAACACGCTAGATCTTTGACGGGTGATTTCTCGAACTCTGTGGAACCTAGCGACATCTCACTAGATCTGAGACTGGTGTATTTTAAAACGGTAGCTTGGGGACTAAACCGTTTGGGCCAACACTTCTGGAATGTCCTGTGTGAATGCTAGCTGGCGGATTTATTTTTGGTTTCCCTATGTTGCCCATGCTTTTAGGCTACCTCATCTAGGCATATCTCCCTTAAGAGCCCTGAGGCCAAAACACACTATATCTTTGATGGGTGATTTCTCAAACTCCATGGCACCTAAATACATTTCGTTAGATCCAAAACCTCCATATTTAAGCCCTCTACAAAATAATCTCGTGGTTTTCTCCATCTCCATTCGGTTCTCTCGCTGTCTTATTTTTTGCAAATGCTTGAAGTAGTGTATTCTAAGTCAGTGTAAGGCTGCTAGATGCTATATTTTGTAAACGGTAGCTTATGGGACCAAACCATCTAGGCCAACACATTCGGATGGCCTGGTGAATGCTAGTGGAGGATTTTTTTTGGTTCCCTACACTCCCCATGATTTCGGGCTACCTCGTCTAGGCGTAGTCCCTTAAGAGCCCTGAGGCCAAAACATGCTTATCTTCGACGAGTGATTTCTCAGACTTCGTGTTACCTAGAGATGTCTTGTCAAATTTGAGACCTCCATGTCAGGGCCCTCTACAAAATCCTATCATGGCTTTATCCATCTCCATTTCATTCTCTTGCTGTCCTATTGTTTGCAAACACGCAAAATAGTGTAGTCTGAGTCAATGTAAGGCTGTTAGAAGTTGTATTTTGCAAATGATAGCTTGTAGGACCGAACCAACTAGGTCAACATGTCAGGGTGGCCAGGTGAACACTAGTGGAGGATTTGTTTTGGTTCCCTATGCTACCCATGCTTTCGGGCTACCTTTATAATATAGGATTTTTTTTGGTTCCCTAGGCTACCCGGGCGTACGCGTTTTACTTTTTTTTCTAGGTTTTTGTCTACTTTTTGGCCCCACAACTTCATGCACTTACCCTAAGAATTCCATGATCATTACAACCATCTCCCTTTTATCTACCTATTGGAATCATGCTAAGGGTCCACGAGTGTTGCTTGTACATTCATTTTCACCTTCTAAGTGGTCTACCTAGCTATTCCCAACTCCCCCCCATGTTAAAATAAAAATTCATGGATTCCCCTATAAAAAATAAAAGCTATAAAAAATAGACTACTCCCTAGAAGGACAACAGTTCTTGTCAAAAACAAATGCTAAAGAAATAAAATTCAGTAGACCAATCCCTCGAAGGACGGATATCATGTATAAAGTAGATCATACCCTTGAAGGATAGATAATATTTTATATCAAGGAATTGAAGGCTTCCCGCATTGATTAACCTTCTATTTTATCAACATCCTAAGAAATATTCCTACATTGATTAGTTTTCTTCTAGAAAACTTCCCGCATTGACCATTTTTCTCTTTCCCCTTCCTAGAGCTGGGGCATAGATTTAGGAATTTTTTTTATGGTAAACCCTTTTACCACTTACAAGTTACATAATAAATCCCTTTTTCATGTTGACATTAGGTTTATGAGCTTCTTTCATCCATATCTCCTTCATGATCTTTCAATATAACTAACTATCATTGGCTATAGGCTAACATTTGTTTTGGTTGCATGTGCCTTGCATTACCTAGATTGCCTTCTTGTTTACCTCAAATGTGATTGAAGGCATATTTTACTAATGTGTTCCTTGATATGACGTATAATTGTTCATACCAATGGGTCACCATTATTAAGTTGCGTTTTATTTTAAACCTTTCCACATCTATCTACTATCTCTTCTTTGTTTTATTATAAACACCTCTTTCTTTATGTAAATCCCATTTATGCTACCCATCTATGATATCACATCAAATTAACTACCCTTATCAATAACACATCTATTTTCAAACATCCTACATTATATATTAAACCACCCAATCATGCATATATATTCATCATCATTATCAAATATAAAGTAAACATATAATCATCACCATTATCAATATAAAACATATTATTATCATAATCATCATCAAATAAAAAATACCATCCTATAATTTTACCATCATCATCAAATATAAGTAAAACATGCAATCACATCATCATGAATCAAATAATAGATATCACACAATATACACATGCTAAACCAAGAAAAAATTATTTATCACACACACACACACACACACACATATTGACAAAATAAAGTGTATCAGTACATCATCGACCTCTAAGGGTCCTCTCTCAAAGTAGAGATGCTACTAAAACCAGTAAAATTCACATTAGAAAGCCTAAAATCTTGCACCTATGAGACAAGTCCCTTTGTCTCTATATCAGCCTCGTCACCTCTATCTTGGCCCTCTCCTTGATGCAGCTGATCCACACTTTCCATGCTCCCATATGGCCTAGCTCTAGGTGCCACTTGCCTCTACACATACTCCCAATATCATAGTGTCTGTAGAAAAATCTTGATCATAATTCCCTCGTAATACTTAGTCGCTACGACTAAGGCTCTGTATCAATCGATGGAAATCATGTTAGGAGGTACCATCTCTCCTCCTCCCTGTTATGCTTCCTATTGATCCATAAAATTCTACTTTGGAACTCTATGAATCACACTATTATGTTGTTCTACTTTCAACTTTGGAAAATGACATATTTTCTTGAATATTAGAGATTTAGTGACTGATTATCTAGCACTATAGAAAGGAAATTATAAAGAAGGGAAAATAATTCAAAATCTTAAACACCAATAATTTTATCCTGCAAACCTCCAATGGAGGAAAACCAATCAGGAAGGGAAAAACACTCTTCCTTCCCACTTTTATTGGTCAATTATAGACAATTACATATAACAAGAAGTATAAAATGGAGACAAAAATGTCAAACTCTCCTTTCCTGTTGATCAAAGAATACTTGTCAAAGATCACACAAGGAGTCCACGCCAGATAAAAGGCCCAGAAACAAGGGTGCAAAAGGATAGGAAGGACCCACGCACGGAAGGAAAGTTTAGATTTTAGGACTTAGCCAATTTTGAGCATGAAGAACTATTTTTGGAAGATGGCATGCGGAACACACCAAGAATGCAAAGATTTGCGTGCCATGCATTGTCTATCTTTGGAGAAGTGGTTCAAAGTGTTTATGCATGGAGACAAGTTGAGAATAGAATTAAAACTTTAGTTAACTACAAAAGGACTATAGATAGCACACTTGCATGTGTGGCTATGCTTGTAAACAATGTTGTGGCTATTAATAACATGCAGCCTATTTCTGGAATAGATAAGTTGTGAAGGGAAAGTCCCCACCCTAAATATATGTGATGTTAGGTACATAGTAGAGAGATGTATATATGTGTGAGAGATGTATGACTGAGAGATGTATGTATGTGTAACAAAGAATATAGATATATTGACTGAATCACTGTATCAGTTCCATACACACATTGGTATAAATTGACAATACTGTAAGAAGCTTCTATATTTACTAATAGATGGAAGATATTGGATGAATCTAAGTGTCATTCTATGTGTAGTTGAGTCATGCATGTTATTAATTCAATCATTATTACTGTTTAAGCTTGTTCTTCCATAGATATGAGGGTAGCATGCATTATAGAATGATGGATTAGTTATGAATCTATATGTTTCTTCCTTCATCATGTTACCATCCTATTACAATAACCCTAAAGAGGGACTTGGTACCTTTGTGCACTTCGGGGTGAGCACTCAGTCTAGGCTGAGTGATGTGCCAGTGTGATTAGGGTGTTATCTTGTAAATTCTAGGTTGTATCATTGGTTTCCATTTTAGGGACCTATTTTCATTTGTTTTCAGGATGGTTTGCGATGAAGATGTACCAGTTAACTCTAGCAAGTATTAAGGAATGGATACATGACCTGGAGGAAGAATATGCATGATGGTTTAGCAGTGGATTTGAGTTCAGCGCACACACTTGGGTAGAACAGAAATCTATATGAAAACTTATATGAGAGCTTTCTTGGCTATCTTTCCAGTAGAAGTATATGATTGACTTACTGCTTATGCATCTAAGTGGAATTAGAGGTATCACGCACTTGTCTGAACACATGAAGAATTTTAGGCCCTCTATGATGCTAATCTAATCTTGAATCACACAGTGGATATGTGGGTTTCTTGGTGTTCTAAAAAGATATATTTTTGGAATATTTGATTTTGACGTACTCTTTCCTAGAGGTATCTAAATTCTAGTTTTTACAGTATCTAAGAGGAACATATTTACAAGGTATTCCAATGGCGATCAAGATCTTAATGGTAACTTTGAAGCCTAGAGAGTAAACTGATGGATAACTAAACTTCACCACATGCAAGGGCAAGAATAACTTTGGTTTAAGGTGACATACCTAGAGGCAGAAAGGAAAAGAGAAGAAAGGTGTCTCAAGTATAATGAGGCATGCAAGAGGGAGATATAGAAGCAGTGTTATATTACAGAGAGTATGGCATGGAGGAGAGAGATGGCTCATGAAGGATTTATAGCTCATGTAGAAGACATGGAACCAAAGCATCAGGAACTCCCCCATCTTAGAAAGCATGATAAATATCCCCCCTCAGCCTCACATGGAAGTATACCAATAGAGACTACCTATACTACGGGTGTGCATCTTAATCCACCTGGTGACCTAGCCCTTGTGCTTGGTTTTTTAGTATCTAGTATGAAAAGTAACCAGAAAACTAACTTGGGAAGTAGGAGAGCAGGAGTAATTCAGGGATCATGTACATCAATGGTAGCGTATATGGCTTCAATTTCATTTGGAGGAGCATTCTTAGGTGCATCATCTACACAAAATGTGGGCACACAAAATGTTGGATTCACCTATGGAAGTGGAACTACCTCACAGAATGTAGGGGTACAATATAGTACTACTATCGGAGCATAGGGTAGTACATTTATAGGCCCTATTCCAACTACAAGTGACAGATCAGGAGATATAGGTGGTTCTAGTTCTGGTGGATCTGGTGGTTTTGGAGGTAGAGGGAACACAGGAGGTTCCAGATCAGGTGGTCAAGATCCATAGTAACCACAAAATATCTATATGTAGATTTCTCTTCATCTCCTAGAGTATAGAGGTATAGAGGATGTTGCCTAACATGTGCATATGTGTGAAATATTGTGGTGCACTAAAGGGATCACAAATAATGAGTGAAAGGCAAGTCAATTCGCCACTACATTATGAGGGGCATGCACACAACTGGTATAGGGAAGTTTAACCCTGATTAGACTTGCATGGATTTTGCAACATTAATAGATGATTTCTTAAAAGAGTTCCATATCTCTGAGTTTGAGTAGAAAAGTATAAGTGCACTCAAGGATATCAAGCAAGGCACTACTGAGAGTGTATGTGAGTATGATGCTCATTTTAAGACACTTCTATCTAAGCTATATTATGATATTCATGCTACCCAACATGCACAGTGGTTCATTGGAGGACTGATTACACCATTTAGAAGGGCACTATCACATAAGACATACAATGATTTGTGTGAAGCACGTGAGGTAGCTCTACGTGCTGAGGCAGTTGGGAGCATTGCCACTAGTGTTATTCCATTCTTAGAGGCACAGATTACAACTATGGAAAAGTAGTTAGAGAAGCTATCAGTAAATTTAGCCCATGAAATGCGCTCAAGAATTTTGTGTACATATTGTGAAGTGGAAGGTCACACCAAGGATAGTTTCCCTCGTAGATCTATATGCTCATTTCTGTTGGACTATGAGATTTTTCATTTGAATCATGATGCTAGCCACTGTCCTTTGTTACAATGCCCAATAAGGAAGAATGTATCTTGTTTTTGAAAATTTTCTAGGTCCATGACCCATGATACTAAGGATTGTAGGCTGATTGGTTAGATCCAAGATGCTATAGACCTTGGGGTACGACAGAAAAGTATAATATATAATTCTAAGGGTAAGAATGAGCCCAAGGATTGGGATCATAATCAAAGGTGATATGACAAGAATGAGGGGCATTTTGAAGGAGGCCATGGAAGGGGACATGGATATCATGGTGGATATGGAGGTCAAGGCCATGGTAGAGGAAGAGGTGAGTTCCCTCGTGGAACATGTTATACATGCGGATCTCCTGACCACTATAGGTGTGAATTTCCTCAGAATATTGCATGTTCTTTCTTCATAAAGAACCATATATGAAGAGTGCCCGGACTTATATGAGCATCTGAGTAAGTAGCATAAGTAGGAAAACAAAGGTGTCAGGATGGTTAGAATCCAACACATGGTAGAAGATCAGTGGATGCCCAAGAAAGTAGAAGGACTTAAGGAATTGACAATGAAGATTACTACACACGCTGAAGCAACACGCGTAAGAGAGGCATTGCACCAGAAGCCTACGATCACCAAGGAGGAGGTTTTACATGTGAGGTAACCAGATCCTGATCATCAGAAGGAAGTTTACCAGGATACCATGGAAGTGCTAAGGAATCTTTAGGGTGAGATCTAGTACCTAAAAGGATAAAAAGAAAGCATCAGAGATAGTCCAAATTGATATCGATGATCTGTAAGAGGTGTGCAAGATATTGCGCCAGGAGAACATTATTTCACTATTAGGAAGTTGGTTAAAAGGGAATACTCTGCGCGTAAGTCTTGAGACCAGATGATAGATTCTACATGTAAATATTCCCCCTGATAGCATTGACTATGAAAAAGAAATTACTCTGAATGTTGTTGTGGATGGGTGGTTGTTGAGCAACATCTTGATCAATACAGGTGCGGAGGTAAATGTGCTTACATTAGATGCATGGGTACAAATGGGGAGGCCCCTATTACAACCATCATCTAATGTGTTATTTATGGTAAAATGGACTAAGGCCACTCCCATAGGATTATTGAAATATGCATCTATAACTATACAAGGGGACAAGTTCACTAGGGATTTTGAGGTATTAGCACTTGCAGAAGCAGAAAATTTTCCAGCCCTACTTGGACGTCCTTGGTGTTATGTGAATAATGCTGACTTGAGATTCAATAAGGGGTATATCAGCTTTGAAAACAAGGAGGAAATGGTTGTGATACCTTTGACAGATGGTAATTCTACACCATATTTTGAGCCTCTAAGTGAGGAGGATTTAAACAGAGCCTATATACACACTATTTAGGACCAAAAGGTCAATGAGCCATCAAAATATGACATCCTACAGTGGTAGGATTGTCATTCTATTAGTGATACTATGAGTATTTCTTGTGAAAATTGGGCTCATGGTACATATGAATTAGTAGGGTGGGAGGTGAAAAGCGTGGTTGCGTGCAAGAATGGACTTCACTCAATTCGACGGATAGGTAGCACAATACCTTGGTATACAAGGACAAAAGATCTTCCTACCTTTCTGAAGGCCATGGAAACACTGTGGATGGATCAAATTAAATGGAGATATATGTTAGTGTATACAATGCATGGGATTGTAGCGCCACTGATGGGTAGTCCACCGAGATAATCTTATAAAGTGGGAAGAGATTAGAGTCACTTTGTCTACTATGTTTATAAGGAACAATACACCTACACAAATCTACATTTATCATGGTGATCAACCTGTTTAGCATCACATTCAGTAGTGTGAGAGACTTTGGATAGTAGGACAAGAAGCATTACCACCTTCACCATGGGTACATATAATTTATTCTACGCTACAAGTATGCACATGTGCCTAGTATGTATATGCAGAACTACATCGAGAAACTTGAAATTGGCAATATTTGACTGCAGGAATTATCTAGACTTTTGATTACTTCTCGACTAAACCTCTGGTAGACGAGGCTTTAAAATTTGTCAAGTGCTTAACTATGGGAGATAGTGTAAAAGTAAATGAGCATATTCAGGACTTGTTCAGTGAGGTAAGATTTTGGAGCGTGTTTTGAAAAGGAAGAAGAAATGGACTCCATACTACTTGAACGCGCTTTCCTTGAGAAAGAGAAAGGAAAGATGGTCTACGTCATGGATGATGAGGAAATTGAGAACTTGGATATTGAACATTCACATGGGGTGCGCAAGGTATTAGAAAGTGTAGACAAGGATACACATGCCTACCATGAACCCATGAAGATGAAGAAGGTGAATATAGGTTCGGAGGCTGAGCCTAAGGAGGCCATAATTGGAGATTATTGGTCAGATTCGGAGGTAACAAAGATCATTGAGTTACTCAGGGATTTTCAGGACTTATTCCCTCAAAGATATCATGAACTTAAGGGCATGGATGAATCACTTGGTGAAATGAAGATCAAACTTAAGGATGGTGCACGACCCTTTAGAAAGAGACCTTACATAATGAATCCTAATTTGCATAAAAAGGTAAAAGAAGAAATTGATAAAATGTTGAAATTTGGAATTATCAAGCCCCTTGATGATTCAGAATGGGTTAGCCCAATGGTGATCAGTATCAAGAAGGATGGATGGATTAGGATATGTGTAGACTATAGGGAGTTGAATGCTGCATGCATCACGGATCCATTCGCTACACCATTCACTAAGGAAATTATAGGAGTTGCAGGGCACGAAATATATTCCTTCACAGATAGATTTTCTGAGTATCATCAGGTTAGGATTACTCAGGAGGATCAAGAAAAAACAAAATTTACGATTGAATGGGGCAGTTTTGCTTATACCATGATGCCCTTTGGATTGAAAAACATGCATGTTGTATTCTTGCACATAGTTGTTTAGGCATTTAAATATTTTATTCACAACTTCTTACAGGTCTACCTAGATGATTAGATAGTATATGGGCTTGTGAAAGATCATTGTGACAATCTGTGCTTAATGTTTGAATGATGCAAACAACGGAGTATCTCTTTGAACATCAAGAAGTGCATATTTGCTATGCCATTTGGGATACTATTAGGACATATAATCTGCAAGGAATGTTTGCTAGTTGATCCAACCAAGATTGCAGTCATTTTAGGCCTGGAAGCACCTACCAGTCAAAGTGAGGTGCATAGATTTTTAGGTCATACAAAATATTATAGAAAATTCATAAAAGGGTATGCCAAAATTATTGCACCACCCTTGGAAGAATTTCTGAAGAGGGAAGGTACATTTTATTAGGGAGAACCGCAACAATGCCATGTTTGAGATATTAAAAGAGAAACTTACTATCGACGCCCATTCTGCACTTTCCCTCATGGGATAAACCATTTCATGTGCATGAGGACACTTCTGGTATGGCCATTGGTGCTGTGTTAGCTCAACCTGGTGAGAGGTATTATAGATCATCCAATCTATTTTGCTAGTAGGAAGTTGACTCCTATCTGAACGGAATTATACAACTACAGAGTGCGAAGCGTTGTCAATGATCTATGCATTGTACAAGTTTTGACAATACTTGTTAGCAACACCATTTGTGTTTTATATAGATCACATGGCATTGAAGTACTTGGTAAATAAGCCCGTCTTACAGGGGTGCATATGCAGATGGGTGCTCCTATTTCAAGAGTTTGACTTCACAGTTGTGGTGAAGCTAGGAAAAGACAATTCTGGACTAGATCATTTATCTAGAATCAATTCAGGAGAGGATGCACAGACAATTGAAGAGATAATGCCAAATGCACAGTTATATAGGTTGCAATGTGTGCCCACGGAATTAGAAGACATTGTTGTCTTTCTACGAATAGGTATGGCACCAGAAGGAATGAACGCATTATAAAAGAAGCAGCTTGCTATATGCGCGACACCATTTATGTTAATCAGTGGTGACCTCTACAAGCTAGGCAGAGATGAAGTATAACACCATTGTGTATTAGAGCATGAGCATAAGGATATTATGGAAGAAGCTCATGGTGGTATTGCAGGAGGCCATTATGTAGGTGATGCGACTACCTGGAAGATCCTACTTGCTGGATTATGGTGGGAGACATTGTATAAGGACTATAAAGAATATTGTAAGGCGTGTGATCATTGTCAGCACCTAGGAAAACTAGGGCAAAGAGATGAGATGCCTTTGAGACTGATTACTAGTGCCGAACCATTTGAGAAATGGGCCATTGATTTTGTAGGACCTATTTCACCAGCCGCATGCATAGGACTGGATCACACTATATCATTACTTGCACAAATTATCTCACACAGTGGGCAGAAGCAACACCTACTAAGGACTGTACGATAACTACAACAGCTAGGTTTCTGTGGGAGAATGTTCTTACAAGATATGGATGTCCCTTAAGATTGACAAGTGATAGAGGTACACAATTTTTAAATGAGACAATCAGGATCCTATTAGATGAATTTATGGTTGCACACCATAAAACTACACCTTATCATCCTCAGGAAAATGGAACTTCTGAGGCCTTTCAACAAGATTTTGAGATAGAATTTGACAAAAAATTGTGATGTTGGAAGAAAGGATTGGGATGACAAAGTGTCAGCTATGATTTGGGCATATAGAACAACTTACAAGAGATTGAACAAAGCCACACCATTTCAGTTGGTGTTTGGCACGGAAGTTGTTCTCCCTATAGAATTTATGTTACCTTCTTTACATGTGTTGCACACACTGAGGTCTAGCTAATGAACATGCTTTAGAAGAGCGTATCAAAAAGATGATTAAACTGGATGAGTGTTGAGCCATAGCAACGATGGATTTAGAAGTAGGAAAATGCCAGGTAGAAGGCATGGCATGACAGAAACATAAGGGATAAGAAGTTTGAGATTGGACAAATGGTACTTTTTTATGACTCAAATTTCTTGCGCCATCCAGGCAAGCTCAAAGTACATTGGTTGGGGCCGTATGTTATCACTTCTATACTTGAATCAGGTGCTTGCCAGTTAGAAGCACTTGATGGAACACGGTATACCCAGTTACTTTAATGGGAGTAGGCTGAAGCCCTACTATAAATAAGTCTTCTTGGTGTTTGTAATAAGGAAGTATTTCCATTTAGTTTAGGTTTTCAATTCTGTATTTCCTTAATGTATTTCCTTCATTGTCAATATGCTTTGTCAATTTAGTTGTTGTTCTTTGTAATAAGTGCTTGCGTGCATGAAGCTAATTACTGTATGAAGAATGTTTATGCATAGAGGACTGCACATAATTTTCATGTGGGGTGGTTGTAGTTATCCAAGAAAAAAACTGGGGGAATTGAAAGGTGAAAGGAATAAGCTGCTACAGGGTGTGCTTTATATCAAAAGAAGATTGCTTCTCAAAAGTGACCAAGGATGGAGATGAATGAAAGAATAGTATAACGCGAGGTAAGTGGAGGCCATGATAGCTACCAGGAGAAGGTACAGTGATGAGGTACTCAGGTGCAAGAGTGCACGTTGAAGAGAAGTATGTGACCAGAGGGTAGGAAGGCACACTAGAAGGTTATATCTGGGTGTGAAGATGTACCACATGGAATGAACGGATTTGGTTCAATGAATGAGGGGATATTTGGTAGGTGAAGGAGCAATAAATGCATCAAAATTTGAAAAAATTATATAAGGATGGGATACGGATTCATTTTTACCATTGCGACTAAGATTATTTGAGAGAAGAGCCAAGTGTGAAGAGCCAAGTGATCAAGTTAAGGTGCAAAGGGTGTGAAACCAAGCGTGACAACCAGATCTATGTGACAAGAAGCTTGCATCCCTGGTGGTGAAGGGTTTGAGTGAAGTAGGGAGATAGAAAAGAGTTAGGTTACAAATTTTCCACCTAGGGCATAATTGAATCAAGCTAGGGTTTGATTCGCAGAGTTGCAGAGTTGAAGAGGAGACATTTGCAAGGTAAAAAATGGCACCAAAGAAGGCATCTACAGCAACAGTAAAAGGAAAGAAGAAGGTAGTCGTTGAGGAGGAAGAGATGGCACCCAAAAGCCATTTTTCAGAGATGCAATATCCAGAAGGAGTCATTGTTCAAGAAAAGAATGGGATTCACCCATCAGAAAGAGAAAAGTAAGTGAATATAATCACAGGACTTCAGAGAACAAGAAGGAGCTCGATTCCTTGCTCACTGCTAGAATGAAACAAGTGCATGGCGAATGATATGCTAGTGTATGACAATGTAGGTGAGAATATTTTGAAGAGAATTGGGGTCTACCAGTTATATGAACTTCCATATTTCAGGAAGTATGAGCCCTTGTATCAATGGCTCATGAGTAGGGTGCATGAAGACTTCTTCTACTTTGCAGGATGCAGAGTTAGAATTTCATCTGCACTTGTCTCATCAGTTATAGGTCTGAAGGCCATAGGGAGAAGACATAAAAGGTGACCTTGTAGATAAAGCCATGATTGTAAAGACCAAACAGAAGTTGGGGTACCTGAAGGGTCTGCGTCAAAATGGACATAGAAAAATTAAAGAACTGTCCAGTTGTACAAGCTGTAACACACCTTGTTACCAAGTTGAATGATCAAGAGTGGTGGTCATAGGTAAATACTATGTGGTTACATGTGGCATGTAAGATGTCAGAAGGGACAATCTACAACATTGCAGGCTATATTGTAGAGAAAATAGTTGAAGAAGCACACAGGAGGGAAGATCAGCTTTGGGGTTGTTCTACTATCACTGGTATTTATGGAGATCGGAGTACTAGATGGACCAAAGGAGAAAGTATGGGAATACCCCATGGAGAACAAGTCCCCAGCTGAAAGATTCAACAAATACCTATGCAAGGGGGCCATGACAGATGATGTAAAGAAAAGGGTGGAGAAGTGGTATGACAGGCTCCACGTAACATTTGGGGAAGAGTGGCACATCCCAAAGGACCTACCAGTAGTGGTAGGGAAATAAGTTCAGTTTGTTGTATATCAGCATTTCTACATTACATGCTTCCCAATGAAAGATGGAGTCTTGAGCCCTTGGTGCAAGTTTCCTTACACATTCACTGCAAGGTATTTTCAAGCATCTATTCATAGATTTATAGACATGCGCTGACTGGTCTTCAATGCAGATAAGGTAGACTGTGACTACCATATGTTGAGGAAGAAGTATGTGTATCCTGGCAGAAGCACTTATATAGAGAGGATCATTTCAGAGGTACTAAATATCAAACCAATAAGCTTGGATGTAGTAGATGTGGGGGAAGCATTGGTGTATCTCTAGCTGAAGCCAAAGATGGAGAATAACAAATATGTGGAAGGTGAGTTTGCACTTCCAGCACCACCAAAGGGAAAACATATAGTGGAGAACATCCTAGTGCCTAAGCCCACAGAGCCAATTGAAGTGCAGGATGAGGAGGAGGAGTGAGCATGAAGATAGTGGTGGTTTAGAGCATAGGGGTAGGAGACATCCTACAAGTAAGGGTGAAGTTGAGCGCACCATTACACCACCTCAGCCACAAGAGGGGGATGATGAGGAATTGAATGCAGTCCAAGGGGAGCACAGGTTTAAAAGGGTATTTAGGAGAATAAGGACCCAAGGTGCTACTCCAACCACTATGCAAAATCACCTAGAATCTCTCCCCACAGAAGGAGACTACTGCACACAGAGAAGGAGGAAACTAAAGTTGAATGAGGAGGCAGAAGAGTCAGAGGAAAGCATGCACTAATTTTCCTACACTTCTAGAGGACACAGAAGAACAAGGTGAAGGCATCAAAGGAAAAAGAAGAGGAAGAGAAAATACCAGAGGAGACAACTACAGAGGATGTTCAGGACATGGAGACACAAGTCCCAAATTTGGAGGCTAAAGTTCCTAAGCAGCAAAGGTCTAGAAGGACAAGTGGAGAGCACATTCCACCAGCCATGGGGTATGCATAGGATGTAGGAAAAATTGTCCATGCCCACTTCCAGAGCACGATAGCAAAGAAGGATTTATTCAGCTGGGAGTTAATGGATGAGGATATGGTGACTGTGCACACTTAGAAAGCAACTATCGTGGTCGATGCACACCCACATGGATGAGCCTGAACTTTGATGTGTGTGAAGAGTCATGCATTTCAAGATGACTGAAGAAGGCACCTCAAGCTAGACACATGATAGTAAAGTCTACTGTCATGTCAGATGAGCAAGTCAACAATGCATTGGTGAAATTTTCTACTGAGGTGGCTAGAAGAAACATGGACAAATATTGCCATGATCAGAGCACTATGTGAAAGAGTTGAAGACAAAGGACATAGAGATAACATGCATAACATAGGAGAGGGAATTCACATAGAAGAAGAATGAGGTGTTTATAAACATCACAGAGGAGATTGGGGACAATGTAATCAAAGTAAGGCCACACTTGAGGCCAAGGTACCACAGACATTTCCTTCAGCGATACACTATGTAAGAAAGTTGGTGGACTTGGTACTTGAAGATGAAACTCTATGTATGCAAGTGCTAGAATGCTCAAAACAAGATGAAGATCGGAGAAAGCATCTGTGATGAGAAATATTGCATCTTATGAAGGGCTGTTGCAAGCATTACATGAAGTATTGAAGAAAGAAGACTAGGATTTAAATGTATGCACATCTCCAGAGGTGCTTATCAACATCAAGACCCTCGAAGAGAAAAATGAAGGTCCAGAAAGTGATGAAAGATGAGACATTGGGCCATGCAGAAAGGTTGTAAATGGTTAAACAGAAGTGCAAGGCCCTGATAGTAGCACAAGAACCACATAAGACTCAACTAGAAGAGCTTAGAAATCTAATTACTCAAAAGATGGACCTTTTAAGGAAGAATGACATCAATGACCAATGTTGTGTTGGTTCTACAAAATGAGAAGGGAGAAATTGTGAGGGATGAGTTAGAATCCATTGTTGTGGACATCCCAAAAAAAGTAGAGCAAGCACTCACTGACTAGCAAGTATTAGAGGCTAAAATAAAGGAGTATCCAGAGTTGATATTGCAAAGTGATACAGAGGAGGTTGCCTCATAACCTCATAAAAATTCTTTATTTATCTACATTCTTTCATTCTTATTCTTTCCTTCCTCTAAATTTTTGGAGATACCCATTGTCGAGACGATAATGAGATTAGTGTGGGGTAATGTTGATCAAAGAATACTTGTCAAAGATCACACAAGGAGTTCACGTGGGATATAGAAGGCCTAGAACCAAGGGCGTGAAAGGACATGAAGGACTTGCATGGAAGGAAAGTTTAAGATTTTAGGACTTAGCTGATTTTGAGCATGAAGACCTATTTTTGGAAGATGGCGTGTGGAACACACCAACGATGCAGAGATGTATGCGCCATGCATTGTCTATCTTTGGAGAAGTGGTTTGAATCGTTTATGCATGGAGACAAGCTGAGAATAGAATTGACACTTCAGTTAACTGTAAGAGGACTATAAATAGTACACTTACATGTGTGGCTATGCTTGTAAATGGTGTGTGGCTATTAATAGCATGTGGCCTATTTCTGGAATAGATAAGCGGTGAAGGGCAAGTCCCCACCCTATATATATATATATGTGATATTAGGTACATAGTAGAGAGATGTATGTATGTGTGAGAGATGTATGACTGAGAGATGTATGTATGTGCGAGAGATGTATGGCTGAGAGATGTGTAACAGAGAATATATGCATATGACTGAATCACTGTATCATCTCCATATGCGCATTGGTATAGATTGACAATACTATAAGGAGCTTCTATATTTACTAATAGATGGAAGATATTGGCTGAATCTAAGTGTCATTTTGTGTGTAGTTGAGTAGTGCATGTTATTAATTCAATCATGATTATTGTTTAATCTTGTTCTTCCATAGATCTGAGGGTAGCATGCATTATAGAATGATGGATTAGTTATGAATCTATATGTTTCTTCCTTCATCATGTTAACATCCTGTTACAGCAACCCTAAAGAGGGACCTGGTACCTTTGAGAACTTTAGGTGAGCACTCAATTTAGGCTGAGTGATGTGCCATCGTGACTAGGGTGTTATCTGATAAATTCTAGGCTGCATAATTTCCTATGCTTGCTTGCTATATTTCTACACCTTGCTCCTATAATTCCACTCTAGCACTGAAGAAATTTCTCACTTTCTCTCATTAAACTTATAAATTTTCTCTTTGATCTCTTTTGGATATTCGAATGCCTCAAATATCTTTCTCCTCCTTGTATTTATAGCCTTCTCCTATGTCCCCTCGTGAACTAAAAAATGGGAAAGGTTAGGGAGGGAAGAGACACAGTCGGGTGCTTCAAATTCACATCCATTCATGCTCCATTCCTCTTTTCTATTCAAAAGTGTCAGTACCACTACCCTAAGCATACCGACGGTTTCAAGACCACCACCTTGGCTGGGTGGAGGTTCTATCTAGAACTTTTGTTTACCTCATTTTATTCATTTTCTTTAATTTTCCTTCTTGGTGCTGATGGAATTAATGAAGTGGTGATTTATTTTGGATCCCTATGGATCATACCTCCCCTGATTAGGAGCATTTTGGTCCCACAAAAGCTTAGTGGGGGAGTGGTAGAGGAATCAAATACCTCTCTTACTCATTCGAGTACCACTAAGTCTACTTTGGTGTCTTGTCTCGTCTAATCTACTAAGGCTCCTGTGGATCTATAGTTTGCTACTCTGGTGCTGCATCCTCCTTTGAGTTTCCATGAGTGCAATCCTATTTGGAAGGAAGCTTCTGTATGTTTCCTTATTTTTCATGCATATATGGATTTAGTAGGTGTGAGCTCTTGCAACTTGCTATCACCTGCATTTACATGAAGTGTGTCCTGAAGATTTCTTTTCCAACCTGCTCAAGTATGGTGAAGGTCCCATACTCTAGTGGTTTAGTCCTTCTTTCTTGTCTTTATCTCTTGAGATGGATTGGACAAATACTCTCCATGTATGTTGTTTCTATAGTTACCACTATTCCTTATATATCATCTTCTCCTTTCTTCCCCATGGTTAGGTCCAGAAACTCCGTAGGTAGATACAGTGACTGCATAGTGGAATTTTGTTTTTCTCCTTGAATGAGTAGTTCCTATGGTAGCTTCTTCTTGAAAAAATGACAAGTTCTATCTAAATTCTCCATCCTTTGGTCAGAAATATCTGTGCTCTCATGTCCATTTTACTTTTCTTCCAATGAAAGTAAACAAAAAATGATGATTTTCCTGAATAATTCTTTATGCTTGGTTGGCACTTACCATAGCCTCCTTTGATTTTATTTGGTGTGCCCTGATGTTAAAACTGACTCCTTCCTTGATCCATCTATATCAATTCTCCCTCCTTGCGAACACAACATCCTTGGTATACAAGTAAGGACTTCTAAAGACAATGTCAAACACATCAAGTGGAATGATATCAACCTCTAATACATCAATATATTGGGCATTTATCCCAAACAAAAACTTACACTTTTTGTAAATTTTATTTTTACACATGTCTTCACCCATCCCAATGGGTATGGATGTGGATGCGTATAAGTATCTAGGTCAAGTTTTTCTACAACCCCATCATAAATCAGATTTGAATGAGAACAAGAATCTACTAAAGTGTTTACCTTAGTCTTCTTGATTTGGATTTGGATTTGAAAAATCTTACTTATCTCTTCTTCTTCTGCTCCCCTGTACATGTTAGTGGTCATGCATCCCAACCTTTCATCTACATCTGAATCATCCTCAATCTCCACCTCTCCTTCTATCTTCACTGTGGCCATGGATTTCTTGGAATCATTGGTTCGGTGATTTGGGTGTAATTCTAGATGTAACTTCGAACATGTGGCATCAGTATGTCCATTTATATCATAATTATTACATAAATTCTTAGGATCTTTACAAGTATGCAAAATAGTAACGGCATGTTTACCTTTCCATTTAACTTTGCTACTTGTCTTCCCTTGTTCTTTTTTCTGTTGACATGTTGACTGGTCTTCCTTTGGCTCTGCTTCTCCTTGCATCTTCTCATCATTAATATAGTATGCTTGCACGCAAGATTTGTTCATATCCTTGGGATTCATGGAGATTACCTTCCTCCAAATGTGAGTGTGAAGTCCTCCCAAATACTTTGTTAGAATGTCCTCATCCTCCAAGTCCATATTAAGCAATATGGCTTGTCTCCAAAATTCCGTAGTGTGGTCTTGCATGCTTTGACTGCTTCCCTGTCTAAATTATTACCACTTAATCATCATGTCAGTCTTATGGCCAATAGGATATAAGTTAGCTCTAAGAAATTCTTTAAAACCCTTCCAAGTATTGATAATAGGATGTTTCTTCTTCTCACAAGTGGCTAGATGGGTTTCCCACCAAACTAGATCACGAACTTCAATTTTGAGACGTGTAAAGGTAATCCTTTGTTCCTTAGTAACATTATGCACACTAAAATAGACTTCCAACATTTTTAGCCACTTATCAATCAATTCTGCATCTAATTGTCCTTCAAATTTCTTTATTTCCACTTTCATTTTAACTTTAAAAGGTGTATGAGTAGATTTCACCTTCTCGCTTATAATTGGCATCTATTCTTCATGCTCTTCCCATTCTTCCTCTTCATGGCTCTTTTTGATACTAAATTTTTTGGCCAGTTCTCGAACCATTGAGTCCATGGAATTTTTCTTAATCAAATTCATCTTTTACATATTTGAAATCTCTTCTTGTTTTCTATACAACTGATCCATCATGGTCTCTAGCATCTCGACTCTACAGACCAAGTTATCTTCCTCCATTTGAGATCGTATTCTCTTTTTCCACTTCTTCGTAGAAATTTACAGCTCACAAGGTAAAAATTCTTCACCTTTGGACCTTGTCACTATCATATAAATCAAAAGAAAGAATTTAATTCCACATTCCTAGATATATAATCAGCCCTGATACCAAAATGATTCGTAAACTTCTACTTTGGAACTCTACGAATCACACTATTATACTGTTCTACTTTCAACTTTGGAAAATGACAGATTTTCTTGAAGATTAGAGCTTTAGTGACTGATTATCTAGTTTTATAGAAAGGAAATTGAATACAAGGGAAAATAATTCAAACTCCAAAAATACCAATAATTTTATCCTGGAAACCTTCATGGAGGAAAACCAGTCGGGAAGGAAAAAATGATCTTCCTTCCAAATTTTATTGGTCAATTATAAACAATTACAGATTACAAGAAGTAGAAAATGGAGACAACAATGTAAACCTCTCTTTTCCTATGCTTGCTTTCTCTATTTTTACACCTTGCTCCTACAATTCCACTCTACTACTGAAGATCTTGCTCACTTGCTCTCATTAAACTTATAAATTTTCTCTTTGATCTCTTTTGGATCTCTGAATGCCTCAATTCTCTTGCTCCTCCTTGTATTTATATCCTTCTTCCATTATCTCCCATGAACTGGAGAATGGGAAAGGTTAGGGAGGGAAGAGAAACAATTAGGCGCTTCAAATTTGCATCCATTCATGCTCCATTTCTCTTTACTATTCAAAAGTGTCAGGACCGCCGCCCTGAGTAGACTAGCACTTTGAGGACCACTACCATGGCTAGGTGGTGGTTATAGGACCACCACCATATAGGATAGTGGTTCTACAACCACCACTCTGCACAGAGTGACATTTCTATCTAGAACCTCCATTTACATCATTTTCTTCATTTTCTTTAATTATCCTTCTTAGTGATGATGGAAATGATGAAGTGGTGTGTTTTTGTAGATCCCTATGGATCACCTGTCCACCACTCACAACATTAGAAAATATAATCGTCACTAGATCTCCAAAATGAGTCTTATAGGCCTCCCTCTTCATGTGGTACTGGTACCTATCCTGGGTGACTCGGTCCCTCTACTGTATCGATGTGTCTTTCTCCACATGCATATTCCCTAACTCTACATGTACTTGTGTCATCTCAATAGAATCTCCTCTATCCCCATCTCCACCACCTCTTGGAACTGCCTCTATCTCAATCTCCATCTCCTCATCATGCCCTATCTCTCTAGGCACCCAAGCTGCCCAAGATACGGTCATCTAATTAGTGAATCCCACTCTAACTCCTACATCATCATCATCATCTCAAGGCACTTCTGCCTCCTCTAATGGATCTGCCATGTCAAGAATCGACAACCTCTTATCAATCTCCTCTCTCCTAAATAAGATGAGATCTCTCAAAAAATTCTGTACAACTCCAAACTGTCATTGCAATCTATCAAACTAAACAACCTCGATCATCTCTGGCCACCTACCATACACCCACCTCATCCTCCACATACACACTAACTTTGCATCCACCCCAAGCCATACACTGAAGCCTCGATATGGTCACCATCTGATCTAATGCACATCTAGCTTTACAAACCTATCCACATACCAATCCACACCCCTCTCTCCCCTCTCTCCATGAACCTAATCGACCCACCATATCAAGAATATAATAGTGAGCTCTATATGGTCACATGTGACCCATGGTATCCCTAGTAGTCAGATCACTATGTGTAGACACCAAAATTAGGTAACACTTCCCCTTCACCCCACATGTATATTAATTTAATTACCCATAATTAATTTAAGGGACCATGCTCACAATATTCATTATTTAATTACCTTAATTAAACTAATTTCCATCTCACCTAGACACCTCACCATAAATCTATTCTTAGCATGTTTCCCTTTAACTGGGACTCAATATCCACTCACCATAACTAACTAAGACTTAGTCCTACGTACCTTAATTAACTAAGATTGAGTTCAACCCTAAAATCACATTCCTATTCTTCATCTAACCAAATTCCCTCTTAGCTAAGTGAAATATTCCATTTTGATCCATGAGAATAGACAGAGCTAGCCCAAAAGATTGCCAAGATTAGTCATTTATAGTAAACCTAGGATTTACCACCTTAACTGACACCGGTCAACCCTAAATCGATGCCGGTCACCCTAAAACCATCACCAGTTACCATATATTCATTTTGGTAACCTTGTTTCAGAGGTTGGATGAATTATTCAAGTCTTAGAGAAGAGAGATTTGCTTGCAAGCACGCACCAGAACACTCCTGCACATCTAGACACCCTGAACCAACAACCAAACACTGATAAAAAAGGAAAGCATTCATGGTAACATTCTGGGAAGAAATTCTGTAGAACAGAGCAACAATTTTCAAAGATAAAACGTAACCATCCTCCATCCATTCACTCTTCTTTCTAAAGTAAGTACACTCTGATCTACATCATTCTATAGTTATTTAGAATCATTCTCTTTATCTCTTTTGAGCTAGTTTCTGATTTCCTGTACACCCCACCATCCCCATATTCCTTTAATCCATTTATCCACCCACCCATAATCTGTTTTATCTCCTCAATATTTGACACTAGACACTCCTAAGCATTCCCATCACCCTTGATAACCTATAAATCCCCCTCCCATTCTCTGTGTAGTCACAAAGATTCTCCAAAACCTAGTTTATTGAGTTTGTACCATCCCACATTAACAATCATCGATTTCCTCTCAATCGGCATCGGTCTCTATGACTGGTAATTCTGCCTATGACTATGACCTAATACCTTTAACCAACTCACCCAAACTCACCCAGAACTTGACCCTGACCTATCCCAACACCTCAACCACCTACCCATCTTCCAGATATGATCATAACCTATCATGTTAGATTAGATTTGCTGATTTTACTTGAATGAGATACCTAAATCATATCAAATACAATAGGATTTTATTTATTTATGCTATCTCTTGCATTAAGTTGTATTAAATAGTGGGTTGAAAACCGTCAAGGAAGTATCATACTTCGTGGATCTAGAACACGCTAGGTAACCCACTGACATATATTGTTTAACTCTCTTTCGTGGTCTTGTTTCGTATTTTAGGTAGTTCCTCCTAGCCAAAAGGAAGCTCTCATAGTCAACATTTGATGAAGAAGTCAGAACGCACGTATAACTTCCAACCAACCATCGCAACAAATATTCCTCAAGGCCCATCACCTTATCGATTTCATAAAATCCATAAATAAAATGGAGAAACATTTCGGCACGCCTGGTGGGACCCATCTTTTGCATTTTATTCATTCCTAGGTGAAATTTTTGTGTGTTTTTCCCTTTTGAAATGCTTCCACATTACTTTTCTTCTCTGGAATCTTCCCCTTATTTCTATTGTCTAAAATCAATCATGTTTTTGGTTCTTTAAAAAGAATATGTCTTTCTTTCATTACATTGCATTAGTGACAGAACATCCATCTTCTTGTTCATCACTTTAGACATTAAATATCACATTTTGATTTGGGTTTAAAACACTTACATGACATTCTGATTTGTTGCATTATATCTTGCATTAAAAATGAGGGCAACATATACATTGGAAGTCATGCCTAGACCATGGTTGACACAACTAAATCATAGAAAGTACATTCTCTCTTCTCTCTCTTTACCAAACTGCACAAATTTAAATTTACACATCTTCTTAAACAACATCTTACCTGGAAGAGACTGTCAATGATCACACAATCAGAGGATTAACAATGGGCACCTAGATGTTTATCTCTGTCCAGTCACCCATCAGATAAAGGCCTACCCCCGCCAAAACATAACTTGAAACCTCACCTTTAGAATTTCCTTCTTCGTAGGAAGCCTTCCCAACCAAAAAATCTATTCTAAATTCACGATTTAGTCTTTATATAACATAATCTAAAAACACTAAATTCATTTGTAGGATTATCTATTTTTCTTATCTTTGTTCTTGACTTGCATTTTGAGTTGTTAGGTCACATTTATTCACTTCCTTCTTCCTTTCACACTCGTAATCATAGTTGGTGTATTCTGACTATTTCTGAGTGTGTCAAGACTCATTTTTTTACCATATTCAAACTTCTGGGTTGGTGTCTCATTCAACTTTAATTCAAAAAAATAAAAATTTCTTCATTCTATAGATTTCACAGTAACTGGCATCAGTCACGAGACTATCATTAGTTTACATCTGACTTTCATCAGTTTATTTGTCCAGTGTCGATTCCCTGTGCTTTTGGTCAGTTTACCCAAAGAGAAATCATCTCATCTTATTCTCTGTTTAAAATATTTGGACATCACCATATCCTCTACATTTTCATATTAATGACTAAATATAGCTTCCGTAGTTGGCTTTCCTCAGTTTCTGTCTCACTTGCTCAAATTGTTGCTTTCCCACATTAATCGACATTGGTTATTATGACTTTCATCGGTCACCCAGTAACTGACATTGGTTGGTCTGACCAATGTCAGTCCTTCTATTTTGATTTTTAATCAAAGCACCTTCTAGTTCACCTCTCATAATAAATTCTTTTCCATCCCTGCTATTCTTTGTGTCACTCGCAGAGTACAATTCATCTAGTATACACTAAGTCACATCGTGTAACTCACAGTCAATTCAACGTTCTTGTGTTTCAAACCAACCTTCAGCCACTTCCACCTAGACCATCACCCCCTTCTATCTTATCACCCATGGATTCAACTCAGCCTATCACCATTAATATTGGTGACGAGGAGTTCACAAGACTTCTTGACTAGAATCCCTCTACCCTCCAATACTACCTTGCTCATTATTCTACCTAGGATTCCTAAGGTCAGTTAGTATATGGTATGCCTGTATCTATCCCTCCTGATCTCTCCCCCACCTCTACGTCAGCTAGCACCAGCTCAGTATTACCATCGTCCACTTTACCACCTGTGGTGTCTCAGCTAGGTCCCACAACCGCTATAACTACAACGTCTATGTCATCTATCACACCCACGATATCTATTGTCCCTCTGACAACCACCTTAAGTATAGCCCCATTTGCACCCACTACCTCACATATACCTATTACATCGCAACCACCTCTGGTGTCATAAAATTACACCCCTTTCAAGAACCTCATCCTTGCTATTCTGCAGTCCTTACCCCTAATCACCACTAGAGCTATTACGACTACCCCACCCACTTACATATACTACTAATAACCCCCAACCTCGTCTATCACTTATTATGGCTATGTGCTGCCTACATCTTTTCCTCCTATGCAATTCTCATACTTAGGACCACCATACACTAGCATACCCCCCACCTCATACATTCAACATCAACACCTTTTTTCTGTAGGGGCACCCATTCATCACAACCTACCAACGACCTCATTAAGATGATGATGGAAAAGATGCAGACCTTAGAAGCATCTATTTCTAGCCCCTGTAATTCTTTAACTTATGATGAAATTTGTAACGATCCTATCTATCAATCTAATCCCATTCGTCCCTATTCTGTGTATTGGGAAATTCCTAAATTCAATCACTTTAACTGTAAATAAGACCCACAATAACACTTGTGTTCATTCAAACATGGGTGCTACCTAATCGTCCACGATGACACTTTACTCCTATAAACCTTCCTAATGTCCTTGACAATATCAACATTGGATTGGTATAGTGGACTACCTAGAAATTCCATTTATTTCTTTAATCAAGTAGCCCAAGATTTCTTAGACGATTTTTCAATCAATGTTATCAAGAAAGTCACCATGACCGATCTCTAATCAACCCGACAGTATGAAGATGAATCTATTGTAGATTTTTTTGCCCACTGGTAGAGTCTTATCAACCAATTAACATTCCAGCTACCTTAGACTGAACTTATTGAGTTGTTCACTAGAGCCTATGCTAGACACATCTCACCAAATCTGCAGGTACAAGCCTTCCAAACATTTGACAAACCATTCACCATGGCACAAAAGCTGGAAATTCACACCATTGAAGAAAAGAAAATCCAATTTCAAAACAAGAATGCCCCATTCAAATCAAACGTCTCTTCTTCATCTTCAAAACCTCAAAATAACTATTCAAAGGCCAAAGGATCTGTCAATGCAGTAGTCCACAAGGTGGGTCCATCTCATCCTTCTAATCAAGTCCAACCTTCTTCTAATCTTTCCCTTGTCCAGGCCTTTCAACTTTGATGGGAGCAATGAAAGTACACTTCAATTGGAGAGCCTTATTCTTCAATATTAGAAAATATTCTTAAATATGGAGCCATTAAACTTCCTCCCATAAAACCTCATACATGTTTCGATCCTACCCATCCTATGCCTGCATGGTATAAAGAACATGAATACTATAATTACCATCGCATTAAAGGCCATAGTGACTGTAACTACATAACTTGTAAGAACATTATCCAAGAGATGATAGATAATGGAGACCTTGTCGTGGATAAATCGTATGCACCGGAAAATAAAATTTTTCACATCTTTAAAAAGACATTCCCTAACCATAAACTATCTTCTAATCAAAATATTGAACCTTCATCAAACATAATCAATGTTTGTGAATTCCACATGGTTTTTGATATCGTACTAGCCGTTCCTCAAATCCCACCTATTTCATATATTGAGGAAATTTTGGCACGAGCTCCTCTACCCACAAAGGAGCATACCTCTCCTACTTCTTCACCCCCATGGGAGTCCCCCTCACCCCCCTTCTCTCACAGAGGAACCTACACTTTCTATCGATGCCATTTTATTGTCTACCTCAACCTACCAAATAGTAAAAACTTTTAATTCTCCCATCCGCAGGAGAATCATCATCACCCTCTCATCCACTAAGGGAGGAGTCTACCTTACCCCATTTACCATATCTCCTACCCATGAGATATTGTTCATACATGCCACTACTTGTTGGGGGTAGTTCTCCCCATACATTCCAGGACCCCCATTGACATGATCTCAGCTCTATTACCTAGAGAGTTTGAGGCTAGCCAACTCCCTATCTCACAAAAAATATTTTATAGGGATTTCCACCAAACCAAATCCATCTTCTTCTTCAACACTACCATTTTCATGGCTAGATGATCACTTGGATTATGTTGATAATTCTATGCTCTGGGGATGTCTTCAGATCCCCTTTTTGACCCAAATGCAAATGTTTCTTGAGGATACTTCCACGATCTACCCAAAGGTATTTTTAGCAACTAGATAAACACTGACCATGCCAATTAAAATGGACTCTTCTTCATCATCCCTACCTACATCCAAACCTCTACCCATAACTAAAACCATTACCTAACCTAAAAACCTACCCACACCTATCTCCTCACCCGTATCTAGACCCATCACTAATTTAGGAGTCATGTCGACATCAAGCCTTACTCACCCACCTGTCAAATCAGACTTAGCTGCATCTTCCCAAACCCAAACCAAAATTTTCCCTCTGCCTAAAAGGAAAACCCAACCCTCTAGTCTGCATACAACGGTCTCACCTACCACACCTTTGACACCTTCCCCCCTTTCATCCATCCTAGGGCCCCATCCCTCAACCCTGATCAAATAGTCTCCTACCCAAGGCCAGTCAAAAGTTAAACAACCTACTCCTGCATTACAAGCCTTCGTTACACCTCATTCACCCAAAAAATAAGAACCCTCACCCGCAACCGTGCACTTCTTACCACCTATACCTCCACTAGTTACTATAACCCCAACCTTACCTATACAACTTCAACCCATGTCATCTACCTAACCTCTACCAACCACTTCCACCATAACCTGGTTGTCCCCATGGGTAATCCATCCTCTTCCACCATATTCTTTCCATTCTGCATCCCACACCCCCATGAAACCTTTACCCAAGAAGGTGTAACTCAAAGATAAAAACCCACTACCCTCCAGTAAGGTAGTAAAACCAGCAAAACCTTCCAATGCTAGCTCTTCTACCATGCCTTTACCCAAATAGATGACATCAAAACCTTAGAAAAAATTGCCTACTAAACCAATGGGCCAACCCATTCCCCCTCCTATAAAGTCTCTTTTGTAACATTCCCAATTTAAGACTTTAGAAACAAGGGACATTTTTTTTGGTACAATGTTCACTGTTCTAAAAAAACATAATTTAGAACACACATTCCATTCCAAACAATCTCATAACAAATGACCATATGCAGCTATAAATGACTTAGTAATTTTCCGATCTATCCTATCTATGGCTCGAAGAACTACCAATATGTCATTTCATGACTCGGTGAATCTACCAATCCATCATAAGAACTTAAATTATTAAATACTTATCATATACTAAGCATACTTGGTTCTCTTACCCATGTACACACCTTAATGAAGGTTATCACCCTAGATTAAATTAGAGTTAGGATTCAAATTACAACAACCTTGCAAAACCCTACTCTAACTTCCTTAAGTTCTTGTCCTCATTTGGGTTGATTATAAATATTCAATAATTTCAATATCTCATTATTGCCTTAATGTTTGTTAATTTTTAGCTGAATAAGAAGTTTCTCGTAAACATAACAGAATGCTTCATCAGATCAATTTCATGTAATTTAATGATTCAAGGAAGGTGTAAGAACCTTATAGGTTCAATGAGGATAGACTTCAAGGAGTTGAAGTCTAAATGATTAAAGATCATAAAACCTTACATTTTCTTACATTCCTTTGAGAAGAGAATAATTCTTCTTTCTAGATTAAAGTGTTAGGGATCATATACCCCTTTCCATTTCAAACTTCATATAACCTTTAAGTTCTTTTCAAATAACATCCCTTATTAAACCATTCAAGCTTAGGAAAATAACATCAATACCTACAACTTATCAAGTTGCATTCTAGTAAGGGAAATTAAACTATTTCCCCATTCACTCATTTCATTAAATGACCAAAAGGATAAGGAAATCAATCATATAGACCATAACACCAAGATAGGAGTACAAATTTCCTTCACGAATGAACAAGAGAATTTTACACCAAAATTCGAAGTAACTACCAGACTTTCAATTCATCATGATACAATACACATTTTTACAAGATTAAGCATTTTAGACATATTACATGTCAAACAACATCAAGATTAATAAGAATAAAAAATTTCCTCCTTTAACGTATTTAAACAATTAATTAGAATTTCCCTAACAAAGATCTAGACTTCTAAACAACTAATACATCATATTAGATAATTCCTCCTTTTATCACTTACGAAGTCCATCTGCAAAAATTGCTGGCACAGGCCAGTTCATTGAACTGAGCATGATAAGCACCAAGTATTAAAATGAGATGCCTTCAAAAAACTGTTTCATTAAAATAACTCTACTTTTATGAACAACAAGAGTAAGAAAGTAAACCTTCATAAATAATAACTATTACAAAAAGTACAATTACTCAATAAGTATTAAATTATAAGAAAAGATCTTAGTGCAATCAGCCAATTTAAGACATTATAATAGATAAGTAAAATTCCAAACAATTACATATCCAAATCAATAAAAATTCCTTCCAATTAATTTCAAAAGTCTATCTGCTTTTGAAATTTAGAACCAATCTCATTAAATAAACAAGAGAGTTAATTTCAAAAATTAGAACCTTCTTCACTATTTACCAGGTACCATGCAAAAGCATGCACAGTCAAGTTTGATACAACATCTTAAAGGTTTTAGGATGTTTGATCTAATATGTTATATAATAAGAGAATCACATTCTAGATGTGGCATCCTAATTATAATTCTGATACATTGCTTAGGTTCATAGATAGGCTTCATGTCTACAATGGATAAGAATTTACTCAGCAACATTTACCACTTCATACCACTATAACAATGTTTTAATTCCTTAAATACAATACAAGCAGAGAGGTAAGTATTAACAACTTTCACCCATTTTACTCAAATAGAAGTAATACATTTAAATAAACAAAACCTACTACCAGGTTTATATTTGGATGGAAGAACAACTAAGATAAACCGTCTAAACATCCTTTACCTTTCAGTTATCCTATATTCTCTTATTCATTTCAGAAATGAAGGATTTAACATCCAACTCCCATAATTTCCAAAAAAAACAATAGAGAACTTACCTCATGGAATAACAGAACAAGGAGTTAAGCTTAGAAGATATTTCCAGTCATTGTTTCTAAAATATATAGGTAGAAAAAGGACCGGCAAAGACCATTCTCAAACCCACAATTCTTTCAAGAAATATAATCATGAACAGAAGATACATAACTGAATGCACATATTACTGAATCTTTCAAGTTATTCTCTTTTCGAGAAGAAAACTATCATTGATATGCCAAGTTCATTCCACAAGGGATGCGTGAGACACACACATAGAATGAATCTCTAACAAACTAAAAATCCAAGAGTAAATTATCCATTCAAAAAACCCCTCAGAGTTTCATAGCTTGATAATCATAAATATGTATACTAACACTTTACCAAGTAAATTTCCCAGCTAAAGAGTGAATAGGTCCTTAGCAACCAACCCAGGTTCAAAAGAGATAAGGACAAGAAGAATGTTCCTAAAGGAATCAAATAGAGTTAAGTAATATGGTCACAATGTCGACTTAAAGAAATCTATTTACTAACAACAAAACTCACAGTTAAACCAACAAATCAACTCCCAAAATCTTAAAGGAGGGTTCAAATCTAAGTAAATAGTAGAGAAGGCTCCCCAAATAGCATTTCCATAATAACTTACAAGACCCAACAACTCATAAGACAATTCACCAAGATTCTGAAGAGAAAGAGAGAAAACTTGTTAACAAAATAGAGTATACATCACACTTTTCTTTAGAATCTTCACAAGCTCAAAACATAACAGTAAGCTCCCAAACCTTTCCTACTCAGCTTCCGAAGTATAATTTCTTTATATTTCAAAGTCAAGAGCAAGTAGTTCCTTCATGCTTCCTTATACAAGTCAAATACAATAGTTCTGAAAACAATCCATAATTCCCTTTATTCAAGTTCAGATTTACAACACGGAATACACACACAGTCCCAAAAAGGGAAAGTATCTAGCTCTCAACAAAATGGAATACAATAATGGAAGGGTAATCATTTACCTTCAAGAAAAACAATCATGGGTATTCAAAATGAACATACACAGTACATAGTTTAGTCAAACATGATACCCTTTCCCTAATTACATGTAAATATTATATTTTCCATCAATAAAAAACATTTATCTCAAGATTATGCATAGAAGTTAGTCCTTGACATAACAGAGAAACAATAGAGAAGTACGAAGTTCTAAATTTATAGACTAATATAACAACTTTATTACTACGTCATCAACTTAGTATCTATAACCCATTTTGGGCAAACAAGCCAAATCACCCAATGTTTTTCTTAACTCATTCACAGAGAGTATCAAGATGATTTTACCATTAACCCACTTAGGAAGACAACCCCTTATCATCATTTCATAAAGATTCATCATTCAGAAGGAAAACATAGAAAGTAAACAAGTAAGAATCTAAAAATCACACACACAACTATTCTTTTACAACAGAGCAGAGTTATTTTAAAGAAACATTTAGAGAAAAGAAAGCAATCTTAATGGATAGAACCTATCATGCCTGATAATGATTCTTCTGGTTCAAATAATATTTCCAGTCGAGCATCCAAGACTTCTTCTTCTCCAAATGAAATCAAAAACCAAATAATTTCTCCTCAAATGCTCAAATACTTCCCTTGAATCAAAAAGTAGACCGAGGGAATAAAAAATAGCTACTAGTTGAAAATAGAACTGCTGGTTTGAAGAACTAGATAGCTCCATGCAGAGTGAAAATGGAAATGCATGAAAGACCAAAAAACCTCCAAAAAATCCACCCTCATTGTTTCTAAGATGGTTTTCTCACAAAAATTGAGATTCATTAATGTCATTCATTATAAAATTCCCTCCCATCTCTCCATGCCACAACCATCCAGAATTGGTGAATGCTATTTCAACTTCTGTATGCATTTCCAATTTTAACGATGACTCCACGTAAGCTTCCACCAAGTTTACATGTCTCTACCAAAATGGCAGTAATTCCTATTGATTTGAAATTTAGATCACATAAATGCCTTAGGAACCATTGCCAACATTCCATATGACCCTTAGGTCCCTTTCATTAGTTTAGGATAGATATCCTTAACTTAGGTTATGACCTTAGGTTAGTTTATGAAGTATTTACCTTAGGTAATTTTCCAACTTAAGATAGGTCATAAGTCATACCAATTTAGTTGTAGGTAATAGGTTAAGAGTATACCTAGGATCACCTTAGGTTTTTCCCCATCCCAACATAGAACATGAAGCTTAGGATAGATTGTCACTTGTATAAGTAGACATAGCTAAGAAGTAGGTACATTTACCTTAGTTTAGAATACCGTTAGGACATATCTCATATGTTTAGGATTTAGATTCCCTTCATAGTCCTGAAGAAGGCCTCCTTCCACTTAACATTGTTAACTGTCCTGAAGAGATCAATCTAAAAGATCTAAGTGCAAACATACAACAAAATGTATGCTGATCTTTAAAGAAGATAAGAATTAGCATACATACGAGAGTTCAGTCCATTATGTCCTCTAACCTTTGAATATTAGTTTACCTTTTAGATCAAGTAAGCTGGTTTTAAGCATACCTTGGATTCAATATAATTGATCCAAGGATTTCATTATTATAAGATATAATTTCAAACAAATTTTCCAGTTTACAACCTTACCTATCTCAACAGAATGGATTCCTTGCAAGCAACAATATTTCAGCCGCATGAATCCAAGAAAAACAAATATTTTATCCACAAAAAGCATGATTTCAAGTAGTCAAAAGAATACACCTTCTTTAGGAAGAATCACATGTCAACGCTTGCGTTGTAAAGAGGTGAAGTTAACAATTTATCAAAGATGTTACATCTTTCCTCATGATCATCCACACCTTTACCACAACCCACACTCATTTCCCATTGTGATCCATTAGTAGGGTCCTACACCAACATTTTAACCAAAATCTTAAAGAATTCCATCATCACATTACCACTACTTTGACCATATGATCCTCTCAAACCCAAACCAAAAGGGTTTGATGAAACCAAGATTTGTGCCTATCATCGAGTGTTAGGACATGATGTAGAAAATTGTAAAGCTCTAAAGATCATTCTTCTCAAACTTTTTCCTCCAAAAAAAAATTTCAACGATGATGACCTTCTTGATGAGGACCACATTCCACCTACACCTATCACCACACATCATCATCACTTACTTATTCAATGACCAATATCTCCACCCCACAACCATTTTATCCACCTCCAAAATTTGAGATCAATATGGTCCGTATCAAAGAGCTAGCCAAACCTCCACCTAAAAGTCAGTTTTCCCTACTCATTTCACAAGGCTATTATCAACCATTAGGATTTTTTCCCTCATTCCATTATACCTTTCATAAAACACCCTCTTCATCTACCTCTCTTCATCATATTAACATAGTTCATGTTTCCACTCACACTAGAAAAGACAAAGGTAAAGAAAAAGGAAATAACCCATCAACCAACCACTTGCCCAATATACCATCTACACCCACACCCAAAATCACCATTCACTGAACTACATACCCTATCTCTAATGGTGTCACCCATCATATAATGATAAAACAATTACATCAGTCCCCTCTAAAGATATCTTTGTATGATTTCATCAAAACTTCTGAATCTCATAGACAAATCCCTTATTGAGGTTTTACAATCCATTGAAGTTTTACCCAATGAACCCACATCGGTGGCCTCTATTATCACCCCTCACCATGTGGCCTCACTTACCAAATCATCTCCTTCTTCTACCCCCATGCCCACTCCTCAAGTCACCACCCTCATCTTATCTGATGAGGAGATTGTACCTCTCTAATTAGATGACCCTGATCCTGCCCTTTTCATTTCCATCTATATCAATAACATACACATACGACATGTCATGATCGAAGGTGGTGATATTATTAACATCATTTCCTCCCACATGTACAATCAAATGTTCATCCCTTCTAATTATATGCATAATAACCCAGTTATGCTGCACTCCTTCAATGACGCCATCACCTCCACCCTTAGCACCATTATCCTTCACATTTGTGTAGGCCCTCGCACTGTCACAGAACTATTCTATGTCTTAGAGGGAGAATTACAACATAACCTATTGCTCGATTGACCTTGGATTTTCATAATGGGTCTTGTCCCTTAAAATTTACACTACTATGTAAAATTCAAACATGAAGGACATAGCTATACCATCCCTGCTGACCCATCACCATTCAAAAATTGTAACATGTTGTATGGACCCAACGATGTACTTGTACCAATCAAGACATGTGCCACTACCCCCACTTCTCCTTTACCCATGAGCCCATCCACTAATGCTTCTGCCACCTCTCACACATCTAAATCTTCTATTCTTACTGGTTTCGTAGCCTCTGCAGCTGACACGTCTACTTTCTAACCAACCGATACCCCTCCTGCCTAATCATCTAATTAATCATTTATCCCCGCTACCTACATATTGACTACTGATACCTTAGAAGGTGTTTTTCAATGCCTCACTCTAGGGGAGTACCACCTATACAATACTAACACATTCCTCACTTCAAAATATTATGGAAACCTGCATCAGCACCCTCATTATGAATACCACATAGGTGAGGTTTTCCCTTATGGTCATCCCCACCTTTGCACTAACCTAATGTATGGGTGACTTGAAATTGCCACCTATTCACCCAAACTTCCATCCCAAACATGACCATTTTCATCTAACCTCCAATCCCTTACTAACCACTGCTTCACGTACACTTTCCTTCATCATTACACATGGAAAGGCTTTGACTTCAGTTTTTACAAACAAGACCACTATACCACCACCCATAAGCACAACAAACATAGTGGCATTGGCTTTGCCACACCACCTTCCAAGAAGGCCCACATCAACATCATTGAGGAAGACAAACCTTCTCCATCCCATTCACCAATGTCACCACCTTCACCCATAGAGTCCATATATCCCAAATCTATTCCTCCTAACTTTTTTTTTGTAAACACAATTTCCCTAGGACCTATAATTTATCAACGGGATGGCTAGGATCCCTCTTCTCTTCCCTTCCTATATCTTGACATGATAGATGAAGATACACCTTCTATTAACATCATTTGATGTCAGGATGATGAGTCTATACTCACCTACCTTGGTGAGGAAGATTCTTATATTCACTAGTTGTTACCTTCTAATACGTAAACCATGTTGAATGAATTGACTATCGAAATAAACATTATTACTCAGGATGACCCGAAAATTTTAAAGATAGGTAAATCTTGAGATGATGTTGAACATGAAGCTTTTACCTCTTTCCTCTAGGACTATAGAAACACTTTTTCTTGATCCTATGCTTATATGCCTAGTATTGAAACAAACATTGTGGTCCATAATATCGTAACCATTCCTGTTTCCAAACCCATAAAATAAAAGATGTAGAAAATGCATCCTCGCATTGCTCTTCTGGTCACAGAAGAACTTCAATGCCTTCTCTCAGTTTCCTTCATCCTACCCATTGACTATCCCCAATGCATTTTTAATATTTTTCTTGTCACAAAAGTGATAGGGGGACTCTACATTTGCATGGATTTCTGTGACCTCAACTTAGCTTTCCCAAAAGATGATTTTCCTCTACCAGGCATTAACCAACTGCTTGATCTCACCACCATCCATGAGATGCTATCACTCATGGATGGTTTATCGGGTTATAATCAAATATTACTCACTCTAGAAGACTAATAGAAAACAACCTTCAACACTCCTTAGGGGACCTTCTACTATCGAGTCTTGACTTTTGGCCTTAAAAGGTGTTACATATCAACGAGCCATGACTTATATCGTCCATGACATCATGCATCACATATTGGAAGATTATGTGCATGACCTTCTTGCCAAATCTAAATATTGGGCCGAACACCTGACAGTCCTTAACATCATCTTTGACTGCCTCATCAAGTATTGTGTTCTCCTTCAACCTAAGTAATGGTGCTTTAAGGAAAACTCCTTGTTTTCATCTTTTATTTGCATGACATATAAGTCGATCCAGATAAAGTGAAGGCTATTCTAGAAATGCCTCCACCTACTAATCTCCGTCAACTTCAAAGTTTTTAAGGTAAGTTGAAATCTATCTGTCAGTTCATTTAAAAACTTTCTGACCACTATCAACCATTTCACCATCTCCTCAAAAAGGAGGTCTCATTCAAATGGGATGATGATTTCCACAAAGCATTTGAAGCCTTAAAACAATACCTTCTTCAACCACCAGTGCTCATTCCTCCTAAGGATGACCAACCCTTTTACCTATACATTTCTATTACTGACCATTCCTTAAGTGCCATGCTCACTCATCACAACGAGAAACATAGGGAGAAATTAGTTTATTACATAAGTTGCACACTTTTGGACTATGAGAATAGGTACACCCATGCTGAAAAACTTTGCTTAGCCTTTGTTTTTGTCACCACTAAACTATGTCATTACCTACTCAACCACAAAACCTTTTTTGTCACTAACAATGACCCTCTACATTACACATACATAAAAACCTACCAACATCAATGTCCTGCATGTTGGATTATGCTTCTTACAGACCTTGACCTCGAATTCATTCATCTAAAATCCATCCAAGGCCAAACCATCTCTGACCAGCTCGTAGACGTAACCATCTTTGGAAATCAACCCTCTAACTTCAATTTTCTAGATGAATCCATAACTACATTCTCCTTGGATGATACCACTTACCAAATTGTTATCCCGTAAAATTGGCAAGGGTAATTTTATAGATAACCCTACCAAAATTTTGTTCCGGTCCCTCGTCAAGGACTCCTTGCATTCGGAACGTTGCAAAATCCCTTCCTGGGAAATCTAGTTTTCCAAACTTAGCCATTTTTGGTCTTTTTTGGTCGGGCACACGTAATGTCTATATAACATAAAGTGTTCATGCACCCCCTTTAAATCCTTTAGTGCATGGTTTGAAATGTCAACACACCTTTTGGTGTGCCTCAGTATGTTGCACCTTTCTCGCATGTGTCATGGTGCATGCGCCTTCGTGTCAAAAATACATTTGTCGTGCCGCGTTTTGGTGCGCCAAGGGCGCATGTATTTCTGTGTTGACAACTCTTTTGGTGTGCCAAAGACGCACATAACTTTGTGTTAGCAGGAATTTTGGTGCGCCAAAGGGCACATCCTTTCCATTATCGACAGGCGTTTTGGCGCGCCACTTGAAAAAGTGGTTGGCGCATTTATTACCACATTGCCTATATATAGGCGCATCTTCCCTGTCATTTTCATCAGACAAAAATCACGTGATTATTCTCTTCCCTCTGTACCTGTCAGCACACCTGTCATTATCGAATCATGTCATGGACCCAGTTTCACACCTCTCACATTATATATTCCTGGTAAGAGGTCGCTATTGCTCTTGTGATTTGTGTTTTGGTTTTTGGCTGTTTGTTTGTGGGGATTAGATTAAAAAGAGTTGTGAAACCATGGAACCCTCCCCCTTGCTGTTTTATCTATCCTTCCCCATGCACTTCCCCCTCTTTCCAGATTTGCTGGTAAAGAGGACTATCTTGTAAAGAGATTGCTTGAAACTCTTTATTTTAGCTTCTTCATCACCTAAAGATACACTGCAAAAGAAGCTTAAAATGCATGTAAACCCCTCAGAGAAGGAATAAAAGCTTAAAATAATACTGTATTGTTTCCTCTTTTGGTGCATCTGCCACCCCTGCAACATGATATATAGTCATGCCAATGGTGCATCCACCATGCCTGTTGCATAAGGAATAGTTCCGCCCTTAAGCCGCACTTCCCTTGCTTGTTGCACCCACTTTCCCTGCGCTCTACTTGGCGCACCAAACTCGCGTGTAACATTGCAAAACCTTGTGCCTTTGGCGCACCCTACATCTATGCAACATCAAAATTATATGTGCCACTGATGCATCCTGTTCCTGTGTAACATGAAGAATATAAGTGCCTCTTAAATGCATATATATGGCACAGGCACACCCCCGCTTGCAACAACAAAATTTCATCTGTAGTATTCATGCGCCTTGTGCCCTTTGGCACTAATTTGTCCCTTACAGCAGCCCTTTTCTGTGCACCATATTATTTAACCCTGTCATCTGCAGTATTCATGCACCCTGTGCCCTGAGACCTTAATATCAATAACTCTTTCTTCTGTTAACACTGTAATGGAAGATCAAACAGCTAATATGAATTTCTTGCATTGGGTTTCACTTCTTCTTACAGATCAACAACTGAGTTCAGAATTACATATGTCAACATCAAGTAAGATACCTACCAAATCTAAGGGCACAGCCAAGCTCACAGAAAAAGAAATGAAGTATAAATATCAGAGGGTCAAGATGCCCGAATCCCAGGTAGAGTGTGACCTAGATATCAGAGACTCAGAACTTGGTCACATTGATATGGAGGATTTCTAGGCCAGAACCTGGAAGGTCACAAGAAGTCTGTGGATGGACAAACTGATGGGCAGTGGACTACATTTTGCTGGAGGGATCCCAGTTAGTGCCGTGAACAATGAGTTCATGATGGTAGTAGCCCGCTGCTACAACAAAGATACAAGATGTGTCCATAATGAGAAGGGCGAGGTCATAATCAACATCACTACCCGATACTTTGAAATAATGCTCGGCATTCCTCACCATCGGAACTTTGTGGCCGTAAGCTAGGAAGATTACGTCAAGGCTTGGGATGACAATGAGGATCAGTATATGCAGTTGATGAATGAAGTATACCTGAAGAACAAAAAGGTGGTGACCCGATGGCCACAGGTCATTCATCGCAGTGACTTTTCAGAGGAACTCAGTGATACAATCATGTTAATGAGCAGAGTATTTGGGCTTCTTGATGCCCACTACTTTCACAAATGGATGCTGAGATATTTGGAAATGATGAACAAAAATGTGCCAGATCAACGCTTTGAGTGGGCGGAGATCATAAACAACACCATATCTGAGCAGCTCCAACAACTTACCACAATGGGGAGGTTTTATATGAACTCCTACGTAGTTTATGTCGTGGCCTCAGAAAGGGATTATCCAGCTTTGATGCGGTGTGGGGTTTGGCCCCAATTTAAAATATATGAATAGTATCAAAAACTAAAGCTGTAAAATAGTATACCCCAGTTTACAAAGATCAACGATGCCTTCTTCTACGACATCATCTACCTTTTGAGGCCGAACATGACTCACGGTCATATGACCAAGAGTATCGTCGCAGCTACAGAGAAATGGGGGGCCTTTTTCACTCAATTCCCCACCTTCACTTATCTAAGAGCAGTTAACTTCTTAGGGGAACCAACCAAACTGCCAAGATACGTCGGCCCCAAGTTGATCCTGTTAGAGCTGTCAAGACAGCTTATCACCTACCATGAAAAGTGTCTCAAGAGAAAGAAGGGTGGAACTCCTTTCCCCCTCACATTGGGTAGGTATACTTGTCTCTCTCACCACAAGGCGAAGGATATGTTTCTAGAATTGGAGCTGCTAAATCTAAAGCATAATTTCCCAGCAAGGCCCAATTTCGACCCAAGGAATTGTCTCCCCAGGGCCAAACTCGATCCCATCCACATCCCTCAGATCAAAGATATTTATATCGACCTAAATCATGAGGTCGAGCTCAGAAGGAAGGATCATTCCCGCTTGGCCTTAGCTGAAATCATCCAGTACGGTGTGGCCATCATCCCGAAAGGTTATCAAACCGTTGATCAAAAATTTGATCAGGTATATCTCGACACAAATGGGGACGATTAGCCTTTCGCTGTGATTGACAGGAACAAAGCTCCTCAGACAATAGAGCAAAGGGTCAAGGAAAATCTGTGAAGAACAGAGCATTGGTGTAGAATGAATGGTCTCATCTACCTCAGAGTTGATTTCACTACATCTCCGTTGGGCAATGCACCTTCTCAGGTAAAACAACTAGCAAAGGGCAAGGGGTAAGGCAAAGAGGGTGAGTCAAGCTCCACCCAATAGGAAGCTCCTGAAAGTCCTCCTTCTGCTTCACAAGAACGGGTTGTAATCCCGGAAAGCTTAGAAGAAGAAGTAGCTGAAGATGTTTCGATAGGCACATGTACTCAGGATGTTGCCACAACTATAACTATTGAGGTCCCTTCTGTCCCTTCTCCTTCTCATCCTTCCCCTCCTCGAGTGACCCAAGTGACCATCCCTTTGGTCATGTCCACTCCCCCATCTTCTACTGTTCCCCCTTCTTCATCATCCATCTTCTCTTCTCTGGCGGAGCTGTCCCCCAACATTTCTTCCCTTATCTCTCAGCTCCCTTCCATTCCCATGTCTTCCTCCCCTGTAGTATCCCTTCCTCCCGTGAGCACTTCCTAGACTTCCCTCTCAATGCCGCCTCCAAGTGTCTCCACATTTTTCCCTTCTACTACTGCAGCTGCTCCCTTTTCTATTTCTGGTCCTTCTCCCATAAGTCCAGCATGGATCTCCCAGCACCTGAGTCAATAAAAGAGGAAAGTTCCCATCACACCGATGGAATTCTCTGTTATCCCATCAAAAGGGGTCAAGAAGAAAAAACCTATAACCTGCTTCTCTCAGATTGCATCAGGGGAGAGAGTAATGGATATTGCATACCCTAATCCTTTGAAGGATAAAAAGGATCTGTCTTTGACAGATTACACAGTGACTCAAGTCACAATGGGGACATCTTTAGAAATCCTTCAAGGAGAGGCCCTATCTGCATTTGACACCTTTTGCAAAAAGCTCTAGGAAGCAAAGGAAGAGAAAAGGTTGTTAAAGGAGCAAAATAAACATCTTCTCCACACCTTGCAGAAAATTGGCAGTGCGCCTCGTACAAATGCCACCGAAACTCCTAAGCCTCTGAGTCAGGATAATATCAATGAATATGCCAAAATCGGTGGGCAGGGCGTGGCAGTTTCCGCCTGGAGGAGCCAAATCCTCAAGGAAAGTGAGGGAGTAATCGCTAAGTTCACCAGGTTATATCAGAATATCAATCGGACGAACAGAGAACTCCAGGTGATAGCAGGACCCATCTCTGAAGAGCTGGATCATACCAGGATGTAGCATGAGACCTTTCAAAACATGCTCGACTGTTCAGTCGAAGATCTGGTCAAGTTCGGCATCTTTGGACACCCCAGAGCCCTCAACAAAATCCTTTCTACTCTGGATTATCGGGTTGATTAGCTGGAGTTTGTCCTGGAGAAGATCGACAAAGTAAACGAGGAAGCCCTAGATGGAATGCATCAAATAGAACAGATTGTCCTAAGAATGTCTCTAGGCTTGCTCACTTCTTCTTTCGCCTTAAGGAAGGTTGATGAAACTATTCAGATCTTCAAGGAGATCATTTCACAAGGGCTGGGGCCAGAGGTCACGTTCGATGCCGAATCCATCAACAACCTGTTGGCATGTCGTGACTTCATTGGGTACCTGATAGAGGCAGAAAATGATTATTCCAAACTCCCAGAAAAGCTCATAGACAAGCGGAAGACTTGTGAAGCTATCAGCGATCGACACAAGGATCCTTCCCAGGATCAACTTCAACCCATGATCAGCAAGTTCATGGAGTACCCGCGCCCAGTTCCACATCTCGTCTCCTGAGCAGCAGCAAAAGTAGGATATCCCCTTCCAGCCGCGGGACGACGACGAATAGTTTCTTTCTTCCCAACTTTCTCCTTGTAAATTAGCTAAAGTGTGTTGACACAAATGATGACATCATCCATGTTGCACCATGAGATGATGTCATCCTCCAAAGTTGTCAAAAGTCAATACATGACTTTGTAATCTATTGTAAGATATTTTTGTAATTAAGTGGTTGGTTTGCTTTTGTCTTCTTTTCTTATTTCCTTCTATATATACTTGAATACTTGTTGTATTCAAAAGGTGGATATATTTTAGATGAAAAATTGAAGTGAGAATAAAAGGCTTTGTACTTTTTGTAATAGAAGAAAATATTAATACAAATATTAAGACTTTTTGCTGAATATGTGTGTTATGGGCATCTGATCTTTCTTATGTCAGATCTATGTGTTTATTCTGTTGGATCTATCTCTACTTTTTTGTCATTTATTCTTCAGTATTGCTTTATTTGTTTATGCAAGTAGGTTTGGCTTCATTTACTACCAATCCCAAAACATAAACCCTCTGACCTTTCTGCTTTGGAATTCATTTCTTTTCTCCCTTCAGACCTGATCTTTCTTCATCCTCTCTTCCATTCCTTTCTTTTTGCAGTTGGAAACACCCCTACTGGGATGAGATCCCAAACCCCCGAAGGCATAATATTGTGAGACTTGCACAGGTTCCTACTGGTAGAATAACAATAAACCAGTTTCGCTTTGCTGACTCAAAGAGGGGCTATGCCCTGCACACTGTTGGCTCATTTATCCATAGATCTGCCCAAGAGACAGATTTTCAAACCAATAGTTTTTAGTGACTCTACTAGGAATCGAACAGATCTATCAGATCTATGATGGTGGTATGATAGAAAATCAGTAAAACTTAGAAAAATCACCACCTGTTTGCAAATTTTAACTTTTGTTCAAAATCTAAAATTTTTGCAAAAGTGATCCAAATTGAAAATTTTCTTCTGAGATCCATAGATCTAGCCTAGTTGGAGATCTTTAGTTTGCTGACTTTTTATAAAAAATCTGTATTTTTCCGTAGATCTAAGTTTTTGACAATTTACCAAAATTTTTAAACTCTTTGAAAAGTCAACTCTAGATCTGAAAATCAGCTTACTAAGCTTCACCATCATTTTATCCTCGTTGTTCTTTGTCATTAAACCACAATCAGTTTTCAGAAGAGGATAAAATTAAATATTCAAAAAAGTACATGCTGCTGATTTTTGTCAAAAAAATTAGAAAATCAGCAAGTACAAACCAAAAAGAGTTTTTAAATCTGCTCACCATATTGTAGATCGGGAAGGTACACTGGTAGGTGAACCATTTACTCGTAGTAGGAGAGCTCATGGAGAAGTCAATCCTACTTTCAATCTGGTTCAAAAGCACAACTTCAGTATAACACCAGCGCGCTTTTCATCACTAAGTTCAACTGATCAGTCAGCCGGAAGCACCTCACCTCCACGAAAGAACCGGTTTTCACAAGGAGCCTCCACATCCCTTTGTAGTGCCTTGCTGCTTAGCTGAACTATATTTCTAGTCCGTGTTCTTTTTCCACCCGTCCAGATGGCGGTACCATGGGGAAATGCTATGGGTCCCCTGGGCTTGCCGCATCCTATTCACATGCTCCCACATGGAAACCGAAAGAATTTTCCCAAATTTGACGGGAGCGGAAACCAAAGCATAGATTCACACATATCTGCATTCATCATGTCATGCAGTATCCTGGATGTGACCCATGAAGATGTGTCAGTTTGCCATTTTTTGGAAACTTTAAAAGGGCCCGCAGCAGAATGGTTTCAGCATTTGCTAGCCGAATCTATTACCAGTTGGGCCACCTTGCGGGATGCTTTTGAAGATAGGTACAAGCCTTCGGAAGATGCATTTGCATTATTATCACAGATTACTCACCTAAAAAAGGAGGCCAATGAGACCATGCATGATTTTATCGCCAGTTTCAATGCATTAATCAACCGTGTGCCTGTTGCCATGCTTCCAACACTGGAAAATCAGAAGTGTTTCTTCATGAACGCTATGAGTTCGAAAGTAAGTTTCTTACTCCTGCAAGAACAAGTAGCTACCTTGATTCTCACCCAGGCCACTACCATCCGAATTGAAGATAACTTGCTAATATCTAGTGAATTAAAAAGGGAATCGTCCAAATTTAAATCTTCGAGCCCTTCTCCCACTACTTCGTTTGATCCAGCATTTCAAAAGATGGTGAATGACTTACTCGCATTAAAGAAGCAGTTAGCCCAAGCTTCCCCCAGTTCCTCATACCGGGATATCCCACGGAGGAATTTCATTTCCAACAATGTTCCTCAAAGGCTGCGCTTGCTTGCAACTACTTCGTGGTTGGCACTTGAGGCTCCTCCAGTCAACGCTTTAGTCAAAATCAAAGAAGAGGAACAAAATTACAAAGAACCTTCATCTCAAGGCGAAGATGATCAAGATGTCAGTGAACTGACTGGCGACTCTATTATCGGGTATATGGAATTTGATGAGGAAGAGTCTGATGAAGAAGAGGGTACACAGGGGTATGCAAGTGGATAATCATATGTTGCTTTTACCCACTAGCAAGGAAAAGAAGCAGAGGTTGCTGCCAATGTGCGGAAAGAGAAGGCCGTGTCAAACACGCCTCTAACCATTGCTAAAAGAGGTAATCCTCTTTCTACTCAACCCCCTGTTTAGTCTTTTACAAATAAATCTTTTCCCCCCATCTCTCCTCCAAATCAACCTTCTTCTATTTCCATGAAGATCAATAATCCTACTCTACCATCGTGAAGTGAGGGACTCATTCCTTCACCAGCTTAACCCTTGGCCGCGTTTGACATCATAGATAATGCTAAAAAAACTAAGATCCAAATGTCTGAAGCTGAATATCTTCAGTCAAACCCCGAACAGCTTGTAAGGTTGACCAAGTATATTCAAAGTCAAGCTGTCATATCTCCCCATATCTCCCTAAAAGGAATCCTTTCCACTCCTCCTGCACCCGCATAAATGTTGCCTCAACATTTGCATCAGGCAAGATAGAACCTTTCTACCTCTCCCTCCTAATCAATGGCCACAAGTTAAGTAACTGCATAATTGATTTTGGAGCTTCTGATAACATCATACCGGCAAAAGTCACCCACGCTCTGGGCCTCACCCTTACCAAGCCTTTTGGCAGATGTTATTCCTTGGAAACCAAGCAAGTTCCACTGATTGGTCAGATCAAAGACGCGCAGTTCACATTTGCGGCTTTCCTAGAAAAAAGAGTAAAGATGACCGTCCTCGTTGCCGACATTCCAGCAGCCTACGAAATTTTGCTGGGAAGAAGATTTTGCAGTGAAGTTGGTGGGGAGATTCATATGGACTGGTTTAAGGCTAGAATCCCTGTCAAAGGTGTAATGCAAACATTGAAGCCTAAATCACAAAAGAAGTACTTGGTTACTAACTCCGAGGACCCCAAAGCCCAAATTATTTTTGAATCATCAGGAATGGGGAACTATTTCTTGTCTACCAAGTCTGACAAAATGGTTGTTCTCATCCAAGAAGAAGATCTTAACAAGATCTAGAATTTACAGTTTGATGGTAGTTGCGCGACTAGTGGATGTGGTGCCGGAGCCGTGCTAATGTCTCCCAAAGGGGAGGTTATTCCTCTCTTTCAATTTGCAGTTTTTCAATACAAATAACACTGCTGAGTATGAATCTCTGCTACTTGGCATGCAATCTGTAAAGGAAAGAGGGATAAAAAATCTAAAAGTACAAGGTGATGCAGAGCTAGTCATGAATTAAGTTAAAAGGATATATCAAGTGAAGAATGAGAGGCTCAGGCATTACCACAATGCGTTGTGGGATAGCATCAAAGAATTTGACACTTTTTCAATAGAATCTATTCCAAGAGCTCAGAATGACATGGCTAATTCATTGTCCGTTTCAGCATCCCTCATGCTCCCTCACCCAGGTTTGAAAACAGACAAATACACCATTGAGGTGGTTTTCCGCCCAAGTGTGCCGGACAATTCTCAGCATTGGCAAGTATTCAACGATGATGATCAACTCATTTCCTTTCTAGAAAAGGAGAATTTTTTTAAGGAACTTCACTTTGAAGGATCCACTTCTACATGCCGTGAATCAGTTACCGGTCAAAATGGGGAATCCGAAGGGAATGATGGCATATGTCAGCTCAAAGGAAATAAAATTATGAAAGGCCTGGTTTCTTTAGAGTGGTTGTTCGACAGGCATGATCGTTTTGTAAAAAAGAAAAGGTGAGATGATACTAGCTCCTCTCCAGAAACCGAACCAGTTAATTTAGGTTTGGTAGAACATCCACAATTTGTGAACATCAGAAAATGTTGCACACCTGAAGAGAAGCGGAAGTTTGTCAAACTGCTGAAGAAATACATTGATATATTGGCATGGTCCTACGCTGATCTAAAGTCTTTTAAGCCAAAGGACATCCAGCATGACATCTCGTTGAAAGAGGACGTCAAACCCTTTCGCCAGAAGCAAGGCATTATAACCCTAAGATCTCATGTACTATCCAGGCTGAAATTCAGAAAATGCTGGATGCGAGAATCATTTTTCCTATCCATCATAGTACTTGGGTAGCAAACATTGTGCCAGTGTGCAAGAAAAATGGTGAAATATGCATATGCATAGATTTTTGAAACCTAAATCAGGCATCCTTAAAGGACAACTACCCACTTACTATAATGGACCAAGTTCTACAAGCAGTAAGTGGATCAGAAATGTTGTCCATGCTTGATAGTTTTTCAGGCTACAATCAGATTGAAGTCTCACCTGAAGACCAATTTAAAACATCATTCACTACCCCCCTGGGGCACATTTGCCTATAGCAGGATGCCTTTTGGCCTGACCAATGCTGGCACCACTTTTCAGTGGGCCATGGACCTTGCATTCAAAGGTATGATGGGGAAGGTCATTGCGGTTTATCTGGATGACTTAACTATGTTCTCTAAACAACGAAATGATCATTGTGATCATTTGGAGCAAGTATTGGCCAAATGCTGAGAACATGGGATTTCCCTGAACCTGAAAAAGTCTATTTTTGGAGTCACAGATGGAAAGTTGCTAGGGCATGTTGTTAGAAAAGAAGGAAAGAAGATAGATACCGAAAGAGTTAAGGCTATTTAGGGGCCTTACTCTGCCTACAAGTAAGACCGGCATCCACTCTTTCTTCGGAAAGGTGAACTTTCTTAGGCGCTTTCTTCCCGAATTTGCTAAAAAGACTCATCATATATTAGACATGATGAAAGGGTCACCAACTTTTCGATGGAGTGATGAAGGGAAGAGGTCGTTTGAAGAAATAAAAGCTTCCGTCACTCACGCACTAGTCCTGATATGTCCCGATTTCTCCAAGGATTTTATCATGTATAGCTATGCATCTGAGCATACTGTATCTGCCATCTTGATGCAAAAAGCATTCTGAGAATGTTGAATCCCCAATTGTGTTCATGAGCTCTCCCCTCAAGCCTCACGAATTAAAAATGTCTCAGTTGGAAAAACATGCCTTCGCCATTGTCAAAGCGGTAAAAAAATTCAGGTATTACATTTTAAATTCTCATACAGTGGTGCTGGTCCCTGACACGGCAGTCAAGTCAATTTTAACTCAACAGGAGTTAGGGAGCTTGCGAGGAAATTGGATTGCAAAGGTCCAGGAGTATGATCTAGATATAAAACCAACTAAGTTGGTAAGAGGCAAAGGCCTATGTCAACTTATGGCTGAAAACCAGGGGTCAGAAGTTTCCGGAGGAAAAGATGATTGCACCAATGGAGCACAAAGTCAGCTGGAGAAACCTGATTCACTGCCTATGGTCCTGTTTATTGCAACCAGTGATGAGTGGTATTCCAATATCACTTTCTTCCTCACCTATGGCGAATGCCCAGCTCACCTAACTGCAAAGGAGAAGCACGCTATAAAGCTCAGAGCAGCCAAATATGTCATCTGGGATGACGCTTTATACAAACGCAGGATAGATGGCATCTTCCTGCGATGTGTTGACAAGCCACAGTAGGTGAAGTTACTCGAAAGTTTTCATAATTCAACCTGCGGGGGCCATTTCTCCTCTTCTGTGACGGCCCACAAAATCATCCAGGCCAGGTACTATTGGCCGACACTTTTCCAAGATACAGCTACCTGGGTGGAAAAGTGTGAGCCTTGCTAGCGGTTTGTCGGCAAGCCCAAGTTGGCGGCTTTTTCCCCTCAGGCTGGTCGTCATCGACGAACCATTCAAGCAGTGGGGAATTGATTTTATCGGTGCACTCAATCCTCAATCGAGTGCTGGACATAGTTATGTCCTAACAACAATAGATTACTTCACCAAGTGGGTGGAAGCCATACTTGTCAAACATGCCACTTTTGAGGTTGTTTACAGTTTCATCAAAGAAAATATCATTGTCAGGTTTGGCATTCCAAACAAGATTGTTTCTGATAACGCTTCCAACTTCTCCTCACGAGAAGTTGTTGGTTTTTGCTATGAATACAGAATAACTTTGGCTCATGCCTTAGATTATTACCCTCAGGGAAATGGTCAGGTAGAATCCAGTAACAAAAACTTAGTAACCTTTATACGAAAGCTAGTGGATGAGAATCAACGAACGTGGCACAAGTCCTTATACGATGCTTTGTGGGCAGACCGCATTACTCCCAAGAGATCTCTCGGTATGTCACCTTTTCAAGTGTTATATGGCACCAATTCTGAGCTTCCCATTTTTGCTGAACTCCCTGCTCTGTGCTTGGCATGGGCAATCGAAGATGAGACTTTTCAAAATTCCTTTGAAAAGAGGATCATGTATCTAGCAGAGCTTAAGAAAAGAGAGTAAAGGTGGTCGAAAAGATCACCGAACATCAGAATCAGGTCAAAATATTGTTCGATAAATAGGCTAAGCAGAGAAGTTTCCAGGTGGGAGACCTCATCCTTTTGTGGGACAAACGAAGAGAGCCAAAGGGAATGCATGGAAAGTTTGAGTCCTTGTGGAGAGGGCCTTTCAAGATCAAGCAGCTTAATGGAGAGAATAGTTTCTATCTCTCTTATCTGGATGGAACTGAGCTCCCGCTTCCCTATAGCGGGTAGCATCTGAAAATCTTCAGGAAGTAGAGCTTGCTCTCTTCTTTGTACAGTTTGCTTCAATTGTGTGTTTGTTTTGTCATGTGTTTTCTTTTGTTGGTTGTGTGCTTCCCTTTCCGGTCTCCCTTGTTTTTGACTCTGTTACCCAATGGATAGGCATGTGAGATCTGGGATTCTCTACCCTTGAGGTTCACTCAGAGATAGTCCCCAGAAAGAGCCAGCTCTTATCCCGTAAAATTGGCAAGGGAAATTTTACAGATAACCCTACCAAAATTTTGTTCTGGTCCCTCGTCAGGGACTCCTTGTGTTCGGAACGTTGCAAAATCCCTTCTTGGGAAATTTAGTTTTCCGAACTTAGCCATTTTTGGTCTTTTTTGGTTGGGCGCACATAATGTCTATGCAACATAAAGTGTTCATGCGCCCCCTTTAAATCCTTTGGCGCATGGTTTGATGTGTCGACACACCTTTTGGTGCGCCTCACTATGTTGCACCTTTCTCGCATGCACCAGGGCGCATGCGCCTTCGTGTCAACAAAAATTTTGTCGCGCCGCATTTTGGTGCACCAAGGGCGCATGTATTTCCATGTTGACAACGCTTTTAGTGCACCAAAGGTGCACATAACTTCGTGTTAGCAGGAGTTTTGGTGTGCCAAAGGGCACATACTTTCCATTTTCGACAGGTGTTTTAGCGCACCACTTGCAAAAGTGGTTGGCGCATTTATTACCACCTTGCCTATATATAGGCACATCTTCCCTGTCATTTTCATCAAACAAAAATCACATGATTATTCTCTTCCCTCTATACCTGTCAGCATGCCTGTGGTTATCGAATCATGTCGTGGACCCAGTTTCACACTTCTCACATTATATATTCCTGGTAAGAGGTCCCTATTGCTCTTGTGATTTGTGTTTTGGTTTTTGGTTGTTTGTTTGTGGGGATTAGATTAAAAAGAGCTATGAAACCATGAAACCCTCCCCCTTTCTGTTTTATCTATCCTTCCCCATGCACTTCCCCCTCTTTCCAGATCTGTTGGTAAAGAGGACTGTCTTGTAAAGAGATTGCTTGAAACTCTTTATTTTAGCTTCTTCATCACCCAAAGATACCCTGCAAAAGAAGCTTAAAATGCATGTAAACCCCTCAGAGAAGGAATAAAAGCTTAAAATAATACTGTATTATTTCCTCTTTTGGCGCATCTGCCACCCCTACAACATGATATACAGTCGCACCAATGGCGCATCCACCATGCCTGTTGCATAAGGAACAGCTGTGCCCTTAAGGTGCACTTCCCTTGCTTATTGCACCTGCTTTCCCTGTACCCTACTTGGCGCACCAAACTTGCGTGCAACATTACAGAACCTTACGCCATTGGTACACCCTGCATCTATGCAACATCAAAATTATATGCGCCACTGGTGCATCTTGTTCCTGTGTAACATGAAGAATATCAACGCTTGTTAAATGCATATATATGGCGCAGGCACACTCCTGCTTGCAACAACAAAATGTCATCTACAGTATTCATGCACCCTGCACCCTTTGGCACTGATTTGTCCCTTGCAGCAGCCCTTTTTTGTGTGCCATATTATTTAAACCTGTCATCTACAGTATTCATGCGCCCTGTGCCCTGATACCTTAAAATCAATAACTCTTTCTTCTGTTAACACTTTAATGGAAGATCAAACAGCTAATATGACTTTCTTGCATTGGGTTTCACTTCTTCTTACAGATCAGAAACTGAGTTCAGAATTACATATGTCAACATCAAGTAAGAGACCTACCAAATATAAGGGCAAAGCCAAGCTCAAAGAAAAAGAAATGAAGTATAAATATCAGAGGGTCAGGATGCCCAAATCCCAGGCAGAGTGTGACCTAGCTATCAGAGACTCAAAACTTGGTCACATTGATATGGAGGATTTCTGGGCTAGAACCCGAAAGGTCACAGGAAGTCCGTGGATGGACAAACTGATGGGCAGTGGACTGCATTGTGCTGGAGGGATCCCAGTTAGTGTCATGAACAATGAGTTCATGATGGTAGTAGCCCACTGCTACAACAAAGATACAAGATGTGTCCATAATGAGAAGGGCGAGGTCATAATCAACATCACTGCCTGACACTTTAAAATAATGCTCAGCATTCCTCACCACCGGAACTTTGTGGCCGTAAGCTTGGAAGATTGCGTCAAGGCTTGGGATGACAATGAGGATCAGTATATGCAGTTGATGAATGAAGTATACCTGAAGAACAAAAAGGTGGTGACCCGATGGCCACAAGTCATTCATCGCAGTGACTTTTCAGAGGAACTCAGTGATACAATCACGTTAATGAGTAGATTATTTGGGCTTCTTGATGCCCACTACTTTCAGAAATGGATGCTGAGATATTTGGAAACGATGAATAAAAATGTGCCAGATCAACGCTTTAAGTGGGTGGAGATCATAAGCAGCACCATATCTGAGCAGCTCCAACAACTTACCACAACAGGGAGGTTCTATATGAACTCCTACGTAGTTTATGTTGCGGCCTCAGAAAGGGATTATCCAGCTTTGATGCGGTGTGGGGTTTGGCTGTAAGTTAAAATATATGAATAGTATCCAAAACTAAAGCTGCAAAATAGTATACCCCAGTTTACAAAGATCAACGATGCCTTCTTCTACGACATCATCTACCTTTTGAGGCTGAACATGACTCACGGTCATACGACCAAGAGTATCGTCGTAGCTATAGAGAAATGGGGGGCCTTTTTCATTCAATTCCCCACCTTCACTTATCTGAGGGCAGTTAACTTCTTGGGGGAACCAACCAAACTGCCAAGATACGTCGGCCCCAAGTTGATCCTGTTAGATCTGTCAAGATAGCTTATCACCTACCACGAAAAGTGTCTCAAGAGAAAGAAGGGTGGAACTCCTTTCCCCCTCACAGTGGGTAGGTATACTTGTCTCTCTCACCACAAGGCGAAGGATATGTTTACAGAACTGGAGCTACTAAATCTAAAGCATAACTTCCCAGCAAGGCCCAATATCGACACAAGGAATTGTCTCCCCAGGGCCAAACTTGATCTGATCCACATCCCTCAGATCGAAGATATTTATATCGACCTATATCATGAGGTCGAGCTCAGAAGGAAGGATCATTCCCGCTTGGCCTTAGCTGAAATCATCTAGTACGGTGTGGCCATCATCCTGAAAGGTTATCAAACTGTTGATCAAGAAGTTGATCAGGTATATCTTGACACAAATGGGGATGATTGGCCTTTCGCTGTGATTGACAGGAACAAATATCCTTAGACAATAGAGGAAAGGGTCAAGGAAACTCTGCGAAAAAAAGAGCATTGGTGCAGAATGAATGGTCTCATCTACCTTGGAGTTGATTTCACTACATCTCCATTGGGAAACGCACCTTCTTGGGCAAAACATCTACCAAAGGGTAAGGGGAAAGGAAAAGAGGGTGAGTCAAGCTTCACCCAAGAGGAAGCTCTTAAAATTCCTCCTTCCGCTTCACAAGAACGGGTTGTAATCCCGGAAAGCTTAGAAGAAGAAGCAGCAGAAGATGTTCCGATAGGCACATCCACTCAAGATGTTGCCACAACTATAACTATTGAGGTCCCTTCTGTCCCTTCTCCTTCTCCTCCTTCCCTTCCTTGAGTGACCCAAGCAACCATACCTTTGGTCGTGTCCTCTCCCCTATCTTCTACTGTTCCCCCTTCTTCATCATCCATCTTCTCTTCTCTCGCAGAGCTGCCCCCACCATTTCTTCCCTTATCTCTTACCTCCCTTCCATTCCCATGTCTTCCTCCCTTGCAGTATCCCTTCCTCCCGTGAGCACTTCCTTGGCTTCCCTCTCAATGCTGCCTCCAAGTGTCTCCACATTTTTCCCTTCTACTACTGTAGCCGCTCCCTTTTCTATTTCTGGTCCTTCTCCCATAAGTCCAACATGGATCTCCCAGCACCTGAGTCAATAAAAGAGGAAAGTTCCCATCACACCAATGGACTTCTCTATTATCCCATCAAAAGGGGCCAAGAAACAAAAACCTATAACCCGCTTCTCTCAGATTGCATCAGGGGAGAGAGTAATGGAGATTGCATACCCTAATCCTTTAAAGGATAAAAAGGATCCGTCTTCGACAGATTACAGAGTGACTCAAGTCACAATGGGGACATCTTCAGAAAGCCTTCAAGGAGGGGCCCTATCTGCATTTGACACCCTTTGCAAAAAGCTCCAGGAAGAAAAGGAAGAGAGAAGGCTGTTAAAGGAGCAAAATAAACATCTTCTCCACGCCTTGCAGAAAATTGGTAGTGCACCTCCTACAACTGCCGCCGAAACTCCTGAGCCTCTGAGTCAGGATGATATCAATGAATATGCCAAAATCGGTGGGCAGGGCATGGCAGTTTCAACCTGGAGGAGCCAAATCCTCAAGGAAAGTGAGGGAGTAATTGCTAAGTTCACCAGGTTATATCAGAATATCAATCGGATGAACAGAGAACTCCAGGTGATAGCAGGACCCATCTCCATAGAGCTGGATCATACTAGGATGCAGCATGAGACCTTTCAAAAAATGCTCGACTGTTCAGTCGAAGATCTGGTCAAGTTCGGCGTCTTTGGACACCCCAGAGCCCTCAACAAAATCCTTTCTACTCTGGATTATCGGGTTGATCAGCTGGAGTTCGTCCTGGAGAAGATCGACAAAGTAAACGAGGAAGACCTGGATGCAATGCATCAAATGGAACAGATTGTCCTAAGAATGTCTCTAGGCTTGCTCACTTCTTCTTTTGCCTTAAGGAAGGTTGATGAAACTATTTAGATCTTCAAGGAGATCATTTCACAAGGGCTAGGGCCAGAGGTCACGTTTGATGCCGAATCCATCAACAACCTGTTGGCATGTCGTGACTTCATTGGGTACCTGATAGAGGTAGAAAATGATTATTCCAAACTCCCAGAAAAGCTCATAGATGAGCGGGAGACTTGTGAAGCTATCAGCGATCGACACAAGGATCCTTCCCAGGATCAACTTCAACCCATGATCAACAAGTTCATGGAGTACCGCACCCATTTCCACATCTCGTCTCCCGAGCATCAGCAAAAGTAGGATACCCCCTTCCAGCCACGGGATGATGACGAATAGTTTCTTTCTTCCCAAATTTCTCCTTGTAAATTAGCTAAAGTGTGTTGACACAAATGATGACATCATCCATGTTGCACCATGAGATAATGTCATCCTCCAAAGTTGTCAAAAGTCAATACATGACTTTGTAATCTATTATAAGATATTTTTGTAATTAAGTGGTTGGTTTTCTTTTGTCTTCTTTTCTTCTTTCCTTCTATATATACTTGAATACTTGTTGTATTCAAAAGGTGGATATCTTTTAGATGAAAAATAGAAGTGAGAATAAAAGGCTTTGTACTTTTTGTAACAGAAGAAAATATTAATACAAATATTAAGACTTTGTGCTAAATATGTGTGTTATGGGCATCTGATCTTTCTTATGTCAGATCTATGCATTTATTCTGTTGGATCTATCTCTACTTTTTCGTCATTTATTCATTAGTATTGCTTTATTTGTTTATGCAAGTAGGTTTGGATCTGTTTACTACCAATCCCAAATTATAAACCCTCTGACCTTTCTGCTTTGGAATTCATTTCTTTTCTCCCTTCGGACCTGATCTTTCTTCATCCTCTCTTCCATTCCTTTCTTTTTACAGTTGGAAACACCCCTACTGGGATGAGATCCCAAACCCCCGAAGGAAGAATATTGTGAGACTTGCATAGATTCCTGCTGTAGAATAGCAATAAACCAGTTTCACTTTGCTGACTCAAAGAGGGGCTATGCCCTGCACACTGTTGGCTCGTTTATCCATAGATCTGCCCAAGAGACAGATTTTCAAACCAACACAAATGACCCTTTTCTTCAATGGTTCCAAATGTCAGCTAGTATTATCCTCATTCCTCTTGGCAATGAACCCATGCCTCTATCTTTCAAACCAGATTTTGATTGTACAAACAACATCACAGAATATGAAGTAATCATATTAGGGCCTTCAAACTGCCATCTCCCTAGATGTTAAATCAATTAATATCTTTGGTGATTCCCAACTAGTTGTAAACAAAGTCAACGGGACATACTAGTGTCGTAATGAAATACTAAAAAAGTAAAAATGTCATGTTGACAAGCTTTTGACTACCTTTGACCATTACGAAATTCAAACCACCCCATATTCTATCAATAAATTTGTGATACCGTGGCCTCCTTGGCTTCTCAAATACCTGCTTCACCTACTGACTCCAAAATATTTGTCATAATATAAAGGTTGCTATCACCCTCTTATTTACCTCATGAGGTCCATTCCATCAAAACCATTGAGCCTAACCCACGTGATCTTTGGTATAAGTAGTTTGTAGACTAGCTTTCCCTTTCCATTCTACCTCCTAACCTCACTCATAATGGAAAACATGCCTTTCTTAAAAGTGTCTCTCACTATGTCATCATCGGTGGTATCCTTTATAAGCATGGATTTGATAGTATCCTCTTACGATGCCTTACAAGTTATGAAACTCCTTATACCATCAAGAAAGTTCACGATGGAATTTTTTGAGGCCACTTTAGTGGTTTAGTGGTCACTAAACACATTCTTCACCTTGGATATTATTGGCCAACCTTGAACCATGACTGTTGTGACTATGTCAAACGTTGTTTGAAATGCCAACAACATGCTAATCTTCATCACACACCTATTCATGCCTTACAGGTCACATGATACCTATGGCATTTCTCTCAATGGGGTTTGGATCTTGTAGGAGAGATCAATCCTCATTCTTAACAATTCCATTAATGGATTATAACCGCTACTAAATACTATACTAAATGGGTAGAAGCCATTCCCCTCATTTTTACAAAAGATGAGAAAATATGTGAATTCATCAGCCATCACATCATTTGTTTCTTTGGTTTCTCTCATCGTCTCATCACTTATAATGGAAAAAAAATTCAAAAACAAAACCCTACAAAATTTGTGTGATGTTTTTGGAATTCAACTCAGTTTCTCTTCACCTTATTACCCAAAAATGCCAAGAATAATCAACCAATAAAAACTTGAACAAAATTCTTATGAAAGGAGTTGATGATACTGGGAAGGATTGACATACACACATTCATTTCACCTTGTGGGATTACCATACTAGTATTCAAAATTCAACTACTACCACACCTTTATCTCTGGTTTACGGTACTGAGGCTTTCTTTCCTCTCAAAGTCTAGATTCCATCTCTCTACATCTCACTACAAGACATGCTCAACGACGATGAATTTCACCAGGACCATTTAGCACAAGTTGAGTTATTAGATGAACATCATCTCAATGCTCTTGATCATCTTCAAATATACCATAAGTGTATCAAATGTGCCTATGAAAAACGTGTCTATGAATGAACCTTCAAAGTCAGTGAACTCGTCCTGAAGGAAAATCCTTATATAACCAAAGAAGAGAATAGTAAATGGGGTAAATTTTCTCCTAATTGGCTTGGACCCTATATCGTTACTCATGCATATGGATCAACTACTTATCATTTTTCTTCACTTGAAGGTAAACCCAAACCTAATCCCATCAATTCCTTACATCTTAGACCATTTTATTGTTGAAATCTAGTCCTATATCACCTTCTGTCTATTGACTACTTGTCCCTTGAGAGCCATTCACCTTCCATGTTACTCATTTCTATGATCAATGACTAAACAAGAATTAGGTGATTACTCATCACCTTTTAGCCTTATCTTCAATATGAGTATCACAACTATACTCATAAAATGATTCTCAAGGATAATTTTTGTCTTTTTCAAAGATGGAATCCCATGGTTGTTCGTCACTTGAAACCATCTCTTTTATAGTTAACCTTTGTGTAGAATGGTTTTGTCATTTGAACAAGCACCTAATCTTCCTCTATAGTCTTTTCCATGACTTAAATGTCCAAAAAAATAGGATGTAACTCATTGAGTCCCTAAAAAAGATGACTCCCTCAAAAAGATGACTTCCAGCAAAAATATGACTCCCTCAAAAAGGACATCTCTTCTCTCTACCTCATTGCTATAAATACACTGATCCCTTGAAGAACATCTATATACAGCCATTACAAGATTCCAATAAAATGTTCAGAAGCTTCCCGCATTGATTAACTTCATGAAGAACTCAAGGAGATAATATACTCATCCCATATAGACTTCTCGCATCGATCAGTCTATCAAAAACAAAAACAAATGAATAAAATGATAAATTTTTGTCATGGAATTTCCTATTTTTTATCATGGGTTTCTTGCTAGCTAAACATGTTGTTATACATTAAGTTACGCTCAACCACCCATTTTCACCACATTTCCTTTTTACACTAATTCCATACCTGCTCAAGGGACTCACCGTAACTGCGACATTTTGCAATCATGTGAATTTCTTCACACTTAGAATAGTCCATTATGCACCTCCTTTAGGGTATTACATTCATAATCCCATCTTGGATATGATAGAATCATTAAGGTTCTTATCAGTTAGGCCACCTCTTACGATTCATCTTCCTCATTACTTATTGATTACCCTATATAGGACTAGACCATCGACACCTACATTTTGAAAGACTCCACCATCCCTATGACCTAGACTCCACCATGCCTATAACCTAAGACTCAATCATGCCTAAAACCTACCAACCCATTCCTCTACCTCATCATACTCTTCCTTGGATTATGGGAGAACTACATCGGCCTGAGGCCCCTTTTCACCGGGGTTATATAGGTAGAACTCCTAGGGTATGGGGCCCTTGGAGGTTAGCTTGACCACTTTTTACCCTAACCTATTTTCCACCATTTTCCTATTCATATTCTATCTTAGTTTCTATGTTCTACAACACTTGGAAATTAATACAAACATACATATCTACCATGTTATCACATCATAAAAAAATCCAATCAATCATTTCACATTTCCATAATATCAAAGATTTTGAAAATCTACACCATAACATACATATAACTCATAATTTATTTCTCATGTTACCAATAACTTGGACATTAAGTTAAAATTAAAAAAAAGGACTCGATCATGCCTATACTTGAATCCACCATGCCTAACTCACCTAACTCAATCATGCCTACATGACCTCAATTGCCTAGCTAACCTAACTCAAACATGCCTAATTGACCTAACTCAACCATGCCTAACCGACTTGACTCCATCATGCCTAAATGAACTAACAAAAACATGCCTAAATCGACTTGACTCCACCATGCCTAATCCACCTAGTTCCACCCATATACATATAACAATAGAATGTTTACAACGCAAGTGCATCATCCATAACCATCGATCTCACCATCTATAACCATTAGTGCCCAAACACCTTTCATCAGCCCATAAACCTATGGAACCATACCTACAAGCCCAAACTACCCTTACATTTCCTTAGTTGTGTCTTGGGATTTGTTCTTTTGCCTTTACCTTGGCCTTACCCATTCCATGATCTATTTTCCTGAACCTGACCTCCTTGGTGTGACCATTGACCTTATGTACTCGCTATACCTTATGGTGATGTTACCTACATTGTTTTAGCCTAACAACCATACATGAGCCTTACCCATGCCATGACCTATTTTCTTGAACCTAATCTCCTTGGAGTGACCATTGACCTTATGTACTCGCTATACCTTGCGATGTTGTTGCACACATTGTTTTAGCCTAACAACCATACCTTTCCTATTATCATGCCATTTATCCCAACCCAAAATTTTGGTCTACCGGAACATACCTAAATGTTCCTACACCTGACCTACATTATGTTTCTGGACCATATCCTATACCTTGGATACTTGAATCACTTAACCCTTGTTTGGATAAACTTATCAACCTTGGATGATGTAGAGTTTACAATATCTTCAACCTGGTATCATGTTGCAATCTATATGTGTGCATGTGTTTGATTGTTATTACCCATTACCTGATTTGCACCCTAAAATATTACTTATTACCCGAGTTGACCACTACCCTTCCCCACCTACCTTCACCTTTGCCAACTACACATTTATCAACCCACTCACTGATTCTATCTTACACCTCATCAGTTCCTAGTTTGAGGGGGATCAGCTTCACCCACACATGGGGCAACCACTCCCTATTTTTGTCAGCATCACTTACCAATAAAAGCTACGTAACAAAAAGTAGAAATATGTAGACACCAAAATTGGGTAACACTTCCCCTTCACCCCACATGTATATTAATTTAATTACCCACAGTTAAATTAAGGCATATGCTCACAATATTCATTATTTAATTACCCTAACTAAGCTAAATTCCACCTCACCTAGACACCTCACTCCACGACCTTACCATAAATCTATTCTTAGCATGTTTCCCTTTTACTAGGACTCAATATCCACTCACCATAACTAACCAAGACTTAGTCCTACCTACCTTAATTGAATAAGACTAAGTTCAACCCTAAAATCACATGCATATTATTCATATAACAAAATTCCCACTTATCTAAGCAAAAAAATCCATTTTGATCTATGAGAATAGATAGAGCTGGCTAAAAATATTGACAAGATCTGTCATTTTTAGTAAACCTAGGATTCCTTACCTTAACCGATGTTGGTCAACCCTGAACTGACACCGATCACCCTAAAACTATCATTTGTTACCATATATTCATTTTGGTAACCTTGTTTTAGAGGTTGGATGAATTCTTAAAGTCTTGGAGAAGAGAGATCTACATGTAAGCATGCACCAGAACACTCTTTCACATCTAGACATCCTAAACCAACATCCAAACACTGATAAAAAAGGAAAGCATTCACGGTAACATTTTGGGAAGCACTTCCACAGAACAGAGCAACCATTTTCATAGATCAAACATAACCATTCTCCATCCATTCAGTATTCTTTCTAAAGTAAGTACACTTTGATCTACATCATTCTACAGTTATTTAGAATCAGTCTCTTTATTTATTGTGAGTTAGTTTCTGATTTCCTGTACACCCACCATCCCCATATTCCTTCAATCCATTTATCCACCCACCCAAAATCCCTTTTAGCTCCTCAATATTTAACACTAGACACTCCTAAGCATTCCCCTCCCATTCTCTGTGTAGTCACAAAGATTCTCCAAAACCTAGTTTATTAAGTTTCTACCATCCCACACTAACCATCATTGGTTTCCTCTCAACTGACATCAGTCATACCAGACTGACATCGATCTCTATGACTGGTAATTCTGCCTATGACTGTGACCTAATACCTTTCACCAACTCACCCAAAATCACCCAGAACTTGACCCTGACCTATCCCAACACCTCAACCACCTACCCATCTTCCAGATCTGATCATAACCTAGCATGTTAGATTATATTTTCTCATTGTACTTGATTGAGATACCTAAATCATATCAAATACAATAGGATTTTATTTATTTACGTTATCTCTTGCATTAAGTTGTATTAAACAATGGGTTGACAACCGTCAAGGAAGTATCATACTTCATGGATATAGAACACGCTAGGCAGCCCACTGACATATATTGTTTAACTCTCTTTTTTGGTCTCGTTTCTTATTTCAGGTAGATCCTCCTAGCCAAAAGGAAGCTATTTTAGTCAACATTTGATCAAAAAGTTAGAACACGTGTACAACCTCCAACCGATCATCGCAACAGGTATTCCTCCTTGGCCCATCAATTTATCTAATTCGTAAAATCCATAAAGAAAATGGTGAAACACTATGATATAATCATAGGCCCAGAAGTGCAACAGGAATCCTACATCCAACCCTGATATCTGTCTAACTCTATACATATTTAGCTCATGGTACACCTGCGCTAGACATGTAATGCCAAATGAAAACATTGTTTAATGCTCAACAATATCTGCTAAAACATCTACTAGAGCCCATAAACTTTCTGCTCATGAGTCAAGAAATGCATAAGACAAAATTTCCATCATGACCAAAGAAATAAATCAGCTCTGCGGTACCCCAACCTTATGCCTCAACTCATATGAAAAATCCCTTAAAGAGAATATCATATGGGTCGCATCGACTCCAAAACGTTGTGTCAACACTGTAAGTCTTCTATCAATTGTGATGGGGACTATCTACTCCTCATGTATAGGTAATTTAAGGATGTAATATACATCCTCCAGGGATATAGTCATCTCACCCATACTAAACATAAAGGTCCATATCTTCCTTTCCCATATATCAACAAAATCTACCATTAACCCCACATCTGTGGGATCCACTGAATATGTTTGAATCCTGATAACCCCACGACTATCAAGCAATCCCACTTGGCATCAGTCACATATCCTCTCATCTACTCATATAGAGCTGGGACTCAATCTCTCAAATTCAAGGTCTCTCTGGCATGCAATCATCCCAACAACCTGAAAACATTAGTTTTCCCATCATTGTCTCATATATCTATCAAAAATGTCCAATCTAGCCCTGGTCTTTACCAACCCAGGTTAGGTCAACATGTGCAAGGGTCAATTGACATGCCTTATGTACAAGTCGATGGTGACCTATCCAAGTCGCAGCTAACCACCCATGGCATCATCCATTTTTCTAAAAAATTTAAAATATAAATAAAACATAAAATAAATTACAACACAAGTGTGGGTTTCATTACTCACCATCTTGCGCACCTTCTGGCATTTCCTAAACACTCCTACAAACTCCATCTCTCAATCTTCTTTTTTATCTCTCTTCTCTTGATTGTCACTTGTAGGTGTCAAAATGAGCATTTTCAGCTGACCCTCAAGCTTATATAGCCACCAACACCAAGTCACCATCAAACCACTTGGGTCACCATCAATCGGCCTTAATCACCGTTGAATCACCTTGATAGCCCTTGTTTTGGCTTTCCCTCCCCTATTTGTGTGTTATTTACTAGGGAATCATCTGTTTATCCCTATTTTCTCTCAAATTCCACCTTTTTGGCCATATTTATTCCCCTTTGGGGAATTTTTATTCATCACTTTTTCATCTTTTTCCTTTTTGGCCGTTTTTGTTCGCTTTGTAGGGGCACCATTACTCCCATCTTCATCCTTTACGGATGAATACCTTTTTATCAATTCATCATCTACGAAGGATTTCGCATTAATTTTGAATTTGGTTTTGCATAGTTTAATGTCTACCTATGACCCATTGGTCCTCATAGCTCACATCCATTCGAGAGGTTTCCCATTGGATTCCCTCCATTTCATAGTGATTTTCACCCACTCATTGATTAGTATAACATTATTTCCATCTCCATTAAGACCATCCTTTTTTTCCTACCGACGTAATATTAGAACCACCACTATAGGTGTTTATTGTTGTTTAAATCCTTATTGTTTGGGGCATCTTTCCTTGCCTTATAATTTTACCCATCTCTCTTCTCCCACCCACCCTTTAACATCTACATCTTTCAAACCCGTCGTTAATTCCCCTTAGCATTATTGATCCCTCATTTGAGAGGGATCTCATCATCAACATTCCTTTATTCTTCATCATACAAAAATGGGAAAATATAGACACCAAAATTCCGTATTGCTACCCTTGATTGCCCACATGCACATATTTCACCTTGGTCCTATCTAGACCCATTTTAACTTAATTCATTTCTTTTATTTAAATTCACATCTATTAGCCTAATAATTTTATTTTGTAATTAATTTTCATTAACTACATTAATTTCCTTTACCTAATTCTCTTTAATTAACTTATTTTTTAGAACAATTTTATCCATAACCACCTAAATCCACATCCCTATGCTTTTTTATAAATTTTATCTAACCCATTTTTATCTCCTACCTACTCAAAACACTTCCCTAGGAAACTATTACCTACCTACATGCTTTAAAGAACTTATCCCAATCCCTAAAAGACCCGTATCTCAAATAAATCAATCATTCAGAAATCTAAGGAATGGTTTCCCGCAGTTGGCGGAAACCCATTTGGGTCACCGTTGACCCTATCAGACTGATTTCACCCCCTTCCAAAAAAGAGACACAACCAGATATTTCTTGCACTTGGAAAACTTATCTTCGAATCAGAGCATACTTACAGCTGTGTCGACCCTCTTGGAGTCCATTGAACCTTGAATTTCATCACTTATAGAGACTTTAAGAGGTTTAATTTGATTATGTATTATTTCATGATATCATATGCTATCATTGTTATTATATGTTAGAATATAACTTCTTATAGGTTTAGTTACTGTTTGAATTCCATCATCAAATTGTTCTTCTAGTCATTCCACTTATAAGTTTCTCTTTTAGCTCATCCACCCTCAGATTTGTTTTGCATTATCTAGGTTTTCGTCCCTCTACCCAGGTCACCACTGACCCAATCCTGTGTCATCATAATTCCTTTTTCTGAATCCTTATCAGTGTTTGATTATGTTCCATTACTATTTCTCATTCTCAGATCTTACATCCTGATTCTCTATCTACACTCTAGCTACTTCCAACCTAGCCCAGTCGCTATCAACCTGAGTCTTATTTTTCATCCAATCTATCCTAACCCTTGTCTTCTGCCATCCTATCTACTTTTCTATCTCAGATCTCCTTCTGCAGGATATTTTTAATGGTCTCAAGTTTATGTGATCACCTTATTTACATTTAGATCATCCCAAATCTACATTTCTAACTTGCTATCTAGATTCATCTGCTAAGGTTATCGTTGACCTTCCCTCTACAACTAGGGACACCATTGACCTAGTCAGGTACTTTTTATTTTTTGTTCAAATCAATAATTTTCATCCATTTCTGTCATCTCCATATTTTGTTCTTTATCAGTTTTTGCATGCTATCCAATTATCTATCATTTGTTTCATTATCCTTTATCAAGTATGGGGGTAAACATTTGCATAAGGAAGTTAATTCTTCTTGGGACCAACTTTGTTGGGTAAACCCCTCATTCACCATCTAATCTATTTTCCTCTTAGTTAGCTTTGTTTTTCAGGTTCATCAAATTTACAGTGAGGTCATCCACTTTATGCCCGTCCATTTGAATCCATCATAATTCAAGGTACCTTTAACCCTTACATTTTGAATTTATTTAATTTTCTTTAGTACTATCTCATTGCTTTTATGCAAATGTGAAACAAGGAAACTAACAATTTTCGAGCATGGAAACTATATCCCTATGTTAATGTTTTCAAGTCCTATCATTCCAAGACACCCCGAGTCTACCCAGTTAACCCAAGTGACATCATGATTAATTTCATCTCATCCCCCTAGGTGATTTTAAAAATTCATTTGCAAAGCTACATGCAGTTGTGGGAAGGGCTATCACTAGCCTTCATAGGACTGAAGAAACCCCACGGAGTGGAGAATAAGATCATAAGTGGATGTGGAGGTGAATCAAAGGTCTTAGAACATCATGGAGATGATTCAAGAAGATTCTAGAAGGGCTTAGAGAAGTTGGGGCAGTTTCACCAGAATTAGGGTTCACAAGCCTAGTCAGTGCACATGCAAAAAAAACCGCTAAGATTCAAAAGGTGATTCGAGGGATGTAGATTGATTTAGGAGAAAAAAAACATCACTAGAAATATAATTTCAAGCCCTACAAGATGGTGAAATCAGAGTTTTTACAACACCTTGGTGAATCAGGTCTGCAGGTAGATTTTCTCAGGAATAAATGGAGTACCAAACAAAAATTCTGATTTTTTTAGGGATGAAATGGATTAATAAATAAATTATACTCCCACCATTGGATTTAAAAGGCCATTTCCATTCAGGATCATATAATTTTTTTTAGAAAAAGTTCATCGAGAGCTCAAGATATCATCATCACAAGTTGTCCTCAAGGTTAGGGTATTAGTCAAATTTTCAGGTCCAGGAGCATGACGGGATTTTGTGTCCCTGACGTCCCTCAAGGTCAGGGAAATCAAGGTTGGGAAAATGTGCCTAGCCCCCTTAAAGCACTCTAAACCCACATATGACCTCCAGGATCACCAGTTCAGCCCCTGGGTGCAATTTAGAGCTCAAATTCGCTATTGTTAGATCTCCGCCACATGTGAGCTCCAATATCGCCATGGAATTTGATTTCCCTCATGTCCCTCACATGGCAAGGACATAAAAACTTGAAAAATTCACCCAACCCTCTAGGAGAGACTTTTGGTCACCCATGTGACCCACTTCTAGGCCCTCAGTGCTTTAAAGCTGATTTTGGAGCACTCATTCCTTGTCGTCGGATCAACGCCATGTATCACCTCCAGGATCATCATGGAAACTAATGTCCCTCATGTCCTTTTGAGGTGAGGGATGTTAGGGATAAATAGCTATACCCAACCCCTTTCCATGCACTTTTTGAATATTTAAATATGGCACTTAGCCATTTCCCCCCCTCATTTCTCCTTCACAGCTCCTCACCATGCCATGGCCATGTTCTTCCTTGTCCAGACACCCGGTCCACCATCACTACTCCAAAACAACATTTCCATGAATAAAAAATCCTCCAATCCCTAAAAATATGAAGGCCTTAGAGAAAAATGGATTGAAATTATGAAGAATGAAGAGAAAATGAAGATTTTTCACCAAATGACTACGAAGTCACCCATTTGGAAAATCCTCATATCTTGCAAAATACAAGTCGGATCGAGATGCCTTCTTTTACAGACTGCCACATTTTTCAAGGTAATCAAGATGAAATAAATGGAAGATCAAATGGTTCTCATAATCATTTGTTCCAAAAAAATCCTCACTTCGTTCACCGACTCACATTCATCAGATTTCCCATCATCCCGGCAATGAAAATGAGCTAAAACCTTGCACATAAGCTCCAAATGAAAAAACCTATCACAATGAATTTTTTTTTATTGCAAAAAAAGACAAAAAAAGAACTACAAATTTTGAGATCTTTTAAATGCCGCCATGGAAGCTTCGTGCTTGAAGCCACTCCCAAGTTAAAATTTAAAAATTTATTTCCAAACTTTCTAGTGAGTGAAATCAAGTGAAATTCATAGGACGTGACTATAATAACGAGCCAAATCCAAAAAAATCCATTACAAACTGAGCATTGGAAATCCATTTTCTAAAAATAGTAAGCTTTCCTACACATGCTTGTTATTTTTGGTGAGTCTTCATCAAAAGAGGCTATGGAAAAGGCAATGTGCACTGAAGATCTCCAAGAAGCCAAAATGATTATCCGGAGCAAAAATTAGTCAAAATGACCACTTACTAAAAATAGTAAGTCCCTTATATGGGTGATTACTAAAAATAGTAAATCACCCTAAGAAGTGGTCAAAGAAAAGACAGTGTGCATAGGATTGAATGAATATTTTCATCACATCAAGATGATCAAGAAGAAACAAGAATCACCTCTTACTAAAAATAGTAAGTCTCCCATCTGGGAATTTACTAAAAATAGTAAGTCATACTCAAAGAGAAGTTTTGGAAAAATGGGACATTCAAAACTTCATCGCATCAGAGATTTCCATCAACGAGGATAATTAAACTTCATCAGGGGAAATATCTTTTCCTCTTCTCTCTCTTCCCTCTCCCTCAACTTTCTCTCCCTTCAAATGTTCTAATTATTCGTTGGGGTTTGCAATTTTGGATATGCCTTTAAGTCACCTAAAAGTGACTTTAGAAACATAATGTAAATTATGTCACCTTGATTTTATAAAAGAGACTTACATATTTTATAGGAATATGAATAGTATAAAGTTATAAATAAGGCATATGGAGGGTCATGAATAAGATGAGGAGTTGAGTCTACTCTATAAATTTTAAATCCATTTCCATCTCAAAGGGTTGGTCATTAATTTTATAAGCTCAAGAGTGCATTATACCTTGAGAGAACAAAGGAGATATATTAGTTCTTCCATTCCCCTCATTATCAAATTTCCTCTATTTCCTACACTATGTACAATTTATACTTGAGCACCAATACAATACGAAGGAGTTTCTATCCTATTTTATCAGAATATTTTAGAAACTTTGATTTCTCAATATTACCTCATCTTGTTGTTATTTGTAGTATTGTTTCTTCTTAATTTCAATGCATTTGATAAAATTTCCAGCTAGTGTAATGTAAGTCTAGAATTTCCTACTTGTAACATTAGTTTCTCTTGTCTAATATTTTCACTCCCTTTCCCACTCTCCTAGAAATTTATTCTCTTGCAGGTATCTATAATATTTTCTGTAGGGTCATTGGAGTGTCCCTATTGGATTCCCGGTCAAAAGGCCACCACAAAAATCCACATTTTCACACACATGCATATATAGAAGCTTCATTCGTTAAGTAGAGGGACTTATATTCCCAGATCATTGGAAAGATAACCACCAATTTGTCCCTGTCAATTTTTCTTGCCAACAGTTTTTTGCACCCACTGTGGGGTAGACTTGACAACATTTGCACCCAAAATATGACCACAAGGTCCAAAACATAAAAAAATGAAATATTGAAATAATAAAAAAAGAGTTGATGAAAATCCATTGCTGAAGGCCTCAATGTCAATTCCTACAAGTGACCTTTCATATTCCATAGTTTCTTTTCATATTACCACTTTAAGAATTACCACAATCTGGCTGAAGGAAGATACACTAGGTTGAACAGGTTGAGAGGTGGTGTTGATTTCAATTTTGAGGCATCTCTCAAGGCTCCTCTCCATCTGGCTCTTCATGAATTTCACCTGGAAATCCTATCAAAACTCTTGTTGATAACCCCCTTCAAATTATCTCATTTTTCAACCACCATTGAGTATTGAGTTCCCGGAAGAAGAATAATTTGAAGAAGAATTTGTAGAAGAAAGAGCCAAAGTATAAGAAGAAATGACAATGGAATATGAAGTAGAAAGACACCAACTTATTGTTTCATGTGGAAGAAATACAGGCCCACTTTCTCTTGAAACTCCTCTTCATGATCTACCAACAAGTTCCCACAAGAAATTTCCAAAGTTCAAAGTTGATGGCACATAACTCCCTGAAGAGCACATATCAAACTTGACCACATCATGTGGGATTCTGGGGTGTCCAATATGAAGATGTCACTATAATATTGTTTTTGAAGTCTCTCCAAGAAAAAGCAACATAATGGTTTTACCTCAAACCTTCCCAATCCATCACTTGTTGGAATGACATCAAAATCAAGTTCGAGGAAAGATTCAGATTTACTAAGGACTTTCAAGACCTCCTTGTTCAATTGGAATAAATAAATAAAGGAGAAAATGAAACCATGATAGACTTCATATCTCATTTTGATCGGTTTCTCTATAGGATACCTGAAGAGGATTCACCATCTGAAAACAATGTCAAGATATTCTTCATTAATGCTCAATTACCAGAGGTAGTTTTTATCCTATGAAGATTTCAATCAAGGAACATTGTAGAAGTGAAAAGGATGGCCATTGAACTTAATGACGATCTCTTCCTCTCTCGAAATATCAAGAATCCATTAAATGGAAAGAAAAAAACATTGTAGAGATGAGAGAATAGATCCATTGTTTACAAAAATTGGTGAATGAGATGACATCATTAAAGAGGGAAATATTTGAATTAGCTTCTTCTCAAAGAATAAATTGAAATAATATTTTAGGAGAACCTCGAGGGCTTGCCTTGGAGGCCCCACCTATCAATGAAAATTGTAGGAGTAAGGGAAATGAAGAGGAGCTTGAACCAAAAAGTGAAGGTGGTGATTTCCTAGAAAGTGATGAGTTTGAGAACAATACAAAAATCATATTCTGTGAGTATTCTAGAGGTGATGAAAAAGATGAAGAATATGCACCCAGTTTATCATGTGTGCTATTCAATCATTTTGAGTCTTATAAAAGAACATCTCCCTCCACTGCTATAAAAGAAAAAGAAGATTGAAGATGCTCCTGTGGTGATTCCGTAAAACAAAATAACCAGTCAAGGATCTCCGCTCCCACCCTCCATGGAGTCTGCATCATTAAAGCATCATCCCATAGCAACTAATAAGGCTCCTACAATCCCAAGTAAGTATTTTGATGCCTCTTTCAAGTCTAAATCTAAATCTGTCCCTGTAAAATCTAGTACTTTGAAATCTCATAGTGTACCTTGCAAAATACCCTCCATTCCCCAAAGAACTACTCTTGCTTCCAAATCTGTCCTAAATCTAAAAGTATTACCTTCATCACCTTCGCCCGCATCTACTCCTTTTGATTTCATAAAATATGTGAATAAAGAAAAAGTCCAAATTACTAAAAATGAATATTTGTAGACTCATCCTAAATAATTTGAGAGGTTCATCAAATAAATCTGGAGTGGTAGTTTAACACCCAATGCTATAATTTCTAGTTCCAAAGGCATGTTTCCAAACCCACCTACACCTCCCTCATAGAACATGATTTCCTTAAGCACATCCAAGGCTGACAAGGTTGATCCTTTCTACATCTCCCTTCTTATTGGAGAATATGTACTAAAAATTTTCATAATAGATTTTGGTTCCTTAGACAACTTGATGCCTTTGAAGGCCACCAAGGATCTCAAACTTACAATGAATAAACTTGGTGGCTCTTGTTACTCTCTGGAGTCAAAAGAGGTCCCACTTTGTAGGAAAGGTTAGATATGCATAGGTGGATCTTTCCAGATTTCTAGACAAGAACGTTTCAGCGATGATGTTGGTAGCAAACATCCCAGCCTTATTCAGAATGTTGCTGATGTAGCCTAGAATTTACCAGATAACACCCTAAATGCACTATCACATCACTCAACCTAGACTGAGTGCTCACTCGAAGCATGCAAAGGTACTAGGTCCCTCTTTAGGGTTGTTGTAGCAGGATGTTAGTGTGATGAAGGAAGAAACATATAGATTCCTAACTAATCCATCATTCTACAATGCATGCCATGTTCATATTTATGAAATAACAAGCTTAATCAATAATCATGATTGAATCAAGAACATGCACCACTCAATTACACATAGGAATGACGCTTATATTTGGCCAATATCTTCCATCTATTAATAAACATAAAATCTTCTTACAGTAATGTGACTCTATACTAATGCGTGCATAGATCTGATACAGTAATCCAATCATATGCACATACCTCTATATATTCATACATCCATCTATCTCTATGTATCTATTTTACTATGTACTTCATATCATATATATATATGGTGGGTACTTTCCCTTCAGCACTTATATATTCCAAAAATAGGCCGCATGCTATTAATAGCCACATGTCATTTATAGGCATAGCCACACATGCAAGTGTGCTATCTATAGACCTATTTTAGTTAAATTAAGTGACAATCCTATTCTTAGCTCGTCTCTATGAAAAACACTTCATTTTTATCCTCTAAAGATAGACAATGCATGGCCCACACGTCTTTGCATCATTGGTGTGTTTCGCATGCCATCTTCTAAAAATAGGTCTTCATGCTCAAAATCAGCTAAGTCCCAAAAGCTAAACTTGCTCTCACACGCATGGGTTCTTCATGTCCCTCCACGCCCTTGATCCTGTATTTATCTCCCATGTGGAATTCTTGTGTGATCTCTAAAAAGTATTCTCTGATCAACATTACCCCACACTAATCTCATTGTCATCCCGACAATGGTTATCTCCAAAAATTGAAGTAAAGAATATAAGAATGGAAAGAATAAGAATGAAAGAATGTAAAAAAATAAAGAAGTTTTATGAGGCTATGAGACATCCTCCTCTGCATTAGTTTGAAGTATCAACTTTGGATACTCCTTTATTTCTTCCTCCAAGGCCTACCATTCAATGAGTGCTTGTCCTACTTTATCTGGAATGTCCACAACAATGGATTCCAACTCATCCCTCACAATCTCTCCTTTTTCATTCTACAAAACCAACACAACGTGGGACATTGAGGTCATTATTCCTTGTAGGAGATCCATCTTCTATGCAATGAGCTTCCTAAGCTCTTCCAGCCAAGTCTTATGCAGCTCTTGTGTTACTTCCAGGGCATCACACTTCTGCTTAACTATTGAAAATATTTCTACATGGCCCAATGTCTCATCCTTCATTACTCTCTAGACCTCATTACTTTCTTCCAGGGTCTTTATGTTGATAAACACCTCTGGAGCTATGCAGATATTCAAATCATGGTCTACTTTCTTCAATACTTATTGTAGCACTTGCAGTAGCCCTTCATAGGATGTAATCTTTCGCATCAGTAAGGCTTTCTCTCATTCTACCTCTTACTCTGACTTCCTTGGTGATGTTATAGGTAGAGGTTCATCTTCAAGCACCAGGTTCACCAAATTTCCTACATAATGTATCACTGAGGGAAACATTTTTGGTACCTTGGTCTCCAAGTGTGACCTTTCTCTGATGACATTGTCCCCAATATCCTCTGCGATCTTGATAAATACTTAATTTTTATTCTGTGTGAATTCCCTCTCTTTTGTTATGTGTGCTATCTCTAAATCCTTTTTCTTTAGCTCCTTACATAACACTCTGATTGTTGTAGCTTTCTCCATGTTTCTTCTAGTAACTTCAGTAGAAACCTTCACTAGTGCATTGTTGAGCTACTCATCTGACATGACAATAGGCTTTACTGTCATGTGTCTAGCTTGGGGTGACTTATTTAGCCATCTAAAAATGCATGAATATTTACATACATTAAATTCAGGCTCATCCATGTGGGTGTGCATTGACCATGATAGTTACTTTCGGGTGTGCATAGTCACCATATCCTCATCCATTAGCTCCCAGCTGAATAAATCCTTCTGTGCTATCGTGCTCTGGAAGTGGGTGTAAATAATTTTACCTATGTCCTATGCATACCTTATGGCTGGTGGAATGTACTCTCCACTCATCCTCTTCAATCTAAGACCCTTGGGAATTATAGCTTCAAGGTTAGGAGCCTATCCCGTTACATCCTGAGCAGTCACATGTGTGGATTTAGAGGTTTCCTTTTATTTTTCTTCTCCATCCTTCATCTCTTCATATTTTTTCTCTTCCTTTTTATGTGGCTCATTTTCTTACTCGAGCGGGGTGTCAGAGCTGCACGCTCGCTCTCTTCTAATTCCTCTGCTTCTTTTTCCAACTTCAACTTTCTTCTCTTCTTTGGTTCAGTGGTCTCCTTGTGTGGAGAGAGAAGAGGTGATTTCCATACCTTTTGTGGGGTTCCACTTTGATTCTTTATGCGTCTGAACACTTTCATAAACCTATGCTCCCCTTGCTCAACCTCTATGTCTTCCTCTTAGTCCTGTCCTTGAGGTGGAGTAGCCATGCACCGTGAGTATTCTCTATCATATGATTTATTTCTTCTGTGCTCTAAGCCTATACTATCTTCACACTCCTCCTCTTTACCCTCTACTTCAAAAACTTCTATGGGCCTTTGCACCGTTATGTTTTCTATTATGTACTTACCCTTCGGTGGCCCTGGGAGAGAAAATTCATTCTCTACATACTTATTGTTCTCCATCTTGGGATTCAGCTGAAGATACACCAATGCTACCCCTACATCCACTACAACCTAACTTATTGGCTTAATATCCATCACCTCTGAAATGATCCTTTTGGTGTAGGCACTTATTTTAGGATACACATGCTTCTTCCACAACCTATGGTAGTTGCAGTCTACCTTATCTACATTAAAGACCAGTCGGTGTGTGTATGTAAATCTATGAAAAAATGCTTGGAAATACCTTGTAGTGAATTTGTAAGGAAATTTACACCAAGGGCTCAAGACTCCATCTCTCATTGGGAAGCGTGTGATGTAGAAATGCTGATATACAAAAACTAGACTTGTTTCCCCACTACTAATGGTTGGTCCTTTGGGATTCGCCACTCTTCTCCAAATGTCGTGCCTGTCGTACCATTTTTACACCCTTTTCTTGACGTCATATGTCATGGCTCCTTTACATAGGTACTTGTTGAACCTTTTAGCTGGTGACTTATTCTCCATGGGGTATTCCCATACCTTTTCCTTTGGCCCATTTGGTACTCCCCAATTTCCATGAATACTAGTGATAGTAGAACAGCCCCAAAGCTGATCTTCCCTCATGTATGTTCTTCCTCAACTATTTGTTCTATAATGTAGCCTGCAATATTATAGATTGCCCATTCTGACATCTTACATGTAATGTGTAACCACATAGTATTTACCTATGAACATCACTCCTAATCATTCAACTTTGTAACAAGGTGTGTTGTTACTTACAAAACCAGGTAGTTCTTCAATTTATCTATATCCATACTGTGTGGACCCTTCAGGTACCCCTACTCTTATCTGGTCTTTAAGATCGTGGCTTTATCTATGAGATCATTCTTTATGTCCTCTCCTGTGGCCTTCAAATCTGTAACCGATGAGATTCTAACTCTACATCCTGTAAAGTAGAAGAAGTGCTCATGAACTTTACTCGTGAGCCACTAATACAAGGGCTCATACTTCCCAAAATATGGAAGCTCATATAATTGGTAGACCCCAATTCTCTTCAGAAGCTTCTCTCCTGCATCATCATAAAGCGACATGTCATTTGTCATATGCTTGTTTGTCCTTACAGTGAACAGGGAATCGAGCTCCTTCTTGTTCTCTCCGCAGTTTTGTGATTTATTCACTCAATTTTCTCTTTTTGATAAGTGAATCACATTCCTAGTTGACAATGACTCCTTCTAGATATTGTATTTCTAAAAAATCACTTTCAGGTTCCATATATTCTTCCTCGATGACCACCTTCTTCTTTCCTTTTGCTGCTGTTGAAACTACCTTCTTGGGTGCCATTTTTACCTTGCAATCGTCTCCTCTTTAACTCTGCAACTTGCAAATCAAACCCTAGCTCGATTCAATCATGCCCTAGGTGGAATTTTTGTGCCCTAACTCCTCTTTGTCTCCTTGCTTCATTCAAACCCTTCACCACTGGGGACACAAGCTTCTTTTTGCATAGATCTTTTTTGTCAAGCTTGGTTTCACACCCTTTGCACCTTAACCCGATCACTCGGCTCTTTGCACTTAGCTCTTTCCTCAAATTATCTTAGTTACAATGGTAAAAATGAATCCGTATCCCATCCTTATATATATTTTTCAAATTTTGATGCATTTATTTCTCCTTCACCTACCAAATATCCTCTCATTCATTGACCAAATTTGCTCATTCTACATGGTACTCTTCATGCTCTAGCTATAACCTTCTAGCGCACCTTCCTACCCTCTGGTCATAGACTTCTCTTCAGTATGCACCCTTATTCCTGAGTACCTCATCACTGTACCTTCTCCTGGTAGTTATCATGGCCTCTTCTTACCTCGTGTTATACTATCCTTTCATTCATCTCCATCCTTGGTCACTTTTGAGAAGCAATCTTCTTTTGACTTAAAGCACACATGTAGCAGCTTATTCCTTTCACCTTTCAATTCCCACAGTATTTTACTTGGATAACTACAACCACCCCACACTAAAAGTATGTGCATTCCTCTCAAATAAACATGTTTCATATAGTAATTAGCTTTGTGCGTGCAAGTTTATTACACAAAAACAACAAGTAAATTGACAAAGCATAGAAAAAATGAAGGAAATATAGAATTGAAAACCTAATCTAAATGGAAATACTGCCTTATTACAAACACCAAGAAGACTTATTTATAGTAGGGCTTTAGCCTACTCCCATTAAAGTAACTGGGTAGCCATGTTCCATCAAGTGCTTCTAACTAGAAAGCACCTGATTCAAGTATGTAAGTGATGACATATGAACCCAACCAATGTACTTTGAGCTTTCCTGGATGGCACAAGAACTTTGAGTCATAAAGAAGTACCATTTGTCCAATCTCAAACTTCTTATCCCTTATGTTTCTATCATGCCATGCTTTCTGCCTAGATTTTTCCTACTTCTGACTCCATCGTGTTATGGCTTTTTGCTCATCCGGTTGAATTAGTCTTCTCAATATGCTCTTCTAAATCCTGTTCATCAGCTAGACCTCCAGTGCATGCAATGCGCAAAGAAGGTAACATAAATTCTATAGGGAGAATGGCTTCGATGCCAAACACCAACTGAAATGGTGTGGCTTTGTTCAATCTCTTGTAAGTTGTTCTATATGCCCAAAGAACAACTGACACTTTGTCATCCCAATCCTTTCTTCCAACATCACAATTTTTTATCAAATTCTGGCTCAAAATCTTGTTGAAAGCCTCAGCAGTTCCATTTTCCTAAGGATGGTAGGGTGTAGTTTTATGGTGTGCAACCATAAACTCATCTAATAGGATCCTGATTGTCTCATTCAAAAAGTGTGTACCCCTATCACTTGTCAAGCTTAAAGGACATCCATATCTTGTAATAACATTCTCCCATAGAAACCTAGCTGTTGTAGCTACTGTATAGTCCTTCGTAGGTGTTGCTTTTTCCCACCATGTGAGATAATCTATGCAAGTAATGATATAGCATGACCCAGTCCTGCCCGTAGATGGTGAAATAGGTCCTACAAAGTCAATGGCCCATTTCTCAAATGGTTCAGCACTAGTAATTGGTCTCAAAGGCATCTCATCTCTTTGCCCTAGTTTTCCTAGGTACTGACAATGATCACATGCCTTACAATATTCTTTACAGTCTTTATACAATGTCTCCCACCATAATCCAACAAGTAGGATCTTCTAGGTAGTCGCATCACCTGCATAATGGCCTCCTACAATACCACCATGGGCCTCTTCCATAATATCCTTGCGCTCATGCTCTAATACACAATGACGTAATACTTCATCTCTTCCTAACTTGTAGTGGTCACCACTGATTAACATAAATAGTGCCACGCATATAGCAAGTTGTTTCTTTTATAATGCCTTCATTCCTTCTGGTGCCACATCAGTCCGTAGAAAGAAAGCAATTTCTTCTAATTTTGTGGGCGTGCATTTTAACCTATATAACTATGCATTTGGCATGGTTTCTTCAATTGTCTATGCTTCTTCTCCTGAGTTGAATTCTAGATAAATGGTCTGGTCTAGAATTTCTTTTCCCTGGCTTCACCACAACTGTGAAATCAAACTCTTGAAATAGGAGTACCCATCTGCATATGTGCCCCTATAAGATGGGCTTGTTTACCAAGTACTTCAATGCCATGTGATCTGTATAAAACACAAATGGTGTTGCTAACAAGTACTGTCAAAACTTGTGCAATGCATAGATCATTGACAAAGCTTCACGCTCTATAGTTGTATAATTTTGTTCAACAGGAGTCAGCTTCCTACTAGCAAAACAAATTGGATGATCAACAATACCTTCTCTAGGTTGAGCTAACACCACACTAATGGCCATGCCAGAGGCATCCACATGCACATGAAATGGTTTATCCCATGAGGGAAAGCACAGAATGGGCACAGTAGTAAGTTTCTCTTTTAATATCTCAAACATGCGTTGCTGTGGTTCTCCCCAATAAAATGTACCTTTCCCCTTCAGTAACTCTTCCAAGGGTACAACAACTTTGGCATACCCTTTGATGAATTTTCTATAATATCCTGTATGACCTAAAAATCCACACACCTCACTTTGACTGGTAGGCACTTCTAGGCCTAGAATGACTGCAACCTTAGCTAGATCAACCAACAAACCTTCCTTGCAAATTATATGTCCTAACAATATTCCAAATGGTGTAGCAAATATGCACTTCTTGATGTTCAAAGAGATACTCAATTGTCTACACCGTTCAAACATTAAGCACAGATTGTCACAATGATCTTTCACAAGCCCATATACTATCCAATCATCTAGGTAGACCTATAAGAAGTTGTGAATAAAGTCTTTGAATGCCTGAACAACTATCCATGAGAATACAACAGGTGCATTTTTCAATCCAAAAGGCATCACAGTATAGGGAAAAATTCCCCATTCAGTAGTAAATGTTGTCTTTTCTTGATCCTCCTGAGAAATCCTAACCTGATGATACCCAAAAAACCCATTTGTGAAAGAATATAATTTGTGCCCTACCACTCCTTCTAGTATTTCCTCAGTGAATGGAATAGGGAATGGGTCTGTTATGCATGCAACATTAAGCTCCCTGTAGTCCACACATATTCTAATTTGTCCATCCTTCTTGATACTAATCACCATTGGACTAACCCATTTTGACTCATCAAGGGGCTTGATAATTCCATATTTCAACATTTTATCAATTTCTTCTTTTACCTTTTCACGTAAATTGGGGTTCATTCTATATGGTCACTTCCTAACTGGTCATGCACCATCCTTAAGTTTTATCTTCATTTCGCTAAGTGATTTATGCATGCCTTTAAGTTCATGATACCCTCGAGGGAATAAGTCCTGATAATCCCTGAGTAACTCAATGATCTTTGCTACCTCCAAGTCTGACCAGTAGTCTCCAATGATGGCCTCCTTAGGCTCAGCCTTCGAACCTATATTCACCTTCTTTATCTTCATGGGTTCATGATAGATGCACGTGTATCCTTGTCTGCATGTGTCAAGACCTCGTGCACCCCTTGTGAATGTTCAATATCCAAGTTCTCAACTTCCTCATCATCCATGATGTAAACCATCTTTCCTTTCTCTTTCTCAACACAAGTGTGTTCAAGTAGTATGGAGTCCATTTCTTCTTCTCTTTTCAAAATGCACTCTAGACTTTGCCTCACCAAATAATTCCTGAATATGCTCTTTTGCTTTTGCACTATCTCCCATAGTTAAGAACTTGATAAATTTTAATGCCTCTTCTATTGGAGGTTGGGAAGAAAAGTAGTCAAAGGTCTGGATCATTCCTGTAGTCAAATTTTTCCAGTTTCTAGTCTCTCAATGTAGTTCTGCATATACATACCAGGCGTGTGTGCATCCTTGTAGCATAGAGTACAATTTATGCACCCATAGATTCAAGGTGGTAATGCTTCCTATCCTACATTCCAGAGTCTCTCACACTACTGAATGTGATGTTGAACAGGTTGATCACCATGATAATGTGTAGATCTGCGTAGGTGCATTGTTCCTTATAAACCTAATAGATAGGGTGATTCCAATCTCTTCCCATTCTATAAGATTATCTATGTGGACTACCCACCAGCACGTTATTGTCCCGCACAAGGTATATACTAACATATCTCTTCTCTTAATTTGATCTGTCCACTGTGTTTCCATGGCTTTCAAAAATATAGGAAGATCTTCTTCCCCTGTATACCAAGGTACTGTGCTACCTATTTGTCAAACTAAAAAAAGTCCATTCTTGCACACAACCACATTTTTTACCTCATGCCCTACTAGTTCATATGTACCATGAGCCCAATTGTCATAAGAAATACTCATAGTATCACTAATAGAATGAAAATCCTCCCAATGTAGGATGCCTTCTTTTGATGGCTCATTGACCTATGGGTCCTGAATAGCGCATACATAAATTTTGTTTAATTCCTCCTCACTTAGAGGCTCAACATATGGTGAAGACTTCCCATCTGTTAAAGGTATCACAACTCTTTCCTCCTTGTTATCAAATATGAAATACCCCTTATTGAATCTCAAGTTAGAATTATTCACATAGCACCAAGGGTGTCCAAGCAAGGTTGGAAAATTGTCTACTTCTACAAGTGCTAATTGTTTCCCACATAATGTTTCCATTCTTAAAATAGAGGTGCTTCTATCCTTTCATTCTCTTGAGAAACAGATAAGGGTTAGGGCTAGGAGGAATACTTGTTGAATGTTGGGAGGGTGCGTGTACCGTAGAGAGAGATCAGATCGATCGCGAAGAACTCCTTTTTGTCTAGGAAGGACTACCTACAAGTAAGAATACAAGACCACCAGATTTTAGTTAGACAATAAATGAGGGAACTGCCTTGGGCCCAAGAAATATTAGACTTCCTTTCGAAGGTGGTCAGTTCCCCTTTTAATACGAATTAACACAAATGATAGCAAAGAGGCTGTTGCAAAATTACATTTTAATTACCTTGTTAAAAAGCAATAGAAGAAAGGCTGGTTTTGGTTTGAGTCACAGTGACTGATGCCGGTCACTGTATAACCGACTACGGTTATACACCGGTACCGGTTGCTGATAACCGATATCGGTAGGGGTGGTGATTTAGGGGCTTTCAATGAAGGTTGGCTGTGAGGCGGCTTTGGTGTTTATAAGGTTGGCAAATGATTAGGGGTAGGCAATAGGGTGATGGAGAAGACTCAGAGAGTGTAGGAGCTGTTCTTGGGGCAATGTAAGGGTAGAGGAATGACAGTGAGATGTAGGGTGCTACCGGGTAGTAGATCTAGGAGTGAACTTATAATTACTATGAATCAGAAGTTCAAGAAATGTTATTTAAAAATGTACAAGACACTACTTACTAGTTCCTGATGAAGATACAGGTCCAAGGACTATGATGACGAAGGCAGGGCTCAGGTGGGATGATCCGACAATCAAAAGTGAGCCATCTTCTCTCCCAATGCTTAGATGAGTGTCACTATGCTCTAGTTACTCAGTTGCAGTCTTGGGCTCGATGTCCTTCTCTGCAAACTCTTCTCTTTTCTTCACTTGTCTCTGCTCTGCCAAGTGAATTCTGGATTTTTCAAATGAATTCGGATCCTTTGTTTTTGGTTGGGGGAGGTCATTTACAGGGAACCGATGGCGGTTACGTGACCGATGGTGGTCGAGTAGGAACCGATGTCGGTTAAGTCAAAGTGGGCTATTTTTAGTAAAATAGCCAACTTTCCCTCCTTTTCTCCCAAGGGATTAGTTGTGGGCTTGGTCAAGTCATTATTAGGTTGGTTTTGGTGCGGGTGAGGAGTAATTAGTCATGGGTGTGGATGTAGACCAAGTTATAGGTCTTAATTAGGTTAGTTTAGGGTTAGGGCTAGGTCATGATGAGGTGGTGAAATGAGGTGGCAGGTTTGGAGATGTGGATTTATTAATTATAAGGTAATTAATAAATAATTGTGTAAGGTTTAGGTGGTGAGGTTAGGTTGCGAAATGAGATGCGGGGCACAGGGTGTCGTAAGACACAAATTTGGTGTCTACATTAGCCCCTTGTTGTCGTGTAGCTTGTCTTGTAAAGCTACACTGACAATTAATAAGAAGTGATTGCCCCAGTTAAGGGTATAGGTAATCCCCCTCAAATCGATCACAGATTGAGGCGATGTGAAATCAGGGAGAGGGTTGATAAAGGGTGAATGGTGTTGAGATGATGGTAAGATGGTGGGGTAAGTTCAAGGAAGCAGACACACGTTGAAATGTAGTAGTGCGACCAGGGTACATGATTTGAAGAGTCAAACAAGCAATTCATAGGCAAAGGTCGATAGTTTATCCCAACAAGAGTGATATAATCCTGGTATCCAAGGCATAGGAAGTAGCTCCAGGGGATATAACGGGTAAGGTACATGAACATTTAGGCATGTTCGGAAGTACCAAATGGTGGGTTTGGTTGAGATAAACATCACGGTCTTGGTCTAGGCAAAGTTGGTCGACTGATCAAATCAAGTATCCTAGTCATGCTAAAACATGAATAGGTGAGCTCGATTGAACAAAAAGCTACATGATGGGTGGATAAAATCGTAATTTGTGGGTCTTGGTCGAGGTACTTAATTGGTGTGGCCTTGGGTCGGGCCGAGTGATTAGTTGTGGCCGTGGGTCGGGCCGGATTGGTTGGTTGCGGCCTTAGGTCGGGCCTGATTGGTTGGTTGCGGCCTTGGGTTGGGCCGGATTGGTTGGTTACGGCCTTGGGTCAGGCCTAATTGGTTGGTTACAGCCTTGGGTCGGGCCAGATTGGTTGGTTGCAGCCTTGGGTCAGGCCGATTGGTTGGGTGCGGCCTTGGGTCAGGCCAAGTGGTTGATTTGTTGTGGCCGTGGGTCAGGCCTAATTGGTTGGGTGCAGCCTTGGGTCGGGCCGATTGGTTGGTTTGTTCCAGCTGTGGGTCGGGCCTAATGGTTAGTTGTGGCCTTGGGTCGGGCTGATTAGTTGGGTGCGGCCTTGGGTCGGGCCAAGTGGTTGATTTGTTGTATGCAAGCCATGAGGATGAATTAGTGGCCAGCTTTGTTGTCACGAGTGAAGTCACCAATGATATTGATAAACCATATGGGGTTAAGTGGAATCCACTATTATTCATGAATCACACGCAATCATGCTATGTTGAGGCGTTGATTGAGAGATGGAATCCAGAAAAGAATACCTTCTATCTACCAACAGGGGAGATGACAGTGACGTTAAAAGATGTGTTTAGAATTTTTAGGCTCCTAATTATAGGAAGGTGCCAATGTATCAGGCAGGACCTAGCATGGTGCAAGGAGTGATAACAACATTATTTGGTTCAGCTACATGAGATTTGACACATCGAGGTTTGACGTTCACTTATGGTATAATGTATGCAGCACACCATGAGGCAACAAGGTTGGCAGTGGTATTAATGATAGCGGTGGGGTATTATGCATTACCGAGGGTGGATGGGGGAAGATTTCCAAAAGCATTGATGTGTATTATTTGGGAAATGATAAAAAGGAGCGTGACTTTCGTATGGGCACCCGCATATCTGGCTAGCTATACAGGGGTTTATGGGCCTGCAGGTGAAATCACAGGACGGCACTGGATTGTGCATAATTATTACATTGTTTGGCCTATGAGCACATTGTGTGTGTGCGACCAATAGGCTGACCAATCCATGAAAGAGAGATAGGAGTGCAGAGGTTGGGCTTCAGATGATGGGTCCAGACAGAACAAGATGTGAGATCCCAGGCCGTGATAGATGACATCAAGTATTATAGAGGTGTGGGAGATGGTGATAATTACAGATATCTGTTGGAGGCCTTATGGAACTATATGGTGATGAGAACATAGCTGAGGATTTGAGGGGTGTAGAGCGATTAAGGTGGATCGCGGGGCACAGGCTAGGTGAGTATGAGAGGATTCCTCTAGATTGTGTGCGGCAACAATTTGGATTTGTTCAGGATATACCCATGACTTATAGACCATACATGAGGATTGACTCGAGGCATCATTCTCACCTCCACTGGCCGACACCTCCAGAAGGACCAAGAAGAGATAGCAGCCGATCGTAGGGTAATGGATGTAAGAGTGACAGAGGCTTATAGATTATGGTGGGTAACAGAGCTGTGAGGTTCACGTGAGAGGGCCGATCATCCTGACATAGCTGTGATTACAGTGGAGAGAGATCACCTGTAGGGTTTAGTTCACCAGCTTCAAACGCGGGTGAATGAGACAACGAGATTGTTAGCGGTTACGCAGTCATGAGTGGAGAGACTAGAGGTGAGATTCCATCATGCGAGAGGGCATATTCATATGTTACAGGAGAGATTGGTGGATCAGTGGGAGGAACCAATAGTAGTGGCACCTTTGAGGATGGAGAGGCCAGGTGAGCGGCGTCGACGATCACGATCATCACCTAGTTCAGGATGAGGTGCAAGGGTCTAAGTGAATTTTATAGGGGTAGAAGAATAAATAAGGATGCCGACCTGCACGTCGATGATAGAGAAGATGTATTTGTTTAACATCTAAATAAAACTGAATATGTATGTTGATTTGAGTTATGATAATAATAAGAATGGTTGTGTTTTGAATGTTTTGTTTTGAAAAAGGATAAAGATGAATGTGATCAAATAGAAATACACAAAAATATTTATATTTACAACACATGATAGGTTATGGTAGGGGATGGTTGAGCTAACCTTGGGAGACCCCATGTCTCCTAAGTGCTGCCTACATAGCCCTTTGCACAAAGCAAGGAGGGGCCTCAGACCGATGTAGTTCTCCCTTAGGACCAGGGAGAGGTGAATTCAGGAAATTTGGTTGTGGTTAGGCAATTTGTTGTTTGGTAAAAATATTGATATTGGTAGGGTAATGTTGTTGGTGTTGGTAAGGTATTGACGATATTGGTGTAGGTATAGGTGAAGCAAAGGTTAGCTTACCCAAGTATTAGGGAACCGTGTCCTGATTAAGGTCAACACATAATCCTAGAGTCGGGTAAAAGAGGCAAAAGTGTCCCGTAGTTGAAAAGAGCTAAACAAACCACATATTAATGTAGGATGAGCTTGAATCCCTAGGTACCTTGCATAAGTGAGAAGTCGATAAGTGAAAAGAGTTGTATAATCACAATATATCAGATATACGTCACGCCCCTTGAGTTTTGTTGCTTTGACGAATGGTGAGGTGAGGTGGCTGGTAGAGCTGGGGCGCAGAGAACTTGTTGTAAAGTGATTATTCTGACGAAAAGAGGACCAAACCTAAATAGACAAGTCCATGACTCAAAAGTGCTTTTGAATACTACTTTTTATTTTTCTGGATATAGACTGATCGATGCGGGAAGTCCATATGGGATATGCATTTTGTTGTTATTGAGGTCTTCATGAAGCTGATCAATGTGAGAAGCTTCTAATAGAGGCTGAATTTGTATAGCTGTCCTTCAAGGGAGCAGTCTACTTATAGTAGCAGATGCGGATTTTGTGTATAGCTGTCCTTCGGGGGAGCAGTCTATTTATAATAGCAGATGTGGCTTTGCACATAGCTGTCCTTCGAGGGAGCAGTCTATGTATAACTTAGAGGTCTTAGATGTCCGTTTGGCATGAAGCATCTAGTTTTTGTAGGAAGTTTGACTCAAGGATATCCCATAAGTGTATAATTGAGAACGTGTTATTTTGATACTTTTAAGTCATGGACCAGACTAAAAAGGTGAAGGCATCTTTAAGAGGAGGTGATGATCAAACCACGTGAGGTTGATTCTACTTTGAGATGTATGAAACAAACTATATGAGGTGGTAAATGAGCTCAAGGGATGAGCGCAAGGTAGATAAGAAGTGATGTAACACTAAATTCAACAGTAGAATGGTCGGAGATGCAAGGCATTAAGGGGTTCAGGCTCAGGTTTACCATTAAGCGAAGCTAAACGGTAAGTGCCTGATCCGTAAGTGTGAGTGATAATGTAAGGCCCAATCCAATTAGGAGCAAATTTTCCACGTTTGCTCTTTTCTAGTTTGGTTACATGTTGATTCTCTTTGAGGACAAGATCACCAACCTTAAAGGTACGCTCATGAAGTCACTTATCATAAGCATGCTTGATGCGCTTTTGATAGATTTGAAGGTGGTCAAGAGCTGTAAGATGACGCTCGTCAAGAAGCTCCAATTGGGCTAACCGCTCTTGGCGGAAATCATCATTGGTGAGAATATCCTGAGAGATATTCTTAGGGAGGGTATTTGTATTTCGAGAGGCAAGACAGCCTCGGTACCATATACCAAAGAAAATGGTGTGGCATTAGTGGAAGTACGAATGCTGGTATGATAAGCCCAAAGGGCAAAGGGGATGTGATCAGGCCAATTGCTTCCATAATCGTTAACGACTTTCATGAGAATTTTGGTTAGGGTTTTGTTAGAAGATTCAGCTTGACCATTTTCTTATGGATAGTAAGGTGATGAGAAACTAAGTTTGATACCAAAGTTGTCACAAAGGTCTTGTAACAACTTATTTTTGAAAGATTTTCCATTATCTGTTATCAGGCGATGAGGAACACCAAAACGACAGATAATGTGATGGTTAATGAATTCTACGATTTTTTCTTTTTTGGTTGAAATGAGTGGAATGGCCTCCACCCATTTAGTGTAATATTCGGTTGCTGTGATTATCCAACGGTGACGTTGCGAAGAGGGCGGGTGAATCTCACCAATAAGGTCTAAACCCCATTGTGAGAAAGGCCAAAGATCTCGTGCGACCTGTAGCGGATGGCTAGGGGTATGTTGAAGGTTGGCATGTTGTTGACACATAATACAATGCTTAACATATTCATAGCAGTCATTATTAAGAGTAGGCCAATAATAGCCTAGGCGAAGGATCCGTTTGGCCACGGCAAGGCCACTAAAATGTCCACCACAAATGCCGTCATGGACTTGTTGGATGATATAGGTGACCTCTCACGCTGGTTAGACATCGAAGGAGGATGCCATCAAAGCCACGTTTATAGAGGAGTCCCCCCATGACGACGTAACGAGAAACACTTTTAAGAAAAGCACGTTTGCCGTTACTCGTAAGGTCAGATGGGAGAACAGAGGTTGTAAGGTAATTGTGAAATTGGTGATACCAAGTATCCTGCGAATCAGCGGATACATTATTTATCATACCAACATCCGGGGTTGAGTAAGATGGGGCAAAGAGTTGTTGGACCAAGACAAATATGTCAGAGTCAGTTGGTGAGGCAGGAATTTGCGAGGCTAAGCAAGCCATAGTATCCACAAATTTATTAGTTGAGCAGGGAATGGTTTGGATAGAATAATGAGTAAATAAGGTCAAAAGTGAATCCACGTAATGTTTGTACTTTTGAAGTTCCTCATTTTTACATTGGTAGATGCCCGTAACTTGATTGACGACTAGTTGAGAGTCGCCAAAAATGTTAATAGATTTTACACCTAAGTGTAATGCAACCTGGAGACCCAAAACAAGGGCCTTGTATTCCGCTGTATTATTAGTGCAGGGGAAATCGAGCCGGAATGAAAGAGGCATAGGTTCAGCGTCCAGAGGAATGAGAACAACGCCGGCCCCTCCGCCGCGCTGGCATTTGGATCCATCAAAGAAGAGGGTCATTGGATACGACTCCTCACTGAGTGAAAGAGTGGCAATGAGTTCGTCAGGGAAAGTAAAATTGGTAAATTGTTCCCCAGGTAAAGGGGCTTCCGTGAGTTGGTCTGCGATAGTTTGTCCTTTGATTGATTTCTGGTGTACAAACTCAAGGTCGAGGTCGGCGAGGAGCATAAGCCATCGGGCGATGCGTTGGTTTAGATGAGGTTTGGCGTACATATAATGGATGGGGTCCATTGGTGATGACAAAAGTTTTGTGATTCAGGAGGTAGTGTCAGAGTTTGGTGGCCACGAATGATAGGGCTAGGCACAACTTTTCTACATGTGTATACCTAGTCTCGTAATCCACCAGAGTACGACTTATGTAATAAACAGCTTGTTCTCGATGCTCGGAGTCACGATGTGTGAGCATGGCTCCTACAGCATGGTCGGTGGCGGAAAGGTAAAGGTAGAAAGGGCGATCGTCCTGAGGTGGGATAAGCACGGGTGGCTGCAAGAGATAGGCTTTAAGAGCTTCAAAGGCTTGGTGGCACTCTTCGCTCCATTGAAAGACAATGTCCTTTTTAAGGAGATGATGGAAAGGTTGACATCGATCTGAGAGTTGTGAGATGAAACGCCGGATAGATTGGAGTTTTCCCTGCAAACTACGTAATTGTTTGAGGTTAGTAGGTGGGGGCATGTCTAGGATAGCTTTGACTTTAGCTGGATCGACCTCGATGCCACGCAAAGAGACAATAAAACCAAGGAGTTTTCCTGAAAGGACACCAAAGACACATTTCTTTGGTTGAAGACGAACACAGTATTGTAACAGGTGATCGAAAATAATGGTTAAAACATCGAGATGTTCACTGCGATGTTTAGATTTTCCAAGAAGATCATCGACATAATCCTCAAGGATAGTGTGCATAATGTCATGAAAAATGTAAGTCATAGCCCGCTGATAGGTCGCACCAGCATTCTTAAGGCCAAACGGCATGACACGATAGCAGAAGGTTCCCCAAGGAGTTATGAAGGTGGTTTTATGTTGATCGGCCGGGGCTACCAAAATTTGATTGTATCCCGAGAAGCCATCCATGAGGGAAAGCATCTCATGGCCCGCAGTGAGATCAACAAGTTGATCAATACTTGGTAGGGGGAAGTCATCCTTTGGGCAAGCGAGGTTAAGGTCTTGGAAATCCGTACATATCTGAAGTCCCCCCGTTGCTTTAGTAACAGGTACGATGTTAGAAATCCATTGAGGATAATCAATAGGTAAGATGAAGGAAACAGAAAGGAGTCGTTGAAGCTCTTCTTTGACCAAGAGGGAAATGCGTGGATGCATTTTTCTCAGTTTCTGTTTAACTGGTTTGGAATCGGGTTTCAGGGTAATGTTATGGACAGCAATGTCAGGATCAATTCCTGGCATGTCAGCGTAGGACCAAGCAAAAGCTTGGTTGCGGGAACGGAGGAAGGTAGTGAAGGCAGTTTGTTCTGATGCGTTAAGAGATTGTCTGATCTTCACAATGTGAGGATCGTCCTCTGTGTGGATGTTGATTTCTATAGTCGACTCATTCAACATGGTTTGAGTGTCAGATGGTAAGGCGCGTTGAATATAAGAGTCGTCCGCACCAAGGTAAGTGAGGATGGAGTCGTCATCCTGGCACTCAACAACATTAATTGAAGGCGAGTCCTCTTCGATCATGTCTGGATACAGAAGGGGAAGAGAAGATGGGTCTTCATTATCACGTTGATAAGTGAGAGGACCCAGGAAGATAGCGTTTATGAAAAAAAAAAGTTAGGAGGGATAGATTCAGGGTCTATCGACTCTGTGGGTGACGATGGAAAAATGGGTGATGATGGTTCAGAAGGGGTGACTTCGTCGTCTTCCTGGATACAACGGATATGCGGTGTCTTCGGTGTAGGTGGTTCAGAGAATCCAAGACCATGATGATCTTTGTGTTTGCGTGTAGTTACAGGAATGATCGTATGTCGGCCTTGTTCATAAAGACCGAAACCGAAGCCCTTCCAAGCACAGCGCGTCAGGAAGGTGAGGGCGAAACGATGATTAGTTAGATATTGAAAATCAGATTGGAAGGGAACCACACCAAGGGGAGGTTCAGGGGTGACAGAGGATGTATCGACACCCCCATACGTTAGGTTGGTGCGGCAATTAGGTGGTCGTAGGAGATTACTTCCCCCACACAACGGTCGTAGGTAGGATGCACATGTAACTGTCCATACTCCTGTGGGGTATGGAAAGTGCTAACGTTATATAGGCGATACTCCCCCAGCGTAAGGCATTGAAAAACATCTACCAAGGGATCTGAGGTCGGGATGTTGTCTGCGGGGAAGGAAGCGGTATTTGCGGCGGCGGTTTCATTGGTTGAAGGTGTAGGTGCAGTTGAGATGGATGGTTGAGGTGTGGTCGAAGTAGATGGTTGGGTTGGATGAATGGGTGTCTTGACTGGTACAAGCACATCATTAGGGCGATATAACATATTACAGGTTTTGAAGGGGGAGCGTCAGCTTTTACGGTGTAGGACTTCCCCTCATACTCGAATTTTATGCATCTATGTAAGGTGGAGGGAACACATCCCATAGCCTGGATCCAAGGGCGGCCTAACAACATGTTGTATTGGAATTCTCCCTCAAGGACATAGAAGAGTTCGGGTAAGGTACGTGGCCCTACACGAATGTTAAGGATCACGGTGCCTAAGGTAGAAGTAATAGCATCATTGAATGAACGCAACATGGTGGGGTTGGCACACATGTAGCTAGAAGGGATATTCATTTGTTGGAAGGCTTTGGAAGAGATGATGTTTAGGCTAGCGCCCCCATCAATCATAACACGACGTACTCGGATGTCCCGGATGTAAGCTGAGATGAAAAGAGCGGGGTCAGGATCTTCTGCACCAAAGTCAACAATTTCGTCTTCGGAGAAACTGACAGCAGCGGTTTGTTGTACAGGGACAGAAGTGGTTGGGGAGGTAGGTTGTTTGGTGAGAGAAGCAACATGATTGGGTGTTAAAATGGAGGCAACGGGAAAGGTTTCGTTAGGTAGGACCTCTATCCCTTGGAGGATTTCAATGAGAGCTTGTCGATGAGATTTAGAGGTTTGAATGAGATCATACAGTGTCATTTTTACAGGTGATTGGTGAAGCTGTTTGATCATGGTACGGTGGGCAACTCCATCAGAGACAGGGTAGGTAGGTCCATGAATAACCACTTTAGGTGGTGGTGCGATCGGGATGGCGGACGGAGAAAGAGAGGCCGTAGGTGTGCTTTCTTTAGCTTTCCCATTGGTTTTCTGCCCTCGAGTAGCAATGCTAATCATGTTGATCTCGTGAACTCGAGAGGAGGAAGATGGTAGGGATAAGTCATTGTCTTCGAGAGGTGGGGTTGCAATAATGATATTTCTTGGTGAGGTGGGGACAGGTGGTATAGGAGAGGGGATTGAAGCTAAAGGTTTCTCCCTTCGTAAGTTGTCTTTCTTAACCTTTCTATCCGAGAGAGGTGACTGACGAAGGATGGCTTTCAAAGCTTTGCATCCCTCTACATCATGTCCTGGTGTGCGGTGGTAAGCACAGATTTTAGACTCATCATAACCTATAGGTCGAGGTTTAGATGGATCATAGGGTCTAAGTGGGGGTAGGGAAATGGTCGCATTCTCCACCAACATATCAAGGATTTTGGCGTAAGATCCTTTGAGCGGGTCAAAGTCAGAGGAAGATGAGGCTATTGACTGGGTGGGTTTTGGTAATGATTGGGTATGGTTGATTCATATGGGTGGTGGTTTAGACAAGGGGTTTTTATAATTGGATTTAACTAAACTTGGCTTCTTCGGCACAGAAGTTATGTTTAGTTGGTTAGATGATGAGGCCACAGATGACGTGGTGGCAGGAAACAACCACGGAGAAAGAGGAGTGATGGAAAACAAATCCTTTGATGATGGAGTTTGTTTAGGGTTGATAGGTGGACAGGATACTTGGGGTGACGGTGTTGATACACCCATGGATCTCTGTATGGGTGTAGAAGGTGCAGGTCGTTTTAAAGAAAACACAGGAGGTATGATGTATTGAGGCAAGGTGGAGGGGTGAGGTCCCAATATAGAAGGTAGGTGTGACGGCGAGGGTTTTAGTTGTGACAGAGGCATAGATTGGACTTGAGGGGATTGGGTTTGTCTCCTTGGTGGATGGACGACTTTATTTTTGGATAAATCTAACCGTTTAGGTGGGTGTGTTAAGCTGGGTATTGGTGAAGTCCCAAGCGTAGGGGGAGGTTTGGTTAGGTTAATAGAGGTGGATGAGGTATTCGGTAGAGATGAGGGGGGTGAAGATGAGGACATAGGAATTTTGAGCTTTTGTAAATACCTCAGGTATATGGTAGAGGTGTCTGGATCGGTCATCTGCATTTGAGTAGAGCATGGTGTACTCAAACGCTCCCATAGGACTCGTCTATCTTCTGAGGGATGACAATCTTCACATGTGAATAGGAACTTTTGTATGGAAGAGAGGTGGGTTGTGATTCCGGTCCACTGTGGGTGTGATACAGGGGGTAAATGAGGCACTGTATCAATGGGCGTTAAGAGGTCAACCGGTCGCTGAAAAGATTTAGGCGATGAAGAACTAATAGGTAGGAGGGCATGTTTGAGGGGATCCATCATGATTAAAGAATTTGGTGATGTTGGTTTGAGGGGTTTCTCTTCTGAGGATGACAGAAAAAGTGGCGAGCCTTCTTCTTTTACAGCAAGAGTGACGGAAGGAGATGTTTGGGAAATAGATAAGTTAGATAACATCCGCTCACAATCTTGCAGGGATGTGGTGTAAGAAGACTCATTCGTGAGAAGAGAACTTTGGGTGGTTAATTCCTTTATGGGTGAAGGAATGGCAAGATTATCATTTTGTCTTGATGGGGGTGAAGGGGGTGCGGATCCTTGCGTTAGTGAAGAGGCTTGATTCAGAATTTCCTTGATAGAAGCTTTTGGTTGGGAGTCGAAAACTGCATGGATTTCATGAACACTCTCCTCGGCTAAGATATCTTGGTTTATGTTACTGTTAGATGAGTGGTTTGGGAATGGTTTGTTGAATATTTTCAAATTTTGGTTAGCAGGGGCATTAGGATTATCGAGGGTTATATCCCCTGCATCAACCATTTCCTGCACTATGTTTTTCAACATCTTGTAGTTTTCGTGACTGTGTCCCTTCACGTGGTGGAAGTTACAGAAGTCATTTTCTTTGTACCAAGAAGGTATAGCACGGGTGGAATCAAACCCGGAGTGAGGTTTAACAGGAGGCAAGGTGATAGCTCCTGCTTTGAGCAATTTTTCCAATATCACACCATAAGTTTCTCCCAAGGGAGTGTAATTGATGGGCTCAGCTTTATACTTATAGGTGGTTTTTGGCGGGGTATTAGACGGTGCTTGGGATTTGACCATCACCGCGTGTACAGCTCCTTTTGATTTCGAAGCAGTCGATGCATGAGAATTGGTGGTGTTGGGTTTGTTGGTGGAGTCTTGGGTTCGGAAATTAGGGTTTTTGTTGCGCAACCGTAATTTCTCGTCCTCTAAGGCTCGAATTTCTAGTTTCCGAGCCATAGTAAAGGCCTCATCAAAGGTGCGAAAGTTTGAATTTGGAGGGTGGGAGAAATGTGCTTAGCGCAGGCCCGCGTAAAGAGTTCGATGAGTTCGGCCTGAGGTAAGGCATAAGTAAGTTGGTTGATAAGGCCCCGCCATCGTCCAACGAAATCTGCGATAGATTCGTCTTCAAATTGTCGGATGGCATAGAGGTCGGTGATAGATACTTTTCTTGGAAATATTAATGGAGAAATGATCCAAGAAAGATTGGGCTAATTGGTTAAAAGAGAAGATTGAGTGTTGGGTTAAAGCACTATACCACTCCAAGGCGGGTCCTGATAAGGACATAGGAAAGGTGCGGAGTAGTAAGGCATCATCATGAGCAATCAGATAGCAGGCATGTCTAAATGATCGCAAGTGTTGTTGAGGATCCTCCTTACTATTAAAACGAGTAAATTTTGGTAATTCCCATTGAGGAGGATATGAATGAAGGGGGACAGAAGGATGAATAGGCTCCCGAAAAACTTGCTCGTATGTCAGGGTGCTACGGCTTCCTGAAACAGAAGCCTCTAGATTTTGCATCTTGTCCATCATTTGTTTGATTAAATCAGTGGTTGGATGAGATGATGGTGCGGTTGTCGTAAACGGAGGAGGATTGGGCCAAGAGCCACCACTAGACAATGGTGGGGTTAAATGTTGATAAGGTATTGAGGATGAATATGTTGAGGCGACCGAATAGGGATGTCCTATATAAGATGTTGAAGCCACCGGATAAGTGTGTGGAAATGAAAAGGTGGGCGGAGCTTGAGAAGGAAAGCTCGTGTGGATAGGTGGCAGAGAGCAAGTTATGAAAGGGGCAGTCTGTGAGAGAGACGAGGTAGGAGGAGTCGGCAGGTAATGATATGTGGGGCCCCAGATTAACCAAAGGAAAGCCAATCTGTGCCGTATGAACCTCCGAAGCCACTGAGTTGGAAGACGGAGCTAAGGATGAAGAAGGTAAGGTGGAGTTATTATGTGGGGAAGGAGCTAAGTGAGTAGCTATACTAATAGGCATACCAACAAGGAGTTGACCGTCGGGTGTACGGTCAGGGGTATGAGACAAATAATACTGTACAGTGCTAGGATTAGCATCCAAAAATTTCACAAATTCCTTATCTCCTACAGGGATTTTGGGAACCTCACTGGTGTCCGTAGGATTCCCCATAGGATGTGAAGGGGGTGATTCAGGAAAAGGCACGGAGCAGGCATGTGAAACCATGGCTGCGGCTTGTTTCTGAGTGATAACAACCATGGACAAGAGTACACAGTAGGGATTCAATCTATCAGGAATAGAAACAGCCACAAAATGTTGGAATTGGTAGGTTGCTGGTTTGTCGGGAACTGTGAAAGACAGTAACCAATATCGGTCAGATAACCGATGTCGGTCAGACAGTAGCCGACGTCGGTCAGTTAACCAATGTCGGTAGAATATGACTGGTGTAAGAAGTTGTAAGAAGTTGCTGATTTGGGGTTAACGATGCTTAGTATACCTACCAAACTGTTCTGAAGTGATCACTAAAACAGTGTATGACAGAGAAACAGAACTAAAAACAAGCAAGATGCACAAGCAAATCAAGAGACTAACCCTAGGATTAGTTTTAATTATTGTGGGCTTATGCCTTAGACGCAAGCTGATGTCAATCCTAAACAAAAGACCTAAGGGAGATGTCAAGTTTGTTTTGGCTTATAAGGTTACCTCAATCAGGCGGAGGAATACCGCGGAAAAGGGGGGATGTTTGAGCTGTTGTGTTGATTATGATGTGATTTGGTATGTGTTGTGCAGTGGAAGTAAGATTAATTTCTTGTCAATACCATGGATATCACCCCCACGTGTACGACCTGTTACTTAATCTACGTTCACTAGAATTGAAAACAAAGAAGCAAGAATGTGATGCACGTGTTTTAAACCCAAATCAAAAATGATATTCAATGAAGCAAAGAAGATGACTTTCACTAATGCAAAGATGAGGAAGAAAGATAAATTCTTTTACCAAAATGACAAAAATATTTTGTGAATATTTAGAAGAAGAAAATAGCAAGTGTGCTCCCTATATGAAAGCAAGCAAGAAAGAAAGAAACCCGAGAAGGGTCCCACCGGGCGTGCCAAAATGTTTCGCACAGAATGTTTCCATTCTTAGAATAGAGGTGCTTCTATCCTTTCATTCTCTTGAGAAACAGATAAGGGTTAGGGCTAGGAGGAATACCTGTTGAATGTTGGGAGGGTGCGCGCGTACCGTAGAGAGAGATCAGATCGATCGTGAAGAACTCCTTTTTTGTCTAGGAAGGACTACCTGCAAGTAAGAATACAAGACCACCAGATTTTAGTTAGACAATAAATGAGGGAACTGCCTTGGGCCCAGGAAATATTAGACTTCCTTTCGAAGGTGGTCAGTTCCCCTTTTAATACGAATTAACACAAATGATAGCAAAGAGGCTGTTGCAAAATTACACTTTAATTACCTTGTTAAAAAGCAATAGAAGAAAGGATGGTTTTGGTTTGAGTCACAGTGACCGATGCCGGTCACTGTATAACCGACTGCGGTTATACACCGGTACCAGTTGCTGATAACCGATATCGGTAGGGGTGGTGATTTAGGGGCTTTCAATGAAGGTTGGCTGTGAGGCGGCTATGGTGTTTATAAGGTTGGTAAATGATTAGGGGTAGGCAATAGGGTGATGGAGAAGACTCAGAGAGTGTGGGAGCTATGTTCTTGGGGCAATGTAAGGGTAGAGGAATGACAGTGAGATGTAGGGTGCTACCGGGTAGTAGATCTAGGAGTGAACTTATAATTACTATGAATCAGAAGTTCAAGAAATGTTATTTAAAAACGTACAAGACACTACTTACTAGTTCCTGATGAAGATACAGGTCCAAGGACTGTGATGACGAAGGCAGGGCTCAGGTGGGATGATCTGACAATCAAAAGTGAGCCATCTTCTCTCCCAATGCTTAGATGAGTGTCACTGTGCTCTAGTTACTCAGTTGCAATCTTGGGCTCGATGTCCTTCTCTGCAAACTCTTCTCTTTTCTTCACTTGTCTCTGCTCTGCCAAGTGAATTCCAGATTTTTCAAATGAATTCCGATCCTTTGTTTTTGGTTAGGGGAGGTCATTTACAGGGAACCGATGGCGGTTACGTGACCGACGGCGGTCGAGTAGGAACCGATGTCGGTTAAGTCAAAGTGGGCTATTTTTAGTAAAATAGCCAACTTTCCCTCCTTTTCTCTCGAGGGATTAGTTGTGGGCTTGGTCAAGTCATTATTAGGTTGGTTTTGGTGTGGGTGAGGAGTAATTAGTCATGGGTGTGGATGTAGACCAAGTTATAGGTCTTAATTAGGTTAGTTTAGGGTTAGGGCTAGGTCATGATGAGGTGGCAAAATGAGGGTGGCAGGTTTGGAGATGTGGATTTATTAATTATAAGGTAATTAATAAATAATTGTGTAAGGTTTAGGTGGTGAGGTTAGGTTACGAAATGAGATGCGGGGCACAGGGGTGTCGTAAGACACAAATTTGGTGTCTACACTAATACTTCAAAATCCCCAGTGAACTTGGCCCCTTGTATGATTATAGATTCCTCCCCATTTGTACCCATGCATCTAATGTAAGCACATTTACTTCCGCACATGTATCAATCAAAATATTACTCAACAACCATCCATCCACAACAACATTTAGAGTAATTTCCTTTTCATATTCAATGCTATCAGGGGGAATATTTTCATGCATAATCTATCGTTCGGTCTCAATACTTACTTGTGGAGTGTTTCCTTTCAACCAACTCCCTAATAGTGGAATAATGTTCTCCTAGTGCAACATTTTGCATACCTCTCTCAGATCATTGATATCAATTTGGACTATCTTTGATTATTTCTTCTACTCCTTTAAGTATTGTATCTCACCCTAAAGATTCCTTAGCACTTGCATGGTATCCTAGTAAAATTCCTTCTGATCAGTAGGATCTGGGTACATTGCATGCAAAAAATCCTCCTTGGAGATCGTAGGCTTTTGGTACAATGCCTCTCTTATGAGTGTCGCTTTAGCATGTGTGGTAATCTTCACTGTCAACACCCTCAGGTCCTTCTGTTATCTTGGGCATACACTGATCTTCTACCGTGGACTGGATTCTAACCATCCCGACGCTTTTGTTTTCTTACTTATGCTGCTTACTCAGATGCTCATATAAGTCAGGGCACTCTTCATAGCTATGGTTCTTTCCACAGAAAGAACATGCAATATTCTGAGGACATCCGTGCCTATAGTGGTCAGGAGATCCACACATATACATGTTCCACGAGAGAACTTGCCTCTCCCACCACCACGGCCTCGTCCTCCATATCCACCATGATATCCGCGTCCCCTTCCACGACCTCCTTCAAAATGCCCCTCATTCCTATCATAGTGCGCGTTTGATTATGATCCCGATCTTGGTGCTTATTCTTACCCTTAGAATTATTTGTTACACTTGTCTGTCGTATCCCTAATATCTATAGCATTCTGAATCTGACCAATCAATCGATAATCTTCAGTATCATGGGTCATGGACTAGGTAAATTTTACAGTAATTAAGATACATTCTTCCTTATCGTGCACGCTGTAACAAAGGACAATGACTAGCATCATGATTCAAATGATAGATCTCACAATCCAATATTAATGAGCGTGCAGATATGTGAGGTTACAACTATCCTTGGTTTGACCTTCCACTTCAAAATCTATACACCAAATTCCTGAGCGCGTTTCATGAGTTGAATTTACTGATAGCTTCTCTAATTGCTTTGTGCCATAGCTATAATATGTGCCTCTAAGAATGGACTAACGCTAGTGTCAATGCTCCTAACTGCCTCAACACACAAAGCTTCTTTCAATGCTTTGCATGGATCAGTGTATGTCTTATGTGACAACGCTCTTCTGAAGGGTGTAATCAATCTTCCAAAAAACCATTATGCATGTTGGATTGCATGAATATCATAAGAAAGCTTAGATAGGAGTGTTTTAAAATAGGCATCATACTCATGTACACTCTTCAGTAGTGCCTTTCTTAATATCCTTGAGTACACTTATACTCTTCTGCTCAAACTAAGGGATATAGAACTATTTCAAGAAAACATCTTTCAACGTTGCATAATCCACGCAAGTTTGATTAGAGTTAAACTTCCTATACAAGATGTGTACACGTCCCTATAGTGTAGCATCAAATTGACTTACCTTGCACTTAGAAGTCCATGATCCCTTTCAGCGTAGCCATAAGATTTCACACATATGCACATGTTCAGCAGCATCCTTTATGCCTCTCTACTCTAGGAAATGAAGAAACATCTCCATATAAATATTTTGTGGTTGTTATGGGCCTTGACCACCTGATCCATAACCTCATGCATTTCCTATGCCTCTAGAACCACCAGATCCACTGGACACTAGAACCACCTATACCTCCTAATCCTCCACCTGTAGCTTGGAATAGGACTTGTAGATGTACTCCCATGTGCTCCGAGAGTAGTACTATACTAAACCCCTACAGTTCTGTGAGGTAGTTCCACTTCCAGAGGTGAATCTAACATTTGACATGCTTATATTATGTGTGCAGATGATGTGCACCTAAGAATTGTTCCTCCAAATAATTATTGAATTTTTTTGTCCTGTCATTGATGTACTTGACTCCATTAACTTTCTCCTACTCTCCTACTTCCCAAGTTAGCTTACTAGTTACTTGTCGTGCAAGATACTGGAAAACCAAGCGCAAGGGCTAGGTCACCAGGTGGATTAAAATGCGTTCACCCACGGCCCAGGTAGTCTATGATGGTGCACTTCTGTGTGAGGCCAAGGGGGGATCTCTATCATGTTTTCCAATATGGGGGAGTTCCTGATGATTTGGCTCCATGTCTTCTACATGATTTGTCAAATCCTTCATGAGCCATCTCTCTACTCAATGTCATACTTTCTAAAACGGAATGCTACTTTTCTATCTCCCTCTTGTATGCCTCGTTATACTTAAATCGCCTTTCATCTCTCTTCATTTCTACCACTCGATCTGACATCTTTTACCAAGCTTGTTCCTGCCCTCTCTCATGGCGAAGTTTATTTAGCCATCAGGTTTACTCTCCAGGTTCAAAGTTACCATCAAGATCTTGATCACCAGTGGAATACCTTGCATGATATGTTCCTCTTGGATACTCGACAAAAACTAGAATTTAGCTACCTCGGGACATGAATACGTGGAAATTGAATATTCCAGAATATAACTGTTTAGAACACCACCGAAACCATGTATCCACAACTGCGAGTCCAAATCAAATCAGCATCATAAAGGGCCTGAAATTCTTCCTGTGTCCAGACAAGTGCGCGATACCTCCAATTCTGTCTTAGATGCATAAGCAATCAACCACTCATATAATTCTACTGGAAAGATAACGAAAAATCTCTCATATAAGTTGTCATACAGATTTTGTTCTACCCAATTGTGTGTGTTAAACTCAGATCCAATGCTAAACTGTCATGTAATTCGTCCTCTGCATGCGTGTATCTTCCTCTTAGATCGTGTATCCATTCCTCAATACTTGCTAGAGTTAACTGGATACGTCTTCATCATGAACCATCCTGAAAACAACTGAAAAAAGAGGTCCCGGGCAACAACGAACCAATGATGTAGCCTAGAATTTACCACAAAGCCAATAATACCCTAGATCACGCTAGCACATCACTCAGCCTAGACTGAGTGCTCACCGGAAGCACGCAAAGGTACCAGGTCCCTCTTTAGGGTTGTTGTAGCAGGATGTTAGCATGATGAAGGAAGAAACATATAGATCCATAACTAATCACATCATTCTACAATGCATGCCACATTCAGATCTATGAAAGAACAAGTTTAAACAATAATCATGATTGAATCAAGAACATGCACTACTCAATTACACACAGGAATGACACTTAGGTTTGGCCAATATCTTCCATCTATTAATAAACACAGAAGCTCCTTACAATAATGGCAATCTATACCGATGCACGCATGGATCTGATATAGTAATCCAATCATATGTGCATACCTCTATATCTTCATACATCCATCTCTCTCTGTTTGTATATTCACTGTATATATATTTCTACTATGTTCTTCATATCATATATATAGGGTGGGGACTTGCCCTTCACCGCTTATCTATTCCAAAAATAGGTTGTATGCTATTAATAGCCACGCGTCGTTTACAGGCATAGCCACACATGCAAGTGTGCTATCTATAGACCTCTTATAGTTAACTGAAGTGACAATCCTATTCTTAGCTCATCTCCATGCAAAATGCTTTGATCCGATCCTCCAAAGATAGACAATGCATGGCGCACATCTCTACATCATTGGTGTGTTCCACATGCCATCTTCTAAAAATAGGTCTTCATGCTCAAAATTGGCTAAGTCCCGAAATGCTGAACTTGTCCCTCCACATGCGTGGTTCTTCCTATCCATTCTGTCACCCTTGATCCTGGCTTGTCTCTCCTATGCACGACTTCTTGTGTGATCTCTAACAAGTATTCTCTGATCAACATTACCCCACACTAATCTCATTGTGTGTCCTGTAAACAATGGTGCTATCTCCAAAAACCAAATTGAAGTAAAACAATAGAAGAACTGGAAAGAATACAGAATCAAATCGCTAACCCATATAACTCAATAAAGAAGTTTTATGAGGCATAAGGCATAAAACCTCTGTATTTGTTTGAAGTATTTCAACTCTAGATACTCCTCCTTTATTTAGGAATAATCGAAATGATCCTGCCATTCAGTGAGTGTTTGTTCTAGAGTTTTCTGTGAAATTTCCATAACACATGGATTCCAACAAACATCCCTCATAAATCTCCCCTTTTTCATTTCTTAGAACCAACACAACGCTGGACATCGAGGTCATTCTTCCTTCTAGAACGATCCATCTTGTATGCAATGAGCCTTCCCATTAGCTCTTCCAGCTGAGTCTTATGTGTAACAACTTGTGCAACTATCAATAATTGCTCTTCTTCTTAACCATTGACAATATTTCTGCGCAACATCCAATGTTTCATCTACTTCATTTGCTCTGATAGACCTCATTACTTTCTTCCAGGGTTTTTATGTTGATAAGCACCTCTCAAGCTGTGCATATATTCAAATTATACCTAGGTAAGTGTCATTATCTTCAATACTTCTTGTAGCATAACAATTGGAGCAGCCCTTCATAGGCATGCATCTATATTATATCTAATCAGTTTTGTAGGCCTTCCAAGATTTTGAAGCAATCTTGATGAAACACACCAAGTCCTAATGCATTCAATCATGCATAATCGATAATCCCTAAAGATAGGTCCTTGAACCCTAAGATTATATTCTTCAATGACATTCAATCCCATGTAGATGGACTAAATGTTAGACACTCTTCTATATACCTTTGTAAGTTTTCTTTTGGATGCACGTGGAAGCTTCCCTAATAAATTGAGCTGATTCCTTTCAGCCATCTCTTAGTTACTTCATCGGTCATAACTAACTGATCAAATTATAGGTCTCTTCTGCAATGCCTTCCGTAAGCACACAACCACCTATCATTGGCGTTTGAGCCATTTTGATAATTCCTGAGAGTATCCATGTGAGAAAGATTGACAAATTAAGGTCATCAGACCTCAAAGTCGTGGACTGCAAACAAGTCCAAAATGGCCTAGTAATTGTTGGTTATGATCATCAGTGGTATCGGTTTATCTTATCATTGCTCACACGAAGAAAGATCTAATGTGGATTGAATACTTGAAAGGCAAGTCCATGGACACTAGAGAAAGCCAATTTCAAAGAAATAAAGGCAATATAATATCTATGTAGAGTGTTTCAACATCAACGAAGGTCATGTAGAATCACTCCCATAGAGAAGAACAATAGAATTATGTGAAAGAATTTGGATTTCATAAGACATCATTGAGAATCAAGTGAAAATCAACATTGTGGGAATAAACCTCAATGGATTCAAAGAACATTCTGTCATTTGGTATTTCATTTTCAACTAGTTAACATTTGAAAATGAAAAACTCTCGGGTATTATTTAGTGACAAGCGTGATGGGAGTCCCTGTCACCTTTCATTTCATTTTAGAGATTAATTACGAGTGTTTCACTTCTAGGTTCTGAAATCTTGTGTAATCCTATATATCTAGTCAAATCACCGAGTGATTTGAAGTGATTTCAAAAACTGTATTTCTATGAATCACCGGTGAAACTATTGAAATTGAACATGAAACAACTGAAGTAGACAGTTAACAAAGAAAAGATAAGGTTCATTATTCAATTTTTTGATCTTATGGTCTAAAAGGAGAAAGATTATAGATTCCTATATCATGGGAGCTTTCTTGTTGCACTATTGTTGTGCTACAAATGCCATCTAGCCAAGCTAAAATCAATTGTTGTCATGAAAATAGTGACAATAAAAAAATTAACGAAGTTTCTGAGCATGACAACTATACCCCTATGCCGAATTTGTTCAAGCTATTATAATTCCAAGAACACCCCCGGAAGTCAAAAGTCCAGTGAAAAATAGCGAAATTTAACTCCTAATCAATATTATATCATCCCCATAGGTGATTTAGGAAATTCCATTCATATCCCCATAGAAGAAAAAAATGAAACAAGAACATTGAAAATGAAATAAGAAACGACAAGAAGTAGAGGAAAGGGCTATCACTAGCCTTCCTAGAGCTAGAAAACAAGGAAAAGGAGAATATAAACAAGAACCTATAGTAAAAGTAAACATGAGTGATTAATGAAGGAAACAAAAACATATCATAGAAAAAAAATGAAACAAGAATATTGAAAATGAAATAAGAAACAACAGAGAAGTAGAGGAAGTTTCAAAGAAAAGAAAGGAAAAAAGAGAAAAGTCATGGAAAAGGCAGAAAGATAACAAGTTAACCTATACAAAAGGGAAAAAAATGAAACACAAATATTTAGAGAAGATAAACGAAATGGCAAAAAATAGGAGAAAAAAAAACATCTCCAAAAATATAATTACAAGCCCTATAACAAGGTGAAATCATATTTTTCACAACACTTTAGAGAATTAGATCTCTAACATTTTTTCCCAGGCATAAGTGGAGTACCAAACAAAAAATCCTCTTTTTAGGGATAAAATGAATGAATCAAGACATGATACCCTCACCATTGGATTAAAAATTACATTTAAATTTAGAATCATATAAAAAATTTCTGAAAAACTTCATTGGGAGGTCAAGATATCATCATTGTAAGTTGTCCTCAAGGTTCAAGAGTTAGTCAAATTTTCAGCTCCAGGAGCATGGCAAGATTTTGTGTCCTTGATGTCCCTCAAGGTCAGGGACATCAAGGTTAGGAAAATACACCCATCCCCCTTGAATCCCTCTAAACCCACATATGACCTCCAGGATCGCCAGTTCATCCCCCGGGTGCAATTTAGAGCTCAAATTCCCTACCGTCGGATCTCCGCCATGTGTCAACTCTAAAATCACCATGAAATTTGATGTCCCTCATGTCCCTCACATGTCAGGGACATAAAAGCTTGAAAAATTCACCGAAACCTCTAGGATATACTTTTGGTTACCCATGTGACCCGCTTCCAGCCCTTCACTACCTTAAAGCTGATTTTGGAGCACTCATTCCCTATCATTAGAACAATGCCGTGTGTCTCTTCCAGAATCACTTTGGAAATTGATGTCCCTCATGTCCCTTTAAGGTGAGGGAAATCAAGGACATAAAAAATGCACTGATCCCCTTGCCATGAATTTTTGAATAATTAATCTGGCACTTTAGCCATTTTTTCCCCCTCATTTCTCCTTCACAGCTCCTCACCATGCCATGACCATGTTCTTGCTTGTCCAACTCCCGGTCCACCATTGCCACTTCCAAAACAGCACCAACATGACTAAAAAAATACTCTAAATCCATGAAAATATGTAGGCATCAGAGAAAACTAGATTGAAATGGTGAAGAATGAAGAGAAACGAAGATTTTCGCTAGATGACTATGAGGTCTCTTGATCAGAAAATCCTCATATCTTGCCAAATTCTAGTTGGATCGAGATGTTGTCTTTTTCAAAATGCCAAAATTTTCAAGGAAATAAAGATGAAAAAAATGGGAGATCAAATGGTGCCCAGAATTATTTGTTCCAATAAAATCATCACTTCATGCACCGGCTCACATTCGTCAGATTTCCCATCATTCTAGCAATGGAAAAGAGATAAAAACTTACACACGAGTTCCAAATGAAAAACCTATCGCAATGGAGTTGTTTTCATTGCAAACGGAGAAAAAAACTAGACCTGAATTTTTTTAGCTCCATTAATGGCTGCCATGGGATCTCCATGCCCGAAGCCATGTAGTCAACTCCAGGATCATATGAAATAAGATTTTTCACAACACTTTAGGCGAATTAGGTCTCTAGGCGTAGGTGGAGTACCAAACCAAAAATACACTCTTTTAAGGGATAAAATGGATGAATCAAGACATGATACCCTCCACCAATTGGATTAAAAATTCCATTTCCATTCAGAGATCATATAAAAAATATTATGAAAAAGTTCTATCGGGAGCTCAAGATATCATCATCGCAAGTTGTCCTCAAGGTTTAGGACTTAGTCAAATTTTCAGCTCCAGGAGCATGGCAAGTATTTTGTGTCCCTGATGTCCCTTAAGATTAGGGACATTAAGGTTGGGAAAATACACCCCAGCCATCTTGAATCCCTCTAAATCCCACATATAACCTCCAGGATCGCCAGTTCAGCCCCCAGGTGCGATTTAGAGCTCAAATTCCCTGCTGTTAGATCTCCACCCATGTGTCAACTCCAGGATCGCCATGGAAATTTGATGTCCCTCATGTACCTCACATGTCAGGGACATAAAACCTTGAAAAATTCACCCAAACCTCTAGGAGATACTTTTGGTCACCCATGTGACCTGCTTCTGGCCCTTGAGTGCTTTAAAGCTAATTTTGGAGCACTCATTCCCTACCGTTAGATCAATGCCATGTGTCGCTTCTAGGATCGCCATGGAAAATGATGTCCCTTATGTGAATTTGAGGTGAGGGAATGTCAGGGACATAAAAAATGCACTGATGACCCTTTCCATGCATTTTTTGAATATTTAAATTTGGCACTTTGTCATTTTTTTCCCCCTCATTTCTCCTTCACAACTCCTCACCATGCTATGGCCATGTTCTTGCTTGTCCAGACACCCGGTCCACCATTTCCACTCCAAAACTAGTACTGAACATGACTCAAAAATCCTCTAATCCCTAAAAATATGTAGGCCTCTGAGAAAAATGGATTGAAATGATGAAGAATGAAGAGAAGCGATTTTTTTTCGCTAGATGACTACAAAGTCACTCAATCAGAAAAATCCTCATATATTACAAAATACAAGTTGGATCAAGATGCCGTCTTTTTTAGACTATGCCAAAATTTTTCAAGGAAATCAAGATGCAACAAACGGGAGATTAAATGGTGCCCATTATCATTTGTTTCAATAAAATCCTCACTTCATGAACTGACTCACATTCGTCATATTTCCTATCATTCTAGACAATGGAAATGAGCTAAAAAACTTACACACACGAGCTCCAAATGAAAAACATATTGCAATGTAGTTATTTTCATTCCAGAAATGGAGACAAAAAACTAGACCTGAAAATTTTAAGCTTCATTAATGGCTGCCATGGGATCTCCATGCCCGAAGCCATGTGTCAACTCCAGGATCATATGAAATAAGATTTTTCACAACACTTTAGCGAATTAGGTCTCTAGGCGTAGGTGGAGTACCAAACCAAAAATACACTTTTTAAGGGATAAAATGGATGAATCAAGACATGATACCCCCACAATTGGATTAAAAATTCCATTTCCATTCAAGATCATATAAAACTATTATGAAAAAGTCTATCGGGAGCTCAAGATATCATCATCGCAAGTTGTCCTCAAGGTTTAGGACTTAGTCAAATTTTCAGCTCCAGGAGCATGGCGGTATTTTGTGTCCCTGATGTCCCTTAAGATTAGGGACATTAAGGTTGGGAAAATACACCTAGCCATCTTGAATCCCTCTAAATCCACATATAACCTCCAGGATCGCCAGTTCAGCCCCCAGGTGCGATTTAGAGCTCAAATTCCCTGCTGTTAGATCTCCACCCATGTCAACTCCAGGATCGCCATGGAATTTGATGTCCCTCATGTACCTCACATGTCAGGGACATAAAACCTTGAAAAATTCACCCAAACCTCTAGGAGATACTTTTGGTCACCCATGTGACCTGCTTCTGGCCCTTGAGTGCTTTAAAGCTAATTTTGGAGCACTCATTCCCTACCGTTAGATCAATGCCATGTGTCGCTTCTAGGATCGCCATGGAAAATGATGTCCCTTATGTGAATTTGAGGTGAGGAATGTCAGGGACATAAAAATGCACTGTGACCCTTTCCATGCATTTTTTGAATATTTAAATTTGGCACTTTGTCATTTTTCCCCCTCATTTCTCCTTCACAACTCCTCACCATGCTATGGCCATGTTCTTGCTTGTCCAGACACCCGGTCCACCATTTCCACTCCAAACTAGTACTGAAATGACTCAAAAATCCTCTAATCCCTAAAAATATGTAGGCCTCTGAGAAAAATGGATTGAAATGATGAAGAATGAAGAGAAGCGATTTTTTTTGCTAGATGACTACAAAGTCACTCAATCGAAAAATCCTCATATATTACAAAATACAAGTTGGATCAAGATGCCGTCTTTTTTAGACTATAAAATTTTTCAAGGAAATCAAGATGCAACAAACGGGAGATTAAATGGTGCCCATTATCATTTGTTTCAATAAAATCCTCACTTCATGAACTGACTCACATTCGTCATATTTCCTATCATTCTGACAATGGAAATGAGCTAAAAAACTTACACATGAGCTCCAAATGAAAAACATATTGCACGTAGTTATTTTTTCCAGAAATGGAGACAAAAAATAGACCTGAAAATTTTAAGCTTCATTAATGGCTGCCATGGCAGCTCCGTGCCTGAAGCCACTACTAGGTTAAAAATTCAAAATTTATTTCCAGTCATTCTAACAGGGGAAATCAAGTGAAATTTTGAGGACATAACCGTGATGACAAGACAAATCTAGAACTATATACTCAATCACAAACTGAGCACTACAAATCCACTTTCCAAAAATAGTAATTTTTCCTAAACATGCTTGCTATTTTTGGTGAGTCTTCATAAAAAATGGCTATGCCAAAGGAAGTGTGCACTGAAGATCTCCAAGAATCTAGAATGATTATTTGGAGTAGAAAATAGTGAAAATGACTGCTAACCATTTAACCTACCTGGAAGAAAGCTATGTGTCAAACCAATTTTTTTAAAAGAAATCCTCGCACAGTGAATTTTTTGCTAAGGCCAAGAATCTAAATTTTTTCAAATTTCAGACTTCGAAGTTTTTCCTCATTCAGAGTTTTTTAGCTCGGATTCAGAATTTCATTTAAAATTTTCTGAAGTTTGAAAGTTTGAATTTTTCAGACTTTCAAGCTTTTAGGTTTCAAGACTTTTTGGCTCTTTTTGGTTTAAATCCCTCTTGGAATTCTGAAGTCTGAATGTTTGAAAACCTGAGTTTTGGGTTTTCAGGTTTTAGGTTTTCAGAGTTCTGAGTGTTTTTTAGGATTTTCACTTGAAGTTTTATGAAGTCTGAAAGTCTAAATTTTTGGACTTTCAGATTTTTCCATCACCAATTCATCTTTTTACCTCCCAATCCCTGAAGTCTGAAATCTTGAATTTTCGAAATTTCAGGTTTTCGGATTTCAGACCTTTAGAGATTCTGCGCACAATTAATTTTCACATACCTCTGTACAGATCATATTTTTACCACTAATATTAGGATTTCTATTTAAACTCATATTTTTACTTGTAATTTTTACCTGACACATTTGCTCTGATATTCCATTCTTGTACTTTGCAACATATTTTTCGAGGTATGGTTTTTTTTATATTCTTTTTGGTTTTAGGTCTTTTTCCCTGTTTCCTTCTCATTTTGGTTTTCCTTCTGGTTTCCCTCTATGTTTTTCAATTTCACTCATTTAGTTCACCATGTTTTTCTTTTTGAGTTTTCTCTAGGTATTCGAGATTGTTCAAAGGATTTTTTTAGGCCTCCCATACTTCTTTTCATTTCTCATATTCTAGCTTTGGTGATTTAACATCATTTTGTAAATTCCTTATACTTTTTCAGAGATACTCATTCGGAGAAATCCTTTGGGGAATTCCTTCAGAAGATCATTAAGTAGTGATTTTCTTTGGGAAACTCTTTTGGAACCTCTAGGTTTGGGAAACTTTTTTGGAACCTTCAGCTTTGGGAAAATCTTTCAGAAAATTTATTTTCGAAACAAATTGGTTTTAGAGATTTCCTTCGGAACTTTTGGTTTCAAAAATTTCATGTTTGAGAAACTCCTTTAGAGAAAATTTTCAAGGACTTCAATTCGGTGATTTCTTTCAGAAATTTTCTGGTTTGGAATTTCATAGAGGTTTGTTGTTTTCGAGTATTTTCATAATTTCTACAACTTCAGCTCCCAAAACACATGGTTTGATTTTTAATTCTACTTCAAAGGGAAAAGAGAAGATGAAATACTCATTTCTTAGGGTTTCTCCCCAATCTTTCCTATCCTCTGACTTAGGAAATATTTGGGACACTGATCTAGGACAAATCAATCTTCCTAATTTCTGGGAGAGATTAAAGGCTCCAAACAAGAAAACATGGATCGCAAGACATCTACGACAATGGTCTTTCCCTTACCGTCATGATTTTCCCGCATCTGTGCATTACCCAAAATTTGTCTTAGCTACAACAACCCACTTTGACAAGGACTCCATGTCAGTTAGGGATAGTGATGATAAGGTGGTACTCCGTTTGGAGCCATATTTCTTTGAGGATCTACTTAAACTTTCTAGATGTTCAAGATTACTGCCACAATTTCACCAAAAATAGTAGTGGAACATTGGGATAAGAAAGAGGAGGTATGCTCAAAGATTATGATGAAATCCTATCTGGCTAAGAATTTCACCAAATTACCCAAAACTATGCATCTATCAGATTTTATTCAGGAAGTCAATGATCTTATTGTGCTGTTAAGCAGAGTTTTCAGGCCTTCCTTCTACAAAGGAATTCCAAGGAATGGATGGTTTTTTTACATAGTAACTATCAAGAAGAATGATGAGTTTATCTGATGGGGGGAGCATATTAGTAGCAACATTGGCTATCAGTTGGGTAAAGTGTTAGAAACAAAGACCTTCTACATGACATCTTTCCTGGTATATGTGGCTGCTGCTATGGGATATTTTACAGGTTTGAATACTAGGGGTGTTCGCAACACTTCCCAAATATATGAGTTTTATCCCCAACTCACTCTAGATGAGAGAAACAAGCATTTTCAAAGATTCAACGATGCTTTCTTCATTGTCATCCTCTATTGTTTTTACAAAGAACTATACAATTGGAGGGTTTTTGATGAGGTTTTCCAAGAGGTGTGAGAATGGGGAGCAATTTACTTTCAGTTTCCTACATTCACCTACATTTGGATTCCAGGTTTCATAGGTGCCCCAAGTAAATTGCCGAGGTGTCTCACTGACAAATAGATTCTTTTGGAATTAGTTCAGTAGTTGTTGGATTATCATCAAATCCAAAATAAGTGTCACAAAGTGGGAATGTGTCTCCCTATTTCGATTGGTATGTATTCTTGCCCAAATATTTACAAGGAAAAAAATGTTGATGCAGAAATGGTTAAGGTAACCTTACGGACCTTCCATCCATGGACTAATTTTGACTATTGGGGTAAGTTTGGGGAGACAAGTCAGTCCAGTGCTCATGTACTCCAATTAGAATATATCTAGATTCATTTTCAGGATGAATACAATGTGTGACAAAGGGATTATGAAAGATTAACCCTTGAAAAAGTTTGATAATTTGGTTTGGCTAATGTACCAAAGGACATGCAAGATAATGATGAGGTCCTGGATTCATCACATAAGCATGATAATATTTCCAATCAACCACTGCCATGGATTGATTGGTATGTGGAAGAATGTAACAATACTAAGGAAAGGGCAGGACCCATTCTAAAGAGGACTTTCAGTTGGTTGACCACCTTGAGAATCTCACACAAAGGGGAAAAATCAACCTATAAATACAGGGTCATAACTAGAAATGAACCAAACAACACCCAAAAAGGGCAAGAGGTCGACTCAAAGTGTTCCTACAATTCCAAAGAAGATTTCATTTGTTGGTGGCTCATCTCTCTCTAAGTCTACTACTCCCAAGATTACATCACCTACAGTGCCTGTGACAGAGGTAGTTGGAGTCAGTGACTCTCCTAGTATCATCTAGGATCCATCACATCTTATCCTTCCTCCATTATCACTTCTAATATCAGTTCTTTCCACTTCCACCATCATTTCTTCTTTCACATTCCCTTCTATGGCCTAGGTATTCTCATCACTTCTACTTCTATCAGCTAGGGAAAATATTGGGTCACCCATTTCCTCTTCACTTCCTTTAACACTTCAATTTTCCTAAATTACAACCCCCAACATTGATTTTTCAACTTCTATGTCTATCCTTACATCCACGCCTTCCATCATTGCTACTTATGCTCAAATATCAGCTGGTATTTTTGGTGATCTTTCTCTAACTGATGCCTCAGGTATTAGATATGCCACTCCATCTTCATCGGCTCTAGCCATACTAGAATAGTTGTTTAGAAAAAATCCCAAGAAAAAGAAAAATGTTCCTCTGGGAGATGTTATAGATCTCAACATATTGGATTCTATTCCCATGAAAAAATCCAAGAGATTGAGAACCATATCAAGTATGATGGTTAATTCATCTGGAGAGCGTGTGATAGAGGTGGCCACCCCCATTGAGGGAAAAAATAAATAAACAATCATAATAGCAGATTAATAGATATAAAAGTTCTCATTGGGGAAGGAAACTCATGAAGAAGCCAAGCAAGATGTACACACTACTCTTAGGGCCCTTTTGGAGATATCTGAAAAAGACAAGGCCACCAAGGATGAGCTCAAGGCCAAGGTCAAGCAGCTCACTGTGGTACTGCGTAAAGTAACCCAACCCACTCCATCAACTGATGTCTCAACTAATACAACTATGAAAACTTCATCTACAATCGATGATATTTCTTATCCTGAGCTTGAGAAGCTAGGCCAAAAAGGAAGATCAATGAGTGGATGGATGGAGAGAGTTCTACAAGAAGCTAATCCTTTGATCAAGGAAGCTGTTGAGATATATAATGATTTGCAGGTTGCGAAAATCACCATTTCTAAGATGGAAGAATCCTTCTTTGAGGATATTAATAATTTAAATTTAACTTTGGAAACATGGAGTGATATTAGAGAAGAGGATTCTGACTTGCTTCTTCAGGAAGAGGTGATTGATGATGCCTCTAAATTGTTTGAATATCAAAAGGCCATAGAATTCTAGTGTCAAGTATTACAAGATCTGATTAAGAAATTGGAGGATAAATGAGTGGAGATTACAGATGCCCTGAATGTCATCTTAGAGGAGTTTGATGACACCAATTTCAAATTACTCAATGAAAATATTGATTCTCTTCTTGAGGATCAGATTAAGGGAAATTTCAAAGATTTGGTGAAGCATGATGATGAGGTCACCAATACTTTCAATAGCAACTGCATTGACTTAGTAGTCTTATGTCAAAATTTCATAGGGATACTGAAGAAATTCACAAATAAAATTTAAAGGTTTCCATCTAGGATCACAAAAGAGATCGAGATAGTGGACGTAGTGAATCACTATGCATGTGTTCCTGGAGATGAAGAAACTCAGGGTGTTATCAAGTGCTTCTTCAAGTACAGACACTAAATGGCTGTATGGGAGGAAGGACAGCAAAAACTTGTAGGTAAAGGAGATGCAGATGAATCAGGCCAAAGCTCAATGGCCATGAAAGTATAGGTTCAAGCTCTAGGATTGGTCAAAGTTGTAGGGTTGACTGAGTCAAACCCTCTCAACAATTTTTCTATTTTTATGGGAGCCTGTTCCCTTAATATTAATGACATTACTATTTTTAGTTAAATGTTAGTTAAGGGCTGATCTATAATGGCTCAGCCTAGGAACTTATAAATAGTGGAATGCTTCCATTGTTTAATAGATATATTTTTTAGAGATTTTTGGTGAAGTTACTCTTCAAGCTTAGAAGAGTTCTTTCAGAGATTGGTTAAAACCTTTTAATTATATTCAGAGTTATACCTTGCACTTGAAGATCTATTTTATTATGTTTAATGATTAGTCATTGTATGCTTTGTGAATGCGATTCCTTGGAATTATTGATTAGTTTTCCTTTACTTTGGATTATCTGTTTCATATTGTGAAAAGAATAGTGTGATTACCTTTCATCCATTGTGAGAAACTATTTTCCTTCTGTTGATTCAAAGTTGCATTATTATTATCACTTAAGTAGATGCTTAACATGTGCTTGTGATTATCCTCTTGATAAATTATCTGTGTATCAAATCAAAGTTGATATTTCTATTGTGTATGTTTAAAATTTTACGAAGGAACATGTGCTTCTAGTCTGTGGTATTTTAGAACCTTTCCAAGTTGAAATAGGTGAAGGTGGCCAATGATGCGAGCATACTACCCACACTAACCCTTACGGAAGTTTAACATCTCTTTTCTTGGTGCATCACCACTTCTAGTATAGAATTTATTTCCTTCCATTCTCTCTCCCTAATCCCATGAAATGTTAGCATAGGTCTAGTTAGCCATCTTTCTTGCATTAGAAGTAGTGTTGTGTTTAGTTTAGGAAGAGGAAGCCAGCCTTCTCTGGAGGTTCACCTCAAGCACAAGTTCCATAGCTTAAGAGGTGATCCCATGTGTCCCAATCACACTAAATTTTGTGATTACATCCCAGGTCATTTGGGGGGTGAAGTGATTTGGTGACAACAATGACCACTTACTAAAAATAGTAAGTCACCTCAAGAAGTGGTCAAAGAAAAGGTAGTGTGCGTAGGGTTGAATGAAGATTTTCATCACATCAAGATGATCAAGAGGAAGCAAAAAACACCTCTTACTAAAAATAGTAAGTTTCCCATCTGGGAATTTACTAAAAATAGTAATTCACACTCAAAGAGTAATTTTGGCATAATGGGACATTCAGAACTTCATCACATCAGAGATTTCCATCAATGAGGATCATCAGACTTCATCAGAGGCAACATCCTCTCCTCTTCTCTCTCTTCCCTCTCCCCCAAATTTATCTCCCTTCAAATGTTCTAATTCTTTGTTGGGGTTTGCAATTTTTGATATGCCTTTAAGTAACCTAAAAGTGACTTTAGAAACATAATGTAAATTAATTCACCATGATTTTATAAAAGGGACTTCAATATTTTATAGGAATATGAATAGTCTAAAGTTAGAAATAAGGCATATAGAGGGTCATGAAGAAGATGAGGAGTCGAGTCTAATCTATAAATTATAAATCAAGGTCCCATCGAGAAAGGGTATGGTCATTAATTTTTTAAGCTCAAAGAAGTAACAAAAAAAGTTGAGAGCAAAACAAGAAAACCATCACAAGGATATGAATTCAGTCTTTCCTTTTTTTACCTTCCTTTTTTACTATAGTTTGACCCACAAGAGGAGGTATTGCAACATCAACTTGAGTGACGGTTTGAGTTGTGAGTTTACCATTAAATATTAGCCAACTTTAGAAGACTCATTTTTTGTCATTATAACCAAGGCGGTCTCTAAAGTTGTATGCAAAAGTTGAGAAAGGGAAAATCTTATTGCCAAAATACTTCTTCCTAAGAAAAGATCCTCCAATTAGACATCACTTCTTTCGGAAAAGAAACTCACAACTGAACTGATGAAATTAAATCTGTCATTCTATATTTTATGTTAAGAAATCATCTTTATTTTTCTCCACTATTGAGGAAGTTTAGGCATATTTGGCCATCCTCTTCCCTTAGGATTTGTTAACTTCTAAAGGACTGAACTTGTCATAAGGTTGCCAAACTTTTTGGTTTTACAAAATATGGTTCACTATTTCCAAATGTATGGATGAGGAATCTGCTGATAGAACATGTTTCTCGAAGATGGCTTGTTTGACACTGAAAAAACCGAGTACCTAAATGTTGGGTGGATTTTCATATTCCAAGCATCTAAATACCAAAGTTAAACTTGACCTAGTTTTAACAATCAACACGTTATGATGGAGACATATTATCTGAGGTCAACTCATCCACTTTAGATTTAGGAACATAAAGTGGAAGAGTACATATTCAACATGCCTAATACTATTCCATCATTTGCTCATCCTTGAAACATGGAGAGATTTCCCAAGGAGTTTTTCTTATAGTCCATAAATAACAATTCTTCTTGGAATGCCAAAAAAAATAGCATTAATGACTTTGGATTTAGACCCAAACCAATTTTTTTGATACTACCATAGTGGAAGGTTGAAAATATGGAAGACCAAGAGTAGGCTGAATGAAGTTTAGTGCTCCTTTACATTATCTTAGAACAAAACAAGGGACCTTCCTTACAAATTCATGTGCCATTCCTCTTAGTATGCGAGATGAAATTCCGTAGCTGAAATCTATCAGAACATAGAAGAATATCACATCTTTATGACCTAGTTGGAGTAAATCCACTGATGAAGCATCTGCACACTTAGAACCAAATATCAATTAAATTACAACATATTAGATTGCTAGTAGATTTCTAAGGATATGATACGATAAGTTCCTTTATTCAACCTGAAATATGATGATCTGTTAGATAAGACACCTACATTTGATTTCTCTTGATAAGCTATATTTTGAGTAGAGAGAATAAGAATGTTATTTGGTTGAGTATGAATTAGAGGTATTTTGATCCCTTGGAGTGGAAAAAATCCTTGAATATAATGACGAAGGAATCCCCCAACATTTTTTATCACAATCCTTCATGTAGAAACATGTGAGTTCTTAATCTTACCTCATCTTCTTGTTATATGTAGTACTGTTTCTTCTTAATCTTCAATGCATGTGATGCCATCCTTGCACAACCAGTGTAATGCAAGTCTCAAATTTCCTAATTGCAACATTAGGGTTTCTCCTTTTCTATGATATTCTTTCAAAATCCCTTATGTAATAGAGACTCCTATGATATCACATATTAAGCTCTATGCAAGTATACAAGCTACTAGAGTACCATTGATATCCACAGGATGTTTTAAGTATTTATGTGTCCCTGGTTTTGATGTCTAGTTGAAAGGCCATCATAGATATATTGACCTGTTTCACATACATGCATGTGTTATGACAGAAACATTGGTTATAGATAGCATGCCCTTGATTCCCATAATATTGGAATGATAACAAACTTAATTGTTAATTGATAAAATCTTTTTAGAGCCAACACTCATTAATTATGAATAGGATGTTAGATGATTTGTTCAACACTGGTGAGATGTTAGTTAGGTACTAGTGATGTTAGATAATTAGAGGATTCTTATGATCCCCTTCCCATGATTAAGAGGATGGATATGATATGATGTTAATTTTCAATGAACATAGATAATAGCCCTTAGATGAATGCTTGTCCCTAAAGTTGATAAGGTGTTTGATACCAGTTATTGGACTCCCCATGAATGTTTCACCATTGATGTAACTTGAGACTTGTAGTCTTCATATGCACACGAGTCATGTTTATGAAAAATCAATCATATTTTTAATATAAAATTAAGTACTATGCACCATGATATGTATGTAATCATGACACATTTTTTTACCCATAATTCATGTGAAATGACATTAAGATAAAAACTAAGGTATAATGAGCACAAGGCTTTAGGACACCATTGGTATGTAGAACCAAGATGACATGTTTGCTTTATGCTCTTGTGCAACTTCACCATAAAATCTATAAAAATGTAGGGAACATCATAACATCTGTAAAAATATACTGTATAAGGTTCCTAGTGGCTAACAAAATGATCTCTAGATGCAATATGATATTTTTTTTAAGAAAAGGATGGATGAAAAACATGCGATGAGAGATAATCAGTAAGCACTTACGAAATTACTATGCCTTAATAATTAGATCCATAGACTGGATGTACTATTCATGATAATCAAAGAGAAATCCAAGTACGTAAGACCCAAGACTGTTCAAATAAAGATTCAGATGAACCCCATAAAGGGAATTATTCACATTTCATGTTAATTTAGGCACATAATGATGTAAATTACTAAGTAAAACGATTTCAGCAAAAAAAGGCAATTTACATGCTACAGTATGGAGAATCCATACACTCATTTACAAACCCATTTTATTTCGTATTTGTTATCTAATTGAAAATCCTTTTCGGATGGGTGAGCAAATCACGATTCAACTTAGCCCTTCATTTTTGTTTTTCATCCCTTTCAGCAACGATATCCATTCCACAAGGTTATGCATTTATGAAATATGATTGCAATGCATGGAATTGACCAATGGAAGTAAGGATTCAACCTCCAACATGTGGTGTAGGATTCCTTGGTATAAGACATTTTGAACAACCACTAGGAAATTTTTAAGGTTACCCATATGAGCAATTTATGTTTTTTAAGGGGTTTTGAGATGTTTATGATAAGGCGTATTTACAAAAGGAAAATAGGAAATGCCAACAATCAAGACTATTAGGTGCCAAAAGGGGGGGTAGTGATAATGGATGGAAGATCCAAGACGATAGTGAGATGGGGAGATGGTGCAAGCTTAAAGATAAGATCAATTCAAATGATTATGCTCTTCATAATTGGTTACAAGGAACCTTGTCCATTGGTTGGCCCTTTCTGCCAAGACTCTTCAGCTCTTAAGAGAAGATTGTTTTCATGTTGTGATTTGCTTCCCCAACTTACACAATGGACTGAAGAGATAGGGGCTCTATGAATTATGTTGCTGAGAAACCTTGTCAATGGATAATTTCTACACAAATCATTGTGTTTTTTCACAATGTGACCATTCCTCAAAAGCAGGAGAAGAAATGATGGGATAAATATGATATGGTAGTGATTAGTGTTTTAAAAACCAACTTTTGCTACTTAATACATTTTGGCTCCATTTTTCCATCCCCTAGTCTTCCAAACCATTTCAGTTATTTGTGCCATTTTCCCTTATAAATAGTCATCCCCTCTTATATATATATATATATAGTATCCACCTCCCTCCCCATATATATATATATATATATATATATATATATGGTATGATACCCCAACCTACCACTCCTCTTACTTTCCCAATGTCCATGTTGGGATCATGAGACCCAAGAAACCAATCAAGGAGGAAAATAAGAAGAGGATCCCAACAGAAAAGAAATGAAAGATAATCTAAAGAGTTGGGTTCTGCCAAATTTGGGTTTACAAATATCCCCTTGATGCTCAAACCAATGGAGGAGGTTAGAGTTGAAGAAACAATGGTGGTTGAGGCTCGATTTTCAGTAGAATAAGAACAAGAACAAGAGGAAAAGAATTAACAGTCTGTTTATGGCACTTTTCCTAAGAGAAGATACTAATCTAACCCAAGATGCATAACTAGTGATAAGGAGGGACAATCAGATCTAAGTCCCATTGAAGAGGAGTAGATGGGAGAGATCAAATCAGAGTTGAAGTTCACTCAATGAACTTTAAGCATCATTAAATCCATTCCTTTCTTTCATTCGATGGGTTGTTTTGGTTAATGAACCCATAATGGAGGAGGACCATATAGTTTTAGAGGCTCCAAGTGAGGAGCAAGCCATAGAGGAACCTTCAGTTCTTCCTCCCACTTCATCTCCTTCAATCTCTAATGTTGAGGAGGAGTTTGATATTTCAAACTTCATGTTTGAGGATGAGGAGAACCATGGTGATCAAATTGTAGATAAGGAGGACATCATGGAAGAGGTTGAACACCTGTAGTAGGACAGCAAGGAGGAAAATTACTTGTCTAACTTGGAGGATTTCCTTAATGGAGGGGAACCCATGGAGATCACATCATTTTTTCCTCCATCTCTCACATTCCAAGCATATGATCCTACTGCCATGGAGGAGAACATTCAAGAACTTTAGCCTCCACTTCATTAAAGACCCTTCTAGAACCAAGATTGGAAGATGTTGATCTTCCATGTTCTTCAAAGTGAGGAAGAGAAAAGGCAGGAGGATGTCATCATCTCTCTCATACCATTCACCTAAGGAGGTCTGCAAGAAGACTCCATTTTTGGATTTGAATCTCAAAGAAATGGGCACATTCAAAGGACTAGACCATTTATCAGGTACTTTTCTTCATTGGATCCAAAAAGGGAGTGTTCCACCAGTCATGCTTGCTTCTAGGCATGAGGATGATATGAAACGTATCACAGATCAACTGCAATACCTCTACAATCCTAAAGCAGAGAAACTAAAAGAGGTATTCAATTTGTTTTGTTTTTGACACCTTGATGATTTGGGTGGATGACTGGATTGCTTCTTAGTTTTCCACTCATACTAACACCACCATGATCAGCAAAAACTAAATCATTTACATGGCTACCAATTTTGAAGAAAGGAAGCTATTTTGTACAACCAGTTACAGGGTTTGTTTAGATTACCTTTGTGCTTTTGGTTAGAGTAGTGTAGGTAGGTTTTTTTCTAGTAGAAGAAGTGCTTTTCCACATACACTCTTCATGTTCCATTTGGTAAGTATCTACATCCATATATTAGTCTTTGTACATAGTTGTATGGTGCATGTTGTTCATTGCTCATTGTTATAGACTGCAGTCAGATGTATGCTTTTCTTGAAGATCTATTGCAAGTTATCAGTGGGTATTCCAATTGGCATCCCTTAGATCAGATTTCTCACACTTCAGTTACTCTTATTTTTGAATCCTAATAGGATGACTCTATATTTAATGGATTAGTTATAAGGCCTTGAAAACCTATAGCTATCCTAGGGTCAAGGTCATTGTCTTCTAGAATTATGATATTAGTCGTTCCTTGAGAACCTATTATCCAAAATGAGCCCCTACTTATTTTGGCTAACTTACCTTCATTCTTTCCTTCCTTGTGCTTCAATTTCAATTTTCACACATTGTAAGCACTCAAAAGATTCTGGAAATGGCTTCATTAGATAGGATTTTTCTTCCCCTTTCTAGAAAGGTAAAGAAGTCCTCCTAACTCCTTGTATTTTTTGAGTTATGGCTCTTCGAAGTTTCAAAGGGAAAATTTGCCTAAGGCGGGCCCACGGAGCTTGGGAAAATTTTGTGCCAAAGAGGCTTAGCCGGTAGAGTGGCTGAAGAAACTCAAAAAGAAAATTTTGGCCTAAAATCACAAAATTCATTTGCGCTCCCATGATCCCGCAAAGGAAACACAAATTGTCTTGAGGCCTGCAACATGAATCAGGATGCGCCACATGTCAAGGCAGGAGCAACAGGGGTCGGAGGGACTTTAAAGTTTTTGGCTTTTTTGTCAAAATTTCTCAAAGGAAAAAAATGCGGAGTGCATCCCCGCTGAGCTAAGCAAAATATGCCACGTGTCCATTCATTAGCGGGAGTTGGGGCGTCGGGAGGATTTTGGAATTTTTTCCAAAGTGGTGAAAAGTGTAAAAGTGAAAAATGGAGCCGCATCCCTGCCAAGCAATCAGAATGCATGCCACGTGTCATTGGAGGAGCGGGGGTGTGGAGAGTTTTTTGGAAATTTTCCCAATTTGAAAAAAGAGGGAAAAAAATCAGGATTTTGGCCCTGTGGACTCGATTTTTGCCCTAATTTCTGCCATGTTTCCCCCTAAATCTTCAAAGGGGCATATGTTTCGCATCAAGAGCTCGGATTTTTGTGATTTTGGTATCATTGGAAAGCTGGTGAAATTATCCACATGATGGACACTTCAATTTTAAATTTTGATGGATTTTTGCAGGAGAAAAATGGGAAAATGTCTCTGGCATGAAAAAATTACAGAAAACGACCCCAACCACCAAAATTACTGAAGTATGGGCCTCTTTCTTGCTCTGCGAAGAAATGGACGATGAAGTATGGGATTTTTCATGGAAACCCATCATTTTGCAGGATATTTAAATGGATCTTGTCGGTGGTTGGAGTTTTAAAATCCAATTTTCTCGTGTTTTCTCATTTCCTTCATTCTGTTTGAGCGATAAAAGCTAGTTTTGGCTCATTTTGTAAAAAAGTTATTCATCCTTCTTCTCTGCCTCTCCCTTCTTTTCTTCCCCAGGGTCGAAAATGGAATTTAAACCTCCTCCCCTGCTCTGTAATGACATTTTTTCCTCTTACCCATGAAATGATGTTCTGTGTAAATTCTGAGCAATAAAAAACGTTTTTTGTGATGCATTTGTCCATCCTTGCTCATTTTCTTTGTTGTTTTCTTGCTTGCCTCTCTTCATTGCAGGGTATTTGTGCATGTTTGGATGTTCATTGTAGGTTTTGGAGCTGTGTTCATGGGATTTTGGAACATTTTCTTTGTGAAAATCCATCTTTGGTCTGTGATGCACTTGTCCATCCTTTCCATTGCTCACCTCTTCTTGTTCCATGGTAGTTTTGATAGATAATCAACACTTTCCTTCTCTGGTGTATCACCGTTTTAGTGTAGGCTCTGTTTTTCCTTGTTTTCTTCCTCTCCTTATCTCCTTGGAATTATATTAGGTTAGATTAGCTTTCCTGCACTGGAATAGCTTGTGGCAGGTAGTTTAGGAAGAGGAACCAACCTTCTCTGGAGAGATTTCCCCATTTGCAAAGGTCCCACACTTTGGGAAAGCTCAATGTTGTGAAATCACACCAAATGACTTTGCCTTAGAAAAGTAGATCCATAACTCATTTGGGGGTGCTGTGAATTTGCACTAAAATGTACCAATATAAAATGGGACATGGGGGAAATGAAAGTGTAGCTCCCCATCCTTCCACTCATCCCCTTGTCACATGAAAAACCATTGTTTATCCCCTGGAAGTCATTTTTGGGGCTCCTTTCATCTCATTCACATTGCACCCCAAAGCTAGCAGTTTTCACCATCTAGTGCAAAGAAAAATTATTTTCCCCTTATGTCCCATTTACGTCCTATTTTTAGGGTGCAACTCCATGCATTAACCCTCTTCTAACCATGGTTTAGTTGCTGGGTCAAGTGATGAATTAAAAATTACAATTTAATATGACTAACTCCTATTCAAAAACATGGATCATTTGTAAAACATCCAAGGTGTTGTGCTTTACCCTCCAAAACCTCCATTTTTACCAATTATGCTATTAATTATTTTTTTAGAACCATCAAGCTCTAAAACTAAAATGTTGAATCATATCTCATGATTTTTGTCACCAAATTTCAACCAAATTCACCAGTGCAACCCTCCCAAAAATGAATTTAGTTTCCATTATAAGATAATTTCTATTAATTATCTATGGAATTTACAAATTCCATTTGAAATTTACAACCTTGGGAGTTGCCTTTTTAGATTTATGGAGTTTCGATAAATAAAAAATTCTCAAAAATTAGAGTAGAAGATCCAAATAAAAAAACCTAATCTTTTGAAATTGGTTTTGTTCCAATATGACACCTAGAAGACCTCCATACAAAAACAACAGGTAGTGATAATGTCTTATAGTGTGCTAAAGATAGTAATCTTCTAAAACAATGAGCCTTCACTATGCCTAAGTGTTACTCCCAATAAGAAAAAGTCATGAAAAAGTGACAAAAGTAAATAGACTTACTAAAAATAGCCTTCCTGAAAAGGAATTTTCCAAAAATAGTAAGTCTTGGTAATCAAACTCAAGTCACTCCCATAATTTCACATTTTTCCTATCTCTGTTACTTTTTACCACCATGAAGGTCAAGTATTTTGGTCTCAAACCTATTTCAACACCAATAATTGAATATCCCAATGTGGGAGATAATGATGTCACCCACATGAACTTGGAAGACCTCGAAGGCTAGAATGATGAACGATCCATGAGTTATGTGACAACTCCAGGAAAATGAGTTGTAGTGGAGGAAAGGTATACTATCAAGTGGGTTATACAAGGCATGAGGAAATCCATTATAATTTTAGAGAACCAAGTGTAGACACTAATTTTTGGTATCCCCTGTCCCTCATCCAAGCGTCTGATCCCCTTTGTCATCTTTTCTCACATACATATCTCTATTACCATTCAAATTTCTCAGGTCCATTAAGATCCCATTTCCCATTTCCCAAATAATTTATTTTATTTCCCCTAATTCATATCTGTTCCTGGATTTAATTAATTCCTAATGAGCATTAATTAGTCCTAAATCCTAGATCTTATCCTTTTATCCTCCCTAAACCTCATTTTTATCGTCATTATGTTCCCATCTACCTTAATTTAATGTGTTCATATCTCCTAACCACCTTTTATCTTCCCTAGACATCCCTAACCTAGTATTTACCACTCAAAACCCTAATCCTACCTCACAAGGGCTCATTGTATCGGATCTAATAAATGATTCTACTGGCCAAATTAACAGACATCCATAGTCATTGGTGACCCATCTGGGTCACAATCGAACCTATAAATATGACCATACCCATCCTCTCACGAGGATGCAATTTTTGATACTTCTAGGATTTAATTACAATCTTACCTTCATTTCTTTCTCTTCTTTAAAGTTGTTATCACCACCTTGAATGCTACCTTGGAGATCTTATGTCCTCACCTTTAGAGATTTAAAGTTCTCTTTCTATTTTGCATGTTTGGATACCCCATTTTCATCCCTTCATTTCTCATCATAAGTCTTTTAGGATCATCAACCACCTCAATGGTGCTCATTCCCTTTCATAAGTCATCTTCCATATATTTCTACAAATTTTCATGATTCCATCCATCTTCATCCACAAAACCCTAGATCTCTTCTAGTCACCGTCAACCCTACCTAGTCACCATAGAACAAACTCACACTTATTTAACCTCTCATCATCCATTGATGCTAGCTATATATCTTCTAACCTCCCAGTCTCTCAGATATCCAAATATTTCCATTCTACGCACGTGGACCTTCAGATCTCATCTTCATCACATCTAGTCTGCTGTCGATCAGGACCAACCATCGTCAACCACTGCCAATAATTATTATTTTCATCATTTTTCTTACATATTTTCTATTTCATTTAGATCCAAATTCCTTGTCTCATCTCAAAATCATATTCAATTCCAAATCAACTTTACGAACAAAATCCTCTAGATTTGTCTTTTTTGAATCCTATATACTAATCCTTTTATTGTTTTGAGTCTCTCTTTGTTATACAGGTTATCAAGATCCCTACGAGGAGTATATTTTGTGCATTTATCCATCATCATCTCATTTAGAGGTAGCTTTCAAACCTCTCATATAGGAGTTGTTTGTTTTCCTTATTACCATTTCACTAATATGAATAATGAGTAAGAAAACTAGTTCAACATTCTGACACGCTTGATGGGACCCACCCTTCTTTGCTGAGTTATTTTTATTTGTTTTCATTTCCTTTTATACCTTCCATTCCTCTCTTTTTACTAACATTCCCATAGGTAGGAGCTTTAATTACTTGTGTATGTGGTGGATTTATTGTTTTGATTAACAATTTGCTTGCTTAAAAATTAAATAAAAATGGAAAAATAATGTTATCTAATTATTCTTCATTTTTTCCCTATTTTCTCTTTGGCATCATTTTTCCCTTCTTGTTTGCTTGACTTCATCAAATTTCACATTTATATTTTGGACTTAAAAATAACCTCTTCATCTTGCTTGACAACATAGTATAATTAGGAGGCCAATTCTTTGCATTCACTTGTTCCACACATAGCCAAAACACACACATCAACTTAAATATCTTCTTCCAAGTGGAAATATTGGGATTTCATCACTCAATAGGAAAACCACCATGGTGTTTTGGCCACATTATAATTTTTTTGGATATCTATATATTGGATAATTCCCTAACACACTTATCACTATGGTGTGTGAGGTGTGGAGGTAGGCCCCAATATCAGACACCATACTGGTAAATCTCATCACATATTTGAGCATCACGTACCTTTAGGTATATCAAGGATGCCAATACAAATCTATTAGAAACCATCCATAGTTTGGAAATTTCCTAGGTTCCCCCTTTGATACCATTTTATTTTATTTCTCACATTGTTCTAAAATTAAGATAATTAAAGCTATGCTACTGTTTTCCTAAGAATTTGCATGGTAAAAATCCACCCGAGAACATGACAACTTTACCCCAGTGCCAAAAAATTTGAAAGTCATACCTTTCCAAGACACCCCCAAATCAGTTCATCCTCCACACTAGTCCTATCCTATTATTCAAATTATCCCCATATGGTTGTCCACTATAATCCCTCCTAGGTGATTTAGGAAAGCCAAGTTAGTCCCCCTAGGTGTTTGTAGGAGCTTGTGAAGAATGCCAAGTTTTGAGGCAGTTTTTTGGAAGGGCTACTACTAGCCTTTCCTAGACTAATGCACCCTCCTGGAGTGGAAGGAAGGATAAAAATTAAACATAGAGATGCATTAAAGTTCCAAGATCATCCGTGAAAAGGTTTTGGGAAATTTTGGAACCGGAGGTTTCCCATGATTCAACAAAAGTGGGTTTTTGAGGCCTAGGCAATGCACAATGTTAAAAAAAGAACTTGAGCTTCAGGAAGAAATTACGGGAGTTCTATAAGAAGTTAGGATCATAAAAAATATATTAATGTAAATGTAATTAAGAGCACTGCAAGGTGGTGGAGTAATATGTTTCACAACACCTAGGCGTAATATGTCTACATGTAATTTTTCTCATGCTCAATCGTAAAGACTAGAACAAAAATCATATCTTTTATGGATGAAATAGATGAATAAAGAGCTTAAAATCCCAAAAAATTGTTCATAAGTCCATTTCCAGTCATAATCATATAAAATTTCATAAAAAAACTCCACCAAGAATTCCAGATACGACCTTCATAAACTCATTCTTCTAATATGCAACTGGCGGTCCCAAGAAAGAAGGAAAAAATTAGAGGTGATTAAATTCAAATTTAAGCTCTAATTCATAACTATCAAATTAATTGGGTGTTTTATAATCAAATTCATATAAAATTTCACCTCCGAAGTCTTCCAGAAAGCTTGAGTTATTGTTGTCGCAAGTTGGCTCAAGGTAAGAATTCGATACTTAGCCAATTTTTCTATGTGGACACGTGTCAGCACCAGGAGCCTAGCAGGGATTTCATGTCCCTTCCATCATTTCAGAAAAAGGGACATAAGGGAAAAAAATGTTCCTAGCCCTTTTTATCCCCCAGAACACCATTTTGACCTCCCACATCGCTAGTTAAGCCCTAAGGAGCTAGTCGAAGCCTTTCCTCTCATTGTATGGATGATCGCCAAGTGTCATAACCTGGCATGATGTGGAAATTGTTATCCTTTTCATACTTTTAGAAAAGGGAAACATGGGACAAAGAAATTATCTGAGCCCCACTTGGCCCCTTGATTCCTCATACACCCAAAACTTAGCCCCCCAGGTGCTTTTCTCAAGTCCCCTCTCTCAAACGCATGTCCAATCAAAACCTACCAAGTGTCATAACCAGAGGTGATGGAGAATTTCTTACGTCCCTTTTATCCATTTAGAAAAGGGACATATAGGAAAAAAAGTTCACCCATCCCCTTATGCTTTCTTCTTGGATGAACAAAATCTAGACTTAGTCATTTTTACTTGCCTGTTCATGCCCCCACATCTCCATACCCTACTGGAACTCTGGAAAGTTTTTCTTAGACATCCCAACCTCCATTGTTGCACTCAACCAAATTTAAAAAATTCTTCTCACATTGAAAATAAATAGATCTCATAAGAGAAATAGATCAAAACAACGAATAATTAATAGACAATGAAGATTTTTTATCAGATAACTACGAAATCTCCAAATCAAAAACTCTTTATATCTTGAAAAATACAAGTCGGATTGAGATAATTTTTTTTAGACATTCTCATTTTCAAATTCCATCATGATGCAACAAACGGGAGATCTAATGATGCCCTAAATCATTTGTTTCATAAAAAATCCCCATTTCGTGCCCTAGCTCACATTCGTTGGATTTCCCATCAATCTGACAATGGGATCAAGCTAAAAACTTTCACATGGGCTCCAAATGAAAAACCTATCACGATGGAGTTATTTAAATCACAATTAGAGATAAAAACTAGAAATGTAAATTTTGAAGTTCCATTAATGGCTATCATGGCAGCTCCATGCTCAAAGTCACTGCTAGGTGGAAATTTCATTTTTTTATTTCCAAGTGTTCTGGTGGTCAAAATCAAGTGAAATTTGAAGGATAAGATCGCGATGATGAGACGAATTTGAAAATATGTATTCCATCAAAAACCAAGAACTGGAGACCCACTTTCCAAAAATAGTAAGATTTCCTACACATGTTTGCTATTTTTGGTTAGTCTTAATCACAAACAGTGGGTGGCGAAGATAGTGTGCAATGAAGATTATCATGAGGTCATAATGATTGTTTAGAGAAGAAAACAATGAAAATGACCACTTTACCAAAAATAGTAAGCTCCCTATATGGGTACCTACTAAAAATAGTAAGTCATTCCAAGAATTTATTGATGTGAAGGCAACATATAAAAGAGCAAATAAAGAAACCTAACCTCATCAAGATGATCTAGAAAGGAAAAAATCACCATTTACTAAATATAGTAAGTCTTCCATTTGAGAACTTGCTAAAAATAGGAAGTCACATTCAAGGGAAAGTTTTGGAAAAATGAGACACATTGGGATAATAATTTAGGTCAATATCACCATTTGGGGTCCAAAAAGGAAAAATCCAACACTTACCAAAATAGTAAGTTTCCCTTTCCAAATATAGTAAGTGTCAAGGAAACATGAATTTAAAGTGCACAAGTTGGTCTAGTTTCTCAGGTGTGATCAGTCATAAAGAAATGGTGGTTTTTCATGGTTTGGAACAATCATATAATATTATAGAACAAGAAATCCATCATGGTCTTAATAATGTACTCATAACTTATGCAAGAATATATATAATTCTAGAGGTAAGTGGAACATAGCAGTGTCACCGAGACTCATCACTAGCATGGTCTACGGGTTATCTTGAATTCACTTTGGGAAAGTCTCAAACAATGTTTTTAAACACATACCCAAAGGTCAAATGGGTATGTGCATCATATATTTTTTGGTCATCACTGGATGGGGTAAATTATTCAAATTTATTCAAGGGAGCAATATTCATTAGTGTGGTGGATTACGAGTGTCAGAAATTTTCACTCAAAGTTCATGATTGCATCAAGGTATTCAAGTAGTTCATCATGACGAGTTATATCCCTTCATCCTTTACCTCCTCCTCCCTTTCCCTCTCTTATTTCTCTCTCTATTCTAATTATTCATTGGGCCTCATCATTTTTTTTTGTCTTATTCACTTAAGTGACTTATTTTAATATTATAAAAGTATATTCTCAAATTATAAGAGAAATACTTAATTGATGGAAAATAAAAACGTCACAAGTGGAATATGAAACACAAAGATTCATATGAGGTAGGTGAAGGGTCTAGTTAAAAGTGTATAAATTGGGATGGATTCTCCATTCCAAGGGATTCCAATTTTGAATGTTTGTATAACTTCTACTCTAGTAGCATTATGAATTGGGGTAGCTTGATTGAAGCTTTGTATTCATCACTATAAATGAAATAAAGCTACAATGTCTTCCACTTCCCCCTTCTTTCATATGTTTCCTCTTTTCCCATACTATGCAAAACTTTGCTAGGATACTAATTAAGGAATTTTTTTCTATTTTCTTAGATGTATGAATGTGTGCATCTTTGTATGCATGGTTTCCTCTCATTGTTAGTGTTGAAGAATTATTTTTTTCTTCCTACAAATATGTATGATGGTAAATTTTGGTTAATAGTTGTAGGAATATGAATTTCTACCTACAACATTAATCCCTCTTTCCTTGCTTCCCAACCCCCTTTCCCCCCTTTGAAGCAAGTTTCATCTCTTGTAAGAAATTACAATCCGTGCCGTAGGATCAGTGGAGTGTTCCTGTTGGATCCTCGACCTTTTGGCCACCCAAATATTTTATTTCATCGACACATAATAACATAGATTTGTACCATTCAAGCAAAGGGATCTAGAATCCCAGAGCATTGGAAAGTAACCCACAGATTTGTCCAGCCAAAAAAATTTCTCGCCAACAGCTGCGTGACATGTTTGAAATATTAAAAATCAGCATAATTTCTTATTTTATTATTTCATCCCCATTATTACATGTTATTAAGCAAGAAAAATGGAAAAAAACCATGTCATCCAACAACATTTCTACTTCCAATGTTTCTTCCTAACGAACTTCATCTTTTTCTATTATTTATTCCACCCCCTTGGTCACTCTTTTTGTAGTTACTCAACCTGCAGTTTCCATTCCCCTCTTTATGAATCCCAAGTTGTCCAAAACAACCCTAGTGTTGAGACTAACCTATTTGTTTTTGTTCCTTCTAAGCTGACTACACCCCCATATGTTATATCCTTAGAGAATTTTATACCTCTGATCATACCTCGCGGGTATGAGGAATTCCAAGAGCTCCTTGATGCCAATCCTATTGCTTTGTATGAATATCTCCTTCTTAAATCTACCAACCTCCCCATCGGGGGCCCCTTTTCAAAACATTTATGCCTCACATCACAACTCGATGTCATTTTCCAAAGATACATGAATGATATTTCGGTGACACAACATGAACTTGGCTCGCATCAATCTTCCTATAAAATCCCTAAACTCAATAATCCACTTAATTGGTGGTTCCCATCCCTCCTAATCTTCCTTGTATCAAAACCACACCCATTTATTCAATCCCCATCACCTCCTCATCCAATCGTGTCACTAGTTCCCCTACCAACACCTTACAGGAGTCCCATTTACTTCTTCCATCACATGAGCAACACGATAAAAATTTGGTACCCATATCTACATCACTTGTCCATACTAACGTCATCACTTCAAAATATCATCCATTAGAATCCATCCAAACTTATCAAACCCCTTGAAATAACTTCCACTACATCTTCCCTAATCAATCTACTTAGACATGTCAACCATCATGTACTTACATCCCCACTCAATCAGTGTAAAATAAATCCAGCAACCCCATCTCTCAACAATAACAAAATATGCAAACTTATCCATCCAATTGCATCCCTACCTGTCAACAAAATCCTATTTCCCAACCCATTCACCAAATCCCTTCAACAAACCCCCCTTATCAACCACCTCCTCAAACACCCAATTATCCAAAAAATATCTATCTCATCCGCAACCTCACCCTTCTACCTTCTATATCCCACAATATCATCCATCTACTTCTAATCCTCACACATATAATGACCCTTTTCATGTTTTACTAAGTAGAATGGCCAGTTTTGAAGCTGCTACTTTAGGGTCTAAAACCATATTCCCTTATGAATAGATTTGTAAAAAACCCATCAATCCGTTGGTTCTCATAAATCCCTATCCTCAACACTCGGAGCTCCCAAAAAATTTCCAAGTTTAACAATAAGAAGGACCCACAACAACAACTTCATGCCCTTAGGCACGCATGTTACCTTATTTCTCATGACCAAAATATTATACTCTATACCTTCCCTATGTCATTAAACGAACTCACTTTAGACTGGTATAATGAAATTCCTCACCATTCTTTGTTATCCTTCACTCAACTTGTGAAACTATTCATAGAGCATTTTTATATATACATTGCATGTAAAATCACCATTACAGATCTATACACCAATAGAAAATTTGATGACGAATCTATTGTAGATTTCCTTGCTAGGTGGCATAACATAATTAATCAATTATCTCTCTCCCTTCCACAAACCTAACTAATTAAAATATTTTCATAGTCTTGTATGAAGAATATTTCCTCCACTCTTCAAATAAAGTCCTTTCAAAATTTCAAAGAGGTATTTACCATGGCTTGTAAACTTGAACTTTGTGCCCTTGATAAAGGCCAAGCCAAAATTTGATCCAATAATCCAAAACCTAAATTCACTAATTCATCTACCCATGGTGATAAATCAAAACCATGGCTAACACTATCATAATAAAATATTCTTCCATGTCTACATCCCACACTGAGACTCTGCAAAGAGATCATAGACCAAATCCCAACCATACCCCTCTTGGGGAATCCTATAGTTCTATTTTCAACAAGTTATAATTGTACATCTCATTCAAATTCCCCCTATCCAAACTCTTGATGACTCACAACCCAAACCCACATGGTATCACAAAGAGAACTATTGAAAATATCACTAAGTTTGTGGTCACACCATTGAGAAGTTCTGCACCTTTAAATATATAGTACAATGATGCATAAACCATTGTGACATTCAATTAGAGCATCCCAACACACTTCCCAATAAATCTATCGATGTGTTCAAACAACCATCAACCAAATAATTAGAATCCCCCTCCTACATCTCAGGGACCCAACACCCATAAAATCAACACCCTAAACCAAGAGTTGACATCATCACCTTCACCCAATATTCATTCCTCTATCACATCCATTTCTACCCCATCTACAATCTATCCTACTACATCTATATTGGTTCCAGACTCCTCTATGACCTTATCTACATCCACACTCATCTCTACACTCCTTATATCTACATCAACTACACCCATTACCATTCCACCCACTTCCACTCTGAACAAATCTACTTCCTCATCCATATCGACTCTTATCACACCAACACTCATCACATCTAGTTCCCCCACTCATACCTATCCCAAAATCTATCACAACATCCTCCTCACATATCCCTCTATTTATGCCCACTTCCATTCCTTTACCCATCACCACATATATTTATATAACCACTCCCATATCCACATTTGAACTTACTCATTGGAAATGTCCCCCCTATGTAATTGTGAACAATATTTAAAACTCATCAATACCTCCCCCATCAACACCTACAAAATCTACACAATCTACGCCTCCTAATCACCTCAACAAACCTCTTATCCAAACTTCCCCTCCCATATCCAAAAAATATTCATCCAAATCATCCAATCCTATTTTTAAGGACCATCCCCCTATAGAGATCATTATTATTCCCGATAAGGGTAAAAATTCACAAAAAAAACATAAAAAACCTTGGTGTTCTTCCTCATAAATCTCTCACAAATACATAAAAAGTTGGAGTTATATCCTTCCAAACCTCATCAACCTAAGACATCTAATGCATTTTCACAATTCCTAGGATCGCCTCCATTCATTTTGGTACCTACCTCTTCATCCAAGGTCTCTACCACCACTAAGATTGAATCAAAGCCACCTATTATTCCTCCAAAATCTAAAATAGAATCATGACCATCCATATCCTCCTCTCCCAAGACCAAATCAAAATCAAAGGCACCCATAAAAACTCATAAAAATAAAGCACCACTCTTACCTTCATCTACCATCTCCGTACCCAATCCATAGACAACCCATACAACCCTTTCATCAAAATCTCCTATTAGATCTTATTGAGAAATTCTCCAAAAACTTATCCTAATATCATCCATCAATATTCCTCCCATCAAATCTTTCGATTCACTTGGAAAAAACCCCATGTGGTTCATCCCTAATGTTATTTGTGCTTATCATCGTACCCATGGACATGATACTGAACATTGTGTGGCTCTTTAAACCATCATCCAAAATATTATAGAATAAGATGCCATTCTCATTGAAGAATACCATACCCTTTCTTCTACTAGTACATCCACATCTAATCACCATCCTTCAATCAAATCATCTAATTCTTCTAAGCAACCTTCATCATCTACAACCTTTGTCATGATAACCCCTCTAAGAAATACTTATTCCAAATAAGGTCACCCTCTATTTATCAATGTAATTCATATCACCACACATTCTCATCCCCATGATTCTCAAGCTCCTACTCAATCTAAGAAAAAAATATTCATCACCAATCCATATAATGACCCCACTCCATCATCTTATTCAACATCCAAGCTATCCATCTTAGATTCCCTGTATACCCAATAACCCACTGCCATCGAACAAATTATTATGAAGAAAATTAATCAGGACCCTATTAATATGTCACTTTGTGAGCTCATACAAAGCTTCCCCAATCACATAAAATATCTCATTGATGTTTTACAACATATCCCTATCACTAGTGATGATACCCAACCTTTCGCAACCCTCTTTAGAGAACTCACATTCTTGACCTCCATTTCTTTCAATGACTCTGAGATTCCTTACATCTCACCTAAAGACCATGATCTCCCCCATTTTCATCACTGTTCTAATCAAAGATACATTCATTTGAGGTTCAATGATAGAAAATAGAGATAGCATCAACTTCATATCAACTCATACCTTTGATCAAATCAATCTCCCTAATTCCATTTTCACACAATCACCCACGGTACTTCATGATTTTAACAATGTTATCACCCCTTTTTTGGGTACAATTATCCTTCCCATCAATGTTGGTGGAGTAATCCTCCATGAGATATTTTACATCATTGAGGGGGAGTTCCAGTATAATATATTACTTAGACAACCATGGATCCACATCATGTGTTGTGTTCCTTCCTTCTACTATCCACTATTGCATCAAATATAAACACAAAGGGAATATCCTAACACTCCCTACACACACTTCTACCCATCAAAGCATGTCACATGACTTATTGACCAAATGATGTGCTTTTCCCTAAACAAGATTCATTTGAAGCATCTACAAGCTCATCCATACTTGCATTTAAGCTACATAGTAACATATCTATAGATAATGTGATGTAACTCCTTTCATTCAAGGAAAATATCCTTTTTTCCTTCAACGCTCTTACCACACCTAACCAACTTGGTAGACTTGATAAAGCTCCAACGTACCAACCTAATGTTGGGGATATCATTTCTTTTGGACCACCTCAACTTTGAATACATATCATCTATGGTGGTATCGACTACCCTTCTTCTCATATCGATGCTCAACCTCACACCAAGCATTACACCAAAATTTTTTATTTACTATATGATAAATCATTTACCTACACTTACCTTCATCATTGTGCATGGAAGTGATTTGGTATGGGGTGTTATGAACAAGGACTGTATGATCCCATCATCGATCAATATCATAAGGCCCATGAGAATTTTTTGTTATGGTTTAAGGAGAAATCAACTGACTCTCTTGTGCCTTCTACCTCCTCATTTCTTATGAACATCAAACCCTCATCCAATTATCCCCCATCAAAAAATCTCATGAATATGGATGATACCATGTCTATTTATTTTTAGATTTTTTAATCTCCACAATCATTTTGAGACCACTCATTTATCAGTGTGAAGGTAAAGATCAGTCCCTTCCTCTTCAATTTACCAATATGGTAGAGGAGGATTCCCATACCATTGAAATTATTCAATACACTAATGATGATTCCATTCTGTCCTATATAGGGGAAGAGGATTCCTATCTTTATAAGTCCTTACAACTAGACACATCTAATATTTTTAATAAATCCACCATCAATATCAACATCAAGACTCCACAAGATCCCCACATCTTCAAATTGGTCCAATCCCTTGATCCTCAAGAGCTTGATTCTTTTAGCACCTTCCTCTCTAAGTAAATTCAAGACTTTGCATGGTCCTACAAGGACATCGTGACCGTCCGCAATGCTATGCTGGTTAAGAAAAATCTTCATTACATGCATCCCTATGTTGCCCTCCTTTTCAAAGAAAATTTGTAACCTTTTCTCATCCAATTTCATCACCCCTATTGACTATCCATAGTGGGTTTCCAGCATCGTACCTGTCACCAAATCCTTTGAATAGTTCTGTATCTTCACAAAATTTTGGTATTTAAATATAAATTTCCCTAAATCTAACATTCCCCTTCCCAACATCGATCGAATCGTTGACCTCACTACTGGCCATGAGATGTTTTATCTTATGGATGGTTTTTTAGCTACAATTAGATTCTCATCGCTCCAGACAACCAATATAAAGCTTATTTCATCACTCCTTTGGGGACCTTTTGTTACTGTTTCATGCATTTTAATCTGAAAAATGCTCGGGCTACCTACCAACATGCTATGATTTACATCTTCTATGACCTTATCCACAAAAACTATAGAGGAGGATGTCGATGACCTATTGGGTAAATCCAAGCATCAACAGGATCACCTTTTCTATTCTTAAAATCCTCTTCACACATTTTATCCAATTTTTCCTTTTTCTAAATCCAACCAAGTGTGTTTTTGGAGTTTTAACTAGAAAAATCATTGGATTCATCGTTTCTATTAGGGGTATTGAATTTTACCCCACAAAAATCAAATCCATCCTTGAGATTCCCCCTCCTAATCTTAAGAAGCTTCAAATTCATCAAGGAATAATTTATTTAAACCACCATTTCATCTCCCAAATCTCTAATTGTTGCCAGCCTTTTCATCATATTCTTCATAAGGAAATTGAATTTCATTAGGATGAAAATTTCCAAAATGTTCTTTGATGATCTCAAGAAATATATTCTATCCTTGCTTGTGCTCACACCTCCGCATGATGGGGAGCATTTCTATTTTTAAATCTCTACCACTAATCATGCTTTGGGTGCCACGTTACCACAATGTGAGGAACAAGGTAGGGAGTAGGAAATTTATTACATCAATTACAACCCTTCACGATTATGAGACTCGCTACACTGAATATGAAAAGCTATTATGCGTCCTCTTCATCACCACCTCCAATATTTTTCATTATCTTCTCAATCATAATACCTTTTTCATCACCATCCTCCATCTTCTTCAAGCCATGCATTCTAAACCTTATCATAGTGATCACATCACTCGATGACTCATGCTCATGACCTAGTTTGACTTAGAGTTCATATCTCATAAATCTATCAAAGGTCAGACTATTAATGATGAACTACTTGACACCCCCTCTTCATGATAATCATATTTCCCATGAATAACTTCAAGATGATTCTATCTTCACTATTGATCATGAACCCTCTCTCCTCAAGATGACACTTTTATTTGATGGATCTAAGTGTCAGAAAGGGGGAGGTACTAGTGTTATTATCATTCCTCCTTGGGATACTTCTATCCCCATCACTTAAAAAATTAATTTCGAATGCACTAATAATATGGTTGAGTATGAAGCCCTCATCTTAGGCCTCAAAAAATTTGTCGTATTTGGTGTCTAAATACTTGACATATACAATGACTCTCAACTTATCATCAATCAAATCACATGAGCCTATTAATGTAAAAATGAAGTCCTTAGAAAATATAAGGACATCATTGATTTTCTTCTTGAATCCTTTGATTTATACACCATCCAAACCATCCCTTGGTCATCTAATCATTTTGTAGACATGATGGAATGTCTCACGTATCTTATCCCATGGGAAATAGAGGAGTCCAAAATTTCTATTTTTTTCCATCACTTTGATCAACCATCTCATGTCTATGAGCTTCCTTGCATCAATCATATTGATACCAATTGATTAGATCTATGGTATTATCAAATATTCAATTATTTATCTTTATCTAAACTCTCATCCAACTTAGACAAAAATGGTAAGAGGTATTTTCTTCAATGCACTAACCGCTATGTGATCCTTGGCAGAATCCTCTACAAACATGGGTTTGGAGGAATCTTATTTTATTGCCTCAAATTTCATGAATATACTTGTGTTATCAAAGAAGTCCATGACAAAATATGTGGTGGAAAACTTTAGTGGTTTGGTTACTACCAAACGTGTTATTTGAATGGGATATTATTTTCCTACCCTTAATCAATAATGTTGTGAATATGTCAAAAAGTGTGTCAACTGCCAACAAGATTCCAATCTTATCGACATTCCTAGTTAGGCCTTATATCCAACTCAATATCTTTGGACTTTTTCATAATGAGGGCTCAAATTCATTGGCATTATCAATTTGTGCTCTTCTCAGCACTATCATTTTATTATCACCACAACTGAGTACTTCACTAAATGGTTGGAATCCATTCCACTCTTATCCATTAAAGCTAAAAACATTGTTTAATTTGTCCATCATCATCTGTTGCTTTGATTTTCCCCATAAAATCATCACATTAAACAAAAAATACCTTAAAAATATTTACAAATATTTAAAAATCAATCTTAAGTTCTGCTCCCCTTATTATCCCCAAGCTAATGGTTAGACTAAAACAACTAGTAAATGATCTGAAAATTGGTAAATTTTTTTCTTCGACCACGGAGCCTTCTAGGAAATTAATTATTTTCTAAAATTACCTTGTAAAAATAAAATTTAAAAGAATGCAATAAAAAACCATAATCACACTGCACACAGGTTGATAACAGAGTTTAGCAGAATGCCTACATATCCAGGTCTAGAAATACCAAACCGATGTATTATTCACTTCTTAATTGTAACTATAGTACAAAATCACAATTAAATTTATAATAAAATTGTTACCAGAATAAAAATAATCTCCTCCATGACCATTGAGTGATAATACCCAGCTTATGCAGTAGATTCAATATCCAATGGTGTCTGAAGAACAAAAACCTCCTCCATGACCACTGAGTGACAATACCCTAGATTATGTAGTACATCCAATCTCTAGTGAAAAATATCCTTTGGTTCCAAAACTGGAATCTAGGTGCTCTACTAGTACTAGTTGAGTTGATAATAACTCTCGTAACAATGGAGACCCAAACACCTCCAGTGTATGGTACCAAGTCTCCTTCTGAAAGACCCCAACACCTCTACTATATAGTGCCAAGTATCTAGATATGTTCAGAAAAAAGGAGGCTCATTCACTCTACTATGCAGAGCTATGATTAATTCGATGTCTATTGTTGATAATAACCTCCTTTCACTCCATTTTCAGCAAGATAACCTCTGAATGGTGATAAGTTGATTCAGTGTCTTTAATGAGCTCAATGGTGAATAATGACCCTTCTTTAAAGATAATGATATGAAGATACGTCCAACGTACTAAGGATTTGAGCTCTAGTGCTTCATTATGTCCCTCATCTCCACGATGTCTCTAGGCTCCAGATTTAGAATAATCTAATTAGTGAGTTAAAATAATAACTCTTGAACCATTATATTATTAAATAATACGACTTAATTTTCATTTTGATAATTAATAATTGGCCATCAATGAATAATAACTGATGATGAATATATTAGTACGATATAGTACATTATCTTGATATGCCTATAATATTATAATATAGGTCATATAATCATCATCATGCCCATACTAATACAATATATGCCTTCTTCCTCATATGCCTATTTTTTATTAGATAGGTTAAAAATAGGGATAGGATCCTAGAGGCTGAGTAAAAAAGATAACATCATGAAAGAAGAAAAATGAGACAAAAAAGGAAAAGGACCCCCAAAGTTAAAGATACTTAACTCCAAAAATATAGAAGGGGGACCAAGAAACAATGAAAAGGAGAGATTAAGCCATTAAAAAAGAAAACAAATAAGAGAAAATTCCCCGAAATTCCACAGACAGTTCGGAATAAGTTCCTGTAGGTAGATTTACTTTTCTTTTTCTTTTTGGAGGGATTATCCTCCATGGTCTCCTTTTTCATGCTAGAATCAAAATTCAGCTTCATTTAGGGGGTTTCCTTGTCACCATCCTCAGTTTCCACCTCAGGCTCCTCCTCCTCCTCATACCCCTCCTCTTCCTTAGACTCCTCCTCTTCCTCTTCCTCAGAACTGATCCACCTCCTTTTCTGCTTCTCATTTTCCATGGCATCTAGCTGAATGCCCAACTCATGAACCTGAGAATCCAACTTCTTGATATCCCCATGGATGTTCTTCTACGCCAATAAAATTTTCTTGGTGGATTCGATACTATCAATCATTCCCTTTCTCACCACCTGGACAACCGACTCCAAGTACTAAACTTTGTTCTTCCACATATCAATACCATGCTCTCCTTCCAAGGTAAATTTATCCTTCCCCTTTGACAGAATGACTTCCTATTTTTCCATCCCTTCCCCATTCTTCCCATCACCCATTTGCTTAGTATCCAAATTTCCTTCCCTCATTTTGGACAAATACTCAGATAGGGTTATTTCCTCCTCCTTTGTGATAGGGGGAATTTGTTTATCTAATTCCGGATTCCCATTGAGAAACAAGAGAAGAATGGGCCCCTCATGGATGGGATATTCAACCTTATTCTGTTGAATATCCCTCACTGAGGTGGTCAGACATATAAAAAGATAGAAGGGGATACCGAGAAACTTCTTATATCTAAACATGTTCATCAAACGAAAAGTGATGGGTATATATCTTGTGATACTTACCCTCAAGAGTCATATTATTCATGATGTGTAGGAAGACCTCTCTCCACACCCCATGAATGTAGGTATGAGCAATACCATCGGTGAAGTAATGAACAGTTTATTTTTTGATAAATAGAGTGTTGATTTCATACTCTCTCTAATTCATATCCTTGAAGATTTTCAAACCTTCTATGTCCCATACCAGTAGCACGGGCTATGGATTCCTCTGACATTTCTATTTCCATGCCATGAATCACCTTTTTCCTTTCCTTCCACATAAGGCCAAACTCCATGGTAAGTGAGGGGTCATGCCCTTGGAGTCTAGTGATAAATTTCCTTAAACCCCCAATTCAAAAAAGTTGCCACATGGACTTATATTCCACAATACACCCATGGTTGGATGGAACGACTATGGTTCTATCACCACCCATGGTAACCAAACAATGCACAACACTTTGAGGTCTACAATTTTTGAGATTAAACTTGTCTTATCAAAAGTAGCTTAAGCCAGTCACACTTTTGTAATGTTGGAAAATGAACCCATTATTCTCCCTTACACTATTTAAGGTCAAGTTCTTACACCTTTCCATGATGAATAATATCATTAATATGCATAGGTATGACCTCACCTTTTTGCCACACCTTGTAATCATTATTTTGAACTCCATTTTTCTCCAATATGTCGGCACAAGCATTACCTATGTGAGGGATATGAGTAATGATATGGGAGCCAAAGTAATTAAGGTGTTCTTTAGTATCATTGATAATATTTCCCAAGATCCAATTATTGTGGCTATTCTTACTGATAGCATTTAAAATGATAAGAGAATCCCCCTCAATATGGATATGTTTAATCCATTTCTCCTTTGCAAGACTAACACCCCAGAGAAGATCTTGAGCTTCAACAACATTATTTCTCTACATCCAAAAAGGGCCAACATAGGATAAGATCCAATCCCCATTATGATCCCTAATTATGCCACGTCTACTAGCCAGTACAGGGTTACCTTTAGAAGCCCCATCAAAATTAAGTTTGACTTTTCCCCTCTTAGGTTTAGATCATTGATTTTTAGTGGATGGAAAACTAACTTAAGGTGGAATGAAGGTGAACTATTTGAGCACTTCCTCTTCTCTACTAGAAGCATCGCTTTTAAGATTCACCTTAACGAGTTTGAAGTACTCTTTAATTGATGAAATCAGCCCATCACTAACCTTTTTGAAGTTTTCCTTCTGATTTCTAAAGATGAGGGCATATATTTCCTTTTATAAGCTCAAGAAAAATTATGACAGGTCCATTTTCCATGTAGCCAAAAGAAAGGGATACCTAAAAGGGCAATTCCATTGTAACCAACATTCTTCAATGAACTTAGGACAAACCCATTAGACCTTGAAAAATCTCCAACACCTTGGATAGTACTCCTCCAACAAAGGGGCAATAGATGAGGAGGTGGTTGACACTTTCCTCCTTTTTTGCAAAGGACACACCTGTTGGGGAGGAGCATGCCTCATTTCCTCAAATTTTCCACAATGAGGATTTTATTCTAAGTAGCTAACCATAGGAAAATATTAACTTTAGTAAGAAGGTATTTTACCCAAAGTTTTCTCTAGTAATATTTTTGGCTAGAATTCTTGAATTTCAGGAGATACACAAATTTAATAGAGAAATTTCTAGAATCCTCTTCCTTCCAAATAATAGAGTCCTCATTTTTTCGTAAAAGAGGAATATACATGTTTTTAAACTTTGAGTTGAGGTCTTCAAAAAATTAAGTGTCTTCAATGAAGTTGGGAGGCGGAAGCACCTTCTCCCAAAGAATAAGATTGTTGGAGAAACTCCAATAGTCCTTAACCCAAAATTTATCATTATCTTCAAAGAACTGCACGAAAATTCTCCTAGAATCATCCTCAACAATGGGTTTATCAAGGATCCAACAATCCCTCCAAAAGATAATTCTATTTCCTTTCCCAATATTCCATTTAATCCCCCTTCTCAGGATCTCCCTAGAAGAGAGAAAATAATTCCCAAAAAATATCCCTTAGGTATATTGTCCTACAAAAATAAAGTCTCTATTCTACTAATATTCCTTAAATATTTGCTTTTGATAATATAAACCCATAGGTCCTCTTCCTTTATCACTGTCTAACCAGCTTTGGCCATGAGAGCTACATTCATGAGTCTCATATTATTTAATCCTAACCCCCTACAATCCTTAGGCTTGGTCACTTTTTCCCTGACCATAAGAGGAAATTTGAACTTCTCCTCAGCCCCTGCCCACATAAACCTTTTTTTAATTTTTTCAAGAGTTTCCAAAATCTTACCAAGAAGCCAAAAAAGGGACATGACATAGATTGGAACACCTTAAAGAAAGATTTGGAGGATTTGAATTTTACCAGCTTGAGATAGAGAGAATCCCTTTCCAAGTAGACAACTTATTGGATACTCTCTTGAGCAGGGTGTTCTAGATGGAATGATTCGGTTTTTTGTGAATGAGGTGCATTCCCAAATAGGAGTGAGGAAAATTATTTATCTTATAGCCAAAAATGCGGGCTAGTATCTCTTGGAAATGCTCTTTCACATTTATGAAGAAAATAACACTTTTTAGGAAGCTGACCAGCTAGCCAGAAACCTCCTCATACTCATTCAGGACATCTTTAAAGATATAGGCTTCATGTATAGATTATTTTCCCATCAAGAATTTTTCATCCATGAATTGGTTTAGGCAAGTAGGTTGTAGACCATTATAAATATTGAGAGCTTGCAATAGGTTAACGGAAACTGCTTGATTATAGATTTTGCTTAAAGTTTCCACCACAATCGTATAAAGGAAAGGAGAGAGGGGGTCTCTTTGTCTGATACCTCTACCAGCTTGAAAGAAGCCTTCTGGTTTTCTATTGATCATAACAAAGAAACTGGAAGAATAAATGTAGACCATAACCATGTTGATGAAGAAGGCATCAAACCCCATCTTAAACAAAATGGCATGAAAGATGGCCATGAAAATATATCATACGCTTTATGCACATCCATCTTGAAAAACATTGTAGATCTTCCTAAAATTTCAATAGAGTGAATGGATTCTTGGATGACCACAATGTTGTCAAGAATTTTTCTCCCAAGAACAAAATATCCTTGATTAGGAGAAATAAAATTAGATAGCACTTTCCTAATCCTGAAACCAATAATTTTGGTTATCAATTTGTAGCTGGTTTTACATAGACTGATGGGTCTAAAATATTTCACATCCTTGGCCCCTATCATATTGGGAATAAGGATGAGGAAATTACTATTGATCTATTTGAGAAGATGATAGTTCATGAAGAAATTATGGATCATCTTGATGACCTAATTCTTGACCAATTCCGAGAACTATTAGAAAAAGAAGGCTGGGAACCCATCAAGTCCAAGAGATTTATCTAGTTTCATGTCAAAAAATACATATTTTATTTCTTCCTCCCTCGGATTACGCATGAGAACTCTATTTTCTTGATCTAAAATGACATTCGGGAAGAGTCCGAGGGACTTCTCCCAAGATGTTCTATTTGGATCAGCCCCACGGAGAAATAGGTTCTTAAAATAATTGACAATAAATTCATTTATTTATTTTTCATCTTCTATGAGACTACCATCATTTTTATTGATCTCACTTGATCTTGAGATGATTTGTCTTGGAGGTTGCATAGATGTGGAAAAATTTAGTGTTTCTTATCACCTTCCTTTAGCCATTTAACTCTATATTTTTGCTTCCAGTAGACTTCCTCCTTGTTTAGGATATCATGGTAATCAAAGAGGAGGATTTACTCTTGACTTGTAATTTTTTGGTTGAGCCCATCTACCTCCATCAGTTCCTCAATAATCCTTAAGTCTTCCTCTATTATTCTCTTAGACCAAAAAATGTTCCCAAACATTTCCTTATTTCACTTTTTCATATTTAGTTTAACATGCTTCAACTTTGAAATTAATTTAAACATCAGAACCCCATGGACCTTGATCCCCCACCCCTCCTAAATTCTCAAGAGAATGTCAAGATGTTTGAGCTAGATTTTATCAATTCTGAATGGTATATATTTTTTTGGGAATAGCCATACCCAACTTGAGAATGATTGGGTTGTGCTCAGATCCAATTCTGGGCAGTGTGGATAGAGAGTAGAGTTGATTAATCATACAAGGGTGGCTCACCAAAAATTTTTCCAGTATAATTTGGATCAGATTCTGTCGGGTTCTTATGTTGGCCAAAGTATATTTGGAACATCCAAGCTCGAGGTCCACAAGATCATTATTAACTAAAAAATTATCTTACTCATCCATTCTATCTCGTGTAGGAAATGGCTCCACCTTTTTTTTCCCCTGAGGAAAGAGGGCTATTGAATTCTCATCCAACAATCCAATCATTATCTTTCAAAAGGGACCTCCCCTTAGAAATTTCACTCCAAATATTTCTTCTACTAGTCACAGAGTTGGGGGGCATAGATATTAGAAATAATCCAAGAATTGTTTTGAAGTTAAATCAATAAAACCCATGGTTAAGTGGTTGGGTGATGACAGAAGCACCATGAATTTAACAAAGAGGGGATTCCATAGGGTTACTATGCCACCCGAAGCCCCTTACTAAACTAACCCCATCCCAAAGGCCATCTTTCCAGACCTTTCCCACTTCTTTGAATCTTTCCATACTCATCTTAGTTTCTTGTAACATCAAAATATCATGTTTGTATTTTTTTCTAACATCTTTCAGGATTATTTGCTTACTAGGGTTATTCAACCCTCTAATATTCCAAGAGATTAAAATCATGTATTCTTTGATTGAGGAAACCTAAGTGGTTTCTGTAACCCTTTATCCAAATATTTCTTAACTAAGTTCTCCCTCTTCTCCTTGTTAGATTTTCACCCTTTAGGAGTTAAATCTTTACCCACATAAGCTCTGAAATTACTTCTAGTTATAGGTTTGGCACTTGTTGCAAAAGTAACAGTGGAGGAAACTTGATCAACATAATCCATAAAAATACCTCCCATCAAGATGTCAAAAGGATTAGAAGTTGAGATGCCTTCCTCCTATCTTTGGCCAAAAGAGCTTTGTCCAATCATGGATAGATCTTTCAGAGAAAGACCCTGAGCCACTTTCAGTGCAAATTTTCCTTCTAAATAAGATAAATACTCAACTTCCTTCTATTTTAGATTTGGGGAAAATCCCTCTTCATGCATCTTCTCATTTTTCTACTTTACCCTAATCACCCTTTTTCTTTGGATCATCTTTTTCATCTTCAGCCTCAGCCTCAACCACAATTTGTGTTTCAGCCACTATAATCTCATTGGGAAAATCTTGATCCCTTCCTTGGTCCTGGCTTGGAAATTCTTCCATTTTTCCCAACTTTCCTCCATTCTTTATTATCTTTATTCAGACCCATAGAAAGAGATCTTGGACCTAATTCCTTCTTCTTCCTCTATGTTAGGCACTTTCGAGGATCATGCCCTACTGATTTGCATTTGTAAAAAACAAAAGGGGATGAAGCACACTCAAATCTTTTCACCCAATCCCCAAACTTTGAGATTCAAAGTGATATTTTATTCTAGCAAAACTTCTTATTTCATATCAATGTAGAACCTTGCATGCGTAAGGACTGGTTCTAGATTTAATAACAGGATCAATCGCTATTAGGGTTTCTAGACTTTTGACTATACCGATCAAAACCTCAGGTTCCCAAAACTCAAGAGGTAAGCCAAGGAGATTCACCTAGATAAGATATTCAAAGATGGTTTAAGCAAAGGGCTTGAATGCTGGTTCCCATTGTTTCACCACCTCATGGGATTTACCAATGAACAAGGCCCTATAGATAGAATTCTTAAGACATGGTATTTACTAGGAAGAGAAATTAAGAAAAAACCATTCGCACATGCAGTTACCTTAATAGATCCATTTTGTGCCCATATTCTCTTAGCCCAGCTATGGAAAAAAATTGATGTTGGGGTGAGATCCCAAGAATTTGGTGAATAAATCTCCTTCCATATTTTCCTAGGCTCGCTCCAAGAGAGAGTCCAGTATTTCAAGAGCTAGAAGGCCCTTATCTTTAGAAGGCTCCAATCCTCCCAAGGAATTTTTGTCCATATTTTTCTTGACCAAGATTTGCACCCACGTGGATTCCACCACAAGCTCCACCCTATTGTCCTTACCTTGGTTAGGCATGTGCTTGTGTAGTGGATCACGAGACTTCAAAGATTCTATAGAATCCATAGTAGGGCTTCCATTGCTCCTTCTTCCACCATTCAAACTAGGATTTCCCACCTCCACTGCATTCAAAATCCCACTTCCATCACTGATTTTTCCTTTATTAATTCCTCATATACCTATATGCCTATATTAATACAATATAGGCCATATTTTTATCATCGTGCTGTATACTAATAAAATATAGGCCATCATACTTATATTAATATGATATAAGCCTTTTTATCTCTCTATAATGTTGCCTTCATCAAAATTTTATATTCTCCTTTCGCTTGGACTGACTTGTGAGTGCTTCAAATGGAGAGAGCTTCATCTTGACAATAATTCCTATATAAGTATAGGACTTACATATTTAAATGCCTAAATAGGACTTTAATATTTCTCCACAAAATAATGGCCTTCATAATTTGCTAAATCCTCAAACCATTTCTTCACCTCTCCTTATTCTCCTCGGACCCTTTTTGAGAGATGGAGAGACTTGTGTTTTATGGAGGGGGGTCAAGCCCTTTATATAGTGGGCTTCGGCCCAGCTTATTTTGTATAAATGACCTATAAGCCAATTCAATACCAGCACACTGAGTTGGGAAGGTTTGTTGAATCATTCAAATATGGGGGGATGTTATGGGGTAAAATCCCCTGCCCCCACCATGCCTTTTTCACTGAACATTGAATGACCCTACCCATCTATGTTGAGTCCCTCCTCGCAGCCACCTGCTGGTGTCAAGCCTGACACCACCATATTTTTATCATCGTGTCCATATTAATACAATATAGGCTATCATACTTATATCTAATATGATATAAGACTTTTTTATCTCTCCATAATATCTCCTTGATCAGACATTTCATATTCTCCTCTAGCTTGGACTAGCTTAGGAGTGCTTCAGATGGAGAGAGCTTCATCTTGACAATAATTCCTATATAAGTATAGGAATTACATATTTAAATACCTAAATAGGACTTTAATATTTCTCCACAATTTTTATATAAGTAATGGCCCTTCATAATTTGCTAAGACCTGACACTATATCTTCACCTCTCCTTATTCTCCTCAGGCCTTATTTGAGAGAGGGAGAGACTTGTGTTTTATGGAGGGCAGGTCGAGCCCTTTATATAGTGGGATTCAGACCATTTATCTTGTTTAAATGGCCTATCAACCAATTCAATACAAACACGCCAAGTTGGGTGGGTTAGTTGAATTGTTCGGATATGGGGGGAGGTTGTGGGTGTAGACACCAAAATTGGGTCACACTCCCCTTGGTCCCCTTTCGAACAACTAACTTAAACACTTTTACCTAACCATGACCCTTACATCACACATTAAATATTAATTAATCACTTTTATTTAATTAATACTCATCCTCACTTTATTCATTATTTAATTATCTGAATTAAACCAATTTCCACCTCACCTAGACACCTCACCCCACCACCTCAACTAGACAACTCATTATAAACCTATTTTTAGTATCTATCTACTCATCATAACTAACTAAGACTTAGTTCAACCCTAAAAATCAATGTCCTATTATTCCTCTAATCACATTGCCACTCATTAAAAGATAACATCCATTTTGATCCCTGATAAATGGGACAGACTTGGCCCAAATGATTATGAAGATTTTTCATTTTTAGTAAACCTAGGTAATTCCACTTTAACCGATGCCTGTCATCCCAAAAACCGACGTCGGTCAACCTGAAACCATCATCAGTTACCATATAACCATTTTGGTAACCTTGTTTGATAGGTTAGAAACATTATCAAGTTTTAGGAACAAAGGAGATCTGCATATGAAAGCAAGAACCAGAGCTCTTTCGCACACCCAGATGGCCATAACCCACACAACCATTGATCAAAATGTTTTTGCGTTCACAGGAGCACTCCGGGAAGCACTTCCATGCCACTGATTAGCCATAACCACCACCTAGCCATTAGGTCTGGAACATTAGTAAGTGCATTTATCACATGTGTTATTCCATCTTTATGTTATTTTAAAGGTTTTTTTCATCTATGTTATCATTTTCTACTAGCATATCCATTCCCCCATCATTCACTTTCCTGCAAACTCAACCTTTCACCACCATACCACTAGATCATCTATACATGACCTTTATACATCTCCAAGTGTTTCTAAGATCCCCATACACCTCACCATTACCTTTTTTATCCCTGTCTAACCTCAAACATAATTTCCACAATCAAATCTTATTGAGTTCCTATCATCCAAACCGTACCGATGCCGGTTACACATGACCATCATCGGTTCTCTCTAAACCGCCATCAGTTATATCTAACTGATACCAGTCTCTATGTTTTGGCCATCCTATCAATAACAGAACCTAACAATATTCACCCAAGCAACCTAAGTGACCCAGAACCTGACCCTAACTAGTACCAGAACCCTGACCAACTACCCCACCTCTAGATATGATCATAGCCTAGCCTTGTATCTTAGATTTTCCTATTGTATTTGGATGAGATACCTAAATAATATCAATTACAGTAGGATTCTATTTAATTATGTTATTTCTTGCATGAAATTGTATTAAATAGTGGGTTGACTATGACCAAGGAAGTATCACACTTCCTAGATCTAGCACATGCTAGGAAGCCCACTGACATATATTATTTAATCCTCTTTTTGTGGTCTTGTTGTGCATTTTAGGTAGTTCCTCCCAGCCAAATGGAAGTTCTCACAACCAACATTGGATCAAGAAGTTAGAACACACACAACAACATTCAACTGACCATTACAATAGGTATACCTCATTGGCCCACACCCTTATCTGTTTCATCTAAAAACTTAAACAAAATGGTGAAACAACGGGGTTGAATCCCCTTCCCCCACCTTTCCTTTTTCACTAACCATTAAATGATTCTACCCATCCATGTTGAGTCCCTCATTGCTTCCACCTACCACTTCCAAGCCCGCTACATGTTTGACTTGCTCCACTATGCCCTAAGACCTGACTGCCATGTCACCTTTGACCACATCAACCTATATTTTGGGTTCGCCATTATTGCCACATCACCGACCTCGATCCCACTATTCACTTTGCTAACCATTTTGGTCCCCGAGTCCTATTTCCATGGCCTATGCACTCTAATGTGGATTATCGCACATTTTTATGGATATGGAAGAGGGAGGGCTTAATATAGCCCACAGGAAATATTATCAGTTGTGGTTTGGGCCACATATCCACCATTTTATTCTCCTAATAATATATGCCAGCTCACCAAGTCAATGCACCACTTGTCTAATGTATCACCCATCTCACCAACCTTGACTTGCCTATAAACTCAACCAAAAATCAACCAATGGAATGTAATTTAACTCATTCCAACTTGCTGCTTGGCTCTACCAAAATAGAAATATGTGGAAATGTGGATAAGTGGTGGTAGGTCACATGTGGTGGCCTAAGGACCCACCACTTAGAAATTTTTTTTTATCATTGAAGAAGACGACACTAATGGTGTGTTGAATATTGGAGTTTGAAAACATCAACCTAAACTTATTGCCTTGGCCCAATTTTCACTTTTTCTAGTTGTTGTGACTTATCAGTTGACCTTCTCTCATCCTCGAGTTGACCAAACTTTGACCAACCACAACTTTTACTAACAGGCTCTATTTTCTGTGCTCTTATAGTCGTTAGAAAGCTCACGGAGTTGGCTTCCACGCTGTGACAATCCTAGGAGATTTAGGGAAATTATTTCCTTTTAAATGTCCTCTAGAATCACACCTCCCCACTAGGAAGGATTTTTGTCCCAAATAGCTTATGTTATCCACTTCTGGATGATGAACCATGTCACTGTTTGGGAAGAGATCTTTGTAACTGACTCACTGGCCTCTAAACAAATACTTCTCTAATTCAAAAATTGGTTTGATCTTTGGGGCCTATGGAAATTGGGATAACCACCTTCTTCTGCTCCACTCTAATGCTAAATCAGGATGACTAATCTCCATTTGGTTTTTGTGAGGTTTTCATATAGATATCTAATTACCAATATGAAAGTAAGCACTAGGCATGATAAAATTTGCCACTTAGAGCAGTACTTACATGATGGCTCTGGTCCCATGCCATCTTCTTTGCATGATCATCTCTACAAATTATGACACTAGATTCTTGTTGTGCCTGGAAAACTTAGCAAACAAGAAAATTCGATATACTACAATTTTTTTTACCTTTGTAAGAGGGTATTATAATTGAAAATATATCAATACAATAATGCCCAAGCTTTGTCAGAGAATCAAACCTATCTTATAGTTCTTGCTTCTGATTCTCTACTTCCACGAGCTATATATGTTTCCTCAATCGAGAATCCTTTTATTGGCTATAGTGTGAACTAGTACATGTCCATCTCATTATTACCACAAATGATAACCCAGTTTCCTAATATCAACTTGCTCAGAGTTAAAAAAACTTTCAGGTGCAATCACCTGCTCTGATAAAAAAATTGATCCAAAAATAGGCCAACTATTTTTTCAACCATAGACCCTTATAGGCAATTAATTATTTCCAAAATTACCCCCGTAATAATAAAATTTAAAATAATGCAATCCAAAACCATAATTATAGTGCACACAGGTTGATAATGAAGTTTGACATAATGCCTATGTCTTTGGGTTCATAAATATTGAACCAATTTATTATTCACTTCTAAATTGAAACTCTAGTACAAAATCACAATTGAATTCATAATAAACCATTTACCAAAAGAAAAATAATATCCTCTACAACAACCTAGTGATAATACCTTGACTTATGGATCAAATTCGATCTCCAATGGTGTATGAAGAAAAATAACCTCCTCCATGACCACTAAGTGAAAAATACCCTAAATTTCTATGAGTGTGTCCAGGGCATCATCTTATCATTCCCAGGCTTCTGGGTTGGTTTTTCATACAATATAAATTCACAACACCTCATTTTTTATTCATTCATCAGATTTCATAGTAACTGGCATTGGTCTCAAGATCATCGTTGGTTTACATTTGACTGACATTAGTTTATCAAACCGGTGTTGGTTCTCTGTTTTGTTGGATCAGTTTATCTAAAGAACACGCATCTCACCTTATTTTCCATCAAAACCTTTCTATTTGTCACCATACTCTCTATATTCTAATCATAGTCCTCCAATACAGTCTCCCTGTCTAAAAATCGCAAGTTTCTGCCTTATTCGTTGAACCTATTATTCTTCACAGTAACTGACATCAGTCCATACCTTAACCCCCATTGGTCACCCTGTTTTGATTTTTATCAAAATATTTACCCAATTTTCCCCTCAAAATATATTGTGTCCCATCTTTGTTGTCCCCTATTTCATTTACAGAGTATAGTTCACCTGATTTACATTGATTCACATGGTCTTGACTCACAGTGAGACTAACGCCCTCATGTTTTAGGTTATCTATCAACCACTCACACCTAGTCCATCATCGCCATCCATTCTGTAACCTATGGATCCAACTCAGCTTATCCCCATCACCACCGGTGATGAGGAGTTTATGAGACTCCTCGACCAGAATCTCACTTCCCTCCAGTACTACCTTACTCATTCTTCCACCCAGGATTCCTCAGGAAAATTAATATATGACATGCCCATTTCTATCCCTCTGGCTCTATCCCCCACTTCTTTGTCACCTAGCACCAGTTCGGAACTACCATCATCCACTGTATCACCTGTAGTGTCTTAACTAAATCACACTACTATAACTACGCCATCTACATCATCGATCACACTCATGACATTAATTGTCCCTCCAAAAACCCCTATGAGTCTAGCTCCATCTACACCCACCACTTCCCATATACCCATTACATCGCAACCACCTTTGGTGTCAGAAAATTACACCCCTTTCCAAAACCTTGTCCTTTCTATCATGCAATCCTTACCCCCAATTGCCACTAGAGTCATTACAACTACCTCACTAACTTACACATACTACCAACAACCCCTGACCTCATATATCACTTATGTTGGCTATGTGCCACCCACATCTATTCCTACTACGTAGTTCTTATATTCAACATCACCATATACCAACATACCACCTACCGCGTACCTTTTGTATCAACCCCCTTTTTCTATAGGGTCACCCATTCATCCCAACCTATTAACAACCTCATTAAAATGATGATGGAGAAGATGCAAACCTTAGAATCATCTATTTCTAGCTTATGTAATTCTGTAACATATGATGAAATTTGTAATGAGCCTATCCATCCATATATTCCCATTCATCATTACCCAGTGCATTGGGAAATGACTAAATTTAATCACTTCAATAGTAAATAAGACCTGCAACAACACTTGCGGTCATTAAAACATGGCTGTTACCTAATCACCCACAATGATGCTTTGCTCCTACGAAATTTCCTAATGTCCCTAACAGGACCAACATTGGATTTATACAGTGGACTACTCAGACATCCTATCTTTTCCTTTAATCAAGTAGCCCAAGCCTTCCTAGATCATTTTTCAATCAATGTTACCAAAAAAGTCACCATGACCGATCTCTATTCAACCTGGAAATATGAAGACGAATCTATCGCATATTTCATTTCCCGCTGCCAAAGTCTTATTAACCAATTGATGTTCCAACTACCTCAGAATAAAATTATTGAGTTATTCACTAGAGTTTGTCCCAGACACATCTCACCAACTCTGTAAGTCTAAACCTTTGATGAAGTATTCACTATGGCCTGAAAACTTGAAATTTATTCCATTGAAGAAAAGAAAATCCAATTACACAACAAGCACACCCCATTCAAATCCAACGATTCTTCTTCATCTTCAAAACCACAAAATAACTGTTCAAAGCCCAAAGGATCTGCCAACGCGGTAGTCCTCAAGGAGGGTCCACCTCATCCTTCTAATCAGGCTCAACCTTCTTCCAATAATTTCTCATGTCCAACCTTTTTAGCTCTGACGGGAGCAGCAGAAGTACACTTCGATCGGAGAGCCATATTCTTCAGTCTTGGAAAAAATTCTTAAAGCTAGGAGCCATTACACTTCCTCCCATAAAACATCATACAGGTTTTGACCCCACTCGTCCTATGCTCGTATGGTATAAATAGCATGACTACTATAATTATAATCATGTTAAAGGACATAGTGATGGTAACTGTATAACTTTTAAAAACATTGTCTCAAGAGATGATAGACAATGGAGACCTTGTAATAGACAACCCGAATGCACCAAAAAATCAAAATTTTCACATCTTCAAAAATTTATTCCCTAATAATAAAACATCGATCTAATCAAAATAATGAACCTTAATCTAGTGACAACAACATCTATGAGGTTCATGCAGTTTTTGATATCACACCAATTGTTCCTCAAAACTGACTTACTTCATCTATTGAGGAAATCTTGGCATGAGCTCCTCTACCCATAGAGGAGAATACCTCTTCTACTCCTCCACCCACAGAGGATTCCCCTTCATCTCCCCTCGCTCTTCTAGAGGAACCCACAGTTTCCACCTGATGTCATGTCATTGTCTGCTTCCCTAACCTTCTAAACTATCAACACTTGTTATTCTCCCATCCACAATAGAATCATCATCACCTTCTCCTCCACCGAGAGAGAAGCCTACCTCACCTGACCTATTATCTCTCCTACCCATGGGATATTATTTAGACATGTCACTACATGTCTGGGATAGTTCTCCCTTAGAATCCTAGGACCCTATTGACATAATCTCAGCTCTCTTACCTACATAATCCAAGGCTAGTCAATTCCCACTCTCATAGACATATTTTACAAGGATTGCCACCTAACCTATTCCATCCTCTTCTTCAGTAGTCCTATTTTCATGGTTGATCTATCGTTTGGATTACGTTGATCATTCCATGCTCTGGGAATGTCTTCGGCTCCCCGTTTCAACCCAAATACAAATGTTGCCTAAAGATACTTTCATGATATACCCAAAGGTATTTTTGGTAACCAAAACTACACTAACCATGACGATTAAAACAACTTCCTCTTCATCATCCCTACTTCCATCCAAACTTCTATCCATCTCTATAACTATTCCCAAACCTAAAAACCTTCCCACACGTATCTATCCACCCATATCTAGACCCATCACTACTTTGAGTGTTATGCTAACATCAAGCCTGATGTAGCGCCCACTTCCCTTTGACACATTTTGATGCTTATGCCGATACTGTGTATTACATTATAAGACATTACTATGTTTTGATTTAGTATGCTACTAGACATTGGATTATGGATTATTATGGATTTTGATTTGATTATGATGCATGATGGGTATTAGAGACACCTTATATATGGATGATGATATGTTAATTGATATGGATGTTGTTCAGGCATGTGAATTGGATATTATGAGTTGATCTGGAAAATGAATATTTTATGATGCAGATATATTTGTTGATTAAAAATGCAAATGATGTAATAGTGACTTCGATGTTGTTGTGATTCATTGTATAGTTGATTTTTTTGTGATTTTTGTATCATATTGGATGTTCTGATATAGCCATGAGGCCAAAGGAGGTATTTGTATTTTGCAGGTTAAAAATATCACAACAAAACATCGGGGGATCGGAGACCAACCAAAATGGAATTCTAGGTGAATTCAACACGGTCCACCATGGCAACTTGTTTTATTGTGTTGTGTGTTGTTTTGTTAGAGATTACCATGGGGGGAATCATCTTTATATGTGACCATGGGTTGTGTATTTTGTTATTATGGTTAATTTTTAATTATTGTTGTATGTATTTTATTTGTAATGTGTCCTCTTCTTTTAATTAATTAATTGTGATAGATTAATGTGAGAGATCATATGTTTAAATTTTAATTAAATAAAATTGGGATATGGGAAGTAATTATAAGAGTTGTTGGCTGTTGTAATTAATTTGTAAGAGCTTGTGTAAGTCAGATTTTAGAGTATGAAATACTCCACCTCCATGGAAATTCGAATTTGACCTTGGGGGCTGTTTTTGGAGACTTGTGGGACAAGTAAAACTTGTCCCATGCCTCTAAATTTATGTTACCAACCATACTTATGGTTGGGGAAGTGATTGGTGACTTTTTTAATGCATTTTATTCATCTTGTGCATGTTTTTAATTGCACTTTCTTACATTTTAATTTAATGGTTGTCCCTTGAGGTGTGGGCTGTTTTGGAGTGTGCAAGTAACTTGTCATTCTTCACCCACCTCTTTATTAAGCCTTGAAGTTTGGATTTTGTCTTTTGTGTTGATTTGAGAGGATGTGTGATGTGGCATCCTACATGGATCCACATCATCCTCTTCTTTCCCCCTTCTATATATTTCAAACTCTCTTCTTGTTTTGGGGTTGTTGAACCTTTTTGCATTCTTCCTTGGGGGCGCATTTTCTTGTGGGAGCTCTTGCTTTTGAAGAAACTTTTGGAGACAACTTTGCATGGTTGGGAGGTTGTTGTTTTGGGTTGTGTTTGGCATTTGAAGCTTGTTTTTTGGAGCTGTGTGATTGTCTTAGAAAGCTTGTTTGGAAGCAAAGTAACCATGGAGAGGTAGGAATTTAACTCTCTTTTATTTCTATTATTTTCTTGTTGTGTTGTGTGGAAAATGCATGCTTTGTTTTATTTGTTGCTTGGTTAAGTAGATTGACTTAGGGAAGGTGTAGGAGAAGGCTATGGGGAATTATTGTGGGGGGTCATAAGGGAATGCCATTGGCATCATAATTTTGTGGAGGGAGTTTGGGTTTGGGATACACCATGGAAAAGAAATATCTTGCATTTCTTACTTTGTGCGGGGCATAAGGAAATATGTGGGGGGCATAAGGAAATGTGTGTGATGAATTACTTAGTGGTTTGTATTTGGTGGATGCCCAATTCCCAATTGGGAGGCATAAGTCACTTCCCTCATAGGCCTTGCTCCTTTGACTTGTAAGATCAAGCCTGAGTTCTGCTTTGATGTGTTTCTAAATGCAGTTGTGAATTGCTGTTTGTTTTGTGTTGCATTGTGTTGTAAAAAGAAATGTGTGTGTGAAGGAATGTTGTGTTGTGGAAGCCAGTTGTTTCCACAATTGGATTTGCATCTTTTATTGTATCTTAGTTGAGGCTCAGGGGCCAATGATGAAGGAAGGCTTCTCCTTTCATTAGATGTCTTGGTTGGGTGGAGAGTGTTGCCTTTCCCCCTCTTTTGTTGTGATCAACTTGGAGAAAATGAAACTGAGCATGTTGCTTCCCTGGAGCAAAAGATTTGTACAGTTTGACAGTCCCTTCTTGTGAGCAAGTTTGTTGTAATTCTTCCCACTTTGAAGTGGATGATCTGTATAATTATTGTGAATGAGAAGTTTCTTGTATTGATGAGGAAATTTTGAAAGTGAAATGTGAAATGTAAAGAGTTGTATTCCCTTCTCTATTTTGAAAAAGGAATGTGAAAGAGTGTTGTATATTTTGTAAACTGTATTTGAAACCAAATGAAAATTCTGTTAATTGCATTCAAGCATTGAATGATGTAAAGATGTTTCTCTTTTTGAAATTAATAAAGGAATTGCAAGTTCATCTCTTATTCACATTTTTGTAATTGAAATGGGAATATCAAATGGTGATTGAATTACTATTGTGAATGGAATCTCTGTTTAATTGCAAAGGAAAGAAAATACACATGAGAGAATTATATTGCTTATCTTCTTTTGAAATATATCAAATTGGGAAATCAGGTTTTAAAAATATCATTTGGAAATGATTTGTTAGAAACAACTAAGTACAATGGACTAGTTTAGAAACTATATACACATTTAAATGATAAAATTGATATACAAACTTAAAAGAGAAAGATCATTGTTATAAAATTTATACTGGCAATTCATTTTAATAAAAAAAAAAATAGTTCAAACTTGCACACATTAATTAACTTGGAGATGTTAAAATTTAGTATGTTGGTTCACAAATGAACCCAAATTGACAAAGAAATCTCAAGAAAACAACTTAACCATTGCTAATTTGAAAACAATCCCTCTTACAGTAATTTTCTGTCACTTGTTAAAAAAAATTACAATTTTGAATCAATTAAACAAACCAACTTCTCTAAAATACTCTAAACCCTCCCTAGATCAATCCTCCATGTCTTTTTGACATGCTATGTAAAGGAGGAAACTGAATTTAATCAAAATTGAAAGTTGGAAATTACCAGCTTGCAAATTATAAGCCTGCAGATCCTTTTTAAAAAATTGACCCTTAAAAACTTATCAAAAAGTAAAATTTATGTTTCTTGTGCAAATAGGGTATCGAGAGCTTTCCAAAAAGTCCTCGTTTGCCCAAAACTAAGCTTTCTAGATTAAGTTATAGCACTTTGAAGTTTTTGTGCCTTGGCGGGAAAATTTGGGAAAATTTTCCTTGACGGGCCTGCAACCCAAAATTTTCCTGTCATTGTGCCTTAGAAAAGTTTTTGGAAAAATTATGGTTCAAGAAATTTTTTCTATTTTCCTCTGCCGGCCCGCAGCCAATCAGAGGGCACCACATGTCCTCTTGGAGCTACGATGGAGGCAAAATTTCTTTTCAACCCTTTGACCAGTTTGAAAATTTTGGGGAAAAATTTTCACTTTAGCCCCACCGGCCCACAGCCAATGAGAGCGTGCCATGTGGCACCTTGGGGTGGAAGTGGGGAGGGCGGACCCCTTGTCTTTTTTTAGTTTTTTGGCCTTTGGAAAATTTTGAAAATTTCCCCTGTGGCTCCATTTTTTTGCCCCGCCTTGGAATTTTCTTCTTCCGCAGGAGCGTGGACCCACGCATCCCTTTTCCCTTTTCATTCTCCCTTCACTAAAATTTGGTAATATTCTCCGCTGCTCCGCCAATCCCTCACCCCTTTCCCACTTTGCGCCAGGACTCAACATGTGTCCACCAGGGACCTGTGGAGGCACATAAGAACTTTTTCCTTTATGCCACAGGATGGGAAAAATTCCCCCAAGCCGCCCCATGACCCACCAACCCTGTTGAAGGTGCTTTCCCCACCTCTTGACACGTGTCCCCCTAGGGGAAAATTTGACCTAAAACCTCTTCCCATTCATATCTAGAATTCTGTAAGGAGTTAGGAGGAATTTTTTATATCACCAGAAAGGTGAGAAAATTTCCTTTCCAATGGGAATGGTTTAGGGAAATTTTGGAAGCAATAAGTTTGGAAAAAATATAGTTGAAACTCAGAGCCTATTAGAGAGTGGGTATGGGGGTAAATTACTCCCTGAACCTGACCAAAACATGTAACCCTAAAATTGGAACCTCGTGAAATTGATATTAGTTAATAGAGGAAATGTGTGTTTTGGTAAAGTTGGTTTTGTTCCAAAACCTGCCAGTGGTAACGACTGTCTTACAACTTGGTTGTGGACACTTCTAATAAAAAAAAATATTCTTATAATTTTTCTAGCTAACCCTAGGTTATTTCTTGGATCTCAAGTGGTTGTTTAAACGAGCACTACACATTACCCACCCACATGTCAGATTGGACTTAGCTACATCTTCCAAAGACCATAGTAGCATCATCCTCCCGCCTAAAAGGAAAACCCAACCCTCTAGGCCACATACACCAGTCTCACCTACTACACCATTGTCACCCTCCCCCCTTTCGTCCATCCTAGGACCTCATCCATCAACATTCACTAAACAATCTCATACCCATGGCTAGTCAAAAGCTAAATGACTTGCTACTACATCACAAGCCTTTGCTACACCTCATTCACCCAAAAACCAAACTCCCTCACCCTCACCCATGCACTTCTTTCCACCTATACCTCCACCAGTTACTACAACCCTAACCTCGCCTATAAAACTCAAACCAATACCACCTACCCCACCTCTACCAACCACCTCCACCACAAATTGGTTTCCCCCATTGGTAACCCGTCCTCTTCAACATATTTTTTTCCCTTCTTCATCCTGTAATCTTGTGTCACCTTTACCTAAGAAGGTGCAACTCAAAGCTAAAAATCCAATACCCTCCATTAAGGTAATCAAACCAACCAAACCTTCCATTGCTAGCTCTTCTACCCCACATTTACCCAAATATATGCCAACAAGACCTAAGACCACTCCATATACCAAACTAGTAGACCAACCCATTCCCCCTCCTGTAAAGCCTCTTCCTTCAGAATCAACCACACCTATACCCAAACCCACACTCAACTCTCATTGCAATCCATTAGCATGGTCTTATGCCAACATATTAACCAATATCTTGGATACTTTCATCATCACATTACCACCGCTTTGAGATTATGATCCTCTCAAACCAAAACCAAAAGGGTTTGATGAAACCAATATTTTTGCCTATCATCATGTGCCAAGACATGATGTTGAAAATTGTAAGGCTTTGAAGACCATTCTTCTTTAACTTTGTCCTCTTGAACAAAATTTTGAGGATGATGACCTACTTGATGAGGAGCATGGTCCACTGTCACCTGTCACTATACATCATCATCCTTTACTCATTCCATGACCAATATCTCCACCCCAATAACCATTTTTCCCACCTCAAAAATTCAAGATCAACATGGTCCATAAAAGAGAGTTGGCCAAACCACCAACCAAAAGTCAATGCACCCTACTCATTTCACAAGGCTCTTATCCAATGCTAGGATTTTTCCCCTCATGTCATTATACCTTTCATGACACACCCTCTCCATCCACCTCCCCTCATTTTAACATGGTTCACATTGCTACCTGTGCCCAGAAAGACAAAGGAAAAGAAAAATCAACTATCCCTTCAACCAACCCTGTACCCTATATACCATCTACACCTACTCCAAAAATCACCATCCACAGACCTACATACCCTATCTTTGATAGGTTCACCCATTGCGAAATGATAAAACAATTACATCAGTCTCCCCTAAAGATGTCTTTGTATGATATCATCTAGACTTCTGAATCCCACAGATAAGCCCTTATCGAGGTTTTACAATCCATTGAAGTTCTACCCAATGACATCACACTAATGGCCTTCATTATCACCCCTCACCATGTGGCCTTGCTAAAAAAAAAACTCCTCCTCCTACCCCCATGACCCCTCCTCATGTCACCGCCCTCAGCTTTTTTGATGAGGAGATTGTACCTCTCCAGTCAGATGACCCTGATCCCACCCTATTCATTTCTATTTATATCGATAACATACACATACAATGTGTCATGATTGATGGTGGTTCTAGCTTTAGCATCATATCCTCCCAAACATATAATCAAATGTGTATCTCTTCTAACTTTATGCATAATAACCCAGTTATGTTGTGCTCCTTCAACGACGCCATCACCTCCACCCTTGGCACTATTATCCTTCATATTCGCATAGGCCATTGCACTATCCCAGAACTATTCTATGTCTTAGAGGGGGAATTCTAGTATAACCTTTTGCTCGGAAGACCCTGGATTCGTGTCATGGGTTGTGTCTCTTCAACTTTACACCACTATATAAAATTTGAGCACGAAGGACATAACTACACCATCCCCACCGACCCATTGCCATTCAAGACCCATAATCTGCTGTACCAACCCAATGATGTACTTGTACAAGTCAAGTCATATGCCACTACCCCCACTTCACCTTCACCCAAAAGCCCATCCACCAAGGTTGCCACCGCCTCTCCCACATCTAACCCTACTATTCCTACTACCACCGTAGCCTCTACAACTGACTCATCTACTTCCCAATCATCTAGTGAGTCATCTATCACCACTACCCACATATCAACTACTAATCCCTTAGAATGTGTTTTTTAACACCTCACTCTAGGGGAGTACTGCCTATAAAACATCAAAACATTCCTCACCCCGCAAGAGTATAGAAACTTGCATCAGCACCCTAGTTATGACTACCACATAGGTGAGGTTTTTCCTTATGGTCCTCCCCACCTTCACACTAATCTAACATGTGGGGGACTTTATATTTCCACTTATTCACCCAAACCTTCATCCCAAACATGACCATTTTGATCTGACTTACACTTCCTTACTAATTTCTGCTTCGCTTACAATTTCTTCCACCGTTGCACATGGAAAGGCTTTGGCTTCATTTTTTACGAACAAGGTCACCATACTATCATCTCCTATACCACCCGTAAACACAATGACTATAGTGGCATTGGATTTGATGCACCACCTCCCAAGAAGGCTTGTGTCGATCTCATTGAGGAAGACAAACCTGCTCCACTTCATTCACCCACGTCACCATCTTCACCCATGGAGTCCATAGATCCTGAATCTATTCTTCCTAACATTTTTTTTTTCATAAACACAATTTCCTTGGGACCTCTGACCTATCAATGCAATTTTGAGACTCCCTCTTCTCTCCCCTTCCTATATCCTGACATGATCGATGACAATATACCTTTTATTAATATCGTTCAATGTTAGGACAATGATTCCATCCTCACCTACCTTGATGTGGAAGAATCTTATATTCATTGGTCATTACCCTCTAAGATGCAAACCATGTTGAATGAGTAGACTATCGAAATCAACATTAATACTCAGAATGACACACATATTCTAAAGATAGGACAATCTTTAGATGCTACTAAACAAGAAGCTTTTGCCTCTTTCCTTCAGGACCATAACAACACTTTTACTTGGTCCTATGCCAATATGCCCGGTATTGACCCAAAAATCATGGTCCACAATATCATAACCATTCTTGATGCCAAACCCATAAAAAAAACTATGGAAAATGCATCCTCACATTTTTCTTCTGGTTAAAGAAGAGCTTTAGTGCCTTCTCTCAATTTCCTTTATCCTACCCATTGACTATCCCCAATGGGTTTCTAACACCGTTCATGTCACAAAGGCAATAGGGGAAGTCCGTATTTGCATGGACTTTCGTGACCTCAACCTAGCTTGTCCCAAAGATGATTTTCCCCTACCAGGCATTGACCAACTAGTTGATCTCACCATCGGCCATGAAATGCTATCACTCATGGATGGTTTCTTATGTTACAATAAAATATTACTTGCTCCAGAAGATCAACACAATACTGAATTCATCACCCCTTAGGGACCTTTTACTATTGAGTCATACCTTTTGGCCTTAAAATGTCATTGTTACATACTAATGAACCATGTGTCACATCTTCCATGACATCATGCATCACTTATTAGAAGATTACGTAGATGATATTATTTCCAAATCCAAACATTGAGCAAAACACCTGACCATCCTTAAGGTCATCTTTGATCGCCTCATCAGGTATTGTGTTTGTCTTCAACCAAAGAAGTGCATCTTTGTGATAATTTTAGGAAAAATCCTTGGTTTCATCATTTCTTTGTGTGGCATAGAAGTCAGTCTTGCTAAAGTAAAGGCTATTCTAGAAATGCCTCCACGTACTAATCTCTGTCAACTTTGAAGCCTACAAGGCAAGTTACGATCCATTCGTCATTTTATCTCGTAGCTTTCCGACCACTATCAACTATTTCATCATCTTCTCAAGAAGGATGTTTCATTCAAATGGGATGATGAATGCCATAAATCCTCATTCCTCCTAAGGATAACCAGGCCTTTTACCTATATATTTCCACCACTGACCATTCTTTAGGTGTCATGCTTGCTCATCGCGATGAGAAATAGAGAGAGCAAGCAGTTTATTACATAATCCATACCCTTTTGGACTATGAAACTAAATACACCCATGCCAAAAAAATATGCTTAGCCTTAGTTTTCTTCACCACCAAACTCTGTCATTACCTCCTCAACCAAAAAACCTTTTTTCTTACCAATATTTACCCCTTACACTATATGTACGCAAAACCCTAGCAACATCAACATGTTGCACATTGGCTTGTGCTTGTTGCTGACCTCGACCTTGAATTCATTCATCAAAAGTACATCAAGGGCCAAGCTATCAATGACCAACTAGTAGACGCACCTCTTTCAGGGAATCAACCCTCTAACTTTGATTTCTGAGAAAAATCCATACCTACCCTCTCCTTAGATGAAGTTTCTTACCAAATGAAACTCTTCTTCGATGGCGCCAAGTGTCAGCATGGAGGTGTGGTTGGTGTTATCCTCATTCCTCTTGAGGGAACCTATGCCTTTATCTTTTAAACTAGATTTTGATTATACAAAGAATATCGCTGAATATGAAGCACTTGTATTGGGTCTCTAGGCTTCTTATGCCCTAGATATTAAGTCATCAATATCTTCGGTGATTTCCAGCTGGTTGTAAACAAATTCAATGGTATCTACAAGTGTCATAATGAGATAATTCAAAAGTATAAGCATCACGCAGACATACTTTTGACTACCTTTGACCATTACAAACTTCAAAACACCCCATGTTCTACCAATAAGTTTGTGAATACCATGGCCTACTTTTCTTCTCATATACTCGCTTCACATTCCGACTCTAAAATATTTGTCACAATACAAAGGTTGTAATAACCCTCTTACTTACCTCATGAGGTATACTCCATCGGAACTGTTTTACCTGACCCACGTGACCTTTGGTATAAGTAGTTTGTAGACTATATTTCCCTTTCCATTCTACCCAATGATCTCACTCATAATGAATAACGTTCCTTTCTTAAAAGTGTCTCTCGTTATGTCATCATGGGTGGTCTCCTTTATAAGTGTGGCTTTGACGGTATTCTCTTATGATGCCTTACAAGTTCTCAAATTCCCTACACTATCAAGGAAGTTCATGATGGAATTTTTGGAGGTCAAATTAGTGGTTTAGTTGTCACAAAATGCATTCATCACCTTGGATATTATTGGCCAAACCTAAACGATGATTGTTGTGACTATGTCAAACATTGTGTGAAATTCTAGCAACATGCTAATCTTCATCACACATCTAGTCATGCCTTACAGGTCGTACGAGACCTTTGACCTTTATCTCAATGGGGCTTGGATATTATCGGCGAGATAAATCCCCATTCTTCACATGCCACCAATGGATTATAACTACTACTTAATATTATACTAAATGGGGAGAATCCATTCCCCTCATTTCTACAAAAACTAAAAAATATGTGAATTCATCAACCATCACATCATTTTTTGCTTTGGTGTTCCTCATTGCCTCATCACCGATAATGGAAAGAAAATAAAAAACAAAACCCTACATAAGCTATGTGATGCTTTTGGCATCCAACTCAATTTCTCATCACCTTATTACCCGTAAACCAATGGCCAAGTAGAATTGACCAATAAAACCTTGAAAAAAAAATCTTATGAAAGTAGTTGACGATACTAACAAGGATTGACATTCACACATTCCTTTCACCTTATGGACTTATCGCACTAGTATTCACACTTTGACTATTGCCTCACCTTATTCTCTAGTCTATGGTACCAAGGTTGTCTTGCCTCTCGAATTCCATATTCCATCTCTATGCATCTCACTCCAAGACATGCTCAACGATGATGACTTTCTCTAGGATTGTTTGGCACAACTTGAGTTATTAGTTGAACATCATCTGAATGCTCTTAACCATCTCCAAATCTACCAAAAACATATCAAACATGTCCATGAACAAACCTTTCAGGTTGATGACCTTGTCTTAAATGAAAATAAACATGTAACCAAAGAAGAGAAAATTAAATGGGGAAAATTTTTTCCTAATTGGCTTGGACCCTATATTGTTATCCATGCCTACAGATCGCTTACTTATCATTTGCCTTCACTTGAAGGTAAACCTAAACTTGAGCCTCTCAATGCCTTGCATATTTGACCATTTTATTGTTAACATCAATTCCTATATCACTTTTTGTTAGTTGATTGCTCGTCCCTTGAGCACTGTTCACCTTCCATATTACCTATTTTTGAGGATCCATGACTAAACAAGGAATCATGTGATTACCCGGTCACCTTTTAGCCTCATCTTCAATATGAGTACCACAGCTCTAATCATACCATGATTCTCATGGATTATTTTCATCTTCTTAAATATGGAATCCCATGGTCATTCATCACTCGAAACCACCTCTTTCACAATTAATCTCTGTGGGCTATGGTCTTGTCTTTTAAACAAGAACCTAATCTTCCTATATAGTCTTGTCCATGACTTAAATGTCAAAAAAAAGGGATTCAACTTCTTGAGTCAAACTTCCACCAAAAGGTGACTCCCTCAAAAAGGGACATCTCTTCTCTCTATTTCACTACTATGTATAGACTACTCCCTTGAAGGAAAGCTATATAAATTCATTGCAAAAATACAATAAAAATATCTAGAATCTTCCCGCATAGATCAGCTTCGTCAAGACCTCAAGGAGATAATATAATCATCCCATATAGACTTCCCACATCGATCATTCTATTAAAAACAAAAAATGATGAAATTTTTGTCATGGAATTACCTATTTTTGATCTTGGGTTTCTTTCTAAGAAAAACATGTTGTCATACACTAAGTTACGTTAAACCACCCACTCTCACCTCATTTCCTTTTCATCCTAATTTCTTGTCTACTCAAGGGACTTGCTATAACCATGACATTTTGTGATCATGTGACTTTCATCACCCTTAGAACAATCCATTATGCAAATCCTTTAGGGTCTTATGTTCATAAGCCCATCTAGGGTATGGTAGACTCATTAGGGTTCTTATCAATTAAGCAGATCTTTTACCACCTCTTTCCATTCACCTTCCTCATTACTTATTGATTATCCTATACAGGACCAGATCATTGACACCTATATTTAAAACAACTCAACCATGCCTATGACCTAACTCAATCATGCCTATGACCTACATTCAACCATGCCTATAACCTCACCTCAAACATGCCTAAAAATTCACCACCCATCCCCCTAATTCATCATATTCTTCCCTAGCTTATGGGAGAACTACATCAGCCTTAGGCCCCTTTTTGTCAGGGCTATGTAGGTAGCACTTCGAGGGCATTGTGCTCTTGAAGATTAGGTTAGCCATTCTTCACCCTAACCTATTTTCCCCTTCATTTCCATATTCACATCCTACCCTTTGTTTGTTTCCATTTTATATCAAAAATTAGAAATTAAACAAAACAAACAACAATTGATGAACATTTTTACCACATCATCACAACATTCATTTTTCATTTTTTACATTTCCACTATAGTAAATATTTGGAAACTTAAACCATAACAAGCATATACATCATCATTTATTTCCCATGTTACCAATGACTTGGACATTAAAATCAAAATTGGAAACCTGAATCCATCATGCTAATAACCTGACTCCATCATGCCTATGACCTGACTCCAACACACCTAATTGACCTAACTCAATCATGTCTAATTCACCTAGTTTCCATCACATACACAAATAATAATGGAAATTAAAACAAGTACACCATCCATACTATAAAATCATCATCATCTATATAAATGAGAAATTATGTGTATACATACATATGTATACAAATACAAATAAATACAAATATCTCAAAATGTTTAGATACATCCTCACCGTCTTTGACACGTAGGATGCTATATGATCAAAAATCTCATATAAAACCTCACTCTCTTCGGCATGTAGGCTGGTATATACAAAAAATACATAAAATGGAAGTATGCTTAACTATCAGGCATCCCCTCATCAAATATCCTCCATGCATGTCTCAACTGTCTCCTCCTCCTCCTCTGTTCCCATGTGGTGTCTTGCCAGCATCTCACCACCATCCATGGGCCTCGACTTGACCTCTACTGGTACCCTCACATGGAGATGGCCTCCATGAACTAGTGGCCTTGCCCTGACCCTGTCTCAAGGCTTGTCAACCCCATGTACTCTCCACACTATGAGTGTGAGACCTGGTCCTCTCACTCAAGGCATATTGTGCTCTATGCTCTGCATATATAGGTACATATGTCCCTGTGGCCATTACGTGATCCTGATAATATCTCACCTCACCTAGGGCATCTATGAACCTATCGATGGGTACTATCTATGGTGGTGCCATTGATCTTTGAACCTGTACCTATACCACAGGATCATGTCCCACCCTGTCCTATAAAATGGGACCCTATCCCTAAGCCTATGTAGGTGCTTGTGCCTGTACCTAGGCCTGAAGGGCCATAATATGTTCCTGTGAAGTGGGAAACTGGCATTGAAAACCTACTACCTCTGCCTATAGGGTAGTCACCTATACCCCATCTCCATCCCCACCCTATGTGGGTAGTTGTCCCTGTACTACCTAGGCCTGTAGGGCTACTACCTATGCCTCTAGTGTGGCCACATGTGCCTCTGACCCTGTCAGCTACCCTTGCACTATCCCCTGTAGAGGCTCCCTCTAAACTGTAATAGTGGCTAAGTTGAATTTCTAGGGCCTCGAAGGTATTTCCCATAGTTGTGTTGCTGAACACTATCTATACCTATCTATAACCCTGACATCATCAATCCTCCAGTCTACCACCTACTCCTCCTACCCTGTATGTACCATCGACTATGGTAAAGGAATAAGCCTCTCCACGCCGTCCCTCTTGTATTATGGAAATGGTGGAGGTACATCTTGTGCCAACCCAAACTATCGTCGGATGCTATCAACAAGTATCATCTCATTCTCTCTTGCATGAAACCCCTCTATCCATCAGAGAAACTGAAGATCATGTATCTCCTCAACCATCTACCTATATGATGGGAAGGCCATATATGGCCTCCAAATGATTTCCACACTATAAAACCCCTCTAATACATGCTTGTAATATGCTACATCATGTGTATCCCTGGCATCTCGGTGCTCTCCAATAGCAAGTACCCATTTCCTATAGCCCACCTGAACCAATCCTGTCTCGAACGCATCAAGTCGAGGAATTCCCACTAGACACACACACATGATGTGCTCATATTCCTAATAGTGTAGTAGGAATGTACAACACAAGATGAACCTCTGTAGCCTCCCATAGTCCCATAACTATCTATATATCTACACCAAGAATGTTAGTGCCCATGAAAACTGGGTCCTATCCTCCATCATGTCATGAAGAAGCCCCATTAATGCCAATGGGAATCTCCCAACCTCCACATCTAGCAACGCAAAATAATAGACTACCTCCATCATTAGCACCACTAACCTCATCCCCTTTAGATGGGCTCAGTACGTATCTCCATAACTCATGCTGGCACTATGGAACCTCAACTCTGTCAGCCCCTCACCGAACAATGTCAACATCAACTCCTCAGATTCCTATGAGGAAATGGAATACACCTTCATCCCTACTACTGATTGCTGTAGGATCTGATACACATTATCCAAGGTGATGGTCATCTCACCTATCAGAAAAAAAAATGTGTTGGTCGCCGAATCTGATCTATTGATGAGGGAGACCATCAAACTCATCTCCCAAACTATGTACTGGTAACATCTAACCCTAATTAGGCTAACCTCTTCCACATGCCGCCACTCATAGCTACCACACTACCTCATACCACTAATAAAAGGAGTAGTACCCTATCACGCATCTGTAACTGGTCCCTCACATACATCCAGCAAACCATAACATCATTATACCTTGACCATACTCCACTTCACCCTTGAACCCCAACCTATTCCCTACACCCCCCTACTCATGACCTATCTCCCCACCCCAACCCTGATGAATACCTTTCCACCCATCTTAATTTAACACCCCTCGACTCATTCCTATTTATACCTCTTACCCGCATTATTCTCCGTCAACACCATATTCCTATCTCATGGCTTATCTCCCTAACCCCACTCCTTCTTACACTACAAAAACCTTCCCCCATTCCTATTTCATCCATTTCTTCCCCAATTTCAATTTAATTTCCCCCCCAAAACCCATTTTACCCTCACCCAAGTTCTACAAACAAATTTACCTACCACACATAGAAGGGGATTGAATCCTACCTCATTACGATGCCGTCTGCATGGTGGCACATCAAGCCACTGCATCGATGGTCCACTTGATCTCTCTCCTGCCTCTGCCATCACTGAATTCCCTCCTCACCTCCAATCAATCAAATCGATCACACAAATCTCGTGAACCTACCTATCAAATGCCGATTACCCACTTCGAGGCTCACCATCTCAACTCTTTGTCTCACTCCATCACTTTCAAATTTTCCACTTCTCCTTTTTTATTTTCTATTATTGGAAAATGAAAAATGATTCCACAAAAAGTGGAATTTTTATTTTTAATCCTAATTCACTATGACTGACGTTAGTCATTTTGGTGCCCTAGCCAACCGTTGTCACTCAACATGTCACTGGTGTTGGTCATAGTTCAAACTAGTTGCCCTTGCCTTGATCCATTTTTATATGTCACCACTTGTTCTCACCCACTTTTTATCATTTTGGCCACCTATTGAAACATACCTACAAACCCAACCTACCCCTACATTCCCTTTGTTACATCTTAGGAGTTGTTATAATATCAACCCATAGCCCCTCTTCATTTATCACTCTCCAACCAGCTTTGGTCACGAGAGCTTCATTCATTAGTCTCATATTATTTAATCCCAACCTCCCACAATCCTTAGGCTTGGTCACTTCTTCTGATGCCACCAGAGGAAATTTGAACTTCTCCTCAGCCCCTACCCACATAAACCTTTTTTGAATTTTTTCAAGAGCTTCAAAAATCTTACCCAGAAGGTGAAAAAGGGACATGACATAGATTGGAACGCCTTGAAGAGAGCTTTGTAGGAGTTGAACTTTACCCACTTGAGATAGGAGAATCCCTTTCCAAGTGTTGGTATCCAAATTTGTTCTCCTTTTCAGTCTGAGCAGCACCACAGTTATGTCATGGAGCTTAAATACATATTAGACCATGTTGTATGTCATTGGTAGTTAGGGATATGGTCTAGCTAGCACTCAAGTTTGTGGAGAAATGGATAGCACTCTGATAGGACTTGATCTTGTCCTAGCTATTTTAGGTTGTGCCTCTCAACCAAGGTAAGAGGACCTATTTTTGTAACCTTGTAATGGTGAAGGAGATGAAGATGTCCTTCTCTTTGCTTGAAATTTTGTGATGGTAACCTTGATGAAAACATGATCAACACCCCAGATCTGAAATCTCACAAGTTGTCACTTCTCAAAACATGGTTATGTTCTCAAAACAAGGCAAAGGTTACTAGAGACATTGGAAATCCTGATCTGTTATGCATACTTTTGCAAATAGATTTTGATCTTCTGTGGGTATGCACATGCAAATTAGGGATGGTACTTGATAGGATCTTTGTTTTTGGATGATTTTTGGTGGGGGATTGATAAGACAAACTGGGATAGATCAGATCTTTGACAATCTATACAATACTTGAAAAACTATTAGATGAAATGCCTAAAATAATCAGGGTGTTCTTTCAACCAGAAGAGGCACAAATGGAAGCCCAGGTTACACTCTTCACACAATATTTGAGAACTCACCACAAAATCTTGAAGAAAATAACTCAATTAAACACAAAATTCCATGACCAAACCATGCCTAAGGTACCCCCAAAGGCTTACAAGAAATCTCTGTTGTCAAGGAAGGTAAAGTGATTTTAAATTTGTTTATCTCCTTATCAGATGAAGGCTCTTCTGAGTATGAGATTGAAAATTTCACTAAAATATCAACTAGAAATGGAGATCTTGTGTGACTTCTAAAGGCTTTCAATGCAAGATTTCAACATGAACAATAAAATTTATTTGCAGGCATTTAAAATTGATAACAGACATCATATTGACCAAAGAAAAACACATATTTAATTCAAAAATTGTTAGATTCAACAAGAAGGGAGATTTATATCAACAATCTCAGAGCTGTGTGGTGGCTATACACTTATAACCAACCCACATACATGAATTTTCCAACACATGAGACATTAACTTGGTTCTTTGGTAGATTTTCTCAGAAAATGAGCTTTTTCTCAAAATTTGCTCATGATTTTTAACTCCCGGCCCTTTAGAATTTCTCCAAAATTTATTATATACCTCATGCCACATTGAACTCTTCCTTCCCAAGAAAAAAATATGCTATGGGATCAAATTTTTCACAAAAAACCTCATGATTTAATAACAGTGACACCAAACACAAAAACAACTCGCAGGTTACCAGGTATGCACAAAAATTTAAATCATTACACAAATTTGGATCATTATCCACCCCAGGGGCACGTTTTTATCATTCAGGAATGCAAGCATCTTTCATTCATCATTTTTCACCTTTTCCCCTTTTCAATTTTACCTCTGCAACTTTTGATGTTGACATTTCACATTTTTTCTCGGGCCTGAGCCAAAATTACATAAAAAACACACCATAGATAGAAGAAATAGGTCATGAAAATGATGCCAATGTTCTCATAATGCCAAGATGACACAAAATCATATAATATTTGATGAAAATTGATGAAGAAATCATGATTCCAAGCTTATTGGAGCTCCCATGGCGGCCCAAACAAACGAATGCACAGTAACCGTCGATCTCATCCACCTTTTAATATCAGCCCTCCACGTGGAAAATGCCATTTAAAAATAAGCTCAATATTACCTTTATAAACTTTGGATAAGGCAGGACACGTGTCAAAAAATGATTAGATCAGGCCCATGCCTTTCAAAAATGCATCTGCAACCTTTTGAAAATTTGGAATTTTTTTCCACTTTTCTCTGCCTGCCTTCTGGGCCCGCCACGTGTCCAAAGGTGGGTCCCATTGAAACTATGGACCAATTTTATCAATTTTCCCTCTTTTGTGGAAACATAAAATTTTTCCACAAACCCTCCATGGGCCTAGAAGCTCGATCTCTTCCCTGCCACGTGGCGCTCTCCAATTCACCGCGAGGCCAAGCCTCCTATTCCGACTTCAAACCTTCCTCCAAAATTTGAAAAATTAAAACTTACCACGGGCCCGCGCTCTTCCTTTGACTTCTTAGAATGTGCCATATGTCCATCATGGATAGGCTACAGAGGCATGCTTCCCATTTACACTTTAGCTCCTCTTGCCAAAAAGGAAAATTTTTACTCTGTCCCCTGAGGTCTAAACCTCCACCTCCATTTTTCTTGGACACTTGTCACTTCCTGACTTGTTGCGGAGCTTTGGCCCAAACTTTGATTTTTTACCATTTGAAGTTAAAAAATTGAAAGTCATTGCAAGACCGGCTGCCCCATCCTATCCTTTCCTGGACACGTGTCCACCAATGATTTGCTGAGGGCTTTCGGGCCAAAATTTCACTTCATCATTTTGAGCCAAAAAACATCAAAATTCTCCAAGTCCCCCCACCATCTGCATGCCCTCTGTGCCATGTTTCCTATCCCTATTCGCTGTGGGACTTTGGGCAAAAATTTTATTTTGAAAATTTTGCATAATGAAAGAAAAATTTCCTAAGGAAAGCCCGCCACCCGTTAATTGGAAAAACCTAGGGCACAAATAAGAGCACACATGGATTTCTCTTTTAAACTAGGGAAGACCAACAAGTTTATGGGCAATTTTGGAACATTTAACCAGGGGGGAGAAATTGCAAATCACCAATTTGAGAAATAAAACATTCCTGAGCAAAATCAGACATGAAAAATTAGGGCACACAGTGCAAGTTCAGAAATGGCACTAACACCAAGTAGACAACTTATTGGAGACTCTCCCAAGTAGGGTGTACCAGATGGAATGATTTGGTTTTTTCTAAATAAGGGGCATTCCCAAATAGAATTAAGTAAAATTCTTTATCTTACAGCCAAAAATGCGGGCTAGTCTCTCTTGGAAATTCTCTTCGACATTTATGAATAAAATAGCACTTTTTAGGAAGTTGACCAGCTCGCTAGAAATCTCCTCATACTCATTTAGGACCTCTTTAAAGATATAGGCTTCTTGTATAGATGATTTTCCCATCAAGAAATTGTCATCCACGAGTTGGTTGAGGCAGGTAGGCTGTAGACCATTAGAAATTTTGTCATCCTCAAATTGTCCACAATGAGGATTTTATTCTGAGTAGCTAACCATAGGAAAATATTAACTTGGGGAAGAAGGTCTTTTACCCAAATTTTTCTCCAGTAATATTTTTGGCCAAAATTCTTGAAGTTCAAGAGACACACAAATTTAATAGAGAAATTTCTAGAATCCTCTTCCTTCTAAATAATAGCGTCCTCATTTTTTCATAAAAGAAGAATATACATGTTTTTTAACTTAGAGTTGAGGTCATCAAAAAATTGAGTGTCTCAAATGAAGTTGGGAGGAGGAAGCACCTTCTCCCAAAGAACAAGATTGTTGGAGAAAATCCAATAGTCCTTAACCCAAACTTTACCATTGTCTTCAAATAACTACGCCACAATTCTCCTAAAATCATCCTCAACAATAGGTTTATCAGAGATGCAAAAATCCCTCCAAAAGACAATTCTATCACCTTTCCCAATATTCCATTAATCCCCGTGTTATCCAAAATGTGCCCCTTGCTCATTTTGTGGCTAACTGCTTTCATCCTTCCCTCTCTTGTGCCTCAGTCATAATTTTTTTATTTTTAGGCACTCAAAACTTTTTGGAAATGACACTATTGGATAGAGCTCTCTCTCAGCTTTCCAAAAAGGTAAAATTTTCCCCCTAACTCCCTGTATTTTTGAAGTTATGGCTCAGCGGAGTTTTTGTGGAAAATTTTCCCCTAGGATGCCCACACCCAATGAGATGTCGCCACGTGTCCAGGGAAACGGCGGGGGTTGAAGGAGAACTTGGTTTTTTACCAAGTGTTTTGGCAAAGTTTTCAAGAGGAAATATTTTCCCGCAGGCCCGCCGGTGAATCAGGTGATGCCACGTGTCCAGGGGGAAAATTTGAAAAATTTGGCTAAGTGTTGGTGCATGGAAAATTTTGAAGGATGGGCCCGCGCCCAATCAAAACGTGCCACATGTCCTATGGCGTGGGAGTCCCAGAGGATGGAAGAGAAGTTAGAATTTTGGTGAAGTTCTTCACAAAAATTTCAAAAGGTAAGTTGTGGCCCGCTTCCCCCACCGGTGAACTAGCAAATGCCACATGTCACCGGAGCCTGGAATGGCGGAGCATGGGAGGAAATTGGGATTTTTTCCCAATGTGTTTGCACAAAGGTGAGGATTCTTGCGAAAGGCCCGCACTCAATAATATGTCACCACCTGTCCTGAAGTGGTGGAGCAAGGGGAGAATTTGGGAATTTTTCCCAAAGGGAAAACAAAGGAAAATTCAAAGAGGAAAGCCCGCCCCCCTTATTGCGAGCCAATGGAATCTCACCATGTGTCTAGGTGGCTCCAAAACTAAAGAAAAGCCCGCATGAAAAATTAGAAGGGGAAAACCCACACCCAATGGGGTTTTAACACATGTCCAGGTCAAAAATTATCAAACGGCCCACGGAAAATTCAGGAAGGATAGGACCGCGTCTAATCATCATGTGCCACGTGTCCTCAGCTCATTGGCCCGGTGGGGAATTTTGGGAAAATTTTCCAAAGGTGAAAACAAAGGAAAATGAAGTAGGATGGGCATGCGCCCAATAAAAACATGCCACATGGCACCTGGAAAGGTGAAGCGTGGGGAAATTTTGGAAATTTTTCCAAATGACCAAAAAGGTAAAAAATTCAAATTTTTTACCCACCGACCCGATCTGGCCCTGTTTTGCCCTAAAATTTCAAATGGCCATATCTTTCAATCCATAGCTTAGTTTTTTGCGTTCTTGATATCAATGGAAAGCTAGTGAAATTATCTATAAGATTCCAGGGTTATTTTTGCATTTTGATGAATTTTGGAGAGAGAAAATTGAAAAACACCTTTGGCACGTGGTCATGGACAGAAATGACGCTTCAACCACTGTTTTTAATGAAGAATGGCTCGCATTCTCTCCCACCATGGTTAAAAATGTCAGGGAATGGGTCTATAAGGACACACATGCTGTTTTGATGGCATTTTTGTTAATGGTTGAATCCCTTCCATGTTTTCCCATGTTTCTCTCTCCTGGGCTCGTCCCTTGCACTGTAAAATCCAGATTTGGCTCATTTTCAAAGGGTTGAACATTTTTTGTGTATTATAGGTCCCCTTTCTCACCTTGGAAGTAATTTTTGTGGAATATCAAACCTTTTCTAAGAACTGCAACTCATTTTTTCCTCTCAGGTGTTGTAATGCAAGTGATTTTGATGTTAAAATAACAATACAAGCCCTGTGGTTAATTTTCCATCCTCTACTGGTGTTGTTTGACTAATTTCTGATTCTTCATTACAGTTATCAGTTTTTGCATGTTGTTTTGTTGCATTTTATGAATTGTGTCAATCTACAAAAGTGAGAAATGCTCACCACTCCTTTGGTGCATCACCTATTAGCATTAGTTTTAGTTTATCTGCATTCTTTATCTCTATCTCCTTTGGAATTTAGGGTAGGATTAGGAGTATAGACCTCTGCAACTTGTAAGTGATAAATCTGACCAGAGGAATTGAGGAACTAGCCTTTAAACTAGAGATTCCTTTCTCATTTTGCAATTCCCACACTTGGGGAAAGGATTCAATGTTGTGCAATCACACTGGATGCTTAGAATGATCAAACTAGAAATCTGATCAATATGTAGGGGTGTTGCTGATTTGCAACAACAATTTTGGCATGCCTGGTGGGACCTTAGAGGTCTTCATCTTCATTGCAACAAAATTGATGTGCATTTATTGCAAGTTTCTTGCTTAAAAGAACTATAAATTGCACATCTGGTGGCTCCAAGGGAGAAAGAATCAGCTGGTTTTAGTAGTACAGACCTGAAAACTCATGAGAAGAATCACTACAAGGTCAAGAGCTAGAGAAGAAGAAGTGTTGTTTGAGTATCTGCAGTTATCTCTAAGAAGAAGGCAAAGAGGGAGGAGGATTCAAAGGTCTCCATCTCCACCAAACAGAACTCTTTCCACTCCTCCACTTGGTAGGCCTTTCATTCAATCAACAAGGGTTCTAAGGCCAATCACAATGGCACAAAATAACCCCTATGTCAATTTCACTGGCAGCAGCCCACTTGCTCTCAATGCACAAAATCCAATTCCAGTTGCAGCATTGAAGAACATTCCATACTTCACTGGAGAAAATCATACCACTCCCGGTGATCATGTCAAGGATATTGCTAACATTTGTGCAATCCATGAGATCAATGAGATGCAAGTTGTTGTCAAACTGCTGGCATCTTCATTCAGAGGGAAAGCTTTACAATGGTTCAGGAGTCTTGCCTCATGTTCTATTCAAAATTAGAACCAGCTATGCATAGCCCTCCATGAGTAGTTTGGAGAGAAAGGAGACAACTTGTCCCTTTTGGAACAACTGACAACCATCAAGAGAGCTCCTAATGAGCAACTAACTAATTTTAATTTCAGATTTCAAAGGACTTGGGAGAGAATTTCAGTGGTAGTCAGGCCAACAATAGAAGGTGCTTTTCTTTATTACCTCAAAGCTTTAAATTCTGATATTTCTATGTTAATTCAATCCATGGGAGGAAAAACCATCCCCATTGCTTATAGTATTGCCATTAGAGCTGAAAATTGTTTGATTCAAGCTGGCAAACTAGCTCCTAGGCCTCCAATGCCATTGTTTCCAAGTTTAGAGAGCCCAAGTACTAGCCAAGTATATAATTTAGCTCCTATTCCCACTCCTAGAAATAATAATTCGAATGAAGCTTCTACTTCATCTTCCAGTTCCTCAAATGAACTTCAATAAGTCATGAAGCAATTACAAAATTTAGGTAATGAGCTGGTCACACTCAAGAGGCAGCAAGCCCGAGGTTTTAGACCTCCCTTCCAACCCCAAGCTCAGCCCAACAGGTAGCCATATCAACCTCATAGACCACCCAATCCATCTGCAAATCTAAATCAAGCAAGGTCTCCTGCCAATAGACCATTTCAGCCTTATAATCCCAATGCTACATCTACCTCTAAAGTATTAGTGTCAGTACAAAACAATGTAGCTCAAGAGTATGATTGGTGTTTCCCATGCAATGAACCTCATAACCAATCCATGTGCTTCAATGGTGCCTTGAATCAAGCATTAATGGTGACAAAAACTGGTGTGGAGGGTGAAGGTAGTCAAGGAAATAGCCAACAACAAGACACATTCCAGCAGCAGTTAGTTCCAAATGATACCACACTTGTAAACTGACAGGCAAAAGATTTTTGTGGTATGAACCAGATAGTTTCCCAAAGTGTTGCAGCCAACACAAGATAAAAAAGGATAAATTTGGTTGAAAAATAGCCATTGGCTCCAAGTAATCCACAATCTTCTATCACTCCAAAAACTATTGGCAAGCAAAATGCAATCCCAAACACGCAAGGATTGCCTAAAACAGTTCCTAGGCCAACCCAAATGCCAGTTGTTGCTGCCCATGCACAAGGAGTGAATGTGCAGGCCAAGGGAAAACAAAGGGATACTTCATCTCCATTTAATATCATCGATCAGATGAAGAAGACAAATGTAAACATATCAATGTGGGAATCACTATCTATCCCAGGCCAAAGAGATTTGCTACAAGTTTCCATGAAGGACTAGTCAACTTCAAATCAGCAAGTCCAAATGCAAGAGAACGTGCTCACAAATGCTGCTCTGCCTGAGGGGAATCATGGAGGATAGCAAGGTAAAATAATGAAGCCCCCTCCATTCTATGTTTCATTGATCATTAAAAATCAATTAGTACACAATTGCATGATTGATTTCGGAGCAAGTAGTTCAGTAATGCCCAAGTAAATAGCTGAACAGTTGGGAATTTAGTATGAAACCATATCCAAAGGGGTTGTGCAATTGGATGGGACAGCAGTAACAACAGTTGGAGTGATTAAAAACTTGAGTATTACTTTGCATGCATGTCCCAACGTGGTTGTTTTGTAAGATGTATCAGTAATAGACCTTCCACCACTCTTTGCCCTATGTTTGTCAAGGGATTTCACAGCTAAGATTAGAGGTTACTTGTCTACTGATTGGTCACACATGCTATTCAGAACAAGATATGGAACCAAAGCCACAATTAGGTCTGAACCTATTGCAAACTTTCACATTGAGCCTTACACCCCAAGTCAGATAAATTTCAATTGTTCATCGTTTGACCAAGAAGATCACCCAAGCACTGACGAAGCTGACACCAAGGTTGGAAGTATCCCAGATCTAAATATTAATGAATGGGCAATCAAGGTGCATGCTTTTCATCTTTATAAAGAAATAAAAGAATCTTAGTTAGGATTCTATTGCATGCATGAAGAAAATTAGCCTATCCCTAACATCACCAAGCTAGACCACAAGGATGACAATGAGGTATGGCAGTTTTTTTTTTATGGATCAAGGAGTAGAAAAGGTGTAGGAGGGGGAGCCATGCTGGTTTCACCTCAAGGAGTTAATTATTATTCAACTTTTAGATTTTAGTTTGCATGCTCTAATAACAATGTTGAATACGAAGCTTTGGTGCAAGGATTGCATTGGTCAATCAAAAGAGGAATAAAGAACTTGCAAGTCTTTGGTGACAGTGAGTTGATTGTCAACCAAGTTAAGGGGAAGCATGCTACCAAGAATGATCTACTCAAATGCTACAAGAACAGGGTATGGTACCTCATTGAAGATTTTGAGAGCTTTAGCATAAAATCCATTCCTAGAAAAGAGAACCAAGCTGCTGACAGGCTAGCAGCAGTTGGGGCAGATTTTGACGTTGTTGAAAGCATTCAAACGGACAAGGTATAGCCAAACATCCATGTGATTGTGAGGCCTTCAGTGCCAGATAACAATGTAAGTTGGAAAGTGTTTGAAAATGATCAGCAAATCATCTATTTCTTGCAAGAAGAGGCCGAATTCTCAGCCAAAAATCAGGAAAAGTTGGAGCAGCAGTATGGTGACCAAGTGGTGCAGCTGAGAACCAAAAAACTTCCTAAGGGACTTATTACTTTGGAGTCCATTTTCAATCCTAATTATCAGTTTAGGAAGGAGAAGGAAAACATCCAAGTCAAGAGAGAAGATTCAGTATTCATCTCGGTGGAAGAAGGCAAATCACTCCAAATTGGTAGGATGACAACTGAACAAGAAAGGTATGAATTCATACAACTTTTTCAAGAGTTCCCAGATGTGATTGCTTGGAGCTATGAAGATTTGAAAGGTTTCAATCCTGAGTTAGCTCAACACACCATTGAGTTGGATCCAAATACTAAACCCATCAGGCAAAAACAAAGGCCAGTCAATCCACACATGGAGCCTCTCATGAGAAAGGAATTGAATAAGTTGATAGAATCAAAAATCATATTCCCTATCAAACATTCTAGTTGGGTGGCCAACTTGGTTCCAGTTAGAAAGAAGAGTGGGGAAATCAGATTGTGTGTTGACTTCAAAGATTTGAATAGAGCATCTCTCAAGGATCATTATCCACTTCCTTCCATGGAATAGATTTTACAAGTTGTTGCTGGCTCCGAGAGGTTTTCACTACTTGATGGCTATTCTGGATACAATCAAATTATGGTGAAGGAAGAAGATCAGTTCAAGACAGCCTTTACAACTAAATGGGGAACTTATGCATATAGGAAAATGCCATTTGGCCTGTCCAACCCTAGAGCTACCTTCTAAAGAGTAATGGACATGGTGTTTAAGGGTTTGATTAACAACATGGTGCTGATATATCTTGTTGATATCACTGTTTTTTCAAAAAATACAACAGACCACCTCTCTCATTTGAGATAAGTGTTCCAAAGGTGCAGAAGATTTGGAGTCTCCTTGAACCCTAAAAAATGTATTTTCTTAGCCCATGAAGGAAATATCCTTGGTCACATTGTCTCCAAAGAAGGATTAGCAATTTATCCAGAAAGAGTTGAAGCCATAAGAGCACTACCATTGCCAAGCCACTAGAAGGCCCTTCAAATTTTCTTGGGGAGGATAAATTTTATTCGGAGGTTTGTCCCAGATTTTGTAGCCCTTATCAGGCCTATCACCAAGATGTTAAAGAAAAGCATGGCTTTCAAATAGACAGTAGAGGGAAAGGAAAGTTTTGAAGCAATCAAAGAAGCCATCTCTCAAGCCCCAACTCTCACTAACCCGGATTTCTCCAAGGATTTCATCCTCTATGCATTTGGGGGTGATGATACTATGTCTGTAATTTTGGTACAGTAGAACAAGGACAATGATGAGCAGCCAATTGCTTTCTTCAGCCAAATCCTAGAGGATTATGAGTTGAGATATTCTTTCATTGAGAAGCATGTTCTTGCAGTAATCAGAAGCTTGAACAAGTTCAAGCATTTAGTCTCAAACAACAAGGTTCAATTGTTGGTTTCTCATGTGGGGGTTAAAGACTTCCTCCTCAACAAAGACTTGAATAAAAAGAGAGCAGGTTGGATTACTCGTGTCATGGATTATGACATAGATATCAGGGTCACCAAGTTGGTCAGAGGGAAAGGATTGTGTGAGCAGTTGATTTTGAGCAAACAAGAGGGAGCATGCAAGGAAAAGGAGGTTGTTTTGGCGTTGCAAGATAGCCATGAGAAAGGAAGCACTCAAGAGGAAAATAATGGTGTCCCCACTCCTTGCTAGACCCAAAGTATAATTCACTTCCTAAGCACATGGCTATGCCCTCCAGAGATGAACAAGACCCAAAGAAGACACTTCAGATTGCAGGCTGTCCTATATGCCCTTGTTGATGGTGTTTTGGTCAAAAGAGATGTGAATGGAGTACTATTGAGATGCATTGGTACAAATCAGATTCATAGGGTGTTGGAAGAGTTCCATGGTGGACCAGTTGGTGGTCATTTTGCACCAAGAGTGACAGCTCTAAAGATCATGAGGGCTGGTTATTATTGGACCAAGATTTTCAGTGATTGTTATGCATGGATCAAGAGGTGCAAGAATTGTGCATTCTTCATAGGTAAAGAGAGACTAGCTGCCCTTCCATTACATCCAATTTCAGTTGACCAGCCATTCATGTAATGGGGTTTAGACTTCATTGGAGTCATTAATCCTAATTCAAGCCAAGGGCACAAGTGGATTTTAATAGCCACAGATTACTTCACTAAGTGGACTGAAGCAGTAGCACTCAAGGAAGCAAATGAATATAACATCCTAGATTTCTATGAGGGGATAGTAACCAGATTTGGCATACCTACTACAATAATCTCAGATAATGCATTAGCATTCATTGGATCCAAGGTGACTGAGTGGGCTGTCAAGAACGGGATCTACCTAAGTACTTCATCAAACTACTACCCTCAGGGTAATGGTCAGGCTAAATCTACAAACAAGAACTTGTTGAGGATCATCAGGAGAACTTTTGATGATAATCAGAGGTCTTGGCATACCAAACTGAAATCAACCTTATGATCTGATAGGATAACTCCCAAGAGATCCACAGGTAACTCTCCATTCAGGCTTGTTTATGGAAGAGAGGCAATCTTGCCCATGTCACTTGAGTTTCCAACATTGGAACTCATGAAAAAGTTGGATTTGTTGGAGTTTGAGCCCATGGAAGTCAGATATGTAGAATTGATGGAGCTCCAGGAGATCAGAAATCAGGCATCCCAAGCAATAGAGAAGGATCAGGCTTTGATAAAGAAGACCTTTGATAGAAAGGCCAAGAATAGATCCTTCCAAGTTGGAGATCTAGTGCTAAAATGGGATGCAGATAGATAAAAATCAGGGAGGAATTCAAAATTTGATGCCATTTGGAGTGGCCCATATATGGTCACAAAGTGTAAGAACAACAATTCCTTCCAATTGTCTTCATTAGATGGTGAAGAACTGCAGATTCCAGTCAATGGAATCCATCTAAAGCATTGCTATTAAAGGGAAAATCTCCACCTTGTAAATATTAGCTTAGGTTTTCATTCCTCCAAGTACTTGTGCACATTATTTTTCTGTAGGTTAGTTTTCTTTCCCTAAGTGCTTTGGCATAAGCTTGTAGTTCCTGGAGATGTGTTTGCAGGCCTTGCTCCATCAGGTGATATTCCATCTTCCTCCTTACAATGTTCTATTCAATTGGGGTATCAGAAAGAGAATTCGATGACTCCATGCCCAATGGATTGCTTCAGGCAACTGGTAACTTCATCTAGTAGGTAGATGACCCCTCTGAGTCACCAAAATTGTTATCCAAAATGTGCCCCTTGCTCATTTTGTGGCTAACTCCTTTCATCCTTCCCTCTCTTGTGCCTCAGTCATAATTTTTTGATTTTCAGGAACTCAAAACTTTCTGGAAATGACACTATTAGATAGAGCTCTCTCTCAGCTTTCCAGAAAGGTAAAGTTTTTCCCCTAACTCCCTGTATTTTTGAAGTTATGGCTCGGTGGAGTTTTTGTGGGAAATTTTTCCCTAGGATGCCCACAGCCAATGAGATGCCACCACGTGTCCAAGGAAGTGGCGGGGGTCGAAGGAGAACTTGGTTTTTTACTAAGTGTTTTGGAAAAGTTTTCAAGAGGAAATATTTTCCCGTAGGCCCACCGGTGAATCAGGTGATGCCACGTGTCCAGGGGGAAAATTTGAAAAAAATGGCTAAGTGTTGGTGCATGGAAAATTTTGAAGGATGGGCCCATGCCCAATCAAAATGTGCCACATGTCCTATGGCGTGGGAGTCCCAAAGGATAGAAGAGAAGTTAGAATTTTGGTGAAGTTCTTCACAAAAATTTCAAAAGGTAAGTTATGGCCCGCTTCCCCCACCGGAAAACCAACAAATGCCACATGTCACCAGAGCCTGAAATGGCAAAGTGCGGGAGGAAATTGGGATTTTTTCCCAATGTGTTTGTGCAAAGGTGAGGATGCTTGCGAAAAGCCCACACCCAGTAATATGTCACCACGTGTCCTGAAGGGGTGGAGAAAGGGGAGAATTTGGGAATTTTTCCCAAAGGGAAAACAAAGGAAAATTCAAAGAGGAAAGCCCGCCCCCCTTATTGCGAGCCAATGGAATCTCACCACGTGTCTAGGTGGCTCCGAAACTAAAGAAAAGCCATCATGAAAAATTAGAAGGGGAAAACCCAAACCCAATGGGGTTTTAACACGTGTCTAGGTCAAAAATTATCAAATGGCCCACGGAAAATTCAGGAAGGACAGGCCCACATCTAATCATCGTGTGCCACGTGTCCTCAGCTCATCGGCCCGGCGGGGAATTTTGGGAAAATTTTCCAAAGGTGAAAACAAAGGAAAATGAAGTAGGATGGGCCCGCACCAAATAAAAATGTGCCATGTGGCACCTAGAAAGGTGGAGTGTGGGGAAATTTTGGAAATTTTTCCAAATGACCAAAAAGGTAAAAAAATCAAATTTTTTACCCGCCGACCCGATTTGGCCCTATTTTGCCCTAAAATTTCAAATAGCCATATCTTTCGATCCAGAGCTCAGTTTTTCACGTTCTTGATATCAATGGAAAGCTGGTGAAATTATATACAAGATTCTAGGGTCATTTTTGAATTTTGATGAAGCTTGGAAAGAGAAAATTGAAAAACACCTCTGGCATGTGGTCATGGACAGAAATAATGTTTCAACCACCGTTTTTAATGAAGAATGGCTTTCATTCTCTCCCAGCATGGTTAAAAATGTCAGGGAATGGGTCTGTAAGGATGTCCATTCTATTTTGATGGCATTTTGGTTAATGGTTGAATCCCTTCCATGTTTTCCCCTGTTTCTCTCTCCTAGGCTCGTCCCTTGCACTGTAAAAGCCAGATTTGGCTCATTTTCAAAGGGTTGAACATTTTTTGTGTATTGCAGGTCCCCTTTCTCACCTTAGAAGTAATTTTGGTGGAATATCAAACCTTTTCTAAGAACTGTAACTCATTTTTACCTCTCAAGTATTGTAATGCAAGTGATTTTGATGTTAAAATAACAATACAGGCCCTGTGATTAATTTTCCATCCTCTGCTAGTGTTGTTTGACTAATTTCTGATTCTTCATTACAGTTATCAATTTTTGCATGTTTTTTTGTTACATTTTATGAATTGTGTCAATTTGCAGAAGTGAGAAATTCTCACCACTCCTTTGGTGCATCACCTATTAGCATTAGTTTTATTTTATCTGCATTCTCTATCTCTGTCTCCTTTGGAATTTAGGGTAGGATTAGGAATATAGACCTCTGCAACTTGTAAGTGATAAATCTGACCAGAGGAATTGAGGAACCAGCCTCTAAACTGGAGATTCCTTTCTCATTTTGTAAGTCCCACACTTGGGGAAAGGATTCAATGTTGTGCAATCACACTGGATTCTTAGAATGATCAAACTAGAAATCTGATCAACATCCAAGGGTTCTGCTAATTTGCAGCAACACCCCCTTCTCAAGATCTCCCTAGAAGAGAGAAAAGAATTCCAAAAAAAATCCCTTAGGTATATTGTCCTACAAAAAGAAAGTCTCTATTCTACCAATATTCCTTAAATATTTCCTTTTTATAATATAAACCCATAGGTCTTCTTCCTTTATCAATCTACAACCAGCTTTGTCCACGAGAGCTTCATTCATGAGTCTCATATTATTTAATCCTAACCCCCTATAATCCTTAGGATTGGTCACCTTTTCCCAGGACACGAGAGGAAATTTGAACTTCTTCTCAGCCCCTGCCCACATAAACATTTTTTTAATTTTTTCAAGAGCCTCCAAAATCTTACCTAGAAGCCAAAAATGGACATTAAATTAATTGGAATACCTTGAAGAAAGATTTGGAGGATTTGAATTTTACCCACTTGAGATAGGAGAATCCCTTTCCAAGTAGACAACTTATTGGAGAATCTCTTGAGCAGGGTGTTCCAGATGGAATGATTTGGTGTTTTTGTGAATGAGGGGCATTCCCAAATAGGAGTAAGGAAAATTATTTATCTTACAACTGAAAATGCGGGCCAGTATCTCTTGGAAATTCTCTTCCACATTTATGAAGAAAATAACACTTTTTAGGAAGTTGACCAGCTAGCCAGAAACCTCCTCATACTCATTCAGGACATCTTTAAATATATAGGCTTCATGTATAGATGCTTTTCCCATCAAAAAATTGTCATCCCTGAATTGGTTGAGGTAGGTAGGCTATAGACCATTAGAAATATTGAGAGCTTGCAAGAGGTTAAGGGAAACTACCTGATTGTAGAGTTTGCTTAAAGTTTCCACCTTTATCGTATAGAGGAAAGGAGAGAGGGTGTCTCCCTGTCTGAGACCTCTACCAGCTTGAAAGAAGCCTTCTGGTTTTCTATTGATCATAATAGAGAAACTAGTAGAAGAAATGTAGACCATATCCATGTTGATGAAGAAGGCATCAAACCCCAACTTGGAAAACATGGCAGGAAGGAGGTCCATGAAAATTTTTCATACACTTTGTGTATATCCATCTTGAAAAACATAACATATCTTCCTAAAATTTCAATAGAGTGAATGGCTTCTTGGATGACCAAAATGCTGTCAAGAATTTGTCTCCTAGGAACAAAAGCTCCTTGATTGGGATAAATAAAATTAGATAGCACTTTCCTGAGCTTGAAAGCAATAATTTTGGTTATCAATTTGTAGTTGGTTTTGCATAGATTGATGGGTCTAAAATATTTCACAATCTTGGCCCCTATCATCTTGGGAATAAGGACTAGGAAAGTATTATTGATATGTTTGAGAAGCTGACCATTCATGAAGAAAGTATCAATCATCTCGATGACCTCATTCTTGACCACTTCCCAGAACTATTGGAAAAAGAAGGTTGGGAACCCATCAAGTCCAGGAGATTTATCTGGTTCCATGTCAAAAACAATATATCTGATTTCTTCCTCCCCAGAAATGAGCATGAGATTTCTATTTTATTGATCCAAAAGGACATTATGGAAGAGTCTGAGGGCCTTCTCCCAAGATGTTCTATTTGGATCAGCCCCAGGGAGAAATAGGTTCTTAAAATAATTGAAAATAACTTCATTGATTTATTTTTCATCTTCTGTGAGAGTACCATCATTTTTCCTGATCCCCTTGATCTCAAGATGATTTGTCTTAGAGGTGGTAGAGGAGTGGAAAAATTTAGTGTTTCTATGACCCTCCTTTATCCGTTTAACTCTTGATTTTTACTTCTAGTAGACTTCCTCCTTGGCTAGGATATCATGGTAATAAATGAGGAGGGTTTTCTCTCTACTTTTAAGTGTTTAGTTGAGCCCATCTACCTCCATCAGTTCCTCAATAGTCCTTAAGACTTCCTCTATTATGCTCTTAGACTGAAAAATGTTCCCAAAAAATTCCTTAATCCAATTTTTCAGATTTTGTTTAACATGCTTCAACTTTGAACTTAATTTGAACATTAGAACCCCATGGACCTTGATCCCCCACCAATCCTAAATTATTAAGAGAATGTAAGGATGTTGGAGTCACATTTTTTCAAATCTGAATGGTCTAGATTTTTTGGGAATAGATATACCCAGCTTGATAATGATTGGGTTGTGGTCAGATCCAATTTTGGGAAGTGTGGATAGAGAGTAGAGTTGATTAATCATGGAAGGGTGGCTCACTAAAAACCTATCCAGTCTGATCTGGATTAGGTCCTTTCTAGTTCTTTTGTTGGCCCAAGTAAATTTGGAACCTCCAAGCTCGAGGTCCATAAGATAATTATTAACTAAAAAATTATCTAACTCATCTATTCTATTCATGTAGGAAATGGCTCCAAATTTTTTTCCCCTAGGGAAAGAGGGGTATTGAAGTATCCTCCAGTAATCGAATCGTTATCTTTAAAAAGGGACATCACCTTAGAAATTTCACTCCAAATATTCCTTCTACCAATCACAAAGTTGGGGGCATAGATATTAGAAACAATCCAAGAATTGTTTTGAAGTGGAATCAATAAAACCCATGGTGAAGTGGTTGGGAAATGATAGAAGCACCATGACTTTAACAAAGAGGGGATTCTAGAGGGTGACTATGCCACCTAAAGCCCCTTTTTAATTAACCCCATCCCAAAGGCCATCATTCCAGACCAAATTTCCAACTTCTTTGAATCTTTCCGTACTCATCTTAGTTTCTTGTATCATCAGAATATCAGGTTTGTATTTTTTTCTAAAATCTTTCAAGATTCTTTGTTTATTGGGGTTATTCAACCCTCTAATATTCCAAGAGAGTAAGATCATTTATTATTTTATTGAGGAAACCTAAGTGGTTTCTATAACCCTTTATACAAATCTTTCTTAACCAACATATCCCTCTACTCCTTTTTAGATTTTCTCCCTTTAGGAGTTAAATCTTTACCCACATAAGCTCTAAAATTAATTCTAGTTATAGGTTTGGAAAATGTTGTAGGAGTAACAGGGGAGGACACTGGATCAATAGAATCTAGAACAATACCTCCCATCAAGAGGTCAAAAGAATTATAAGTCAAGATGCCTTCCTCCTATCTTTGACCGAAAGAGCTTTGTCCAATCATGAATAGATCTTCAAGAGAAATACCCTGAGCCACTTTCAGCACATAGTTACCTTTTGAATCAGACACATACTCAGCTTCCTTCTGTTTTAGATTTGGGCAAAAATCCTCTTCACACATCTTCTCATTTTTTACTTTACCCCATTCACCCTTGTTCTTTGGATCATGTTCTTTAGATTCATCTTCAGCTTCAGTCTCAGTCTCAGCCAAAATTTGTGTTTAAGCCATTATAGTCTCATTAGGAAACTCTTGATCCCTTCTTGGGTCTTGCCTAGAAATTCTTCCATTTTTCCAACTTTCCTCCATTCTGTATTATCTTTATTAAGACCCATAGAAAGAGATCTTGGACTTGATTCCTTCTTCTTCTTCTATGTTGGGCACTTTCGAGGATCATGCCCCACCAATTTTGAATTTGTAACAAATAAAAGGGGACGTAGCATACTCAAATATTTGCACCCAATCCCCAAACTTTGAGATCAAAGTGATGGTTTCTTCTAGCACAACTTCTTCTTTCATATTAATGTAGAACCTTGCATGGGTAAGCCTGGTTCTATATTTAGTAACAGGATCAATTGCTATCAGGGTTCCTATACTTTTGTCTATACCGATCAAGACCTCAAGTTCCTAGAACTCAGGAGGTAAGCCAGGGAGATTCATCTAGATAGGATATTCAAAGATAGTTTTTGCAAAGGGTTTGAAGGTCGGTTCCAATTTTTGCACCACCACATGAGATTTACCATGAACCAGGGCCCTCTAGACATAATTCTAAAGACATGGTCTTTAATAGGAAGAGAAAATAAGAAAAAACCATTCGCATATGTAGTTACCTCAATAGATCCATTTTGTGCCCATCTTCTCTTAGCCCATGTAATAGCCTCAGAAATGGTTATATTCCTCCTTTGCATTTCAAGTGTTGACATGAGATTTTATTAATAAAGATGTGTTCTTTTGACTGCTGAAGATCATGCTTGAAATGGATAAATCATTTATGCTCTTTGATTAAAGGGTTAGTATACTGTTGCTTGCAATAATATTTTTCACTTCTCTTTGGATAAGCTACAATTTGATTTTAAGAGTTGCAACTTACCTTTCTCTATTGGACTCATCCCCAGATCAATTCCATTGATCTAAGGAATGTTTTAAATCTTCTTATCAAAACTGAATGAAAAACTAACATTCGTTGATTGAAATACTTAACAGAATGAACTTGTGGTTATTGCAAATTCTTTATCAACTTGGAAACAATACTTACATTATATTTTATGCGGTGCTCCACTCTTCTTGATCGAACCTTATAGGGCACTTAACGGCATTAAGGGAAATGGGAACCCTGCTTTTGGAGTCTTGAGTAAAAAAAATCACTATTTACCCTTTTTATCTATACGGTCTACCATAATAGATATGGGACTAAGGTAATTTACCTAATATTACTACACCACTTTACATGGGATGACATTCTAACCTAAGTTGTTATCTTAAAAGAAAATAACCTAGGGGATGCTAAGTTATTTCTAAACCTATTGTTTTAATTAAATCTACATCTTATCCTATGGTTATTTATTTAAACTAACCTAAGATCTAACCTAAGCTAAATTCTATCTATCCTAAACTAATGGGATATGAAAGGGGACCTAAGGGCCATTGGCAAGTTGTGGAAACTAGCGGCAGTTCCTAAGATTTTATTGGGATTTTATTTTTATTTGGTTTTAAATTCATAAAAGCACTGCCAGTTTGGCATGGGTTAGTGAAAGTTAGATGAACCTACATGGAGGTATCTCTAAGTTTGGAAATGCATTATGAAATAAAATTAGGTCTCACCAACTATGAAAGGTAGTGACAAGGAAAGATAAGTAGAAAAATTGGTTTTAATGGCATTAATGTACCTTGGGTTTGGAGAATAAGCCATCTTGGAAGGCATGCTTTCAGATTTGTTGGGGGTTGTTTTGGTTTGCATGCTTCCAAATTTTTTCTCTACATAGAGCTATCTAGTTCTTTGAACTAGCAGTTTGATGTCCATTTTGTGGTTATTTTTGAACTCTCTGAGCTATTTTTGGTTTGAGGAATGTATAAGTGTAATTGTGGAAAAAGATTACTGTTATTTGATCTTTCTTGGAGAAGAAGAGGTCTTGGAAACTCGACTGGAATTCTTCTTCAAATCGGAAGAGGCACTATTAGGCATGATAGGCTCTGACCATAAATATTTCTTGCTTTCTTCTAAATGATTCATTAAAACAATTCTTCTCACTAGAATTTTATATTTGCTTGATGTATGTGGTTGTTCACTTGCATGTATTCTTGGAAATTTGTGGGTTTTTGGAATGTGGATTCCTTGTTGTTATTGATAGTTTTGAGAATTTTATCTGTACTAATTATTAAAGGTTTACATGCGATTTGTTATGGTACTCTATAACCTGTACTTGAATATTTTTGAACTCTGTATCTTGAACTTGTAGTTCTAATATTTTTATTCTAAGATTTTCTTTCTTGCATTCAAAAATAATGTAGAAAGAGCTAGTTTATTCATTGTTGGGTTGTCACATTTCAACCTGTACTTAAGCTCGTTGGGTTTAAAGTAGAAGTTCTTTGGCCATTTTGAACTGACAGTATAGTTGGATGGCTTTGTATCTCTGTTTAAGTTTGTGTTCAGGTAGTTGTAATATAACTCTATGAATATTCTAAACTTGTATTTCTGCTGAGATTTGTTTTAGCTTTATTGGGACCGTATGGTTGCGTGGACTATGTTAAACTTATTGAAGTTTTGAACCTTGGAACTTGTATACAATTCTTATGAATATTGAATTCATTGTTGAGTAGTTTCGTTCTGCTCTGTAATTAAGTTCTTTAATGAGGTTTTATTCTTCCTTAAGAAAATGGAAGGCTTGAACCCATAATAGGGTGTTGGTGTTATATTGAGATTTTATTTGAGCCATATGATTCCATTTTAAATTCGTATTCAAACTTAAGTTGTTTTAAATTATGACCTGTGCACATATTTAATGCAACACATGTATTCCTTGTTGGTTGTTTTGATTTTGTATTAGAAAATCGATGAGTTGTATACTTCAGGTATTTTGAATTGAAAACTGCAGTCTCTTTTAGCACTACCTGATGGAAGGGGTATTGTGAGTTTGTTTGGTTGAATTTGACCATGTAACTTCTTTGAGACCTCCTTTGTTTTTATTTTTAGAAGGAATGGTTATTTTACTTCAACCCTTTAGATTGCACTGTGTTTTCAACTTGAGGAGGCATGTGAATTAACAAGTGTATTCTATTCACATCTTATCTGAGCATACCTTTGTCTTATAGGAAATCTTGACTGCTTTTTTATTGGAAGTATTTGGAACTGAACTATGTTCTATTATGGAATAGTCATATTAGTTGTAGAGGTTCATAGAATGATTTACTTCTTCCTTTTTGTATTTTATGTTGAACAAACCCTACATGTCATATGATTTTAAATGGAACTAGATAGGTTATGGTTATTTTGTTCAGACGAGTTGGAAGAAGGTAGGACAGAATTTGTCTTATCAAATCAATTAACTATTACTTCCATCTGAGTAGTGGGTTTTTTTGTTGAATGCTAAATTCAAACCTATTATTTTGTTTATGGAACAAAAAGTTATAGTACCACTTTCTTAGATGTTGATAATGTGGCTCTTGCTTGAAATTTTTGATCGGTCTTCTCATTAGCAGTCTGTTGTTAATGTTTATAAGGGGGATTTAGTCTTCGAGTTGAGAGTTGTTGTGACTTTCCAATCTTTTTGGATTGGAGAACTTTTACTCCATCATTTTATCCTTGTAGAACCACCATGTGTTAAGGAAACAAAATCATACTCTCATAGGGGAATTCTACAATTTGGGAATGTACTATGTATTTCTTCTGAGATTTGATATGGATTTGAGGTAGGTGAATGAGAATAGGTCTTCCTTAAATGGTTGTATGGAAATTGGAAGTATACGAGCTTGACTGTGTATTCATTCTTTTGAGTTCTCCTTTGGAAACTAACTCAAGAATTTCTAAATTGTATTAGATGTTGGATTTCATTTAATAGTATAAATGAAATGAAATATGGTTTGGGTCCTTATGGGTATGTGATCCTTTTTCTGTTGACTGATAAGTTTATGGATTGAACTTCTCTTTATTCTTCCTCTTCTTTGTCTTATGGAGGGATGAAACTTACTAATTTCAGTTATGTTGTAACTAACCCCTTACAGATTGGGGAAAAGTTAAGCCTGTCCTTTTATCTTTATAAATTATGAAATAATTTACTAATAAGACTTGTTGATTGATTAAAAGTAATTGATAAGATCAATTAAGTATTGTGGTATAATCCTAAAGTTGCAGATTATAAAATGTTCCTTTCTTAAAAGTAAATCCAGATTTCTTAAGTGTAATTCTTTCTTGATGTTTTACTTATGATTATCTGCATGATGTTTTTATTTTGTTTCATGAAAGCAAAGTTGTTTAATGAAGCAATTAGTGGAATGCACTTTACTTTAATGCTTAGTGCTTATCATGCTCAGTTTATTGAACTATCCCATGCTAGTAATTTGTAGATGGACATTGTAAGCGATTAAAGAAGACAAAAACTTTCATGTTGTATTGGGTTATTTAATTTCGAATCTCATGTAAAGATTTTTTATTCATTCTTGAATTGTATTGAAAAATAAAATTTGTATTATTTTGTAATGAAAGATGTTTGTTATACAACATGCCTGAAATACATAGTCTTGTAAATGAATAAGTTTTAGTGAGGAATTGAATGCTAAGGATTTACTTGTATTTGTTCGATAAAATATCTTATACTTATAAAGAAGGTGAAGTTCTTATTTGGATGGTATTATTCATATCTGTTATATGCTTAATTCGGATAAACTTGATAAGTTAGATAAAAGGGAATTGGTTTAATCTCCCTCAATAAGATGCAACTTGTTGAGTTGCATAAGTTATCAATCTTATCCAAAACAACTCTAATGTAGTATTATATGTGTAATGAATATGTGATGAATATGTGATGGAACTTTCAAGTTTGTGAAAAATAAAAAGGGTTTGAAAAACCCTAACATTTAATCAAATAGGGTAAAGTTCTTCCTCACTAAATGAAATGTGACCCAAAGAAAGGTGATTTGACTGTTAAACGTGAGACTTCATTTCTTATAAATTCTACCTTAGTTGAACCTATTTGGTTGCTACATCTTATTTGAATGATTAGGATATATCTAATTGAGCTTATGATATTACTTTCCTCTTTTGGTTAATTTTTGTTAAACTTAATAAACAAACATTAAAATAAATCATGAGTTAAGGAAGTTCTTTAATGCTTAATGGAATCAAGTATAGAACAAGGACTTAAGGAGTGCTGGATAAAGGTTTAACATAGATGTTGTAATCTGTTTCATAATCCATGTTAATTTAACATTAATAACCTCATTAGGGTATGTACATCGTGATGAGGTACTTTTTGTAGGATGATGGGACACGCCTATTATAGGAATGTACCTTCAAGAAGACTTGGGTCTTCTCGAGGATACAGAGTTGTAGTTGACATGTGGTAACACCCTTTTACATTGATCATCTAGCTCTACACACTATAAGGACTTGAACTTAGTTTTCTCTAGATCAAGTTAGTAACATGTTTAGGATATAGAGTAACTTCTAATAACTCAGGGTACTTTTTCAAACCCAGTTGACTTAGGTCAACTAAGTATGCCCTTTTACCCTAAGTCACCAAGAGTGTCTCCCTATAATAGACTATGTTCCTAACTTGAGCTAGGGTTAAACCTTGGGCAAGTGGAATGGTTGTAGTCAGTAAAGACCATTCTAGATAATAGAGGAGTGAGGTGAAAGACATATTCCAAATGACAAGTATGTTGTAAATATTTGGCCAAAGTATTGCAAGTTGTTGGTTACATTGTCCTATGTCACCTAGTTTAAAGCCATGTGATATCATATGAATATTGGTAACAAATATTCAGGTATTTTCTTTAAACAAGATTTCTCAGTACCTAGTTTATGGTGAAAAACCAAGTATATGAACTATATGTTAAGTATTCAATACTTAAAGTGAAACATGAATAGATCGGTAGGTAACCAAGTCATGGAATGAATAGATTGATGTATCACCGAGTCATTCACAGCTGCATATGGTTAGCTATTATGAGATTGATTGGCATTGAGTGTGTATTCTAAATAAAGTTTTATTTAGAATAATGAACATTAAGTAAAAAATATTCCCTTGTTTTTAAAGTCTTAAAATGGGAATGTTACATCGTGGTATCAGATCTGAAGGTTGCATCTCTTAGACCTATTGTGTCCATAATCTGATGAAACTTAAATTTTCTTGTAACAGAAAATGGTTAGAACAAGAGGAAATGTTGCAAATAACCCTCCACCTGAGGAATGAGTAACAACTTCCCAGAAACTAGATGAGATCCTTGCTGCCCTGTTGGACACAAGAGATCATTTGGATGTACTTAAGAATAAAGTAATGGATAATGAGGAGGAAGACACTGACAACAACAATCAGCCACCTCTAGGGGACAACGCCAATGTAGGTGTTGATAATAACAATGCGAACATACCTATTCAACCTAAATACAAAAAGGCTAGGCTGGTAGCTGAACTCACTAATGATATAAAAAGGATAAGTCCACCTATTAGTGCAAAATCACAGCACCCCTGGATGTTGATCCAATTTCTAGGTTGATCACTCTAGCATCCAGTGTGATTGCACAACATTGAAACCTTTCTCCAAGTGTGGGACTTGCAGAAATGAGAAAGGAATCTCCAGAGAAGGATGGTTCCTACTCCTTAACTACCTGCCACGAGCTATTCTAGTGCAGGCAAGCTAATCTAATCCTAATCTAACCATGCCAAGGAGACAGAGAGAGAGAGAAAAGGGAAAAACAGCAAAAGCCTACACTAAAACGGTGATACACTAGAGAAGGAGAATGTTGAACATCTATCAAAACTGCCATGGAACAAGGAGAGGTGAGCAATGGGAAGGATGGACAGATGCATCACAGGCCCAAGGATAGATTTCACATAGAAAATGTCCCAAAACTCCATGAACACAGCTCCAAACCTACAATGAACATTCAAACGTGCACAAATACCTGCAATGAAGAGAGGCAAGAAGAAAACAAGCAAAAACGAGCAAGGATGGACAGATGCATCACAAAACACGTTTTGTTGCTTCAGAAGTTTGCACAGAACATCATTTCAATAGTAAAAGGAAAAAAAATCCATTACAGATAAGGGGAGGAGGTTCGAACTCCATTTTCAACCCTGGAGAAGAAAAGAAGGGAGCGGCAAAGCTGAAAAGATGAACAACTTGTAATCATTTTAAAAAAGAGCCAAATCTGGCTTTTATATTGCATGGGTCAAGCCCATGAGAGAGAAAACGTACAAAAACATGGGAGCCCATTCCTCATTGACTACAAATGTATTAAATCAGCATGGAGGACCTTACAAACCCATACCCTGTCATTTTTGGCCATGCTGGAGAAGAATGCGACCCATTCTGCATTGAAACTGGTTATTGAAACGTCACTTCTGGCCATGACCACGCGCCAGAGACGTATTTCGATTTTTCTCTCTCCAAACTGAACCAAAATTAGAGATTGACCATGGAATCCTGTAGATAATTTCATAAGCTTTCCAATGATATAAAGAACGTGCAAATCTGAGCTCTGGATCGAAAGATATGGGGGGCTGAAGATTTAGGGCACAAAACAGGCCAAAACAGATTTTGAAATTTTTCCCGTGCTCTGCCACTTGGATGACACATGTCAGGCGCTGATTGGATGAGTAATTCTCTCTCCTCCACCTTTCCACAGGCTTTCCTTTGAAATTTCGACCTTTTTAACTCTTTGGAAAATTTTCCATTTTTTCCCCCGCGCCCCGCCACTTGGGACACGTGGTACGCTTTGGTTGGTTGACAGGGGTGCGGGGGCATCTTTTACCTTTTAGTTTTTTGGCCAAAACTTTTGCCAAATTCTCCAAGTCCTCCCCAAGCTCCGCATTCCCCTTCTCCTTAGGACACGCATCCTCCTTTTATTGGCTCAGGCCAACGCTTCAAACCTCGCCTTTTGAACTTTTGGGCCCAAAAACACTTAGTCAAAATTTTTATTGCGCCTCCCCTTGTGACACGCGTCACATTCTGATTCGTTGGCGGCTTTTCCGGGTCTTCACGTACTTTTGGCCCGGATATCCCAGACGAAAGTTCTCATGTTTCGACCAAACCGGCCGGTTCGCGTCCTTCGCACATTTTTGGCCCAACTGTCCCGGACCGTCTGGGACAAATTCTTCCGGCTCACCCGAAATGGACTGACTTGCGCCAAACCGGCCGATCCGTGTCCTTCGCATACTTTTGTCCCAGATGTCCCCACTGTGCGAAACAGACTTAGGCATTTTTTTAACTTTCAGCCGGTTTGCCTTTTCGCGTCCCGCGCGTACCTACGGCCCAGATGTCCCAATTACTGCGTGGACCGCCTGGAGGCTTTTCGGCCGGTTCGCGCCCTTACGTCCCAACTGTCCCAAGGACCGCCTGGACTAGGACTTAGCTGATTTTCATGATTTTTTCTACCCCAAGCTTGTTTTTTTGTAAATTTTTCACCCTTTTTTAGAACTTGCTCTTTTCTTCTTGGACAGGAGAGTTAAAACAAAGCCGAGGGGACCCCAGAAACATGATTTTTTGCCTTGAATCAATCTATCTTGCTTGGGACCGAAGAATTTAATGCATGTTATCAAAATTTACCCTAGGGGGTGAATTTTGGATAACAATTTGGCGACTCAGCGAGGTCATCTGCCTGCTAGATGAAGTTACCAATTGCCTGAAGCATCCATTGGGCATGGGGTCATGAGTTGTAACCTGCAAACTGATCTGAACTTTGAAAACTTCCCTCTGAACCGCTTGAATCCCACCGGACATGGAGTTGTTCTCACCAAAATGTCACTGAAATGGACTGTGCAAGAGCAAAACCAGCAGCACCAAAAACTATGTACAGAACTGAAAATCATACATGCTCCAAATGAAACATGCAGAGTGTGCACAAGCACTTCTTCTGCTGAAAGCAAACCTACCTACTCTATTCTAACTGGAAGCAAAGGTGGGCTAAACAAACCTTGCAATTGGTTTTGAGAAATAGCTTCCTTTTCTTAAAAGTGGCAGCCATGCAACTGATTTGGCATTGAACATGGCTGATTGGATGAATGGAAAATCAACAAGAAGCTGGTCTTCCACCCAAATCATCAAGGTATCAGCTGAAGGAAAATTCAATACCTCTTTTAGTTGCTCTGCATTTGGATTGAAGAGGTATGACAGCTGATCCTTGGTACTTTACAGCTCATCCTCATGCTTAGAAGCAAGCATGACTGGTTGTGGCTTCTCCTTTGGCTCCAATGAAGCCAAATACCTGATTGGGCAAGGTCTGATCCGTTTGATATGCCCATAGCTCTGATTTTCAACTCCAAAAATGGAGTCTTCTTGTAGACCTTCTTAAATGGATGGTGTGGAAGAAATGGTGAAATTCCTCTGTCCTTTCTCTTCCTCCAATGAAGGACATGAAAGATTTAAATCTTCCAATCTTGATTCCAAAGAGGTACTATAAGATGCAGGTTGCTGTAAATGAATATTCTCCTTCATGACAGTAGACTCAAGTGTTTGGGATGTGGATGATGAAAGAGAGAATGGTGGAAACTCAACCGGCTCTTCTCCATCAAAACAATCCTCCAAATTTGACAGATAAACTGCCTCATGGTTGTCCTGCTGCAAATGCTCCACTTCCTCCATGGTGCCTTCTTGATCTGTAACTTGACCACCATGGTTTCTTTCACCCTCCAACATTGAGTTTGAGAGATCAAGCTCCTCTTCAGTATTAGAACTTGAGAGAGGTGAAGTAGAAAGAAGAACTGAAGGTTCTCCTGTAGCCTGCTTTGTGCTCAAAGCCCTTGGATCTGCACTTTTCTCCTCCACAACTAGAATGTGCTCCTCTTCTTTTGGATTTGGAGCAGCTTCTCCTTTCTCTACTACTTGAAGTCAATCTTGCTCTTAATAGAACTCTTCCTCTAGCACGAAGTTTTTCAAATCAAACTCTTCGATCTGCTGCTCTAGAGAACAAGTTGGGACTGCAAGATCTTCTTATGAGCTTTCTTCCTTTATGGCTGATTGTGCAACTTGAATTGAATCAGCATTCCCTTCAAATAGAGTACCAACATGGACACTACTTTCTGAACAAACTGACTGTTGATTTGCTTCTTCTTTTTGCTCTTCTTCTGCTGCCACAAAATCAGTCTTATCCACCATTTGTTTAACCTTAGCCTCTTCTGTAGGCCTGACCATCAAGGGGATCTTTGTCATCCCAAATTTGGCAGCCCAGACCCTCAAGTTGTCTGTCATTTCTTTTCTGTTGGGCTCCTCTCCTTGATGTCCTTCATGGCCTATTTTTGCAATTTCTTCTTCCCCACATGGAATTGGGAATGCAAGAGGAGGGATGGGTTGTAACTCAATTGATTTGGCAATTTTTTGTGGTGGTAAAGGGGTTAGAAACTCTTGTTTCTTTGGGGGGAGAGCGTATTTCTTTTAGCTCTTGTGGAGGGGATGACTATTTGGAAGGAAAAAGGAAAGAAGAATTGAGGTGTGGTGGAAGACTGAGAGATGGAGACATGGGATCAACATTTGGGACAGCAGATGGGGAGTTTAGAATTTGCAATTCTAAATGAGATGGTGTTGCTTGAATAATGGGAAGAGAAAAATTAGATGATGGTGCAGAACTTACCCATTGACAAGGTTGTTCAACAACAAGTGTATAGGCCTCTATTTCTGTTGTCCATCGTGCAAGTTGGGGGCAACATCTTCATCATGAAGTCCAGCTTCTCCTGAGGGCTGAAGTGTCTTGGAAAAGGGCCTCCCCATGGACAAGGAGTCCTGCAACCAATTCTGAAACCTCTCATTTGAGCTGTTGCTCTGGACTGCACCATCTTTTCCTCCATCTTTTGGATTTTCTCCAACATACCAGCATCTTGCATCTGATTGTCTTCATTATATGCATACTCTTGCTCTTGGAAAGCTCCATAGCCAAACTGATTTTGGCATTGCTGTTCATATGGGTATGCATGCTGATTTTGAATTTGTTCAAAATGCTGATTTGGAGGATTTAAATATGTTGGAGGTGGGAAACATTGCTGCTGTTGTAAATGTGAGTTCCATGATGGAAATGAAGTCATGATTGCACAACTTCATGGAATGGAAAAGAATGAAAGGGATCGAAAGAAGGATGGATGGGAATGGATGAAAATAGGTCTGCAACTTCAGAAATGGGTTGCTGATCAGATGGAGTCGCCAGATGTGTTTGCAAGTGCCTCCAAAGGCCGAAGTCTTCACAGAAACACACCAACCTACAAAAGATGAAGTGGAAGACCTCTAAGGGTCCCACCGAGCGTGCCAAAACTGTTAGTGCAAAATCACAACACCCCTGGGGCTGATCAGATTTCTAGTTTGATCATGCTAGCACCCAGTGTGATTGCACAACATTGAAACCTTCCTACAAGTGTGGGACTTGCCAGAATGAGAAAGGAATCTCCAGAGAAGGCTGGTTCCTGCTCCTAAACTACCTGCCACAAGCTATTCCAGTGCATGCAAGCTAATCTAATCCTAATCTAACCATGCCAAGGAGACAGAGAGAGAGAGAGAAAAGGGAAAAAACAGCAAAAGCCTACACTAAAACGGTGATACACCAGAGAAGGAGAATGTTGAACATCTATCAAAACTCCCATGGAACAAGGAGAGGTGAGCAATGGGAAGGATGGACAGATGCATCACAGGCCCAAGGATAGATTTCACACAGAAAATGTCCCAAAACTCCATGAACACAGCTCCAAACCTGCAATGAACATTCAAACGTGCACAAATACCTGCAATGAAGAGAGGCAAGAAGAAAACAAGCAAAAATGAGCAAGGATGGGACAGATGCATCACAAAACACGTTATGTTGCTTCAGAAGTTTGCACAGAACATCATTTCAATAGTAAAAGGCAAAAAATGCCATTACAGAGAAGGGGAGGAGGTTTCGAACTCCATTTTCAACCCTGGAGAAGAAAAGAAGGGAGCGGCAGAGCTGAAAAGATGAACAACTTGTAATCATTTTAAAAAAGAGCCAAATTTGGATTTTACATTACATGGGTCGAGCCCATGAGAGAGAAAACGTACAAAAACGTGGGGAGCCCATTCCTCATTGACTACAAATGTATTAAATCAGCATGGAGGACCTTACAAACCCATACCCTATCATTTTTGGCCGTGCTGGAGAAGAATGCGACCCATTCTGCATTGAAACTGGTTGTTGAAACGTCACTTCTGGCCATGACCACGCGCCAGAGACGTCTTTCGATTTTTATCTCTCCAAAATGAACCAAAATTAGAGATTGACCATGGAATCCTATAGAGAATTTTATAAGCTTTCCAATGATATAAAGAACGTGCAAATCCAAGCTCTGGATCAAAAGATATGGGGGGCTGAAGATTTAGGGCACAAAACAGGCCAAAACGGATTTTGAATTTTTTCCCGCGCTCTGCCACTTGGATGACACATGTCAGACGCTGATTGGATGGGCAATTCTCTCTCCTCCACCTTTTCGTGGGCTTTCCTTTGAAATTTCGACCTTTTTAACTCTTTGGAAAATTTTCCATTTTTTCCCCCGTGCCCCGCCACTTGGGACACGTGGCACGGTTTGGTTGGTTGACAGTGGTGCAGGGGCATCTTTTACCTTTTAGTTTTTTGGCCAAAACTTTTGCCAAATTCTCCAAGTCCTCCCCGAGCTCCGCACTCCCCTTCTCCTTAGGACATGCGTCCTCCTTTTATTGGCTCGGGCCAACGCTTCAAACCTCGTCTTTTGAACTTTTGGGCCCAAAAAACACTTACTCGAAATTTTTATTGCGCCTCCCCTTATGACACGCGTCACATTCTGATTCGTTGGCGGCTTTTCTGGGTCTTCGTGTCCCGCGCGTACTTTAGGCCCGGATGTCCCAGATGAAAGTTCTCTGTTTCGGCCGAATCGGCCGGTTCGCGTCCTCCGCGCATTTTTGGCCCAACTGTCCTGGACCGTCTGGGACAAATTCTTCCAGCTCGCCCGAAATGGACTGACTTGCGCCAAACCGGCCGATCCGCATCCTTCGCGTACTTTTGTCCCAGATGTCCCCACTATGCGAAACAGACTTAGGCATTTTTTCATCTTTCGGTCGGTTCGCCTTTTCGCGTCCCGCGCGTACCTACGGCCCAGATGTCCCAATTGCTGCGTGGACCGCCTGGAGGCTTTTCGGTCTGTTCGCGCCCCGACGTCCCAACTGTCCCAGGGACCGCCTGGACTAGGACTTAGCCGATTTTCATGATTTTTTCTGCCCCAAGCTTGTTTTTTTTGCAACTTTTTCACCCTTTTTTAGAACTTGATCTTTTCTTCTTGGACAGGAGAGTTAAAAAAAAAGCCGAGGGGACCCCATAAACATGATTTTTTGTCTTGAATCAATCTATCTTGCTCGGGACCGAAGAATTTAATGCATGTTATCAAAATTACCCTGGGGGTGAATTTTGGATAACACCACCTAATTTTGATGGCACCACATTAGGAGATGGAGCTAAGAACTGGTTCAGGGAAATGGAGAAATACTTTGCAATAAGGAATTTCTTAGAAGAAACAAAGGCAATATGGGGAGCATATCAGCTTTCTCACAAAGCATCTTCATGGTGGGACAGTCATAAGGATGAGTTAAACATTGATGAAACTAATATCACTTGGGATCAATTTAAATGTTACTTTAGGCAATGTTGGCTGCCACAAATTTACTATGATCAGAAAAGGATTAAATTTTAGAACTTAGCCTAGGGGAAGAAAATTGTAACTGAGTACTGGGAATGATTTACAAAACTCCTTAAGTATGTACCTCAGTACCAAACAAATGAGAAGTTCAGGATACATAAATTCATCATGGGATTGAATCCCATTATAGGAGGAGAGGTGGATGTTCACATCCCAACCATGATGGAAGGGGTTGTTGAAAAGGCCATAAGGTAGGAACAGAAATTAAAGGCAATTTTTGTTAACAAGGAGGAAGTAAGGAAGAAAAATCCCAACTCCTCTTCATCATCTCTTGTACCTAAGAAAGGACCATGGAAGAAATTTGGAATGAAATGTAAGATTTCATCTAATACTAACAAGAAAGCATCAACAAACAAGTTTGTTGGTAATGAACGGAACAACTTTGCTAAGAACAATAATAACAGACAGAAGTCCTATGGGGGTCAGAACGATAAATCTAAGACTAGAAATAAACCCGAGCCTAGGAAAGGACCTGTAAGAGGCTGTTATAACTGTGGTAAAGATAATTGTGTAAATCAGTGCTCTTTGAAAAAGGATGGTCGTAATCAGCAGCACAAGATACACACTGCAATAGCTAACAAGTAGGCTGAGAAACAGGCTATGCCTATAGAAGTTTCGGGTAAGTCATTTGGTTTACCTGTAACTATTATTTTTTATACCAAAGCTCCTGAATGCTTTATTTCTAATAAATTAGCAGCAAAATTAAAAATAAAATATGGAAATATGGATAAAACATGGACTGTACAGTATGGAAACAATGTTGTTCATATACTTAGTATGTGTCTTTTTGGAGCAGTCCTTGATTTACCTGACTTTTCCACTGAAGTTGATCTTTATGTCACACTTTTGGGGTCTTATGATGTAATCATAAGTGTTAATTGGTTATCAAAACATAAGGCTAAGGTGGATTGTTTTGAAAAACACATTAGTTATTTAGATGACTTGTAGAAAATAGTAGAAATTCAGGGTGTGAAACGTGAAATTTTTCTTAGAAAATTTTAGCTATGCAACGTAAAAAGGCAAAAAATAAGGGTTGTACCTTATATGCAGTAAAAAATGCTGAAAAAACTAAAGAGAAAAATGATATTATGGAACTATATCTGTTGTTATGAGACTTCAGTGACGTATTTCTAAAAGAATTTCTAGGTCTTCCACCCAAAAGGGAGTTTGATTTCATGATTGAGATCAAGCCTAGAACTGAACCTATTTCTAAAGCACCATATCGAATGACTACTATTTAATTATTAGAGCTTAAGGCTTAGTTGTAATAACTTTTGTCTAAATTTTTGATCAGACCAAGTGTTTCACCTTGGGGAGCACCTATAATTTTTGTGAAAAAGAAGGATGGAACACTTAGATTGTGCATTGATTATAGAATGTTAAATAAGGCAACAATCAAGAATATATACCCACTCCCTAAGATTGATGATTTATTTGATCAGATGAGTGGAGCATCAGTATATTCTAAGATAGATCTTCAATCTGCATATCATCAATTACAAATTAAATATGAGGATATTCATAAAACAACCTTCAGGACAAGGTATGGACATTATGAGTTCATGGTTTTACCTTTTGGATTAACAAATGCACCTATAAAATTTATGAATTTAATGAATAATATCTTTCAAGAATACTTGGACAATTTTTTTCTCATATTCTTGGATGAAATTCTCATATATTCCAAAAGTATTGAGGAACACCATGAGCATTTGAAGATAATTTTGGAAATATTAAAAAGGAGATGATTATTTGGTAAGTTGTCTAAATGTTCTTTCTGTGACACAGAAGCACACTATATGGAACATGTAATAAGTAAGAATGGAATTTTTGTAGATCCATCTAAAATTATAGCTATAACTGAGTGGCTTGCACCAAATAATGTACATGAAGTTAGAAGCTTTATGGGACTTGCTGGCTAGTATAGAAAATTTGTAAAGACTTCTCTAAGGTGGCTGCACCAATAACTTCTTTACAGAAGAAGGATAAAAAGTTTGTTTGGAATGAGAAATGTGAAATTACATTCAAAAATTTGAAGGAATAGTTAACTTCAGCACCTATTCTGGCAGTACCAGATCCTAATGGAGATTTTATTGTGGTAACCAATGCATCTAGTGATGGTTTAGGAGGTATTTTATTACAAAATGGTTATGTCATAGCTTAAGAAAGTAGAAAAATTAAGTTACATGAGTTGAATTATGCTCCACATGATTTAGAGATTGTTGCCATTGTACATGCTTTGCAAGTTCGGAGGCATTACCTTCTTGGTAAACCTTTTGAATTGAAAACTGATCATCTTGGTCTGAAGTATATTTTCACTTAGCCAAACCTTAATGCAAGACAAAGAAGGTGGTTAGATTTTTTGTCTCAATATAATTTTGAAATCAATTATATCAAGGGTAAATAAAATAGAGTGGCTGACACTCTAAGTCATAGGAAACACATTTATGCTCTTATAACCTTGAGAACTCAATTTAAGGATGAAGTAAAAAGTGTTATGGAATCTGATTCTTATTTTCAGCAAGTAAAGATAGTGCTTGCTGCATATTATAGTGATTTGAGATATAAAGGTTTTCACTTTGATAATGAAGTAATCTTATGATTTGAAAACAGAGTATATGTAACTTCACTAATTGATTTAAGAAATAAATTGTTAGCAAAATTCCATAATTCACCTTTTTCAAGACACCCTAGTATTACAAAAATGCTTGCTGATATAAAACAACAATATTTCTAGAAGGGAATGAAAAAGGATGTGATAGAATTTGTGACACATTGCCTTGAATGTCAATGTGTTAAAGCAGGACATATGCACCCAACCAGTTTGTTGTATCCACATAGCATACCACAATACAAATGGCAAGTGATAAGCATGAACTTTGTACAAGGGTTTCTTATGTCAAGAAATAAACATGATGTTATTTTAGTAGTTTTGGATAAACTAACAAAGGTAGCACATTTTATGGCTGGAAATATGAAGGATGATTCTCCTGTGTTAGCTAGAAGATTTGTACACGAAATTTTCATATTACATGGAGTACCTGAGTTAATCATTTCAAATAGAGATCCTATAATGATGTCAAGATTTTGGCAAATGCTTAATGTAGCTTTAGAAAATAAGCTTAATATCAGTTCTACATATCATCCAGAAATAGATGGATAAACTGAAGAGTTAATCAAGTGTTATAGGATATGTTATGAATGTATTGTATGGATTAACAGTACAAGTGCGAAGAGTACCTTCCACTAGTTTAGTTTACATATAATAATTTATATCATGTCTCTCTTAAGATGACACCTTTTGAAGAATTATACGGAAGAAAATACAGAACCCCTGTTAGTTGGAACAACATGGAGGATAAAGATGTAATTAGACCTGAAATCCTTACTAAAATGGAACAAAAACTTAAATTGATTCGTGAATGCTTGAAAGAAGCAACAAATAGACAAAAGAGTTATGCTAATTTGAAGTTGGTAGACAAGAAGTTTAAACTTGGTGAGAAAGTATTTCTTTGGGTCAAACCGAAAAAGAGCTTTATAACTTTTGGCAAGGCTACCAAGTTATCACCTCATTATGTGGGACCTTTTGAGATAGTTAAAGTAATCAACCTTGTAGTGTACCACTTAACATTACCTATTGCTTTAGCACGAATGTATGATGTTTTCCATATTTCCTTTCTTAAGAAATATGTTTTAGATTTATCACATGTGTTAAATTGAAATTCCTTGCAGGTCCAAGACCCAAGAATAATTATGGTTAAACCCATGCGAGTTCTAGAAACTCGCCAGTTAAATTTGAGAAATTGTGAGATGAGTCAATGCAAGGTCCAATGGGACTAGTTTAACAAAGAAAGTGCACCCTGGGAAAACCTGGACGATATGAAAACTACTTTTCTATATCTTTCTGAACAAAATTGATTCTGTTGAATGATAAAAAAATTGTGATTTTATCTTTATAATACAATAAGTATGCCAGTTTGGGCAGATATTTATTTGTTTGAATAAACAGCTAATTAATGCTGATTTATGGAATTTAAAATTCTGATATTGTTGCAAACATATGTTAAGAAAGTGAATAAAAAAAAATTGATTATCCTAAATGCAATGACTAAAATGAGGTAATCATCAGGATGATGATTCTTTTTAGGAGGGGAAGCATGTAACACACCCTCGGAAATGGTTATATTCCTCCTTTGCATTTCAAGTGTTGACATGTGATTTTCTTGATAAAGATGTGTTCTTTTGACTATTGAAGATCATGCTTGAAATGGATAAATCATTTATGCTCTTTGATTAAAGGGTTGGTATATTATTGCTTGCAATAATCTATTTCACTTCTCTTTGGATAAGCTGCAATCTAGTTTTAAGAGTTGCAACTTACCTTTCACTATTGGACTCATCCTCACATCAATTCCATTAATCCAAGGAATGTTTTAAATATTCTCATCAAAACTAAATGAAAAAATGACATTCGTTGATTGAAATACTTAACAGACTGACATTTTGGTTATTGCAAATTCTTTATCATCTTGGAAATAGTACTTGCATTCTATTTTGTGTGGTTCTCATCTCTTCTTGATCAACCCTTACAAGGCACTTAATGGCGTTAAGGGGAAATGGGAACCCTGCTTCCAGAGTCTTGAGAAAAATAAATCATTATGTACCTTTTTATCTATACGGTCTACCATAATAGATATGGGACTCAGGTAATTTACCTAACTATTACTACACCACTTTATGTGGGACGACATTCTAACCTAAGTTGTTAGCTTGAAAGGAAATAACCTAGGGGATGCTAAGTTATTTCTAAACCTATTGTTTTGGTTAAATATTCATCCTATCCTATGGTTATTTATTTAAACTAACCTAAGATCTAACCTACACTAAATTCTATCTATCCTACACTAATGGGATATGAAAGGGAACCTAAGGGCCATTGGCAAGTTGGGGAAACTTGCGGTGGTTCCTAAGCTTTTATTGGGATTTGATTCTGATTTGGTTTTAAATGCATAAAGTATTGCTAGTGTGGCAGGGGTTAGTGAAAGTTAGAGGAACCTACATGGAGGCATCTCTAAGTTTGGAAATGCATTATGAAATACAATTAGGTCTCGCCATCTATGAATGGCGGTGGCAAGGAAAGATAAGTGGGAAAATTGGTTTTAATAGCATTAATGTGTGTCAGGTTTGGCGAGCAAGCCGTCTTGGAAGGAATGTTGGCGGATTTGATGGGGGTTGTTTTGCTTTGCATGCTTCGTGACTTTTTCTCCACATGGAGCTATCTGGTTCTTCGAACCAGTAGTTATGATCTCCACTGTGTGGTTATTTTTGAACTCTCTGAGCTATTTTCGGTTCGAGGAATGTATAAGTGGAATTGTGGAAAAGGATTACTGTTGTTTGATCTTGCTTGGAGAAGAATAGGTCTTGTAAACTTGGCTAAAATTCTTCTTCGAATCGGCAGAGGCACTATCAGGCATGATAGGCTCTACCCATTAATATTTCTTGCTTTCTTCTAAATGATTCATTAAAACAATTCTACTCATTGGAAATTTTATATTTGCTTGATGTATGTGGTTGTTTACTTGCATGTATTCTTGGAAATTTGTGGGTTTTTGGAATGTGAATTCTTTGATGTTATTGATAGTTTTGGGAACTTTCTCTATATGGGTTGTTAAAGGTTTACATGTGATTTGTTATGGAACTCTGTAACCTGTACTTGAAGCTTATTGAACTCCGTAACTTGAACTTGTAGTTATTTTATTTGTATTCGAATCTTGTAGCTTTTATTCAAAGCTTTTCTTTCTTACATTTGAAAATAATGTGGAAAGAGATGGTTTATTCATTATTGGGTTCTAAATTCATTGTTGGATTGTCACGTTTCAACCTTTACTTAAGCTCACTGATTTTGAAGTAGAAGCTCCTTGGCTGTTTTGAACTGACATTATAGTTGGATGGCTTTGTATCTCTATTTAAGTTTGTGTTTGGGTAGTTGTAATAGAACTCCATGAATATTCTAAACTTGTATTACAGCCGAGATTTGTTTTAGCTTTATTAGGACCGTGTGGTTTCTTGGACTGTGTTGAACTTATTGAATTTTTGAATGTTGGAACTTGTATACAGTTCTTATGAATACTGAATTTTTTGTTGAGTTGTTGCGTTGTGCTCTGTACTTAAGTTCGTAACTGAGGTTTTATTCTTCCTTAGGAAAATGGAAGGCTTGAACCCGTAATAGGGTGTTGGTGTTATTCTGAGCTGTTATTTGAGCCATGTGATTCCATTTTAAATTTTTATTTGAACTTGAGTTGTTTGAACTTATGATTGATGCACGTATTTAACGCAACACAGGTATTCCTTGTTGGCTGTTTTGATTATGTATTTGGAAATCGACAAGTTGTATACTTACAGGTATTTTGAATTGAAAAATTCAATCTCTTTTAGTACTGCTTGATGGAAGCGGTCTTGTCAGTTTGTTTGGTCGAAGTTGACCATGTAACTTCTTTGAGACCTCCTTTGTTTTGATTTTTAGAAGGAATGGTTATTTTACTTCAACCTTTTAGACTGTACTATGTTTTCAAACTTGAGGAGGCATGTGAATTAAGGAGTGTATTCTATTCACATCTGCTATGAGCGTACCTGTGTCTTGTAGGAAATCTTGACTGCTTTGTTCTTAGAAATATTTGGAGCTAGAACTGTGTTCTATTATGGAATAGTTGTATCACTTGTAGAGGTTCATGGAATGAGTTACTTCTTCCTTTCTGTCTTTTATGTTGAACAAACCCTGCCTGTCATATGATTTAAAAGGAACTAGATAGATTGTGGTTATTTTGTTCAGACGAGTTGGAAGAAGGTAGGACAGAACTTGTCTTATTGAATCACTTAACTATTACTTCCATCTAAGTAGTGGGTTTTTGTTGATTACTAAATTCAAACATGTTATTTTTTTTGTGATCCGAAAATTTACAGTATCACTTTCATAGATGTTGATAATGTGGCTCTTTCTTGAAATTTTCAATCGGTCTTCTCATTTTCTATTTTTTGTTAATGTTTATAAGGGGGATTCAGTCTTCGAGTTGATAGTTGTTGTGACTTTCCAATCTTTTTCGATTGGAGGAATTTTACTCCATTGTTTTATCCTTTTAGAACCACCATGTATTAAGGAAAGAGAATTATACTCTCATGGGGGCATTCTACAGTTTGGGACTGTACTGTGTATTTCTTCTAAGATTTGATATGGATTTGAGCTAGGTGAATGAGAATAGGTCTTCCTATAAAGGTTGTATGGAAATTGGAAGTATACGGGCTTGACTGTGTATTCAGTTTTGAGTTCTCTTTTGGGAACTAACTTAAGAATTTATAAGTTGTATTAGATGTTGGATTTCATTTCATAGTATAAATGAAATGAAATATGGTTTGGTTCCTTGTGGGTATGTGATCCTTTTTCTGTTGACTGATAACTTTATGGATTGAACTTCTCTTTATTTGTTCTCTTCTTTGTTTTATGGAGGGATGAAACTTACTAATATCAGTTATGTTATAACTAACCCCTTGCAGATTGGGGAAAATTTAAGTGTGTCCTTCTATCTTTATGAATTATGAAATAATTTATTAATAAGACTTGTTGACTAATTAAAAGTAATTGATAGGATCAATTAAGTCTTGTGGTATAATCTTGAAGTTGCAGATTATAAAATGTTCCTTTCTTAAAAGTAAATCTAGATTTCTTAATTGTACTTCTTTCTTGATGTTTTACTTATGATTATCTGCATTATGTTTTTCTTTTGTTTCATGAAAGTAAAGTTGTTTAATGAAGCAATTAGTGGAATGCACTTTACTTTAATGCTTAGCGCTTATAATGCTCAGTTCATTGAACTGACCCATGCTAGCAATTTTGTAGATGGACATCGTAAGTGATTAAAGAAGACATGAACTTTCATGTTGTATTGGGTTATTTAATTTTGAATCTCATGGAAAGAATTTTGATTCATTCTTGAATTGTATTGAAAAAGAAAAGTTGTATTCTTTTGGAATGAAAGTTGTTTGTTATACAGCATGCCTGAAATACATAGTCTTGTAAATGAATAAGTTTTAATGAAGAATTAAATGTTGGGGATTTACTTTTATTTGTTGGGTAAACTATCTTATATTTATGAAGAAGGCGGAGTTCTTATTTGGATGGTATTATTCATATCTGTTATATGCTTGATTTGGATAAACTTGATAAGTTAGATAAAAGTGAATTATTTTAATCTCCCTTAATAAGATGCAGCTTGTTGAGTTGCATAAGTTTACAATCTTATCCAAAACAACTCTAATATAGTACTATATGTTTAATGAATATGTGATGGAACTTTAGAGTTTTTGAAAAATAAGAAGGGTTTGACAAACCCTAACATTTAATCAAATAGGGGAAAGTTCTTCCTCGCTAAATGAAATGTAACCCAAAGAAGGGTGATATGACCATTAAACGTGAGACTTCATTTCTTATAAAGTCTACCTTAGTTGAACCTATTTGGTTGATACACCTTCATTGAATGATTAGGATGAATTTTAATGGAACTTATGATATTGTTGTCCTATTTTGGTTAACTATTGTTAAAATAAATAAACGAACATTAAAAGCAATCATGAGTTAAAGGAATTTCTTTAATGCTTAATGGATTCAAGTATTGAACAAGGACTTAAGGAGTGTTGGATTAAGGTTTAACATAGACGTTGTAATCTTTTTTATAATCCAAATTAATTTAACATTAATAACCTCCTTGGGGTAAGTACATCGTGATGAGGTAATTTTTGTAGGATGTTGGCACATGCCAACTACAGGACTATACCTTCGAGAAGACTTGGGTCTTCTGGAGGATACAGCGTTGCATTTGACATGCGGCAACACCCTTCTACATTGATCATCTAGATCTACACAAAATAAGGACTTGAGCTTAGTTTTTCTCTAGGTCAAATTAGTAACATGTTTAGGATAGGGAGTAACTTTCAATAACTCAGGGTACTTTGACACATCCGGTTGACTTAGGTAAACCAAGTATGCCCTTTTACCATAATTCATCGAGAGTTTCTCCCTATAATAGACTATGTTCCTAACTCGGGCTAGGGTTAAACCTTGGGCAAGTGGACTGGCGGTAGTCAGTATAGACCATTCTAGATAACAGAGGAGTGAGGTCAAGGACGTATTCCAAAATGACGAGTATGTCGTCTAGGAATAGTGACATCACATTATGTTGTAAATCTTTGGCCAAAGTATCGCAAGTTGTTGGTTGCATTATCCCGTGTCATCTAGTTTAAAACCACATGATATCAGATGAATATTGGTAACAAATATTCAGGTATGTTCTTTAAACAAGATTACTCAGTACCCAGTTTAGGGAAAAAACCAAGTATATGAAGTATACATTAAGTATTCAATACTTAAAGTGAAACATGAATAGATCAATAGGTAACCGAGTCATGGAATGAATACATCAGTGTATCACCGAGTCATTCACAGTTTCATATGGTTATCTGTTATGATATTGATTGGCATTGAATGTGTGTTCTAAATAAAGTTTTATTTAGAACAGTGAACATTAAGTAAAAAAAAATCCCTTGTTTCTAAAGTCTTAAAATGGGAATGTTACAACCTAGCTATGGAAAAAATTGATGTTGGGGTGAGATGCCAAGAATTTTGTAAATAAAGCTCATTCCATATTTTCCTTGGCTCGCTCCAAGAGAGAGTCCGGTATTTTAAGAGCCAAAAGGACCTTATCTTTAGAAGGCTCTAATCCTTCGAAGGCATTTTGTCCAACTTTTTTCCAACCAATATTTTCATCCACGTGGATTCCATTATAGGCTCCATCTTATTGTCCTTATTTGGGTCAGGAACGTGCTCCTGCAGTAGACCATAAGGCTTCATAGATTCTATAGAATCTGTAGTAGGGCTTTCATCGCTCCACTTCCACCATTCAAACTAGGATTTCTGACCTCCACTACATTCAAAATCACACTTCCCACTCCTGATTTAATCGTTGATTGGTCCTTTATTAATTCCTCATATGCCTATATTAATAAAATATAGGCCATATTTTTATCATTGTGCCTATACTAATAAAATATAGGCCATCATGTTTATATTAATACGATAGAAGCCTTTTTATCTCTCTATAATGTCACCTTCATCGAAATTTTGTATTCTCCTCTGGCTTGGACTAGCTTGGGAGTGCTTTAGATGGAGAGAGCTTCATCTTGAAAATAATTCCTATATAAATATAGGACTTACATATTTAAATGCCTAAATAGGACTTTAATATTTCTCCACAAAATAATGGCCTTCATAATTTGCTAAAGCCTCATACTATTTCTTTACCTCTCCTTATTCTCCTCGGGCCTTCTTTGAGAGAGGGAGAGACTTGTGTTTTATGGAGGGGGGTCAAGCCCTTTATATAGTGGGCTTCGGCCCGCTTATTTTGTATAAATGACCTATAAGCCAATTCAATACCAACACACCAAGTTGGGCAGGTTTGTTGGATCATTTAAATATGGGGGGATGTTGCAAGGTAAAATACCCTACCCCCCACCTTGCCTTTTTCACTGACCATTGAATGACCCTACCCATCCATGCTGAGTCCCTCCTCACAACCACCTACTGATGCCAAGCTTGGGACCACCATATTTTTATCATTATTCCCATACTAATACAATATAGTACATCATGTTTATACTAATAGGATATAAAAAAATTTATCTCTCCATAATATCTCCTTCATCAACATTTCATATTCTCCTTTGGCTTGGACTGGTTTGGGAGCACTTCAGATGGAGAGAGCTTCATCTTGACAATAATATATAAGTATAGGACTTACATATTTAAATACCTAAATAGGACTTTAATATTTCTCCACAAAATAATGACCTTCATAATTTTCTAAGGCCTCACACTATTTCTTCACCTCTCCTTATTCTCCTTAGGTCTTCTTTGAGAGAGGGAGAGACTTGTGTTATATGGAGGGGGTTCAATCCCTTTATATAGTGGGATTCAGCCCATTTATCATGTATAAATGGCCTATCAACCAATTCAATACCAACACGCCAAGTTGGGTAGGTTGGTTGGATCATTCAGATATGGTGGAGGTTACAAGTTTAGACACCAAAATTGGGTCACACTCCCCTTGGTCCCATTTCGAACAAATAACTTAAACAATTGTACCTAACCATGACCCTTACATCACACATTAATATTAATTTAATCACTTTAATTAAATTAATACTCATCCTCACTTTATTCATTAGTTAATTATCTTAATTAAACCAATTTCCACCTAACCTAGACACCTCACCCCACCACCTCACCTAGACACCTCATTACAAACCTATTTTTAGTATCTATCTACTCAGCATAACTAATTAAGACTTAGTTCAACCCTAAAAATCAATGCCTATTATTCCTCTAACCACATTCCCGCTCATTCAAAGATAATGTCTTTTTTGATCTACGATAAATGGAGAGACCTAGCCCAAATGATTGTAAAGATATTTCATTTTTAGTAAACCTGGGGAATCCCACATTAACCGATGTTGGTCATCCTGAAATTGACGCCGGTCAACCTGAAACTGTCATCAATTACCATATAACCATTTTGGTAACCTTGTTTGAGAGGTTAGACACATTCTTGAGTTTTGGGAACAAAGGATATCTACATGCAATAAAGAACCAGAGCTCTTTCAAACACCTAGGTGGCTATAACCCACATAACCATTGATCATAAGGTTTTTGCCTTCATAGGAGCACTCCAAGAAGTAATACCATGATGTTGAACACCATTTCACTAATCAACCATCACCACCACAAAACCATTGGACATATTACATTAGTAAGTGTGTTTCTCACCTGTGTTATTGCATCATTATGTTGTTTTAAAGGTTTTTGTCATCTATGTTATCATTTTCTACTAGCATCTCCATTCCCCCATCGTTTACTTTCCTGCAAACTCAACCTTTCACCACCATACCATTAGATCATCTATACATGACCTTTATACATCTCCAAGTGTTCCTAAGATCCCCACAGACCTCACCATTCCCCTTTTTATCCCTGTCTCACCTCATACAAATTTCCATAATTAGATCTTATTGAATTCCTATCATCCAGACCATACCGATGTCAGTTACCCATGACCGTCGTCAGTTCTCTCTAAACCACCATCGGTTATATCTGACCGAAACCATTATTTGTGCTTTGGCCATCCTATCAATAACGGAACCTTACAATATTCACCTAAGCAACCTAAGTGACCCAGAACCTGACCCTAACTAGTACTAGAACCCTGACTAGCTACCCCACCTCCAAATCTAATCATAGCCTAGCCTGGTATCTTAGATTTTACTATTTTATTCCGATGAGATACCTAAATAATATCAATTATAGTAGGATTCTATTTACTTACATTATTTCTTACATTAAATTGTATTAAATAGTGGGTTGACTACCACTGAGGAAGTATCACACTTCCTAGATCTAGCACACACTAGGTAGCCCACTAACATATAGTATTTAATCCTCTTTTCATGGTCTTGTTGTGTATTTTAGGTAATTCCTCCTATACAAAAGGAAGCTCTCATAGACAACATTGGATTAAGAAGTTAGAATAAACGCAACAACCTTCAACTGAACATTACAATAGGTATTCCTCCTTGGCCCACACCCTTATCTATTTCATCCAAAAACTTAAATACAATGGTGAAACAGTGGGGTTGAATCCCCTGCCCCCACCTTTCCTTTTGCATCGACCATTGAATGATCCTACCCATACATGTCGAGTCCCTCCTTGCTTCCACCTATAAATTCCAAGCCTGCTACATGTTTGGCCTGCTCCACGTGCCCTATGACCTGACTGCCATGTCACATACGACCACATCGACCTACATTCTGGGTTCTCCATTATTGTCACATGGCTGACCTCATCCCGCCATTTGTTGTGCTGACCATTTTGGTCCCCGAGTCCCATTTCCATGACCTATCCACTCTAATGTGGATTATCACACATTTTTGGGGATATGGAAGAGGGAGGGAATAATATAGCCCACAGGAAATGTTATCAGTTGTGGTTTGGGCCACATATCCACCATTTTGTTTTCCTAAGCATATATGTCAGCTCGTTAGGTCAATGCACCACTTATCCAATGTATCACCCATCTCACCACCCTTGACTTGCCTATGAACTAAGCCATAAATTGACCAATGGAATATAATTTAACTCATTCCAACTCACTTCTTGGCTCTACCAAAATGGAAATATGTGGCAATGCGAATAAGTGGTGGTAGACCACGTGGTGGCCTAAGGACCCACCACACGGAATTTTTTTTCAATCATTGACGAAGATGACCCTAATGGTCTGTTGAATATTGGAGGTCAAAAACATCAACCTGAACTTATCACCTTAGCCCAATTTTCACTTTTTCTAGTTGTTGTGACTTTCCAATTGACCTTCTCTCATCCTTGAGTTGACCAAACTTTGACCTGCCAAAACTTTCACTAATGGGCTTTGTTTTCTATGCTCTTAAAGCCATTAGAAAGCTCATGGAGTTGACTTCCACACTGTGACAATCCTAGGGGATTTAGGGAAATTATTTCCTTTTAAATGTCCTCCAGATCACACCTCCCCACTAGGAAGGATTTTTGTCCCAAAAATCTTATGTTATCCACTTCTAGATCATGAACCATGTCACTGTCTGGGAAGAAATCTATATAAATGACTCATTGGCCTCTAAATAGATACTTCTCTAATTCAAAAATTGGTTTGATCTTTTAGACATGTGGAACTTGGGATAACCACCTTCTTCTTCTCCACTCTAATGCTAAATCGGGATGACTAATATCCATCTGGTGTTTGTGAGGACTTGATATAGAGATTTGATTACCAATATGAAAATAAGCACTAGGCATGATAAACCTGTCATGTAGAGTGTACTTACATTATGGCTCTGGTCCCCTATAATCTTCTTTGAATGATCAATCTCTCTACAAATTATGACACTAGATTCTTGTTGTGCTTGAACAACTTAGTCAACAAGAAAATTTGATATACTGTAATTTTGTTTACCTTTGTAAGAGGGTCTTACAATTGAAAATATATCAATACAATAATACCCAAGTTCTATTAGGGAATCAAACCTATCTTATAGCTCTTGCTTTTGATTCTCTACCTCCATGAGATGTAGATGTTTCCTCAATCTAGAATCCTTTTATGGGCTATAGTGTGAACTAGTACATGTCCATCTCACTATTACCACAGATGATAACCCAGTTCCTAATATCAACTTGCTTGTGTAACATTCCCATTTTAAGACTTTAGAAATAAGGGAATTTTTTTTACACAATGTTCTTTGTTCTAAATAAAACATCATTTAGAACACACATTCCATGCCAATCAATCTCATAATAGATAACCATATACATCTATAATGACTCGGTAAGTTACTGATCTCTCATCTTTGTCTTAAAGTATGGAATAATTTATGTATACAACATATACTTGGTTATCCTACCCTATTCTAGGTACTGAGTGATCTATTTAAAGAAAATATCTAAATATATTTTACCAATATTTATCTGACATCACATTTCTTTAAACTAGGTGATATAGGACAACGTAACCAGCAACTTGCGATACTTTGGCCAAATATTTTCAACATACTATTCGTGTTACTATTCCTAGATGACATACTTGTCATTTCAGAATACATCATTCACCTCACTCTTCTATTATCTAGAATGGTCTTTACTAACTATTGTCAGTCCAATTGCCCAAGGTTTGACCCTAGCCTAGGTTAGCAACATAAGTTGTTATAAGAATATGCTCCTAATGACTTAGGGTATATGGGCATACTCAATCAACCTAAGTCGACCAAATGTGCCAAGGTACCCTGAGTCATAAAGAGCTACTCCCTATTCTAAACATGCTACTAACTTGACCTAGAGAGAAACTAAGCTCAAGTCTATATGTGTATGTAGATCCAGATGAAAAAATACGAAAGGGTGTTTCCACATGTCAACTGCAACATTGTATCCTTGAGAAGCATTTGGACTTCTCGAAGGTACAATCTTGTAGTTGGCGTGTGCCAACATCCATTAGAAGTGATTCATCACAATGTACATACCCCTTGGTGGTCATTAAATTCATAATTAAATTGGATTAAGATTCAAATTGCAGTAACCATTCCTAACCCTAATTCCAACATTCATTAAGTTCTTTATCCATAATTAATGTGATTTGATATTAAGAAATTCATTAACTAATTCTTGTATTGATGTTCAGTAATGTGGCCTAACTAGTAGTTATCCTTGAAAATAGGGCAGCAAACATCAAACGGTTAATTTTTAATGTAACCTAGCTATCCAAAGAAGGTGTATCATCCACCTAAGTTTAGCTAGTGTTTAATTTTTATAAACAAAGCACAAGTATTAAAGATCATAACCACCATTCCTTTTATTTTTCATTCTTATGAGAGAGGAAGAGTCTTCCTCTACATGGTTAGATGTTGAGGTTAACATACCCTTTTTATCATTCATTACTCATATAGTTTAATTGTATGTCCAATTCATATTTCATTATTAAACTATAGTTGTTTAGTTAGAGAATGACATCCTTTGCAATTTAACAAGTTTCATTATAGTAAGGGAGATTGTACTATCCCCTTAATCCAACTTATTAATTAATAACAACAATAGTATACAAACATATATAAAGAATATCGACAAGATATCACTACTATTTCCGTCATATAAGGTATAAGAGAATTTACACCACAAATTGGAGTCAGTCTCCAAACCTTTCAATTCATCATGATAAAATATACATTTACAAGACTATGCATTTCAGGCATATTGCATGTCAATCAACATTAAGATCATAAAAGAACATCACTTTTCTTTTCCAATACAACTCAAGAATGAATCAAAATTATTTACATAAGATCTAGAATTAAATAAGCCAATGCATCATAATTTTTTTTTTCCTTCTTTTATCACTTACAATGTCCATTTGCAAAAATTTCTAGCATGGGTCAGTTCATTGAACTAAGCATGATAAGCACTAAGCATTAAAACTAAGTGCATTCCACTAATTGTTCCATTAAAACAACTCTGCTTTAATGAAACAATTAATAAGTATCATACAAATAAGCATAAATGATACCAACCAGAAAAGAAGTGCAAATAATGAGTCAAAATTCACTTTTAAGAAAAGAGCATAATATAATCAGCTACATCTACATTATAACATATAGTTTAATTGACCCAATCAATTACTTTTAAACAAACTACAGATCTTGTCATCCAATTGTTTCATAATTCTATCTGAATAAAAATACAATATTTATCTTACTATGTAGCAAAAGAAGTTATTTACAGCATAGTTCATATTAGGATGATTCATTCCACAACTTAAACAGAAGAAGAAGAATCAGTACATACTACCCACCATTCACTAATCCTCTGAAAGACAGAAACAGGTTCAGAAAGTACTCAACTGATTACCCACATAACTACTTCAGTTCAAGGAAACTAATAAAAGGATTCAACATTAAGGAGACAACAACTTGAACAAGAATCCCAAATCAATCCGAGAAGGGATAGAGAATCAAAACAGTCCACCTGCAAGTCTTAACTAACTTCTACATGTTAGAAGATATCATTAAAATATCTGAAACCATACGTTCCAAAAATAAAAGCAAGACTCACACAAGGTTAATCTCTTCTCGTGTCCAACCAAGGAGGATTCATAATAAGATAGAGTGCAAAAAGAGAAATCCTTCCAATAACAAATCCAAATGGAGTATGACTCAGTCAAATAAAGTTAGTCGGTCAAAACATGATTACATTTTCTCTTCTACAGAACCAACTCAGTTGTTCTCTTTCCACATCATTACAACAAATGACTTAGTAAAAAGTAGACTAAACAATCCACAAGGAAATTTCCATCTCAGAAGAGTGGTTCTCACTATTTCCTACAAGATAGAAAGGATAGAAAGCCGAACCCAAGAAGTGGAGCAGGTCTAAGAGAATAATCACTCTACAGCCAAGAAGAGAGTCATGCTACAAAGAAGTTTGATCAAGTGAACTTATCTTAACAAAAGTTAAAGGATATCAAATAGAAAAGATCCAATCAAGAATTCATTTCTTTTATACTATCAAATGAATTCCCATTTCTATTTCAAACTCAGAAGTTCTTTTACTAGTTCCCAAGAGAGAACACAAAACCAAACACACAGTTTATAGAAAGAAACACTTCTAGTTTCCCTTACAAAATCAATACAACCTATCCTTCATCTATTCCATTTTATTTAAACACAAGTTCAAATAGAAAGGAGTACACAGTACAGTCCCAAGGCTGAAGAATAAACAAAAATATTATCCACAAGAGAAATCCATTCTATTCTCCTTTTAAAGACCCAAAAATTCATTCAAATGAATCTATAAGAGAGTACTAAAACTCAACAACAGTATTAATCTTAAGAAAGGTTTCCAAAATACTCACGAACTCAAAAGTAACCAAGATCCCAACACAAGGACTTAAACAACTCAATAGAAAAGAACATATAGTTTGTGATCCAAGTAAGAACAAATTATATGAAACAATCCTGAACCAAAGGTATTAAATCCTACCAACAAGATTTAGTATATGAGATTATTCAACTCTTCTTTCCCTTACAAGCCCAGAAATCAATTAAAAAGGATCTGAAAGAGAGTAGTGAAACTGAACACGTTTTAAGTCAAGCAAGGTCTCATATTACCCTCAAAATTGACAGAAACCATCAAATTACAACAAAAAGACTCTCACAGTTCCAACTAGTTCATAAAGATTGAGACAGAGAATGTATTCGTTCCAATCAACTCACACAAGAAGAAGTATGCTCACTACATATCTATAAACTTCAAGGACCATTATCGATTAGTTTCAAATGATCTTTCTTTCAAACCAACTTAGTCACAGTATAGTATTGAACTGGATACATTTCCATAAAAGGTCCATTAACCTTCAAACAAAATAGTCAAGCCTACAACAAGACATGGGTTTTCTCAGAGCAGAGGAGAGAAGAATATCCTCCATATTTACATGCCCTTACAAGTTCAAAGAAAATGGTACAGTCTGGGACAGAAGTACCACAACCATTCCAAACTCAAGAAGCTTCAAGGAGAAGATTTCAAAAGAGATTACCATATCAACTCAAACCAAAACTATATCTCAAGATTTTTTGAGTAGACAGTCCCATATATGAGTTCTAAGCAACTCAAAACCTTGAACACGAGTAAAATGCAAAGCTCAAAATACAGTTACATAACAAACACAATGCTTCAAATACAAGTTTAGAACACACAAGCTTAGAATACAAGTTCAGTACTAAACACAAAGCCACGAAGATGAGTTCAAAGTAGACACAAGCCTCAAGTACAAGTTTAGAACCAAACACAATAGCTTTAAATACAAGTTCTACATGCATATCACCACTGAATCTTGCAGAGAGAGAGTTTCCAAAGGCTAACCATATCATGCAATGGATTCATATCCATAAATCACATAGATTCATACAACCAAGAAAGTAAATAACCAGAAAAAACATGCAAACATTTATCTCATGAGAGTAGAATTGTTTTAATGAATCATTTAGAAGAAATCAAGAAATCTTAATGGGTAGAGCCTATCATGCTTAATAGTTTTTCTGCCAATTTGAAGGAGACTTCCAACCAAGCTTTCAACTCTTTTTCTCCTCCACTAAAGATCAACAACCAAACATAGTTTCTTCCAATGCCTCATATACTTTCCTTCGATCAAAAATAGACCAGAGAAACCAAAAATAGCCACAAAGTACAAGTCAAACTGCTGGTTCAAAGAACCAGATAGCTCTATGCAGAGAAAAAATTGCAAGGCATGCAAGACCAAACAACCTCCAACAAACCCACCTTCCTTGTTTCCAAGATGGTTTGCACGTAAAAACTGAGGTTCATTAATGCAATTACTCCTCAATCTCCTTCCTATCTCTCCTTGCCACCACCTCCTAAAACTGGTGAATGTCTACCTCCACTTCATCATGCATTTCCAACTTTAGTGAAGCCTCCACGTATGCTTCCACTAAATTTTACTTGCCTTTTCCAAAAATGGTTGTACCTCCCATTCATTTAACCAAATCAAATCAAATAAATGCCATTGGAACCATCGCCATAATGCCATGTGACCCTAGGTTCCCTTTCAATAGTTTAGGATAGATTTCCTAAAACTTAGGTTAGTCTAAAATAATTACCTTAGGTTTTAAAGACATTACTATAGGTAATTTCCAACCTTAGGTTAGATCAAATTCACAACCAAATAGTATTAGGTAATAGGTTAAAATAGCCTAGCATTACCTTAGTAATTTCTCCCTTATTCCATTTAGCACATCAACTTAAGTTAGGATGTCCATTCCAACAAAATAGAATATGAAGCTTAGGTTAGATTGTAACCCAAATAAGTAGATATAGCTAGGAATTAAGTGCATTTACCTAGTTTTAAAATACCATTAGGATAATCCTTTAGGTTTTAGGATTTAGATTCCCTTCATAGTCATGAAGTAGGCTTCATTTCGCTTACACCATTAAATGTTCTAAAGAGATCAATCCCAAAGATCCAAGCACAAATATACAACTGAATGAAGGCATGTTATTACAAGACCAAAGAATTTGTAACACACAAAATTTTAGTCTGCTATGTCTCTCATGCTTATGAATGTCAATTTACCATTCAATCTGGTAAGGAGATTTAAAACATTCCTTGGATCACTAGAATTGATCCAAGGATGAGTCAGTTAAAAGAGATAAGTTTACAACTCTCAAAACTAGATTGTAACTCATCTACAAGAAGTGAAAATGGATTCTTGCAAGCCATATCATTTCAGTCCAATGAATCCAAGAGCAGAAATGATTTATCCATAACAAGCATGATTTTCAACAATCAAGGAAACACACCTCATTCAAGAAAATCACATGCCAATGCTTGTAAGGCAAAAGAAGAATATAATTGTTTTTCAAAGTTGTTACATACTTCCCTCCTAAAAATAATCATCATCCCGATGATTGTCTTATGTTTGACCATTACATTAAGGATAATAAATTTATTCACTTACTTAACATATGTTTGTAAAAATATTTGAATTTAAAGTTCCAGAAATTAGCATTCACATAATTACTTATTTAAAAATAAATAGTTATCTGCCCAAAATTGGCAGACTTATTGACATATAAAGATAAAATCACAATTTTTTATCAGTCATCATAATCAATTATGATTAAATAAATATGGAAAAGTAGTTTTCATATCTTCCATATTTTCCCAAGTTGCACTTTCTTTGTTAAACTGGTCCCGTTGGACCTTACATTGACTTATTTCATGATTTCTTAAATGCAACTGGTGAGTTTCCAACACTCATATGGGTTTAACCATGATTATTCCTGGGTCTTGGACCTACAAGGAATTCCAATTTAACACATGTGATAAATTTGAAATGTATTTCTTAAGCAAAGAAATATGGAAAACATCATGCATTCGTGACAAAGCAGGAGGTAATGCTAAACGGTAAGCTATAGGGTTGATTACTTCAACTATCTCAAAGGGTCCCACATAACGAGGTGATAAATTGGTAGCCTTGCCAAAAGTTATAGAGATTTTTTTCGGTTTAACCCGAAGAAAGACCTTCTCACCAAGTTCAAATTTCCCATCAACCCACTTTAAATCAGCATAACTCTTTTTCCTATCTGTTGCTTCTTTCAAGCGTTCAAAAATCATTTTAACTTGTTGGTTCCATTTCCATAAGGATTTCAGGTCCAATTACCTCTCTATCCTCAATGTTGTCCCAACTAATGGGGGTTCTGCATTTTCTTCCGTATAATGCTTTGAAAGGTGCCATCTTAAGAGAGGCATGATATGTGTTATTATAAGAAAACTCAACTAGTGGAAGGTACTCTTCCCACTTATACTACTGATCCATACAATACATTTGTAACATATCCTCTAAAACTTGATTAACTCTTTCAGTCTTTCCATCCATTTCCAGATGATACGACATAACTGAAATTTAGCTTAGTTCCTAGAGCTACATTAAGTGTTTACCAAAACCTTGACATGTTATTCTAGGATCTCTATTAGATATGATTAATTCAGGTACTCCATGTAATCTAAAAATTTCATGTACAAATCTCTTAGCCAATACAGGAGAATCATCCTTCAGATTACCAGCAATGAAATGTGCTACCTTTGTTAGTTTATCAACAACTACCAAAATAATGTCATGTTTATTTCTTGACATAGGCAACCCTAGTACAAAATCCATGCTTATTACTTGTCATTTGTATTGCGGTATGCTATGAGGATACAATAAACTGGCTGGGTGCATATGTTCAACTTTAACATGTTGACATTCTAAGCAAATGTGTCACAAAAATCAATAACATCCTTTTTCATCCCCTTCCAGAAATATTGTTGTCTTAAATCTGCAAGCATCTTTGTAATACCAGGGTGTCCAGAAAAAGGTGAATTGTGAAATTCTTCTAACAATTTCTTTCTTAAATCATTTAGCAGAAGGTATGTATACTCTGATTTTCAAATCTTAAGATTCCTTCATTGTCAAAATGAAAAACTTTATACCTCACATCATTTGGATCTGCAGCAAGTGCTATTTTTACTTGCTAAAAGTAAGAATCAGATTCCATAACACTTTTTACTTCATCCTTAAATAGAGTTCTCAATGTTATAAGAGAAGAAATGTGCTTCCTATGACTTAGAGTGTCAGCCACTCTATTTTACTTACCTTTGATGTAATTGATGTCAAAATCATATTGAGACAAAAAATCTAACCATCTTCATTGTCTTGCATTTAGATTTGGCTGAGTGAAAATATACTTAAGCCCAAGATGATCAGTTTTTAATTCAAAAGGTTTACCAAGTAGGTAATGCCTCCAAACTTGTAGTGCATGGACAATGGCAACAAGCTCTAAATCATGTGGAGCATAATTCAACTCATGTAACTTTAGTTTTCTACTTTCATAAGCTATGACATGATCATTTTGTAACAAAATACCTCCTAGACCTTCCCCAGATGCATCCATTACAATCATGAAGTCTCCATTAGGATCTGGTAAAGCTAGAAAAGAGCCTAAAGTTAACTATTTATTCAAAGTTCTAAATGTAGATTCACATTTCTAATTCTAAACAAACTTCTTATCCTTTTTTTGTAATGAAGTTATTGGTGTAACCACCTTAGAAAAAATCTCTTACAAATTTTTTATGGTAACCTGTAAGCCCCATGAAGCTTCTAACTTCATGTACATTCTTTGGTGTAGGCCACTCGGTTATAGCTAAAATTTTAGAAGGATCTATAACAATCCCATTCTTACTTATTACATGTCCTAAATAGTGCACTTTTGTGTCATAGAAATAACATTTATATAACTTACCATATAACCGTCTCTTTCTCAAAATTTCCAAAACTATCTTCAAATGCTCATGGTGTTGCTCAATAATTTTTAGAATATATGAGAATGTTGTCCAAGAATACGAGCACAAATTTGTCCAAGTATTCTTGAAATATATTATTCATTAAATTCATAAAAGCTGCAGGTGCATTTGTTAAACCAAAAGGTAAAACCGTGAACTAATAATGTCCATACCTTGTTTCTGAAAGTTATTTTATGAATTTCCTCATCCTTAATCTGTAATTGATGATATCCAGATTGAAGATCTATCTTAGAATATACCGATGCTCCATGCATCTAATCAAATAGATCATCAATTCTAGGGAGTGGGTATCTATTCTTGATTGTTGCTTTTGTTTAACATTTTGTAATCAATGCACAATCTAAGTGTTTCGTCTTTCTTTTTTCACAAAAATTATTGGTGCTCCCAAAGGTGAAACACTTGGTTTAATCAAACCTTTAGAAAAAAGTTCTTGCAATTGAGCCTTAAGCTCTAATAATTCTATAGTAGTCATTTGATATGGTGCCTTAGAAATAGGCTCAGTTCTAGGATTGATTTCTATTATGAAGTAAAATTCCCTTTTGGGTGGAAGACATGGTAACTCTTCTGGAAACATATCACTGAAGTTTCATAGCAACGAATACCATTCCATGACATCACTATTATCTTTAGTTGTTTCTGCAATATTTACTCCATATAAGGTACAACCTTTATTTTTGGTCTTTTTAAGTTGCATAGCTCATAGTTTTCTCATATAAATCTCACATTTCACACCCTGAATCTATGATGTTTTCTACAGATCATCTAAACAACTAATATGTTTTTGAAAACAATCCACTTTTTCCTTATGTTCAGCTAACCAATTGACACCTACAATTACATCATAAGACCCCAAAGGTAAGTCAAAAACTAGGTAAGTCAAGGACTGCTCCAAAAAGACACATACTAAATGTATGAACAACATTGTTTCCATAATGTACAATCCATGTTTTATCCATGTTTCTAGCCTTTATTTTTAGTTTTGATGCTAATTTACTAGAAATAAAACATTAAGTAGCTCCGGTATAAAAAAGAATAGTTATAGGTATGCCAAATAACTTACCCGGAACCTCTATGGGCGTGGCATGTTTTTAAGCCTGCTTGTCAGCGACTTGTAGCGTGTATCTTTTGCTACTGATTATGAACATCCTTTTTCAAAGGACATTGATTTGCATAATAATCTTTTCCATAGTTATAACAACCTCTTACAGGTCCCTTTCTAGGCTCGAATTTATTTCTATCCCTAGAATTATCATTTTGACCTCCATAGGACTTCTGTCTGTTATTGTTATTTCTTTACAAAGTTGTTCTGTGAATTACCAACAGACTTATTTGTTGTTGCTTTCTTATTATTATTAGCAAAAAACTTACTTTTCATTCGATAATCATAGTGCACATAGGTTGATAATGAATTTTGATAGAATGCCTATGTCTTTGGGTTCACAAATACTAAACTGATTTATTATTCACTTCTAAATTTCACTCTAGTACAAAATCACAATTGAATTTATAATAAACATGTTACCAAAAGAACAATAATATCCTCTATGACCACCTAGTGATAATACCTCACCATATGCATCAGATTCGATCTCCAATAGCATATGAAGAACAAGAACCTCCTCCACAACCACCAAGTGACAATACCCCGACTTATGTAGTAGAACCAATCTCCAGTGTGAATTACTATTTGACTTCAAAATGGGAATCCAGGTTCTCCGCTAGTGTCAATGAGTTAATAATAACTCCCGTAATAATGAAGACCCTAACACCTCCACTCTATGATGCCAAGTCTCCTTCTTAAATATCCTAATGCCTCCACTATACAGTGCCAAGTATTAAATATGTGCAAAAAAAAAAGATTCTCATTCACTCTACTATACAGAGTTATGATTGATCTAATGTCTATTATTGATGATGACCTCCTTTCACTCCAGTTTTGGCAAGATAACCTCTGCATGATGCTTAATTTTGATCTAATGTCATCAATAAGCTCAATGGTGAATAATGGCCCTTATTTGAAGCCAATGATATAACGATACGTCCAACATATTGAGGATATAAGTTATAGTGATTCTTTAGTGCTTTGTTATGTCTTTCAACTCCATGACGTCTCCCATATCCAACTTGAGAAGACACTGATTGACAAGTTAAAATAATAACTCCCAAACCATTAAAACATGCCTATTAAATAATAAGACTTAATTTTCATCTTTCTGATAATAATAATCAGTCATCAATGAATAATGTCGATGATGCCTATATTAGTATGATATAGGATATTATCTTGATATGCCTATAATATTACAATATAGGTCATATAATCATCATCATGTCCATTCTAATACAATATAGGCCTTCCTCTCCCTCATATGCCTATATTAATACAATATAGGTCATATTTTTATCATCATACCCATACTAATACAATATAGGCCATCATGCTTATACTAATACGATATAAGCCCTTTTATCTCTCCATAAGGCAACCTTCATCGACATTTCGTATTCTCCTCTAGCTCAGACTAACTTGGGAGTGATTTAGATGGAGAGAGCTTCATCTTCATAATATGCATGTATAAGTATAGGACTTACATATTTAAATGCCTAAATAGGACTTTAACATTTCTCCATAAAATAATGGCCTTCATAATTTGGTAAGGCCTTACATTATTTCTTCACCTTTCCATATTCTTCTCATAATTTCCTTGAGAGAGGGAGATACTTGTGTTGTATGGAGGGGGGGTCAAGCCCTTTATATAGTGGGCTTCGATCCGCTTATCTTGTGTAAATGACCTATTGGATAATTCAATACCAACTGGCTGATTTTGGCGGTTGTATCATTCGTAAATGGGGGGGAGGTTATGGGGTCAACTCGCCTTCCCCTAAATTTCCTTTTTCACCGGTCATTAAATGGCTCAACCCATCTATGTCGATTCCCTCCTTGCTACCACCTACTGCTTCCGATCCCGTTACATGTCTAGTCCACTCCAAGTGTCCTGTAACTCGACTGCCATGTCACCTGTAACCCCATCAACTTGCATTCTGGCCTCTCCATTGCTACCACATGGTCAACCTCATCATTCCTTTCATTGCGCTGACCATTTTGGTTCCTGAGTCCTATTACCACGACCTTTCCACTCAGATGTGGATTTTCCCACATTTATGGGGATATGGACAAGGTAGGGTTTAATAGAGCCCATGGGAAATATTATCAAATGTGGTTTGGGTCACATTTCCACTATTTTTTTCCCTCCTAAGAATATATGTGAGCTCGCCAAGTCAATGCACCTCTCATCTAATGGCTCACCTAACTCGCCACCCTTGACTGGCCCATGAACTCAGTCACAACTTGACCAATTGAATGCAATGTAAATTATTCCAACTTGCTGCTTAGCCTCTACTGAGCTAGAAATATGTGGGAATGTGGACAAGTGGTGGCATGCAATGTGGTGGTCTGAGGACCCACTACAAGACAAATGTTTTTGATTGTTGAAAAAGATGACCCTAATCATGTGTCAAATACTAGAGGCCGAAAACATTGACTCGAACTTATCTCCTTCGCCAATTTTAACTTTTTCCACTTGTCGTGAGTTGTTAGTTGACCTTCTCTCATCCTCAATTTGACCAAAATTTGACCATCCACAACTTTCATGTATGGGATCCATTTTCCACGCTTTTTGTAGTTGTCAAAAATCTCACGGAGTTGACTTTTGCACTATGAAAATACTAGGGGATTTAGGAAACTAATATCCTTCAAAATGTCATTTGGATCAGTAAAAATATTTGCAACATTCTTTCCAAGACCATTGACAGATCAAGTCATAAATGGAATCTTCATATCCCTTTTTCTCATTGGGCCCATCAGACTAGTATTCTTAACTTCCATAGGTGCTACTCCTTTATCCCTCATCTATGGTTATCGAGGCCATTCTTCCTCTAGAATTCCAAATCCCATCCTTATGGATTTAACTCTATTACTTTATCTCTAACAAGGACTACCATCAAGAGCATCTAGCAAAAATTTAATTTTTAGACAAGTTTCATTTAATCACTCTTCAAAATAAGCATATGTATCAAGAGCATATCAAAATACCTACAAAAACTATCTCAAGAAACATGATTTTAATATTGGTGACCTCTTCTTAAGAGAAAAACATAATGTCACTACTCTAGAAAGGAGCTAAGACAAAAAGTTATCTCCCAACAGGATTAGACCATACATTATCACACATAAGTATGGGTATGGAGCCTATCATTTAACATCTCTTGATGGTAAAATAGAAACAAAACCTCTTAACGCCTTGCACTTACAAACGTTATCCTATTAATATACCTACTAATGTGATCTTAGTCACATCCTAAGACCACATTTCCATCATCAACCTTTTCATCTCTCATTGTAATGATTTGTAATTGTGTGGTCTACCACCACTTTCTTCTCTATGACATTGAATATGGGTACCATGGCTCTACCCGTAGTATATTTCTTATGGACAAGTTACTCCTTCAACCTCTTATCTACTAACTAAAATCATGCTAAGGGTCTATCAATGTCACGTGTATATCTTATCATCCCCTCCCAGAGTGGTTTACTTGGCTATCCCTAGATCTATCCTAAAGTCAAAAATTCTCGATGCTCATATCAAAAGATATCATATCCTAAAATAGAATACTCCCTCGAAGGAAAACTATTGATATAAATAAAATAAATTGAAAAGTATAGAATAATCCCTTGAAGGATAACTATCATGCATATCTAATCCTACCATCAAAAAAATTCAAAAGTCAATATCATAAGAAAAAATCATATGTGTAGACCACTCCCTCGAAGGATGCCTACTATATTATATCATGGTAGTAGAAGGATTCTCACATTGATAAACCTTCCACATCTCAAAACTAAAAGTAAAATATCAAAAGAAAGCATCTCTGGAAATATTCCTTCCTTGATTGACTTTCCCTATTGATCAATGTACACAAGATTACTTAGAGTTGGGGCATATAACTAAGACTGCGACGTAAGGAGAACCTATTTTCCTTGTACAAGCTCCATCTTAACACCTTTTTCATGTATATGGTAGGTTTATAGGAACACATTCCATCTTCCCCTCATGATCTTAAGATTGACTAATTATCGTCAGTTGTGTGTTAACACCTATAAATGGTCACAAGTACAATGATTTGTGTTATTCCTTTTTACGTTTTATCTCCAATTTAATTTAAAGGAATATTTTCTACGTATGCTCCTCTTTATGACAAAGTGTAGTTTTACACCTTTACGTCATCCTATCAAAGTCAAATTTTATCTAGCTATGCTCTCTTAACTGTAGTTATCTTTCCCTTATGTAAATTTAGCTAATATCATCTCGATTCCATCCCACATCTATCCAACATCTAAGCTCAGCTACATCATCATCTAATAATTTTTGAATCCATCATTCCTATTCTCATATCTAACATCTAAACTAATATATACCCTTCCTTTCTAAACCCATCATCTCATATCTATCACATCAAAAACACATCTATCATGTTATCTAACATAAATATTATCAACGTAAATTAATCTATAAATCACAACATCTATATCATTATGATCTATCACCATAAAAAGTATCACATCACATATCCAAGATCAATTCAAAACATCACATCATCAATAAATAATTGTTGGTTGCTCAAATGTGCACTCATGTCTCGGATCTCTGAAAAGGGGCCAAGGTGTCTGAGACCACAATGGAACCATCCCCCAAGTCGTGGGACTTTGCAAATTTGGGATGGATATCTGGAGAAGGTTGGTTCCTCTATCTATATCTACTGCTACTGCTACTTCTAGTGTTGAAAGGGGAAACTAAACTAAGAATGCCAAGGGGACTAGGGAAAGAAGGATAACATGAAATAAATTACACTAAAAGGTGATAGCACTAGAAAAGAGGGACGAACACTATCTGTTCTAAGAAAGAATGATAGGGAATGTGTGAAAGGAGGCTAGGCATGGGTAGCAAAGAAAAACACGCATTCACTAAATCGTTCTCATAGAACACAACAAAATATAGAACTACAGGGGACCTAAAGTAACACAACAATACACAATGCAAGAAAAGAGGAAATAAGAAGGAATGTAAACATGTTAGGATAGAGAATAGTCACAAAATGATGCTTCTATTACTTCCAATAATGTACAGAACTGCTACAGTGATAAGGAGGCCAATATCCACATGCAAGAGCCAAACATGGAGGTCTGCAACTCAAAATACATAAAATATAGAGTCCTTAACAACATGCGTAGGGATACAAAATTTCCAACACAACAAATGAGCCTTGCTCTTACATTTATAGATGAATCCATGGTGGAAGAAGGGAAAAGGAGGGAAAACCCAAATTTGAAACACAACCACCAACAAGAAGCATTCAATGTCTATAAATCCACTTGGAAATCTGTGAAATACACTTTCTTGTGCTTGTTTGACGTGTTAAAGAAAAAAGAGGGTGGATCATACCAAATTGGGTGGTTAGAGAAATTAGATCTACTCATCATTGTTCAGAGATACATTTTCCCAATTCTCACCTACTAGATCCACCAAAATTTGAAATTTGAATTTTTGGCACTATTGCTGATGTCAGCAGCTTTCTAACAAGTCCAAGTGCATGTCGATCTGAGCTCTGTAGCTAATTATATGGCTATCAGAAGATGTTAGAGTTTTCAGCGTATACAAGACACATGACACATGCCAATTGGCTGAGATAGTGGCCAAATGTAAAATTATTTGTCATTTCTGCTACATGTTAATCATTCATTCGTTGCAAGGATTTGGTGCCCTATTGGCGTTGCCTTGACTAGTCATGTACTGCACACTTAAGCATTCCAAAATATGATCTGGCAAGAGAAGGGTGTATGGAGAAAATAGAGGAAAGTGCGGAGGGGGTGCACGTAATGCGCGCGGGGAGATGAATCAAACTGGTGAGAAGAGAATGTATGGTTAAGGCACAACTATTACAAAGTAATGGGTACAACATGTGAAGGGTCAAGGAATTAGGTGCACGGGGGTGGAAAGAAACTGAATGCGCAGAAAGTGAGTGGAAGAGGAAAGTGGAAGGAGAAAGAAAATAAGGGCGTAGGTGAACTATGACAAAAGGAATGTGTCAAGTGATTTTATGCGTGCACAATTCTTCAATAGATATCTTAGGGCTAGAATGTGTATGCAAGTTATCCTAAATCACTAGGGGAGCTATTTGGATAATATTTTTTGTGAAATTTGGGGCCATTTGCCTACTAGATGTAAGAGACTAGTAGCCTGAAGCATCCATTGGGCATGGAGTCTACTTGTTCAATCATGAAAATGCCCCTATTTTCACTTTGAGAGTCATTTTTTCTATTTGTTCTGAATCTCACAACTACTGAGATAGAATCTGCATTCTAGAAGTAATAAAAGAGCATGTGCTAGAAGCACACAAGAGGAAAAAAACTATATATAAACAAACAATGTGCTAGAAGCACACAAGAGGAAAAAACTATATATAAACAAACAATGTGCATAGAGCACACTTGGAGGAATTTAAACTAATTTAATATATACAACATGATGTAGCAAACCTAATAGAAGTATTTGAGATAGATATTATTTATTAAGATTCACAGTATGCTTCCTTCCAAGTGAGTTAACTCGAAAGAGTTAGCTTCTTTGCAAGACTTGATGATGTATGGGCCACTCCAAAGTGCATCAAACTTTGAATGGTGTCCTCGTTTATCTCTTTCAATATCCCATTTCAGAACCAGGTCTCCAACTTTGCAATCTTAAGGCCTAGCTTTTCTATCAAACCATTTCTTTATTACTTGGTGATGTTATTCTAGTTTGATCATGGTAGAGTTTTTTGAGCTCATCAAGATAAATCAGCTCTGCCATCCTGATTTCTCTCTGATCCACGCCCTCAAATTCTATCTATTGGGCAAGTGATAATGAATTTAGTTCTAGTATCAAAGGAAGTGAGGCCTCCTTAATATAGACAAGATTGTAAGGTGAAGCTCCTATTGCCTTTTTTACTATGATTCTATCTACCCATAGTGTGCGTAAGACCTTTGTATGCCACTATCTTTGGCTGGTGTTCATTGTGTTCTTTATGATTCTGATCAGGTTCTTGTTTGTTGATTCTACCAGATCCTTTCCCTGAGGGTAATAGTTGGAAGAGGTTTTCAGGTAAATGCCCAATTAGATCCAAATCAGTGATTTTAGCACCAAGGAAGGCCTTTGTATTATCAGAGATAATGGTTTGAGGAATGCCAAACCTTGTGACTAAACCTTTGAGAAAGTTAAGGATGACTGCCTCAGTTGATTCCTTAAGCATGATATCTTTTTTCCATCTGAAGAAGTAATCTATAGCTTTCAGCACCCATTTTTGTCCACCACATGAAGGTGGATTGATCATGCCTATGAAGTTGAGACTCCGTTATGAAAAAGGCTGATCCACTTGGATTGGTTGGAGGGGAAGCGCTACCAATATTTTCTCTCCTACAAAGAAAATGCATTCCTTACATTTTTTTACCCACCTATGTGTATCTGCAAATAGGGTAGGCCAAAAGATACTTGCCATTATGATATTCATTGTTGTAGTTTTGGCTGAGAAGTGTCCACCAGAGAATCCATCATGAAATGATGCTAACACTTGTTCAGTCTGTGTATTGTTGATAAATCTTAATAGCATGCCATCTAGATTTCTTTTGAAGAGAATTCCGTCAATAAAAATATAAGGAATAGATTGCAACCTCATATGCCTTCTCTTTTCTTTATTCAATTCAGGAGGGTATGCACCCTCAGAAAGGAATGTGATCACGTCCTTCATCTAGTCACACGTTTCGAGGTCTATATTATGTTCATGTTCTACATGTAGGAGGTCTTCATCCAGAAATAATAAAGTATTAGGTTCAATTTGTGTATCCTCAGTAATCTACTTGCAGAGTGCACTGCCTCTTACCATCTTCATGGCCTTAATAGTCACATCATATTCCATGATTTTTGTCACCCATTGCACTCTCTTCTCACTAATTTCTTCTCCCATGATGAAGTCTTTGACATATGAGTGAGAGACTAACACCTTGATATGATTTGTGGTGAGCATACTTTTAATTTCTTGAGTGCGCACATGATGATGAAGACCCGCTTCTCCGTGTGACTAAATTTCAATTCATAATCCTTTAGCATCTGGCTACAGAAGGCCACTGGTTATTCCAGCCCTTGTTCATTTTCCTATGTCATGACAACAACAATGCTTGTGTTGGAACCATAAGCATAAAGGATGAAATCCTTTGAGTAATCTGGATTAAGGAGTGTTGGCACACAAGCAATCTCTTTCTTGATCTTGTTGAAGATTTCTCTTCCTTCTACTGTCCATTTGAAGGCTATGTCCTTCTTGAGCATAAGGGTAATGGGCCGAACCAGTCCCATAAAGTTAGGGATAAAATTCCTAACAAAGTTAATCTTTCCAAGGAAGGACTATAAGGATTTTTTTGAGCTAGCAGGGAAAAGGCTAGGATGGCTGAAACATGCTTAGGATTTATTGTGATGCCATCCTATGAAACCACATGGCCCAAGATCCTTCCCTGAGCCACCACAAAATTACACTTCTTGGGGTTAAGAGATACCCCAAATTCTCTGCATCTCTCAAATACCTTTTCTAAGTGCACCATGTGATCCACGCTATGCTTTGAGAAGATAGGTATATCATCAAGGTAAACCAAGATTAACTCATTGATGTAACCTTTGAAGGTAATATCCATGGCGCACTGAAATGTTGCATCCACATTTGACAGACCAAAGGGCATTTTCTGGTATGCATATATTCCCAACTTGGTTGTAAATGCCATTTTGAATTGATTCTCTTCCTTAACCATAATTTGGTTGAAACCTGAATATCCACCTAGCATGGAGAACCTTTGTGCGCTAGCTATAGTATGTAGAATCTGATCCATTGAAGGTAAAGGATAGTGATCCTTTAGAGATTCCTTATTCAAATCTCTGAAATCAACACAAATTCTGATTTCACCATTCTTCTTGCATACTAGAACCATATTTGTGACCCAAGTAGAGTATCTGATAGGAAAGATAATTTTTTCCTCAATGAGTTTTGATAGTTCCTTTCTCATGAGGGGATCTATCCTTGGATTGACTAGTCGTTGTTTTTATCAAGTAGGATTTATGCCAGGATCAAGGTCAATGGAGTGTTGAGCAACACTTGGATCAAAACCTTTGAGGTCTTCATACTCCCATGAGAAAATGTCACTGTATTTTTGGCAAAGAGAGATGAAGGCCTACCTTTCTTGATGTGCACAAGTCATGCTGAGCACCAGCTCCTTTCCACACATAATATTAATGGAGGAGAAATCCTTTTGCATGGAGCGCATGTATCTTTCTTCACCCTTGAAATCATTATCAAGGCTGAATATTTGATCTAAGGTAACCATCCCTATAGGAAAATTATTTTTCTTTATCTGTATTACTTGGTCAGTATAGTTTTCATGCAAGTCAGCTTGCATACTTGATGAAAATTCAGCTTCATTCTGGATAAATTGGATGATTTACGTGTCATTATTGAACACTCTCCAACTAGTGTTATTATCTAGAATGGATGGTCTGATTACTATCTTAATGTGATGAGTGTTCCCTTTGAAAAATTCCTTAGCAGGAGAAAATTGTGAATTAATCGCAGCCATTTGGTTGGCTTCTTTGTTCATTTTGCGTGGAACTACCTACAAATTGAGGGCATCAAATCTCTCAAGTATGTCCAAAACTCTATGTTTGTAAGATTTAAGAAACTTATTATTTTTCTAGAATTTTTTGGTGACCTTGTGGATGACCAATTCTATGTCCCCAAAGATTTAAAATGCTTTAATTTACTTCTTTTTAGCAATAAACAAGCCATGCACCAACACTTCATATTCTTCCACATTGTTAGAACATGCAAACTGTAGCCTATATGCGAAGAAGAATTTATCATCCCTAGAAGAAATGAGAACCACTCCTGCTCCTGCATCATTTCTACTTCTGGATCCATCAAAGTAGAACTTCCATAGACAAGTTTGAACTTTTTCTCCTATGAGCGCGCACGGAAGTGTAGCATCTTCTTCTAGAATGTAGTAAGTACCAAGCCCATTGGCTTGGAGAGGGGATGGGACATATGGCTCTACATGATAAGAAAATATGGGCTCAACTTGTATGGTAAACTAGGTACCATACCTTGTCTTAAGTAACATATGATACCAATTAGAAGACAAGTAACCACCCACCTTAGCAGGAAATTCTCTTGATAGACATACGAAAAACAAAGGAGGCAAGTCAATAATTGACTCATCTTGAATAATTTTTAGGCTTGGACATGCATGAAGAGTTTACTCAAGATCCTTGATGAATCCTAAGGTGGTTACAATGGAGCCATCAAGTTGTAGGAATCCTTTAGAAAAAAGGATATATTTCAGACCTAAGACATCAACTATCTTCTTAGGCATAATAGAAGTACTAGCGCTTGAATAAACTAAGTAGTTATGCACTAGGTGTTTTCCTATAATAAAGGACATATAGAATGGTGGGGTTTTATCAATTTTACTTACTTATTTCTCCTCTTCTTGGCATATTTTGACAAAAGAACATGGCTTTTGCATAATTAGGTCAGCGCGTGGAAGTTGTGCCAGAGCTTCATGAAAAAATCCCCCTGAGATGGAATGGTCAGGGCATCCCACATTGTGACGTTTATGTTTGTTTTCTTCATCTAGTCAACAATGCTAGATAGAAGCCCCCCCACCTTGTGGATTGGGGGAACAACATCCCTTCTTGAGTGTTAAGGTGTGGAGGCCTAAATTTTAGCTGGAGCATAGGCCTGGCCTACCAAAGGATTGGCATGCGCTGCTTTAGAAAGAATTTCATGCGGGACCTGCAACATAGGGATTTGAACATTTTTGCTACAAGAGGTCTTTCCTGATTCTTTTTTCTTCTGAAGATCTACTTTTTTTGCTGGAACTGTGACCTACACACCAGACTATAATATTCTTTTATTATACCTTGTGTTGTCTGCAACTTGAGTGCATGATCTATTTGTTTCTTCTATAGCTTGGTTGATTGCATAGAAGTCCTCTATACCAAATAACATCAAATTGGTTTCCAAAGGAACTTCTGGTCCTTTTGGATTATCTGCTTCATGGGTGATTATTGAGGGCTCACAAGATGAAGCATTCTGGATCACAAAGGCTTGGACATGCATAAAATTAGCACAATGGTACTAACTATGAGGAATTTTACAAGGGAAGCACCACTCTGATTCTTGTGCCAACTTGTTTTGAACTGGAATGAGCACTCAGCTCAATACTGGGTGCTGGGAGAGAAGGCATGGGAGGGACAACTTACAAGGGTATATGTGCATTAGGCTACCACCTAGCATTCTAGTGGTTCAGTGCTTATCTTTGATTTCCATATTCTTTCCACCAAGACTAATTGCCTTGGCCATGCACTTGATTGGATATGCCTCTATATGCTTGTGTGTACTACTTTTCTAATGATATTACCTTGTTTGATAAATTTTTAATCAAGGCCTTCAATTCTTCATCTTCCTTTTGTTGTGATGAAGAATAGGATGTTGAGGAAACCAGTTGTGCACTTTGCTTAGGGATAGGAATAGGGGCCACAGAAGGCTGGGGCACTTGTGACATCTCTGGGAACAAGGGCTTGGGCGGTCTAGGAACCAACTTTCCTTCCTAAATGATACTATTTTTTACCCTTACTATATTGTTATAAGTAGCTGGTAGAGTCCTACCCCCCATAGATTAGATCATAACTGAAATATCATTGTTAAGCACCTTCAGATAATAAAGGAAAGCATGTTGAGCTGTAGGTCTTACCTATTGTTGCAAATCAGCAACACCCCCTGGATGTTGATCAGATTTCTAGTTTGATCACCCTATGCATCCAGTTTGATTGCACAACATTGAATCCTCTTCCCAAGTGTGGGACTTACAAAATGGAAGAGGAATCTCTAGATTAGAGGTTGGTTCCTCAACTCCTCTGATCAGCTAATTCACTTGTATAATTGCAGAGGTTTAAACTCCTACGTCTTCTCTAAATTCCGAGGAGACAGAGATAGAGAATGTAAAAAAGAAAGAACTAATGCTAATAGGTGATGCACCAAAGGAGTTGTAGACACCTGATGCTACATGAAATACACAATACACAAGGAAACATATCACAAAACATGCACAAATGCTCAAAATGTAATGACGGATCAAGAAAGCAATGATAGATATATGAAAGGATTGAAGGATTTTAATCACAGAACATATATCAACATCTCAGATCCAATACAGTACATTACAGTGATCCAGAGGCAAGAAAAGGTTCTGAATTACATGGAAAGGTAAAATTTCTTCACAAATTCTACCAAGGAGGAAGAAAAAGGAAGTTGCAGAGCTGAAAAAGTGTCTCTCCTTGCAAAATGAAACTCATTCTGGCTTTTACAATGCAAACCATGACCCCAGGAGAGAGAAACATGGGAAAACATGTAAGGGGTTAAACCATTGACCAAAATGCCATCAAAATAGAATGGGCACCCTGAAAGACCCATTCCCTGACATTTTTAACCATGCTGGGAGAGAATGCGAGCCATTCTTCATTAAAAAGGGTGGTTGAAACGTCATTTTTGTCCATGACCACGTGCCAGAGGTGTTTCTTGATTTTATCTCTCCAAACTCCACCAAAATCAAAAATGGCCTCAGAATATTGTAGAGAACTTTATTAGCTTTCCGTTGATATAAAGAATGTGAAAAACTGAGCTCTGGATCGAAAGATATGGCGATTTGAAGTTTTAGGGCAAAACAGGGCCAAATCGGGTCGGTGGGAAATTTTTTTGAATTTTTACCTTTTTGGTCATTTGGAAATTTTTCCAAAATTTCCCCATGCTCCACCAGTTCAGGTGCCACATGGCATGTTTCTATTGGCCGTGGGGCCATCCTTCAAAAAAATTTCTTGCGCCAACACTTAGTCAATTTTTTCAACTTTCTCCCCTGGGCACGTGGCAACAAATGATTGGTCAGCGGGCCTGCGGGGAAAAATTCTTCCTTTTGAAACCTTTTCCAAAACACTTGTTAAAAAACCAAGTTCTCCTCTGATCCCCACCACTTATTTTGACACATGGCACGTCCTGATTGGTTGTGGACCTTTTAGGGGAAAATTTCCCACAAAAACTCCACCGAGCCATAACTTGAAAAATACATGGAGTTAGGAGGAAAACTTTACCTTTATGGAAAGATGAGAAAGAACTCTATCTAATGGTGCCACTTCCAAAAGGTTTTGAGTGCCTAAAAATAAAATTTTGTGACTGAGGCACAATAGAGGGAAGAATGAGAGGAGTTAGCCACAAAATGAGTAGGGGGCACATTTTAGATAACAATTTTGGCGACTCAGAGGGGTCATCTACCTGCTGGATGAAGATCAATGGAATTTTAGCAATCCATTAGGCATGGAGTCATGAGAAATCCTACAAACTGATCTGAACTTTGAAAACCTCCTTTCTGAGCTACTTGGAAACCCACTGAAATGGACTGCGCAAGAGCAAAACCAGTACCACAAAAACTATGTACAAAACTAAAGGTCATACATGCTCCAAAATGGAACATGCAGAGTGTGCACAAGCACTTCTTTTACTGAAATCAAAACTACCTATCCTACTCTAACCGGAAGAAAAAGTGGGCTAAACAAACCCTGCAATTGGGTGTGAGAAATAGCTTCCCTTTCTCAAAAGTTGTAACCATGCAACTGATTTGGCACTAAACATGGCTGATTGGATGAGTGGAAAATCAACAAGAAGCTGGTCTTCTACCCAAATCATCAAGGTGTCAACTGAAAAAAAATCCAATACCTCTTTTAGTTTCTCTACATTTGGATTGAAGAGGTATGACAGCTGATCCTTGGTACTTGATAGCTCACCCTCATGCTTAGAAGCAAGCATTACTGGTTGTGACTTCTCCTTTGACTCCAATGAAGTCAAATACCTTATTGGGAAACGTATGATCCATTTGATATGCCCATAGCTTTGATTTTCAACTCCAAAAATGGAGTCTTCTTGTAGACCTTCTTGGTTAGGTGATGTGGAAGCAATGGTAGGACTTTTCTGCCCTTTCTCTTCCTTCATGGCAACATGGAACTCTTCTATAGTGTGCAACTCCTCGTTATTGATTGCAACATCCAATGAAGTTACTTTTGCATTGTTGTTACCTGCTGCAATACATTTTTGGCTTTGGAGCTCCTCCATTGTAGCTTTTGGAAGATCAAATTCTTCCAGCTTTGATTCAAGAGGCATGATACAAACTGTAGGCTATTTTCCTTGAACTCTTTTGTCCATGACAGCAAGTTCTTGTTGTTGGAGAATGAATGGTGAAGAAGGAAACATGGTAATTTCAGCTATCTCTTCATCTAAACATTCTTCTAAGTCTGATGGCAAATCAAACTCTTGAATGTCTTGCTGCAGCAAAGTCTCTCCCTCTTGTATGGTGGCCTCCAAATCTACATTTTCTTCACCCTGTATAACTTGTCAATCCAAACTCATCCCAAAAATCAGATTTTTGGAGAGATGAAGTGGGAGAGAAGCATGAAATTTCTTGTGCCTTTTGCTCACAATTTGGACCTATTTTGTTCACCTCCATAATGGCTTCATCAATCAAATCAGCCCCTTCAAATGAAAGAAAAAATGTATCAATAATGCTTCCTTCTTCTACTATTGTAAAAACTGACTTGACCTCATCCATTTGCTCCTCAAAGATGGGGTTTTGAGATTGTTTTCCTTCCTTCTCAATGGCTGATTTTGCAGTGTAAACTGGATCAACATTTTCTTTGGGAAAAGTGCCAACATGGACACCCAGCTCATCACCAACAAACTGCTGTTTTTCTCGCTTCACTGCTGTTATAAGATCAGCCTTGTTTTCCACTTGTTCTCCAACTTCAACATCCTCTATTGGTTTCACCATCAAGGGAAATTTTGTAATCCTGAATTTAAGAGCCCAACTCTTCAGACTTTGAATTTCTTCATCCTTGTTTGGCTCTTCTTTCTGCTACTGTTTTCCTTGATAGGCATTTTGATTTTTATCCTCCCAACATGGATTTGGGAATGCAAGAGGAGAAGTGGATTGTAACTCAATTGATTTTGCAATTTTTTGTGGTGGTGGAGGAGGTAGGAACTCTTGTTTCTTTGGAGGGAATGGCTGTTTGGAAGGGAAAAGGATAGAAGAATTGAGATGGGGTGGAAGACTAGGGAATGGAGAAATGGATTCAACACTTGGGATAGCAGATGGAGAGTTTAAAACTTGACACTGCTGAGATTAAACAAATTGGGAAAGAGGGAGAGAAAAGGCATGATATGGTGTGCTTACTTGTTGACAAGGTTGTTGAATACTCCTCTCATACACCTTTATTCCTTCACTCCACTTTGCAAGCAATGGTAGTGTTGTAATCATGAAGGCTAGCTTCTTTTGAGGGCTGTAATACCTTGGAAAAGGTCCCACCCATGGACAAGGTGCTCTACAACCGATTCTAAATGCTTTCATTTGTGCTTGAGCCCTAGATAGCACCATGTTTACCTCCATCTTTTGGATTTGTTCCACCAGATCTACATTTTCTTCTTGACTGCCCTCACAACTAGCATACCCTTGTGCTTGACATGCTTCATATCCAAACTAACTTTGGCACTACTGCTCATATGGGTAGACATGCTGATTTTGAATTTGATCAAAATGCTGATTTGGAGGATTTGTAAAAAATGTTGGAGGTGTGATATACTGCTGTTGTAAATGTGAATTCCATGATGGAAATGAAGTCATGTTTGCACAACTTCATGGAATGGAAAATAATGAAAGTGATGGAAAGAAGAATGGATGGAAATGAATGGAAAACAGGTATGCAACTTAGGGAATGAGTTGTTTACCAGATGGAGTTGCCAGATGTGCTTTTGAAAGTGCCTCCAAAAGGTTGAATCTTTAACAGGAACACACTAACCTGTCAAATATAAAGTGAAAGACCTCTAAGGTCCCATCGGGTGTGCCAAAACTCTTGTTGTAAATCAGCAGCACCCCCTGAATGTTTATCATATTTCTAGTTTGATCACCCTATGCATCCAGTTTGATTGCACAACATTGAATCCTCTTCCCAAGTGTGGGACTTGCAAAATGGAAGAGGAATCTCTAGATTAGAGGCTGGTTCCTCAACTCCTCTGATCAGCTAATTCACTTGTACAATTGTAGAGGTTTAAACTCCTAAGTCTTCTCTAAATTCCAAGGAGACAGAGATAGAGAATGCAAAAAAGAAAGAACTAATGCTAATAGGTGAGGCACCAAAGGAGTTGTAGACACCTGATCCTACATGAAATACACAATCCATAAGGAAACACAACACAAAACATGCACAAATGCTCAAAATGTAATGACAGATCAAGAAAGCAATGATAGATATATGAAAGGATTGAAGGATTTTAATCACAGAACATATATCAACATCTCATATCCAATACAGTACATTACAGTGATCTAGAGGCAAGAAAAGGTGCTGCATTACATGGAAAGGTAAAATTTCTTCACAAATTCTACCAAGGAGGAAGAAAAAGGAAGTTGCAGAGCTGAAAAAGTGTCTCTCCTTGCAAAATGAAACTCATTCTGGCTTTTACAGTGCAAACCACGACCCCAGGAGAGAGAAACATGGGAAAACGTGCAAGGGGTTCAACCATTGACCAAAATTCCATCAAAACAGCATGGGCACCCTGATAGACCCATTCCCTGACATTTTTAACCATGCTGGGAGAGAATGCGAGCCATTCTTCATTAAAAAGGGTGGTTGAAATGTCATTTCTGTCCATGACCACATGCCAGAGGTGTTTCTTGATTTTCGCTCTCCAAAATCCTCCAAAATTTAAAAATGACCCTAGAATCTTGTATATAATTTTACCAGCTTTCCATTGATATAAATAACATGAAAAATTGAGCTCTAGATCGAAAGATATGGCAATTTGAAGTTTTAGGGCAAAACAGGGCCAAATCAGGTCGGTGGGAAATTTTTTTGAATTTTTACCTTTTTGGTCATTTGGAAATTTTTCCAAAATTTCCCCACACTCCACCAATTCAGGTGCCACGTGGCATGTTTCTATTGGCCGCGCGGCCATCCTTCAAAAAAATTTCTTGCGTCAACACTTAGTCGATTTTTCCAACTTTCTCCCCTAGGCACGTGGCAGCAAATGATTGGTCGGCGGGCCTGTGCAGAAAAATTCTTCCTTTTGAAACCTTTTCCAAAACACTTGGTAAAAAACCAAGTTCTCCTTCGACCCCTGCCACTTCTTTGGACACGTGGCACGTCGTGATTGGCTGCGGGCCTTTTAGGGGAAAATTTTCCACAAAAACTCCGCCGAGCCATAACTTGAAAAATACATGGAGTTAGGAAGAAAAATTTACCTTTCTGGAAAGCTAAGAAAGAACTCTATCCAATGGTGCCACTTCTAAAAGGTTTTGAGTGCCTAAAAAGCAAAATTTTGTGACTGAGGCACAATAGAGGGAAGAATGAGAGGAGTTAGCCACAAAATGAGCAGGGGGCACATTTTGGATAACATTACCACAAGAGGAATTCTATCCCAAGTCTTCTAAAATATAATGTTGAAATTAGTCATCTACTCATTGGGTGCCCTCCTTGTTGTTAGTTAGTTTCTCCACCAAAGATAGGTGATCTGACTTGTCTTCAAAATAACTACACAGAGCTATTCCCAGCTCATCCTAGGTGGTGATAGATCCAATTCTCAAGCCTCAGTACCATTGAAGTAATTTACCTTTGAAAGAGGCTGCAAGCAGCCTAACTGCTACATCATTATATGTGATCAGATAGAGTGAACACATATTTTTTGCATCCTAGATATGCTCCTAAGGGGTGACTTGATTCTCACCAGTAAAGTAAGGAATACATTTGAGCACACCATTCGACATATCATGTTGCACGGCTAGGAGAAAGGGACTCCCTCAATCAAAGTTCACAAAACTTCTTAATGGATGAGGTGGCTGATGTGACATTGTAGGGCACATAGGTTGTCTGTTTGCAGGAGGAGTTGAATGGGCACAACATGCTAGAGATAGATATGTGCATGCAGGATTTCTAGAACGAACTATTCTTGGGGATAATTGGAGGTATTTAAAATAATTTTTAGATACTGAGATTCTCCTTATATGCACTTTTCTCATGAAAGGTACTTAGGACTAAAAAAATAGAGATTTTTAAAATATTGGGAGTCACCAGATGTTTTTGAAAGGATCCTCTTCAAAGGATGAAACACTAAGTCCACACACTAGAACTTAGAGATATGAAATTTGAGCTTTCAATGCTAGTCCCACCAGGAATGCCAGAAATTGTTGGTTGCTTAGATGTACACCCGCATCTTGGATCTGTGAAAAGGGTTCAAGGTGTTTGAGACCACAATTGAACCGTCCACCAAGTTTTGGGACCTTGCGAACTTGGGATGGATCTCTAGAGAAGGTCAGTTCCTCTATCTATATCTACTACTACTGCTACTCCTAGTGCTGAAAGGAGAAACTAAACTAAGAATGCCAAGGGACTAGGAAAAGAAGGATAACATGAAATAAACTACACTAAAAGGTGATAGCACAAGAAAAGAGGGATGAACACTATCTGTTATGAGAAAGAATGACAAGGAATGCGTGAAAGGAGGCTAGGCATGATTAGCACAACAAAACACGCATTCACTAAATCGTTCTCATGGAACACAACCAAATATAAAACTGTAGGGGACCTGAAGTAGCACAACAATACACAATGCAAGAGAAGAGGTAAGAATAAGAAATGTAAACATGTTAGGATAGAGAATAGTCACAAAACGATGCTTCTATTACTTCCAATAATGAATAAAACTATTACAGTGATAAGGAGGTCGATATCCATATGCAAGAGCCAAACATGGAGGTCTGCAACTCAAAATACATAAAATATGGAGTCCTTAGCAACATGCGTAGGGATCCAGAGTGTCCAACATAAAAAATGAGCCTTTCTCTTACATTTATAGATGAATCCATGGAGGAAGAAGGGAAAACCAAAATTTGAAACACAACCACCAACAAGAAGCATTCAATGTCTATAAATCCACTTGGAAATCTGTGAAATACACTTTCTCGTGCTTGTTTGACATGTTAAAGAAAAAAGAGGGTGGATCATACCAAATTGGGTGGTTAGAGAAATTAGATCTACTCATCAATGTTCAGAGATACGTTTTCCCAATTCTCACCTACCAGATTAGCCAAAATTTGAAATTTGAATTTTTGGCAGTGTTGTTGATGTCAGTAGCTTTCTAATAAGTGGAGGTGCACGCCGATTTGAGCTCTATAGCTGATGATATGGCTATCAGAATATGTCAGAGTCATCAGTGTATATAAGACATGTGGCATGCACTGATTGGATGAGATGTTGGCCAAATGTACAACTATTTGTCGTTTCTACCATGTGTTAATCATTCATTCATTGCAAGGATTCGACACCCTATTAGCGTGCCCTGACTAGTCACATGTTGCACACTTAAGCGTGTAGAAAGATGATCTGGAATAAAAGGGCACATGGAGAAAATAGAGGAAAGCATGGAGGGGGCGCGCGTGATGCGTATGGGGAGATGAATCAAATCAGTGAGTAGCGAACGTATGGTTAAGGCCTAACTATTACAAAGTAATGGGTGCGGTGTGTGAAGGGTCAAGGACATAGGTACTTGGGGTGGAAGAAAGCTGACTTTAAAGAAGGTGAATGTGTGGAAAGTGAGTGGAAGAGGAAAGTGGTAGGAGAAAGGAAATAAGGGCACAGGTGAACTACGACCAAAGGAATGTGCCAAGTGATTTTGAGTGCACTGTAGACACCTATAATTATGCCCAAGCAATTTAAATACTTAAATTGCGCTAATTATCCCCTTTCTCGCAAATCGAAGATATATCATCAAAAGCACTCATATTCCCTCTAATTGTCATCAATTAATTACAATACACTAATTGATTAAGTCGCCTACCTAGCTAACAGCCTAATTAACGACCTTCCGTTAATTATCACTTCCTCTATCTTGATTAATTAATTATTATTAATTAATTAGTCTTCGCCTTCATTTAAACTAGTAAATTGATATTAAATTGATTTAATCCCTTTCTAATAGCCTGAATCACACTAATATTCTTCTAAATGGCTTCTATAAGCTTACACCTACCTATTAATTAATCACCTTTAATTAATTAAAATACCCCCCAACTCCCATGACTTGCTAAACATGTATTAAACCCTTCTAAAGTAAGGTTACCTTTAATAAAGCAACCTTATCCATTCCTAATCATGTTTTACCTTTATCACACATTCATGAGAACGTGTTGAATCCTTTATCCTTTGGGCTCTATAAAGAGCCCTCCACCTACCTTTTTACTTACACCTAAACTCCTCAGAGAGAAAATGCAAAGCATATAGCAAAGAGACTAAGAGCTTGCACCTTGTTTTTTAAGAGTTCATCATCTTGAAGAGTTAAGCCTCTTTCTTAAAGTGCTTGGGTCATATGGGAGGGGTCAAAAGGGTCTTGTAGCCCAAATTTGATTAGCCCCCATTCCTAGATTCTTGGAGCATTAAGGACAACTATTTTTGATAGCCATGGAACCTACCTAGGTTCCTTCATTTATATGTTGTTAGAGAATAGAGGATATTTAGGTGCTTAACATAGTTAATGTAGACACCTAAAATTGGTTATCCAATTTAGTGTCCCTCGTGCGCGTTTGCTCTCTTAGGTAACCTGGGGCACGTTTATATCACCACTATCCCCTTGGGGTATTATTCAATTTGTGATTTAAACACCTATCCTAAAGTTTAATTCACCCCATTATGTTTTACCCATGAGTAATTAAATATTAACTATTTAATTACACCTTTTTACATGTATCCTAACCACTTATCTACCCCATATCTATTCTATCCATATATCCCCCCTATTTCTCCTCCTCCCAAACCAAGCAATAGGATATTTCCCATATTTGAGCAGGAGGGATCACTCTTATCTTTCCAGAAATCACTCCTTTTGGCCATTTCAGGAGTCTGTTCCATGATCGGCGTATGACCGGTACTCGATCGACGCCTGATTTTTCAGAAACCGATTTAATATCAGCGGTGCCGATTACAAATAGAAGCCCAAAACTCAGTTCTGGTTAGACACAGATTGTAAGAGAGAGATGGTGAGATAGACAGAGAGAGCGAGAGAGTTTTGAGCATCAAGTTCTGAACATTATCTATCGAGTGAGAGTGAATCTTGTCCAAATCAATCCCTGAGAGGAGCACCGTTACTCTACTCTTACCACATCAACATCGCGACGTCTCCATTGATTTTCTGGTGACTCTGTTCCTGCATCCAGCACAGGTGGAGCCTTGCCAGTATCTCTCCGGCTTTCTGTAGATCCAGCGGACGTTGACGATCTTGCCTTCATTTTCTGATTCCCAAATTTTCTTGCAGTGTGTCTCCGATTGACGCCGATCTAAATCAGTCGAGATCGATGCGCTGATCTATATCAGTCGACGCCAATCTGAACCAGTCGACGCCGATTCTACATAATCGACGCTGATCATCCTGCAGATAGGTAAAAGGACACAGGTAACACAAATCCAGCTTTATTTTCACAGTTCCCTATTTTCTGTTGCTTTCTGTCTACTGTTTAGATTCTGTTTATTACTTTGATCAGAAAATCTAGTCCTGTACGTACATCTTTTATCATGTATGCTTCTTTACTTAATTGAAAACGTGGACTGACATCCGCCGAGGGAGCTTATCGCTTCCCGGACCCGCTTCTCGGGCAGTCCACCTAAATATCTTTTAACGTGGTCTTTTTCTGTCAAGCATCGGTGTCTCGCAGGTTACTTGGATCTACTGTGCAGAATTGCTCGTGTGCACCCATCTTATCTACATCTGGCTTCCTTATCCAGTCTACATCTTCGGATCTTGTCCATCAGGTATCAATTTCATTTGAGTTTTTCAAGGTTTTTGTGTTTAGTTTGGTACATTAACTTGGACAGGTAACAAGTGCGAAATTCTTGATCAACATTCTAGCATGCCCCGGTGGGACCCAACCAAAGTCCCTTATTGGTAAGTTCATCTCTTTTCTAGTTTTGAGCTTTGTTCTTTTTCTTCACATGATTTTTATCAGTTCTACTTAAGCATTTCCTTTCATCATTTCAGTCTTGCTTCTTTTATTTCTGAATTTGCAAAGTTAGGTCCTTTCTTTTCTTTTTATTTTTTTTGTTTGCAAATTCAATCCCAATTTCTATTTATAAAATCAATAAATATTTCATTTGGATTTCAAGATTGCATGTTTGATCCATCTCTTTATGCAAAATTGTTATTTCCTTGAAATTTTTCTAGTTCCTTAAAATAGAAATTTTTCATTTCACCATTATCTGGATATATCTTTCTGGATTTTGTTTGGTGTTTGCTTAACCTTTTCTTGCAGAGCACTTTGCTTGTTCATGGGATTATTCGAGGGGAAGAGCTCAACAACACACTTTTTGAAGTCCACACACCTTGGAGAGCTAAATCTACAGGTATTTCTCTTTTACGGTGTTTTCTCCTTTTTAGGAACTAAAAAAAAAAAGAAAAAAAAAAACTTTCTTTGTTTGTTTTATATCACATTCGAACATTTCAATTTTTTGGTGCTTTAAAAGAATTTAATCGCATTTGGGAAAGAATCTGTTTGACTTGTCTTCATCGAAATCAAACACTTCAGTTTTAAGTGCTTAAAAAGAACTCTTTCTTTGTCATTTCTGCTGTATGTTTTTCATCTAGTTTTAATTAGGCTGGAAAATTGATCAAAATCGGTAGTGACACTATTTGATTTTTATTTTTCACCCTTGCACACAAAGCCAAAATCACTAGGTATAAAGCATTTAAACAAAAATTCTTTCCCTGGCCTCACCTACTTGGAAGTGACATCCAAGAGGAAGAGCCTACGCGGTACTCGGGCCGCGCTATAAATTCACAGAAGTTCTGGTATATATTGGCAAAGCACCGGACTCCCTTATCGCAGTGGTGTGTGAAGTGCGGGGGTAGGCCCCTATATCAAGCCATGTACCGGTCTTTTACTGAAGTGCCTTCGGGACTCCTCACCAAAACATCCCCCAAACCATCCTTAGTTTGGCTATCTGAGTAGTTCCTGTTCTAAAAAGCCTTCCCTAATATTTTCTTTCTTAAAAGCATAAAAATTTAAAAGAGATAATCACCTACGCTGCTTGAATTATCTGTGCATTAGTTAGGTCAATCTTCTTTTCTATATTTCTTGTTTATGACGGTCATCACTCGGTTACAATCTAGAAGAATGGCTCAACTAGCCCCTTCTTCCTCCGAGATCACCACTAGTGTGGATGTTTCGGCACCCCCCAGGTCTTCCTCGGGACCACTGTTAGTTGGTTCCCCATCCTGGTCATATAATCCTTTCTATCAGGCCAAAGCAACCCCATCACGTCCAGCTTCCCCTAGTCCTTCAGAAATATCATCTGCTTCTGACATCAGAGTATGTTCCTCGCGGGGATCCTGAATTTCAGGCGCTCCTTGATCGCAATCCGGTAGCCCTTATGGACTACCTAGTACACAAGTCTATTCAAATATCTGATCAGGGACCACCAATCCAGCAAGTGTATGATTATTCTCGTGAACCATCCCAGGATTTTGTAGAACAGTTAGCATCATTTTTCTCACCTCGAGCCACGGAGGAGGGTGGCGCACCTGTGCCTCCTTTTTCTCTTCCACCGACCATATCGACTAGTTCTCAAATAGTCTTACCTATTCCTAATGCCGCAGTTACCTCGACTATTCCACAACCTACTTCTGAGAGGTCCTCTTCTCTGGCTATAATGGGTACGTCTGTGCACCCGCATATTGCTGTTAATTCATCTATGCCATCCATTGTGTCCCAGGGTCAATACCCCTTTATGAGTCAACCCCCTTCAACTAGTCAGTTGGTTCCTACTTCTCGTCCTCCAGTGGGTTTTTCTTCCAATGTTCCAGCAACAGTGACCTTCACCCATCCTCTAGCATCGGCACCCTTAATAACTAATCCGGCAGTAAAAATCCTCTTTCAGGTCTTGTTCCCCAATATGTCCAATCAAATCGGCACCCATGTTCCTCAATCTATTCCGATTCAGTCAACAAGCATAGGAGTCCACCAATCACAGGCTCCGTCCGTCATCCAACCTTCATTTTCTCAACCACTTATTATCTCATAGCCTGCCTATACACAGGCTCCTTCACAGCAAATACCCCACCAGGCGTCACCCAGAACGCCTGGTTACTCCTCTTATCATCCTATCAATCAACAGATGAATCCCCCATTGACACCTCAACAACATCCACCATTTTCTTCTTATGTAGGACATGTCCAGTGTGCCTCCTCCTCAATCTGACGTGGTTCAAATTCTTTTCAAGAAAATCACAGACTTGGAAGCCTCCACCAAAGGGGCTCGTCCTTCATACTCTTTTGAAGAAGTGTGTAATGAACCCATTCACCCCTCAGTGGCTTTTAAGCCTTATCCTCCCCAATGGGAACTTCCTAAATTTTCAAATTTTCATAGTCGAGAGGACCCTCAACAGCATTTGCGAGCATTCAAACATGCTTGCTACCTCATAGTCCAAGATTAGGAGCTTATGCTCCGTACTTTTCCTATGTCTCTAGCAGGTCCTACTTTAGACTGGTACAATAACATTCCTCAACATTCCTTGTTTTCTTTCTCTCAATTGGCCCAGATGTTTGTTGAAAACTTTTCAATAAATATCGCGCATAAGATCTCGATTACAGATCTTTATAACATTCGTCAATTCGATGATGAGTCTATTGCAGACTTTGTCACTCGTTGGAGAGGGATAATAAACCAATTGTCTTTCTCCCTTCCTCAATCCCAACAGATCGAGTTGTTTACTCGATCTTGTGCTAATCATATTTCTTCCACTTTAAGGATCCAGACCTTTCATACATTTGAAGAAGCCTTTACGATGGCACGCAAACTTGAATCTCGTGCCATTGAACAAGGGAAGTTAAAACTTCGCTCTAAATCTAAACCAGATTTTTCTCGGTTTACCAAATCAAATCCTTCCACTTCTAAAGACAAGAATCAGGGATCCACCAATGCTATCGTATTAAAAACATCACGAGCTGATAACACTTCTAATCAAACACCACGAAGAGACTCCTCATCTTCTCGAAAAGGGTCCTCGTCATCTCGATCTTTCACTTCGTTGGGGGAATCATATGCTTCTATCCTGGAAAAAATGTTGGAAGTTCACATGATCGAACTTCCCCCCATTAGGAATATTGATGAAAGCCAAGAATGTCCATTCTGGTATAGGGAAAATGACTTCTGTCATTATCATAGAACCAAAGGTCATGACATTGAACGATGTCAGACCTTCAAAAATCTTGTCCAGAAATTCATTGATAAAGGAAAGCTCATTCTGGATAACCCAAATGCTCCCCCAAATCAAGCGCTGGATGTCTTTAAACAACCTTTTCCCAATCATTCCCCAAACCATGATGCTTCAGAGTCTCAAAAACCAAACACTCATACTATCAGCTTCATCTCTACTGAAGAATATTCTTCTAAACCTAAGCCATCTGCGAACACATCGACCGAATCAGAACCTCCTTCCGCTTCATTAATCGTTGGGATTCCACCATCTTCAGATAGCCCGTCTTTGAATATTCCAACATTGTTAGATACAGATTCACCTCTCTCTGCTTCTTTGTCTGATCTTCCGTCCATACCCGAGACAGTATCATCCTCATCTGTCTCATCGTCAGACATTCTTTCAATGCTCGAGGCAATTACATCCCTTCGAGTTTCCACCGCGGATACATCTACTTCTGTTTCTCCCATTTTTGCTGCGACTATGCCATTGGTGAACGTACCTATAGTTGTGCCAACTTCGACGGAAGTGTCTTCGATTTTGACTCTTCCCATGTTTCCTTTCCTACAGTAGTTTCACCCACAATTACTGTACCAGAAGTAGTTCCCTCGCAAGGAACTGCTTCTTCATCACTCACTTCTTCCATCACCAATGCTACTTTTCCTATTAAGGGAAAATCTAAAGAAGTAGCACCGACACCTATACGCTCGGTTCCTGAACTTAGACCGAGACAACCGAAATCTAATGTTGCGTCATCAGTACCTCCCCATTTGCTTCCCCCGAAAAGGTTACAATCACCTTATGCGGTTGAAATTGTCACCATCCCTGAAAAAGGAAAGCCCATATTTCGAACCATCAAGACTCTTGGTGCTTTCCCACAAAAATATCTCTCTGCGCCTCATAAAAGATTGGATTTGTCCGCTGAGAAGGCATCTTCTTCTACAAACTTATCAAAACCATCATCTTCTTCTACAACACATTCTTCACCAGCACCTCGAAAAGTGGACTTACCTACTAAAAAGACGTCACCTCTTTTATCAGAATCATCATCTTCGTTACCAAAAACTAGGGCACCCTCTGTTCCTCCGATTATACCTACTTTGGGAGCTTCTCCCTCATCTAAATCGACATTATCTAAATCATCATTAGTTTCGACCAAGCAGCCTCCCTTATCTCTGAAGACCACAACACTTGTCACATCTCCATCATCTTCAAAATCTATTTTAGGGGCTCCTCCTCCATCGAAATCAATCATGTCTCACTTACTTCCATCTCAAGTGCCCAAGGCTGCTCCTCCAGATGTCCAAAAAAATAAGATGATCCCTAAAAAGACTATCAAACCTAACATGCAGGTTCTTTTACCTCGGCAGTCTGTTAAAGTAAAAGAGGCGCCTTCATCATCTCTGTCCTCATCTTTGTCTACCGGGTTCTATACTGAAATCCTTCGCCAACTTATCCAATCTTCATCCATATCTCTTCCTCCGATTAAACCCTATAACCCTAAAGGAGTTAAACCTACCTGGTTTAACTCTGATTTGATTTGTGCTTACCACCGTACCCCGGGTCATGATACCGAGGGATGTAAAGCTCTTCAATCTGTCGTCAACAGCCTTTTGGAAGAAAGTGATCTTTTGCTGGAAGAGGAGGAGGAACAAGTATCTCCTGTCATCTTAGCTCCATCTGAGCCCCAACGATCTACTCAGACCTCTACTTCTAGTGATTCCACTCCAAATGATCTTCCACCTTCTCAAATCGACACAATTCATATCGCCACTAGAACCCAACAGTATGATAATCCATCCTCATCTACAGCATCTCGACCACGGGTTGTCATTTCTGCAGCCCCCGAAGGAGTTCCTCCTTCCTCATTAGCCCCGAGACCTCGGGTCTCTATTCATGTGCTGCACCTCAGGCTCAAATTCCCGTGTCAGTTGAGGAGAGTGTTATGAAACAACTCACCCAGGCTCCAGTCAAAATGTCTCTTTTTGACCTCATTCAATCCTCTCCGCAACATCGTCAGGCTCTGATTGATAATCTGCGTCACATCGCAGTGAATTCAGATGAGCCCCAGCCTTTCGAGATGGTTGTTGGATTGAATAGACCATCAACCACCATTTCTTTTGAAGATTCAGAAATTCCTTCCCTTTCTTCCGAGGATTTGGAGGCTCCCCTCTTTATCACAGTCCAAATCGACAACACTACATTAAAACGCACTATGATCGACAGTGGTGCTGCACTCAACGTCATCTCCTCGCACACATTCGAGCAACTTAAGTTACCAAAGAACGTAGTGTCACCCCCACCTTTCACTCTTCGATCATTTAACGATCAACTAGCAGTTACTTTAGGAACTGTGGTCCTACCCATTCGAGTAGGTAAGAAGCTGCTTCACGAACTCTTTTACATTGTTGAAGGGAAATTCCACTATAATATGATCCTCAGATGCTCCTAGATTCATGCAATGCATTGTGTCCCATCCACCCTCCATCGATGCTTAAAATATCAATATGAGGGAAAAATCTATACTCATCCAGGAGATCCTTTTCCTTCCGCACAATGCGACATGACCACAGGGTCTGCCCCTCTAAAGGAAAATGCTTGTTCTCCTGACGGGGCCTCATCTTCTTCCATACCTACAACCAAACTACCGGATTTACAAAATTTAGAAGAGACATTGCAGCGTTTCTCACTGGGAGAGCTTCCTCTCCTTTCTTTTGACGCCCATCTCAAACCTAGTGAGTATGGTAGACCAGACAAACAACCTGAATATCAGCCAGGTCTTGGTCGCATCGTCACCATTGGTCTACCCAATCAACAGACTAATTTCATTTACGGTGGTCTTGATACGCCTCACTATCACCCGGATTCTCCTCCTAGGACCAAACCTTATTTAACAGGGTTCGATTGTCTACAGAATCCCACGTTTGCAAAAACTTATTTATATCGATGCGCGTGGAAGGGCTTTGGCTTGGGTAAATATGAACAAGGTGTGCATGACCTCGCGTCCATTCCAACTCTCAAGCCACATCAAAAATTTGGTTTAGGATTTAAACCTCTTTCAAAAGCCACCATCATTATTCTCGATGAGCCTCTTCCTATTGAGGAACCATCTTCTCCCGCTAAGTCAGAAGCATCACTCAATGTGGACGATGCCATTTCCATCCCATCTAACTTTTTTTTTTAGTCAATACCATTTCCTTAGGGCCACTAGCCTATAAGACTAATGACAGGTCCACTTCCATACCGTTAATTTTCCCTGAAATAGTTGGAGATGACTCTCCTACTATCAACACTATCCACTGTGCAGATGATGATTCTGTCCTCACCTATCTGGGGGCAGAGGATTCCTATCTTCCTAAAACCATTCCTTCTGACACATCTACGCTTCTCAACGAAGCCACTGTCGACCTTAATATAGGGACTTCTAAAGACCCTCGTATCATTAAGGTCAGCCAATCCCTTAATCCACAGGAGTTAGGAGACTTTACCACTTTTCTTTCCAACCATCGTCAAGCCTTTGCTTGGTCATATGAGGATATGCCAGGACTCGATCCCAATATCGTGGTCCACAATATCGTTACTCTTCCCGACATCAAACCAGTTAAACAAAAATTGCGTAAAATGCACCCTAGAGTAGCCCTTCTTGTTAAAGAAGAGTTGCAGCGCTTGCTCTCGGCTAATTTCATCCAACCCATTGATTATCCACAATGGGTTTCCAATGTAGTACCAGTAACTAAAGCTACTGGGAAAATTTGAATTTGTACCGACTTCCGGGATCTTAATCTTGCTTGTCCAAAAGATGATTTTCCTCTACCTAATATCGACCAACTCGTGGATTTAACTGCGGGTCATGAGATGCTTTCTCTTATGGATGGTTTCTCTGGGTATAATCAAATTCTCATCGCACCAGAAGACCAACATAAGACTTCTTTCATAACTCCTTGGGGGACCTTTTGTTATCGTGTCATGCCTTTCAGTCTTAAGAACGTAGGAGCAACCTATCAGCGAGCAATGACCTACATCTTCCATGATCTCTTACACAAAACTATGGAAGATTACGTCGACGATCTCCTCGGTAAATCCAAACGTTGTCAGGATCATCTTTTCATTCTTGCACCTCTCTTTGAGAGGCTTATTCGCTTTTGTCTTCGTCTAAATCCATCTAAGTGCGTGTTTGGCGTTCTCACTGGTAAACTTTTAGGTTTTATCATTTCCATTAGGGGTATTGAAGTAGACCCCGCAAAAATAAAAGCTATCCTTGAGATGCCTCCCCCTTCTAACTTAAAGCAACTCCGTAGTCTCCAAGGACGTCTTCAATCAGTGCATCGTTTTATCTCACAATTATCAGACCATTGTCAACCTTTTCATCATCTCCTCCGTAAGAATGTTCATTTTGAATGGGATGAGCATTTGCCAAAAGGCCTTTGATGATCTCAAAGCTTATCTTCTTTCTCCACCTGTGCTTACACCTCCACGCGAGGGGGAGCCTTTCCATCTTTATATCTCTATGACTGACCATGCTCTGGGAGCCATGATCTCGCATCGGGACGCTTGCGGTAAAGAACAAGCTGTCTATTACATCAGTCACACTTTCCATGAGTATGAAACACGTTATTCTGAAACTGAAAAGCTATGTTGTGCTCTCTTCTTCGCAACTTCTAAGCTTTGTCATTACCTTCTTAATCACAAAACTTACATTGTCACAAGTGTCAATCCACTCAAGACAATTTATGTGAAGCCTTATCACAATGATCGTATCACTCATTGGCTCATGCTTATGAAAGAATTTGATCTTGAATTTATCCCGCAAAAGTCTATCAAGGGTCAGGTCATTGCAGATCAATTAGCTGATGCTCCTCTTCCGGACACTCAAGTCCCCCTTGCTCAATTCCCCGATGAATATATCCAACAAATTGATTTTTGTCTGTCTCCATTTAAAGTAAAGCTCTTCTTTGATGGATCCAAATGCCAGTAAGGGGGAGGTGAAGGTTTCATGATGATTCCTCCTTGGGGTACACCTATCCCAGTCGCACACAAATTGAACTTTGAGTGCACCAATAATATGGCTGAATATGAAGCTCTTGTCTTCGGTCTTCAAAATGCCATTAATCTCAGTGCTCGTCATATTGACATCTTTGGTGATTCTGAACTCATCGTTAATCAAGTCACGGGTGTCTATCAATGCAAGAATGATATCCTTCAAAAATATCATGATATCGTTCTCGTTCAACTCCAATCTCTCAATAAATTCACTATCCAAGCTATTCCTCATACTGCGAATCGATTCGTAGATACAATGGCTTCGTTAGCCTCACTTATCCCACCTTTTACCGAGGACTCGCGACTTTATGTGGTTGTGCAACAATTAGATCAACCATCTCATCTTAGGCAACTAACTTCAATCCATGCTGTCACAACCCATACTCAGGATGAGTGGTATCAACAGATCATTGATTATCTATCTCATTCAGTGCTTCCTCTAGATCTGACTTCCAATGGTAGAAGATATTTTATCCTACGCGATACTAATCGCTATACTATTCTAGGCGGGATCCTCTACAAACATGGCTTTGATGGTATTTTGCTTCGGTGCCTCAAAACCCTTGAATCATCTAAAGCTATCTAGGAGGTCCATGACGGTATTTGTGGTGGACATTTTAGTGGCTTGGCCAGTAGCTAAATGCATCTTACGTTTGGGATATTATTGGCCTTGGCCTTCTCTTAATCGAGATTGTTGTAAATACACTAAGAAATGTGTCAAGTGTCAACAACATTCCAATCTCACACATATCCCTAGTCAAGCTTTACAACCTACAGCAGGTTTGTGGCCTTTTTCGCAATGGGGTCTTGATCTCATTGGTCTCATCAATCCCCATTCTTCACAGTGTCATCATTCTATCATTATTGCCACTGAATACTTTAGTAAGTGGGTGGAAGCTATCCCTCTTTCTTCAACAAAAGAAATTCTAAACCCAACAGTTGATTTTGTCTATCAACACATATTTGTCGCTTTGGTGTTCCACACAAAATCTATCGTACAGTAAGGGCATGCACTTTCAGGATAATGGTAAGTCTTTCAAGAATGCAAGATTTGCAGAACCTCTGCAACGCTTTCAATATCAAACTCAACATTTCTTCTCCATACTATCAAGCTAATGGCCAACTGCCAAAGCTTCTTTGACAATAAAACTTTGTGTAATATCCAACACAAAGGTAACTGTTATCACCGAATCACAGCACCCTTATGTTTGTACAGTGATATACTTGAACTCACAGTGTGATTGGGTAACATGGGTACTATCAAGTCCAAGTTTTGGGACTTGCTACTGGAGAAAGACCTCCAGAGAAAGCTGGTTCTTGCTCCTAAACTACCTGCCACAATAGACTCTAATGCAGGATAAGGTAACTGCTAATCTAAATTTCCAAGATGACCAGGGAGAGAGAATGCATAAAATGAAAGCCTACACTAAAGCAGTGATACACTGAAAAGGAACTTGTGCCAGAGTAGTTATCCAAATGTGTGAAATAATAGGGAAAGTGCACACTAGAATCAAGGTGATGAAGAGTTCACCATAATTAGCAAAATGGCATTACACAACAATTTTCAAGCATTTCACAATGACAATGAGCTTATCCCTGACAAGACTACATAATAAATAGACACAATAATTCTTGATAGGGGAGATCAAAGGGAAGCAAGATATCTTTAATGCAAATAAAACACAGCCTGGAAAGATACATCCACAATCTGGTATTTTATTGGTTCATGATATGCACAGTTCAATCTATTACAAGATAAGGGTGAGATCACCATGCAAGGAGTGCACTACAAGGGCCTACAACACATTGAAGCTTCAAAAATAAATGTTCAGGTAGAGCTTCTGTTACACCAGGCTCTTTTGGTCTTACGTTGGAGTGTTCAACACTCAATCTGTAAAATGACCAGTTTGGAAGAGAAGGTCCTAAAAGGAAATCCTGCATAGTCTGATCCTTCAACCACCTGTGAAGAGGCATTAAATCTGAGATTGATTCGCTGTTATAAATTATTTGCAAAAGGCTATCGAGATCCCAGGTCATTCTGCAGCAGATGTAGTATGATGAATGCCTCTTATCATTGCACTCTACAGCATGAGCCTAAAGTATCCCCTATTCGCAATGAGACAAGATCTGTTCCAAAGCCCGGCCACGTACAATGGGAGTCCTTCTCGATCCCAAATCGGGTAGGTTCTTGATTCCTGTTGTTGGGTCGAAAGCCATGATCCCATGGTTTGGACATAAGCTTTGTGCCCCCCAAACCCAATGTTGAGAAAAAAATGGTTAAATGGCCTTCTTGCAGGGGTTTTTGGGTCTAGCAATGCGTTTTCTGTCATTTAGCACAAGGATATGAGCATTGATGACTGGACCTTGTATTTTTTCTCTCCATTCTGGGCTATCCAGTCATGAAGCTCATTAGGCCAAATTTGTGAAATCTACATATGAGCCCCAGTTGGGAGAGATTTTCCTCGTTCTTAAGAAAGTCCAATTTTGTGAAATCCTCTTCGGATTTTCAAAAGTTATGGACCTCTTGGGAGGGTTTCAAGAGCTCATTTCGTTGACTTTCTCCTCTCTGCCTTCCAAGAGACCGCTTTATGAAGCTTTTCCGGATCCCATTGTCGCTGTTTAGTCTGTCCCACTTCTGGCACATGCTGTACAACTCTTCCCAGGATGAGGGGTGATCACCAGAACCACTTCCTTAGATACTCTTGTAACCTGCATGTTACCAGATTGAGTTTTATCCTAGGAGATAATCGCTATACTTTCCCTAGGCGAGATCCTCTACCTGTTCGGCCATGATGGTGAACGCGCCCTGCTTTTGATGCCCAACTGGGGGTCCTGGAGTCATTGAAAGCTCATTTCCAATCCATGACGGTATTGTGTGGCCTTCATAGTACCTTCCGTAGCTAAACATTTTTACATCTTACCTTACAGATACCACTTTTCTCGCCGACTCTTAATCCGCGACTACATTGTCGAATTTCACAGAGGGGCGAACCTGTGTCAACAGTTAGTCAACAACATTTTTCCAGATGAAGCCTAGTTAGAAACCATGGAAGCTTCCGCGGAACCGCAGAGAAATCCCGGAGCAATCGCGGAGCCTTTCCGCAAATGCAGTCGCGGATCTCAGCCGCGGTCTCAGCAATCCTCGGAGCAGTTCACAGCAGCCGCTCATTGTCCCATTACTAGCCACGAATACTGTTGCGGAGCAGACGCGGAGCGGAGATTCCTCTTTCTTCAACCAAAGAAAACCCATAGTTGATTTTGTCTATCAACACATCATTTTTCGCTTTGGTGTTCCACACAAACTCATCATAGATAACGGTAAGTCTTTCTAAAGAATGTTGATTTACAGAACCTCTGTGACGCTTTCAATATCAAACTCAAATTTTCTTCTCCATAATATCCTCAAGCTAATGGTCAGGCTTGAGAGCTTCCAATAAAACTTTGCGTAATATCCTCGCAAAGGTAACTAGTCGAGCTGGTAGGGATTGGACATTTACATATCCCTTTTGCTCTCTGGGCTTATCAGACTAGCATTCGTACTCCTACTGGTGCTACTCCCTTCTCTCTCATCTATGGGTCTGAGGCTGTTCTTCCTTTGGAAGTCCAAATCCCATCTCTCTGTGTTTCTCTCAGAGAATTTGTCTCTGATGAGGGCTATCGTCAAAATCATCTAGCACAACTTGAATTATTAGATGAGCGGCATCTCAATGCTCTTGAACATCATCAAGTCTATCTTGAGCGTGTCAAACATGCTTATAACAAGCACTTGCAGCACCGTGACTTCAAAATTGGTGATCTTGTTCTTAAAGAAAACCAAAATGTCACTACACTCGAAAGGAGTCAGCGTGGTAAGTTTGCTCCCAACTGGATGGGTCCGTACGTTATCACTCATAAATATGGGTCGGGGCTTATCGTCTATCTTCCATGGATGGTATACCTGAAGTGGAACCTCTTAATGCCTTGCATCTATGGCCCTTCTACTGTTAAAATCTATCTTACACAAATCTAGTCGCAAGACAGATCTTTCATCCATCTAACAACCAGTCATATACTTTCATGGTGATTCAAAACTATGTGGTTCTCCGCCTATTGTCTTTTTTACCTTAAATATGAGTATCGCGGCTCTACTCATAGCATTTTTCTTCTGGATATGTTTCTCCTCATGGTAGGAATACCTTAATCACCGCTTCATTTGTCCCAAGTGCTTATCTTAATCGGATCTACTCGGGGCATGAGTGCGTGCTCTTTATACGTTTTCTTCCCCTCTATCTGATCTATCTAGGTCTAAACTCAGCTTCTTCCAAAAAGCTTTTTCAAAAAAAAAAAAGATGCTAAAAAAAAAAAAAGATAGACTTGATCCCTTGAAGGACAGCTATCCATACATTATCAAATGAATCAAAAGATATAGACCATGCCCTCGAAGGATGGCTATCATTAAAATTCAAAATACAGACCGCTCCCTTGAAGGATGGCTGTTTCTCAAAGGAATTCTCAAGGCTTCTTGCATTGATCAGCCTTTCAGTCAGTTTATACACTTTTTAGCATCACTGAAAGACTTCCCGTATTGATCAGTCTTTCCATATCTAGCAAACTTCCTGCATTGATCAGTTTGCTTTTCTGCCAGAAATCATGAAGCTGAGATATAAGACCTTTTGTCGATCATATGGAGAATCCTATTTTCCCAGTATGAACATGTATTCTGTCCCTTGTAAATTTTGACAAGATACCTACTTACTGCTCCTTCCGTTTCCCTCCTAAATCTGGTTTGCGGCTAGTTAGTGTCAGGTTTATTTTAACCTCATATAGGGCCTTGTATGCATGATCTTTTGGTTTCCTATCCAGATTCTATTTATGGTCGGTTGGGAGTCCAGCTTATCATTTTTCTTCTTATCTGGGTGTATTTCCTTTATTTCTAATCAAGGTCATTTTCATTACGTCCTTGGCTCTCACAGAGAATATTTCCAATTATTTCATCCAGTTAAATTAACATTTAACATGTTAATTTAATCAAACTCTATCATTTATCTAATTTCATCTGATCTACTTTGTCCAAAACACATCTCATCACCTCTATTATAAACACATGTGGGTCTATCTATCTATTTTTCATCAAAATTTAATTAAAAATCTCAAAAAATATCAAATCCATTCCAACTATCAACTCCCACCTATCCATCACATCATCTAAACACTTGTCCATCCAAGTAACATTACATCTATCTATATCTATTTTCTCATCCAAATTAAATCCACATATCAATCACATCAAATCACATCTATTTATATCCTCTACATCTATGTCTATCCCATCACATCTATTCATCATCTATCGATCTATGTCTATATCCATCATAATTACGCTACATCTATCCATGTATATCAAAATTAAAAGCATGAGAACAATTATATGACAAAGGAAATGATGAATCTATATATATACATGAGTGTCTATACAACAAAAAATGGGTGGCTCTCAATCAAGCCATCTATAAAATGCCTTCCAATCGAGGCTACATCACTACATTGATACAAAATACATCAATCTCTATATCGTGAAATCTGATAGGTGGAAGACACTATCTCCTCCACCCTCCTCTGGACCAGGCTGTCTCTCCTGGCCGCCACCTATCGAGCTAGACGCACCTGCTGCTGGAGGCCTCTGCCCACCTCGGTCTCTCCCAGTGCTCCCTCCCTCTGATGCCCCGCTCGTTGTGGCTGTCGCTGATCTCCTCCTCACCCCGTAACAAGGCACATCTGGGGCATGTTGTGCTAGGACATCCTCGTAGTATCTCACCTCAGCGAGGAGAGACTGATATGTACTCAGGCTCACGGTACCAGGTGCTCATAGTGGTGCTACTGGTGCTACTGGTGGTGCCCCTCCTATGGTCGTGCCCTGTGTCCCAGACTCTGACATGGTACCTGTCTCACCATATTTGGCCCTGAGGGCCTCCCTATGTCGATGGTAGCAATCCCTCTGCTGGATCGTTGTATCTCACTCTTGGCGAGTGGTGTCTCTCTCCAAAATCAGGGCATCCCTCTCCACTGTCAGAGCTCTGATCTCCTCGAGAGCCACCTGGTGTGTATGCGTCAGGGTGGCGTGCTCTCCCTCCAGTCTCTCCAACACTGTAGCCATATCCTCCTCATCAGCATCTATAGATGCCGGAAGGTGTCGTGGTAGCTCTGTCGCATACCATGCCACATAACCATCATCCACTCCAGCATCATCATCACTGTCTGTGGAGGGTGGGGCCTCTCTCAATGGATCTGTCCGGGATCAAAATCGATAGATCAGTCTCTCTGCTGTCTCGCCTGTAAGGCCTGTAGGTAGTCGGCACTGTCTGTACTAGGCCGAACTGTCTCAATACCCGTATAAACGGGACACGCTCCCACATATCAGGCCTGCGGCCCCTAACCACCCTGCTCCGTCTCAATCCCACCAGGTGAGCATCCTGACCGGCCCATGTCAAAAATACCTGATATGGTCTCCAGATGACCTGCTCTGGTGTCAGCGTCCTGAAATGCTCGGCATACCAATCTGCGGATCTCCCTGTATCTCCCGGGGCCATATCGGCCCACCATCGCCGGAATCCGTAATCAATAGCCCCCACTGCTGCTGGCATCCAAGGAAGCCCGGATGGCCTGATCACTGCTATGTGCTCATATGCCCAGCAATGGAGCACAAAACTGACATCAATACCTGTCCTCCGACCAGTGGTATACATCCATAACTCATAATATATCTGAGCTATCAAGGCATCAACAAATGTGAACACCTGTCTGAACTGCAGGATGTCACAAACACAATCTAGTAATAACAATGGGAATCTCCCACCTCCCGAATCTAGTAGAGCAAAGTAGGAGATCGCCATCTGAATCAACACTATACGTCTGCTCCTGGGAACATCCTGTCTATACTGTGAGGCTATCCTCACTGCCCAGACACTATCTCTGAATCATCTGCCCTGTCTCCATACAGTCGAACTTAGGGCCCTCTGCTGCTGCTCTCGTGGCGTAATCTCTATCGGGTCCCCAGTGATCGGCAGCCTCAAAATCCTGTATATGTCCTCATGGGTGATGGTCATCTCACCCGTCCTGAACCAAAAAGTGCAAGTCTGGCTATCCCATCATCGCACTAGTGCTCGCATCAACTCTACATCTCGCGGCACTCGTCTGTAGTACCAAAAGCCCCCGAGCCCGGCTAACTCTAAGTGGCACCAATCTGCGTCAGTGACATCAGGGAGAATGGTCTCCAGTAACTCAGGAATCACATCCCTCATGTGTAATACCTCTCGTGCCTACATCCACGACATCAAGAGCAATGTTAGCTTCATATTTATCCAAATCCGAAGCATCCAAAACACATTCTATCATTTTTATCCAAATGTTCTGTCCAATAATTACAAACGGCGTCGATCAAACATAGTCGACATGTCGATTGAATTCAATTGGCGCCGCTGTAATACAATCGACGTCGATTATATCAATCGACGCCGATTGGAAGGCCGCGTGTTAGAAACACTGGCCTCCCCAAACAAAAAAATAAAAAAAAATAAAAAAAATTAATAATGACGGGTTCAAGAAGAACCACTTACCCAAGTCGTGTCCTCCTCTGCTTCTGACCGCTTCCAGAGGCTTCCATGGTGCTCAAATCCAATTTTTGACTCTCTCTGAATCAATCGTCACGGTGTAAATAAATCATTCACATTTTCCGTTGGCATATTTATATGTGCTGGGAATTATCAGCGCCGATTTTTGTGGTCGGTGGCAATTTTTTATGTCGGCGCCGATTTGTCTAAATCGACACCGATTTATACCCATTTTTACCCGATGGGTTGCAGTATCGCTTCTCCACATCGATTTACTTCCATCTCCTAATCTTCTTGCCATGGTGTTGATGCTTGGCTTATCTATCTGGTCATCATCCTGCCCTGAGTGTTACCTTTTGGGCGCATACTTTTTCGATATTATCATCCATTTCGAGTTTGTTCCCTTTGCATGGGGCACTCGCACTTTTTTGGCAGCTTAGAGTTAACGGGTCTGTAGGCACTAACGTCGTCTGCTTTGCAGACCGTCTGGTTGTCCCTACCAATGTGTCTCTCTTTAGATGCTGACTATTTTGCAGCCCTCCTTACACTCATGGGTCTGTAGGTACTAACGTCATCTCATGAGGAGACCATCTAGTCTGCCCTACCAATGTGAGTTCCTTAGGTTACTGCCTCTTTATTTATTTTTGTGCATCATTAATGATCCGGTCTACTCCAAACATCTAGCTGGGGCTTCCTACATTTTCATCTACCTTTTTCAAACTTGGGATCGTTTGTTCTATCACCCATCCCATCCCTAGTTTGAGGGGGATCACATCATCACTTTTTCTTCCTTTCTTCCACCTCCTTGTTTTTGTCTTACAACCTTGCTTATCGCAAGTTACTTGACAAAAAGGGGCAAAATGTAGACACCTAAAATTGGTTATCCAATTTAGTGTCCCTCGTGTGTGTTTGCTCTCTCAGGTAACCTGGGGCACGTTTATATCACCACTATCCCCTTGGGGTATTATTCAATTTGTGATTTAAACACCTATCCTAAGTTTAATTCACCCCATTATGTTTTACCCGTGAGTAATTAAATATTAACTATTTAATTACACCTTTTTACATGTATCCTAACCACTTATCTACCCCATATCTATTCTATCCATATATCCCCCCTATTTCTCCTCCTCCCAAACCAAGTAGCGGGATATTTCCCATATTTGAGGTGGAGGGATCACTCTTATCTTTCTAGAAATCACTCCTTTTGGCCATTTCAGGAGTCTGTTCCATGATCGGCGCCGACCGGTACTCGGTCGATGCCGATTTTTCAAAATGGTGCCAATTTAATATCGGTCGGAGCCGATTACAAATAGAAGCCCAGAACTCAGTTCTGGTTAGACACAGATTGTAAGAGAGATAATTAGACGGTGAGATAGACAGTGAATAAGACAGAGAGAATGAGAGAGTTTTGAGCATCAAGTGTGAACATTATCTATCGAGTGAGAGTGAATCTTGTCCAAATCAATCCCTGAGAGGAGCACCATTACTCTGCTCTTACAACATCAACATCGCACGTCTCCATTGATTTTCTGGTGACTCTGTTCCTGCATCCAACACAGGTGGAGCCTTGCCAGTATCTCTCCGGCTTCTGCAGATCCAGTGGACGTTGACGATCTTGCCTTCATTTTTTTCCCATTCCCAAACTTTCTTGGGTCGACGCCGATCTATGTCTCGGATCGACGCCGATCTATATCATTCGACACTGATCTGAACCAGTCGATGCTGATTCTACATAATCGACACCGATCATCCTGCAGACAGGTAAAAGGACACAAGTAACACAAATCCAACTTTGTTTTCACAGTTCCCTATTTTCTGTTGCTTTCTGTCTACTGTTTAGATTTTGTTTATTACTTTGATCAGAAAATCTAGTCCTGTACGTACATCTTTTATCATGTATGCTTCTTTACTTAATTGAAAATGTGGACTGACATCCGCCGAGGGAGCTTATCACTTCCCGGACCCGCTTCTCGGGCAGTCCACCTAAATATATTTTAACGTGGTCTTTTTCTGTCAAGCATCGGTGTCTTGCAGGTTACTTGGATCTACTGTGCAGAATTGCTCGTGTGCGCCCGTCTTATCTACATCGGCTTCCTTATCCATCTACATCTTCGGATCTTGTCCATCAGGTATCAATTTCATTTGAGTTTTTCAAGGTTTTTGTGTTTAGTTTGGTACATTAACTTGGACAGGTAACAAGCGCGAAATTCTTGATCAACAGTTAATTTCAAAGTTTTGTATTGATAAATGTTAGCATCTAATCCTTGATTAATTCTTATCATGATGGTGTTTATAATGTTGTTTAATTCTTATTAATTAAGAATATTTAGGTGTTAGTCTTTGTTTACATTAGAATTAGTTTAAAAACAACACTTACACACATTTGGCATGACTGGTGGGACTTACTCCATTGTCCTTTACACTTAATTTCAAGTTTTTGTCGTTAAGTTTCATTTTTGGTTACTAACCCTCTTTTACACATGTTGATCTAACTTGTTTTTCTTAACTTGTTTTGTTGAGTTTGCATGTGTTGAGTCTTCCTTATAGGTATAAAGGAGGTGAATTGCTGTCAAAATTGGAATTGATGGAAATTTTTTGAGATTTCTCCATGTTTTCATTTTTAGAGCTTACTTTTTTAACATTCTACATGCTAGTTTTGTCAATTTCTTGAAAATTTTAAATTCTTGAGCATGTAGGTTAGTGTTTGATAGTGCTGAGTCTTCTATTTACATATTAATGTGGTGGGTTGCTATCAAAATTTAATCTTTGTGAGAAAATTTCAAGATTTCATCATGTTTTCATTTTTAGAGCTTACTTTTTCATCATTCTACATGCTAGTTTTGTCAATTTCTTGAAAATTTTAAATTCTTGAGCATGTATGTTAATGTTTGATAGCGTTGAGTCTTCTAGTCATATATTGATGTGATGGGTTGTTGTCAAAATTGAATCTTGGTTGGAAAATTTTACCCATTTTATAGATTAAGAGACGTTTTTTTTGACATTTTTTTGAGTACATGTCAAGTGCATACCCGTGAGCATAAGAGTATATGCGTAACCCATCTTCCGAAGGCCATAAATTTTGCTCCCAAACTCAAAATGACTCCATTTTTTTTGCGTTGGAAAGGTATTGAAGTTAAATATGCATTGAAAACATAAATTATAGATTTATACTTACATAAATTACAAGTTTTTATGTTAGTTTAAAACTGGCCATTTTCTAACATATCTAATGTTTTGATGAATGTTGTATTTCTATGCTTCCTTGATTTAGACCAAAGCATGTGTATGATCTTCTATTGCACTTTTGGTGATCTTGAGAATAAAAAACAACTTTGATCTATATATTTTTAACATTAGGATTAAACTTAGAAATTTGATTATTCATTTTGCTTAAGGGAATGAACCTTTTACAAAGCATTTTTCAATGGTCCTTTGATTTGAAGTTTTCCATTTGTATATAGTTGGGATAAAGTTTGTGTATGCTCATATATTGCACCTTAGGGTGATCTTGAGAATAAAAATCAACTTTAGTCTTTATTTTATAACATTTGGTAAATTGGAAACTTTATCTTTCACTTTTGGTTTAAGGGAATGAACCTTTTACAAAGCATTTTTCAATAGTCCTTTGATTTGAAGTTTTCTATTTCAATATAGTTGGGATAAAGTTTTTGTATGCTCTTCTCTTGCACCTTAGGGTGATCTTGAGAATCAAAAACAACTTTAGTCTTCATTTTATAACATTTGGTAAATTGGAAACTTCATCTTTCACTTTTGGTTTAGGGGAATGAACATTTATCAAGAATTTTGTATGGTTCATTGATTGAAAAGATTTTCTTTACTTTTTAGTTGGATTATTTGTTGTGTATGATTTTATCTTGCATCCTTGGATGATCTTGAGAATCAAAAGAAACTCTTAATCCTCTTTTAAATAATGTGATTTTCTTGGAGAACTACTAACGCTTGAGTGTAGGGCCTAAAAATACTTGTCAAAGAAAGGAGGAATCAAAACGAAAACAAAAACTACTAATACAGTTGTTATATAGGTTGCCAAAAGGTGTTCAAGCAAACCACACCTAATTAAACAAGATAAAAAGAACAACATATTCAAAACACTATATTGCAGGTTTCAGAAAAGGGTACGTCCCTCTTCGCTCAACTGGAACATAACCCCTTTGGTATAACGCCTTAAGCTACAACAATGGGGGTGGTTCCAGGAACCCCAAAGTAGTCCACACAAGAGAGAACCTTGTGAACGAAATGGGAAGTGCTCCACACTACCTACTTGACTAGTGATTCCTTTGTGAGATAGTGTTACAGGTTGTTCAATGTGGTAACCCTAGTGATAGTACACGTAGGCACACCAGTTGCCTACTATTCTTGAAGGGGGTAAAGTAAAGCCAAGATACTCCCAAACTAGTCAGTGCAACTTTTTTGGTAAATCACACTTGCTCGTGACAACTTTGTAACACCTAGGGTGAGAGAACCACCTAGGAGAATATACTTTGTCCAGGAGCCCACTTTGACCATTTTAAAACAGTGTTGAGTTGTGAACCTTATTTTTGAGAAATGTGTGAGGTATTACTTTCTCCTAATTGTTACTTGCCTTAGGGCAAGGTGAAACTCTGCCGAAGTGAGGCTAGCATTTTTCTTGATTTATTTCCTTCATATTCTTTTGACACTTTGTTGATCAAAAGAGGTGTGATTACCTTTGTGTTGCCATTTGAATGTTTCTCTCACTTTTATGTTTGTTTACGTCCATCCATGTTTGCGGCTGGGTTAGTTAAATGTTTAAAGTGAGCGGAGACATTTTCACGTCATTTGGTAGCCATTGTGATCTTGATATCCACATCAAGATTGTCATTGTAGTTAGGTGTGGTTCATCACCGTGGACTTCCATAGAGGAGTTAGCTTGTTTGTCTCGTATCATTACAATTTCGATATTTACGTCTTGTTTCTTGTAAACTCGACATAAATACCTATATTGTATAGTTACGCTGCACACATTTTTAACTATTCCTAGCTATACTTTGAGATTTTTAGTTCGGTTCTATTATTACCTTGATTTCAAAGAGTGCTAGGTGTTACCATTTGCGCATGTTATATCAACAACACCTCGATATCAATACTTCACTTTCTAGCAAAGTGGGTTAACATATCTTGGTGATATGTTGTGTCATTCACGAATTGTAATTGGCACTTTTTGAGATGTAGGTTTTAATCGAGTTTGAGTTCACTCATCGTATACCTTGATTGGGAGATTGCATTGACTTCTTGTATTTACTTATGTTTTGTTCATTTCCTTAAACTTGGCATAAGTGAAAACATCTTGTTGATCATCTTGTGATGCAAACTACTTTTTGAAACGCAGTCTAGGAAGTACTTCCTTTTATCAAGTTTTAATATCAAATGCTTGTATCATGGGTGATTTATCACTCTATCATATTGGTATCCTCACATTGTTGACATATTCATACTCTTATCAATTTCATTTTGCATTTCACTTAGGGGTAGTCACTAAGCTTTGCACATATCTACAACTCACCCTAGTGAAACTATCACGAAAACATGGCTTCCAAAACATGTCTAGGGTTGAAGAAACAGACATATGAGGAACAAAAATTGCATGCTTGGGAGACCTCTAATAGACAAGGGTCAAACCCCTTCATTGGACATGACTTAGGGCCATTGTTTTCTGCAAAAAAGGAAACCAAAGAGATGGTCGATCATAGTGGAAATGAATTAGAATCACCACACACAAACTTTGATTTTGACCCCACTCTACTAGATGAGTTTCTCCTTAGAAACAAAGATAGATTTTTGGCACGGATCATGGAATTAGGGGCCAAATTGCCCATCGAGAATGAACCAATATTACCTACAAATGACACTACTAAGGAAGAATGCCCCCTTATAAATATGGAAGATATTTTAATAGGCAGGCATGCTTCCACTTCTTACACAAAAAATGATAAAATGGTAGGGCATAGAATACCCCTCATCAAAGTGCCATGAAGAAACAATATAGAACATGAGAGAGGGGAAGAACCTCCACAATACAAAGAGGAAGAACCTTTAGAAGAAGAAGACACAAACCAAGTCACAATCTAATAACAACTCAGTAACCTAAGCCGAAAACTAGCTTTGCTTACTTTCCAGGTACAAAAAAACACAAACAAGAACATTCAAAAGTCAAGGCCTAAGTTTAGGATCTACGAACTCCATCAAGAAAACCAAGGAGAAGAAGACATGGGGTATCATTGTGTGCACATCCCTACTTCTCCCACTAGAGAACAATTGCTCACACAAGAAGTGCAATCTATGAAAGCAACACTAGTGAGCATACAAGAAATAAATATAGGGAGTATTAGGAAATACCAATATGAAGAACTATGCCCCTATCCTTTTGATAAGATAATGACCCTTCAACCCTTTCCAAAGAAATTTGATATGCCAAAGTTTGACAAATACAAAGGAAAAGGAGATCAAAAGGGATCATGTTAAATATTTCTACATGGAATGTCAAGAGGTGTCTTATAGTGATAATTACCTCATCATAATTTTTCCTAAGAGTCTCAGAGGTCAAGCATTGGAATGGTTTACGCACTTACCACGAGGATCAATTTTCACCTGGCTAGAATTGGCGGAAAGATTCGTGTGTCATTTCTCATATAACATAGAGAGTGATGTCGCCATGGCAGACTTGTGTGGTGTAAAACAAAACCTAAATGAGACCTTCGCCAGCTTCCTCCAATGATGGAGAGGGATAGCTATTCACTTCCCTTGCACTTTCCCTGAGAAGTAGCTGGTTAGTATTTTTGTCCCTAATATGAACCCAGATATAGCTTTCCACCTCCAAATGCATTGTGTTCGCACCTTTGAGGAGTTTATCGAGAAAGGGATTCAAATAGAAAAGGCTCTCATTGCTAAAGGCACCCTCAAAACCCAATCTAAAGAAAACCAAAGTGTCAAACCCACTGAAAAGCTGAAGATCTTTAACAAAAACAAAAATGTGGTGGGAGAAGAAATCACTTATTCAAAACATGTTCAAACGGTCCAAACCAGTCAACCTTTTAAACTGACCAAGGGCCCAAGTCAACCACCACCAAAGCGACGAACATTCACCTCCCTCAATGAACCATTGTCCGTCATACTAAAACATTTGGATGCGGCCCACATGATAACCTATCCTACAACGCAACCGTTTGATGACAACGCTCCTAAACCTTTATGGTATGAGGAGCATGAATACTGCGAAATGCATCACGTTAAAGATCATAAGACAAAAAAATGTCTGTGGCTTTGTCACTATATTCAGGACCTCATTGATAATTAGGAGATAGAGGTGGATAACCCTGGAAAAACGCAAACACCTAATGAGAAAATGGGGATTTATAAGGAACCATTCCCTAAGCATGATAAGTCAGAAAAGACAAAGCCGGATCAGGGAGACTCATCCCAAACCTATAAATCCGTGAATTACCTTTATACAAAAAGAGATAATAATCATTACAATTCACTTATCAGATGTATTCACTCCCCTACTGACCATGTCAATACCATCCAGATCAAGGGAAAGGACTATGCTGTGGTAACAAGGCGTGCCCGCATCGTGATTCTGGAACCCTCTCTGTTGACTCCATAAACTGGTAAATATAACCTTTTAGAACAACTTGAGAGGACACCTGCTAAGATCTCGATCTTAAATCTTCTCAAGATATCCAATGTGCATAAGGAAATTTTGTATCAAACTCTTCAGGGGTCGGGAGTGCCTTTAGAAGTCGATCCTATGTACCTTCAAGCTGCGGTGGTAAATATTACACCAAGTGAGCATCTCACTTTTAACCATAGGGAGGTCCCTACTGAGAATCCTAAACATAATATTCCCTTATACATTGAGGTAGTTGTCACCCGCAGGAAAATCAAACGGGTGCTTGTGGATAATGGATCTGGATTGAACATATGCATGCTTAAATTAGTCAAATAATTAGGACATACAGAGGTAGATCTTGAGTCCCATATCATCACTATCACCACATACAAAAACATGGAAAGAGAGTTAGAAGGCACCATTATACTTCCCATGGAGGTGGGCCTCACTTGCCATCAGACAAAGTTTCACATCCTAGACTTGGAACTTCCATATAATATGCTTCTAGGCAGACCATGGATTCATGCCATGCAGGTCATGCCATCAACGTTTCATCAATGCATCAAGTTGAAGCATGAGGGACATACGATCACAATACCAGGAGATTCAGAGCCCTTTTCTCATTGTAGAGCTCTCAATAGCTTTGCACGAAAGGGTACATATGCATGTCCCTCTGTAGATATAGTTTTTCCTCTTCAGTCTAAGGCTATGGAATCTCATGTGGATTTAGATTCACTTAGTTCTTGCACTCATGGGGCGTCTACTTCAACCTCTCCATTTGATTCATGGGAGATGAAAATCCTAGAATATGGCTATAGGGAGTATAATGTATAATAAGTGCTCCTGGTGTCAAATCTCTCTTTATCACCCAAGACTAGAGGTCGACCTAACTACCACTTTAAGAGACCTAGAGAAGAACACACTATTAGGTCAATCCTTCCTAAAGGCTTATTAGCTGAGGAGAAGTTGCTTGATCCACCTACTACTTGGGTCCTTGAGGACACTCAGCCATCTTTTTACCAAACCCTAGAATATGAAAAATATAGCATAATGATGTACTCCATGGGCTACAAAGGCCTAGGATGTTAGAGGAATGAATAAGGACAAAGAGAACCAGTCCATCTTCAACATTTCAAAACAAAAAGATACAACATTGGGATTCATCCTTATGGAGTGCACCCCAATGATCAAGATGTGACTTGTTCTGAGCATAAGGATGGTTACGATTACCTAGACAGCGATACGAACTCTTGTTGTAGCCAATATGAGGATCTGGCCTCCATGAACCTTTTTATGAATAACGCTATCCTAACCATCACCCCCACTGAACTAACCCTTGATTGTGTATACCCTTCCCTTGTTGAATGGAACCAACAATGTCACGTGCCACTAGATTTATTCGAGAATGATGAGGATATTGCAGAGTTTATGGGCATAAGGGATACAATTCCCATTGGATATCACAAGAAGGGTTTCTTTATCGACTTAGACACATGTGCCTACTTTGGCAAGGAGGCTGAACCTCGTGGTTAGAAAAATTTAAAGAAAAGCGAGGGTAAGAGTTCTAAAGAAAAGCCTCATGAAAAATTGAAGTCCGAGTCACACAGTGAAAACCTCTTTGAGGCACTGGCTGAAAAACAAATAAGAAAATCAAAGGACAAACAACATGACCACACCAAGGATGAAAATCTCATAGAGACATCCTTGGATGAAGATCTCAACCTACCTCCTGATCCTACACGTATGGAGGATTTATCAAAATTGTTAGTCGAATAAACCATTGATGTCAACATTAGTACTGAAGAAGATCCCAAGATAGTAAAATTGGGGGCATCACTCTCAGTTAGAGAACAAAAGACGTTCACTTTGTTGTTACGAGAGTTAATTGATGTGTTTGCACGGTCTTACCAAGACATGCCCGACCTAGATCCAAATTTGGTCGTGCACACAGACGCCAAGCCTATCAAATAGAAACTCTGAAAGATGCATCCAAGAGTGGCCTTGTTGGTCAAGGAAGATTTGGAAAGGTTGCTTGCAGCAGGATTCATCTGACCAATTGACTATTCTGAATGGATATCAAACATTGTTCCTGTCCAGAAGAAACCTGTCGGTATCTAAATCTGTATAGATTTTAGAGACATCAATAAGGTTTTCCCTAAAGATGACTTTCCATTACCCAACATTGATATGATTGTTGACTCAACAATATGATATGAAATGCTATCACTCATGGATGGATTTTCGGGTTATAATCAGATTAAAATCGCTGAGGAGGACTAACACAAAATAGCTTTCACAACTCCTTGGGGCACCTTCTACTATCATGTGATGTCATTTGGCCTTAAGAATGCGGGAGAAACTTATCAATGGGCCATGAGAGTAATATTTCATGATATGATTCATGACATCATGGAAGACTACATAGACGACATCCTGGGAAAATCCAAAACAAGAGAGGATCATCCTATCATTTTGCGGTGTATCTTTGAATGCCTGCATGAATACAAAGTCAAACTGAATCCAAAGAAGTGTGTCTTTGGTGTGCTATCTGGAAAACTATTAGGCTTCATCGTGTCAAGACGAGGTATTGAGGTAGACCCTACTAAAGTTTCTACCATCACAAAAATGTCTCCACCTGAGAATATCAAGCAACTGTGTAGCTTATAAGGAAAAATTCAATCCATTCGCCACTTTATTTCCTAGCTTGTAGATAAATGTCACTCATTCACTCATTTTCTTAAGAAGGACATCGCTTTCATCTAGGGACCCAAGCAACAACAAGCCTTTGCTTTGCTTAAACAGTACCTAGCTAATCCACTTATCCTCATGCCTCCACTCTAGGAGAACCACTTTTTCTCTATATTTCCACTACGTAATACACTATTGGTGCACTACTCACCCAATATGACATTAGCCATAAATAGAAAGTAGTGTACTATCTAAGTCATACCCTCATCACCTATGAACTTAATTATCCTCAAATTGAAAAGGCTTACTTGGCCGTTGTTTTTACCTTTTAGAAACTTCGTCATTACCTGCTAAATACTAAGACCAAGCTCATATCCAAGGTCGACCCACTCAAGTATTTGTTGTCCAAACCCGCCCTCACAGGTAGAATGGCTAATTGGATCATTCTACTTAGTGAGTTTGATATAGAATTTATCCATAAAAAATCAGTTAAAGGACAAGTACTTGCTAACCAGCTAGCCAAAGCACCTTTGCAAAGCACAGAACCTTTGAGTCTGGATCTACCAGATGCATCTTTGCTCTACATTAAATAATCTATCGTATGACAGATACATTTTGATGGATCTTATACGTTTCATGGTTCAGGTGCAGGAGTGGTCCTTATTACTCCTTCGAGTGATCCTATACCACAAGATTTCCACTTGGCCTTCCCTTGCACGAACAAAATTATGGAATATGAAGCACTCATTGCACGGATGAAGCTATCCATCAAGTGGAATATTCAACATGTTAAGGTTGTAGGTGATTCGTAACTAATCATCAAACAAGTTAATGATGAGTATAAAGTTAAGGATGACAAGCTCATACCTTACAAGAAGTTGGTGGAAACTATGAAGGATTATTTTGTGCACATTACCTTTGAGAAGATCCCAAGAGTGCAGAATAGATCGGCAGATGTCATGGAAACGGTGGGATCTATGCTTCGTATTCTACCAGGGAACAATGATATGCCATTTTTTGTAGAAAATGTACACCATCCTGTGTATGACGTGCTGGAATATTTCCTGGCTTGTGAGGTTGTTGGTCCCCATTCACCATGGTATGAACCCATTTTCACCTATCTTAAGGATAGTACATTCCCTCCTGATATCTCCCGCTCTGAAAAGAAGAGCCTAATTTTCCAGCTAGCCCATTATATTTAGGAGGTACACTTTATCATCATGGCTACGATGGGAATCTGTTACGTTGTCTGGATGTGACGAAGTCAATCTAGGCAATCAAGGAAGTACACGAAGGAGTATGTGGAGTGCATACAAACAAAAATGGTCTTGGCTAAGAAATTGTTGAGAGTAGGTTACTATTGGCCTACCATGGAAACTGATTGTTGCAATTACGTTAGAAAATGTGTGCTTTGCCAAAAGTATGGAAATTTTATCCATGCTCAATCACAGCCATTGCAACCAATCACTACCCCATGGCCATTCTCTAAATGGGGACTCAATTTAATTGGGAAGCTTACTCCTACCTCCTCTGATGGTCATACACATATCATCACAGCCACTGAATATTTTACAAAATGGGTGGAGGCTGTCCCTTTAACCTATGTCATAGGAGCACAAATTTCTAAATTCATCATGAATCACATTTTTTTTCGGTATGGTATTTCTGTAGCCATTGTTATAGATAATGAGAAGTCATTTAAGAACAAAAATATGAAAGGTATTTGCCAACAGTTCCAAATCAAATTGAAATGGTCCACGCCATATTACCCTAAGGGTAATGGACAAGCTGAGGCAACAAACAAGACTTTGGTCAGGATAATGGAGAAGATGGTCAACAAAACAGGTCGTAACTGGCACCTACAAATTCATCCAGTCCTTTGGGCTTACCAAACATCCATTCACACCCCTATAAGTGTGACACCATATTCCCTAGTGTTTGGGATAGAATCTATCATCCCCTTAGAGATTGAACTTCCCTCCCTAAGGATCTCTCTTCGAGACTTTCTGAATAAAGATGAAGATTATCGAGTGGTAAGATTGGTTGAGTTGGAGCTACTAGATGAGAAGCGCATTCACACTCTTAATCACCTAAAAGTATATCAACACAAAGTCTCTAGAAAATATAACAAGAGAATCATCCCTTGTCAGTTTGAGGTTGGTGATTTAGTCATGAAGGAGAACCAGTTCCACACTAGAGTGGAGTGAGAAAAGAAAGGGAAGTTCAAACCCCATTGATTAGGACCCTATGTCATAGTTTCCAAGTATGGCACAGGGGCATACAAGTTGGCTCACCCAAATGGTGATGAGCTCCAAGAGCCCATGAATGCCATCCATCTTAAGAGGTTTTACGCCTGAAAATGGCACAAGAAAGTCATAAAAATAAAATAAAATAAATCAAACAAATTCAGAAAAATAAAAAGAGAAAATAGGTCATCCACTTGTGAAAACCACACAATTGTGGCACTTTAAGCAAGTCCTTGGGTGAAAAATAGTTTCCGGCACCTTAGGAAGATTCATTTTTCGCAAGCATTCTATATTCGAAGGGTAGTTATCTTTGGTTTGGACCTGGTTCTGCCTCCGAGTTTCCTTGTGTACACCATTCTGTCTAGCCTTGATCCAGCTTTTCCTTCTTCTATTCATCTATGAGGGATGTGGTCTTTCGTGATTTCCCATCTTATGCTGGGGGCAACTCAACGACTTCACCTTCTTATTCATAAGTGCATGGCTTCTGCCCTTGTATATTCCCCACCTAACACTAGGGGCATCCACGCTTTCATGGTTACCTACACATAGCTTTGGAAACCATCAGAAAACACAAAAATAATATAAAATTATTTTGAGAAAACACAAAAACAATAGAAAATTGTTTTAAGAAAACACAAAAACAATAGAAAATTGTTTTGAGAAAACAAAAAAACAATAGAAAATTGTTTTGAGAAAACAAAAAAACAATAGAAAATTGTTTTGAGAAAACACAAAAACAATAGAAAATTGTTTCAAGAAAACACAAAAACAATAGACAATTGTTTCACAAAAACCTAAACAATAGAAAATCGGTGTATGAAAACATATCTTACAAAAACATTTACTTGCATTGTCTTGTTTTCTTGCTTTGCTTGTTACTCGTGTAGTGTTTTACGTGCTTACTTTTGAGTTATTTGTTGCTTGGCTGTACTTTGTCATAGTTTATCTTTTCTTGCTTAGAATAGATTCATTCTTGCTTGTGCATATTGTAGTGGGTTTCGACATGCTAGTGTGTTAATTATTTATTTATTTCCTAATGCATTTGGTTGTGTCTTTTTTACTTGTTAATAAGGCATGGTGATTCATGGTGTATTGCATTAATTCCTGGTGTTCTTTGTAGCATTTGGCTGTGTTTCTTGCATGTGCTCTATTTTTTTATCATTCACATCACATTACCATCACTATAATCACATCTAGCATCATCTATACATCATATATAAACAAAAATGCTAAGGTTTACATCATGCATGTATGCTAATCTAATCATCACATATCATATCATCAATGGGGGCAAGAGGGGTTGCGCATAATCAAAAATCTATCCCCCCCTGCACCAATATCATCATATCATCCCATCCATATACATCAAAATATGGATGGGATACTCATGAATGGCCCCTCACCCGCATGCCTCTAGTACCCCCAGACTGTGTCATCATGCCTCAAACAATCATGTGTGATCACCATCTCTCCTGAGTGTCTGAGCCTCATGGTAAGTTTTCTAAACTAAGCGGTTAAAATGAACTGATTGCGTTGTTTTTACCCCCCTGGGGGGATATATTAACCTTTTTTTCACTGATCAGACGGCTGAGACACCCATTTAGCTAACCTTTTTCTCATCTGTTCACTATGGAATAATTATTTTTCTCTTATTTTTCACCGTATTGGGGCATTTTTTATCCAATACTCCTTTATTCTCCCCTAGATGATTTTATTTCTCCATGGTAATTTTTATTCTTCTTCACACCCTCGTAAATAATTATTTTTCAAATAATTATTTTTTTCTTAATTTTTCCACTAAACAAGGACATTATTTGTCGTTTGTTTCTCTTTTCTTCCACCTAGGGCACTTTTTGTTGCCCCTAGGCCTTGATTTTTATTCTTCTCCTTTCTTCTATTGTTTATCACGGTCCAGAAAGCCAAAACAATACAAACATTTACTATATAAAAATAATCCAAAAACAAGGCAAATTTTTTTAAAAAATTCCTAAAAAGTAAAACAATCTACAAAATGGTAACTTGCTTCTTACGGCTGAAACTTGTGTCTTGTGCATGGTATTTTCTCCATATCCTGTTGGTTTGTCTCACATCTTCCCCAATTAATACGACTCACGGATCACTGGATTTCACAACCATTCACAAAAGCTAGCTTCTTGCTTCGTTTGTACTCTGGGGGCACTTTTGGTTGCCTGGTGCTGTTTCGTTGCACACAAATGCTTTTTCATGGACCCCGTGTCCATTTTCATTTCCCCTTGCATGTATCCTTGCTTGGGGCATCATTTTTTAACCCTTGTCATCAATCACGAACTTGTGGATCTCTCTCAGCACTGATAACAAAACATTTATACAACTGTCTTGACCGTTGTTGGGTTAGATATGTGCGTTCGTACTTTGTTTTCCCTGTTATATGAGCTTGTTTCCTTCTCGTATTGCATTGCATTATTGTATGTTGCGTGGAGTTGGTACTTTCAGCAATGGAAAATTGTTCTTAGTATGGCTTTTCATGTCATTCTACCTTTGTCGTATGCTTATATTTTTCATAAGGACCGATGATGTAGTTCCTATGGCAATATGATGACATCAAATTTGTTCCAAACAAATAAGCGGCTAGAGGTTAAGCTCTTCTCTCCCTCATCCATATTTCTTCTACACACTTCCCTTTCACCCCTAATTCTCCCTCTCATTGAGGCATCCTACCTCGTCCCCCTTCTTCTACCTATATCTCACCTTTTTCGATCATTAATTGGCTTCTTCCATCACCCCATCGAAACTTGAGGGGGCATCTCTCCCTCCTACTAATTTTTATTCTATCCCTTCAAAATATATTTTGTCTACTATCTTTGAAGTGGCATCGCTTACGCCACCCCAAAGAGGGGCAAATGTAGACACCTATAATTACACCCAAGCAATTTAAATACTTAAATTGCGCTAATTATCCCCTTTCTCGCAAATCAACGACATATCATCAAAAGCGCTCATATTCCCTCTAATTTTCGTCAACTAATTACAATACGCTAATTGATTAAGTCACCTACCCAGCTAACAGCCTAATTAATGACCTTACGTTAATTATCACTTCCTCTATCTTGATTAATTAATTAGTCTTCCTCTTCATTTAAACTAGTAAATCGATATTAAATTGATTTAATCCCTTTCTAATAGCCTGAATCACACTAATATTCTTCTAAATGGATTCTATAAGCTTAAACCTACCTATTAATTAATCACCTTTGATTAATTAAAATACCCCCCAACTCCCATGACTTGCTAAACATGTATTAAACCCTTATAAAGTAAGGTTACCTTTAATAAAGCAACCTTATCCATTCCTAATCATGTTTTACCTTTATCCCACATTCATGAGAATGTGTTGAATCCTTTATCCTTTGGGATATATAAAGAGCCCTCTACCTACCTTTTTACTTACACCTAAACTCCTTAGAGAGAAAATGCAAAGCATATAGTAAAGAGACAAAGAGCTTACACCTTGTTTTCTTGAGAGTTCATCATCTTGAAGATTTAAGCCTCTTTCTTAAAGTACTTGGGTCACATGGGAGGTTTCAAAAGGGTCGTGTAGCCCAAATTTGATTAGCCCCCATTCCTAGGTTCTTGGAACATTATGGATAACTATTTTTGATAGCCATGGAACCTACGTAGGTTCCTTCATTTATATGTTGTTAGAGAATAGAGGATATTTAGGTGCTTAACATAGTTAATTTCATAGTTTTGTATTGATAAATGTTAGCATCTAATCCTTGATTAATTCTTATCATGATGGTGTTTATAATGTTGTTTAATTCTTGCTAATTAAGACAATTTAGGTGTTAGTCTTTGTTTACATTAGCATTAGTTCAAAAACAACACTTGCACACGCGCACACAATTCTTCAATAGATATCTTAGGGCTAAAATGTTTATGCAAGTTATCCTAAATCACTAGGGGAGATATTTGGATAAAAATAATCTAAAATATTATCCATACTATAATCAAGTAAATAACATCCATCATATTGATCATCACATCTCATATAAACCATGAAAAATTATATATATATATATATATATATCCTCAGTAAGCATATGGAGATGGTAGTGCAAATTATGGAAGAAGATAACTCAAGTATGAGGAAAGGGATAATAGAAAATATTGGAACTACTAAGAAAATATTCTTAGCTTAAAGGAACATAAGAGGCGAAGTCACAGAGATGGAGAAACAGGTTAAAGCCATGTGGGTTTGTTTAGAATCTATGGAAGAGTGCTTGAAGAAAAGGAAATTCTAACTTGGCAGTAGAAACTCGGAAGAGGATGAGGATTGTGGGAAAATATTGAAGGAACTAGAGAATGAGATCGATCAAGTGGACCTTACTAGTAACTCGAGCCAACTCCCCCAAATGGAAAAAGTTAAACTAGTTTTCCTTGCTCATGTGCTTGAAATTTTTGTTGTATTTTGGAAAAATTCTCTATTATGATAGTAGAATGTGTTGTATTTTTTGTCTATGACTCTATTTCTGGACCTTCCCTTTCCCAAGTTAAGTTTGGTTGATTCTATTTTGTCCTATCTCATATATTGCTTCATTTTGGGAGCTTTCACGATGTATTCTTTGATGTAAGACCTTTGGGAGCCCATTCCTAATATAATAAAACAATATATATCCTCATCAAAAAGTTTCTATAAACCTTTGATATGACTCTACGGACCTCTATCTCAAAAAACTATATATCATAATATCTCATCAAAATCTACGTACAATATCCACTGACTAATCAGTGAACTAAACATCAGACAACCTAAGTATCAAACCTTGCCCCCTGGGGCTGGTGCCTGCATATCTCTCTGTCCATCATCTCCTCTTACATTTGGAACTAGGTCTTGCTTCAGTTTCACCACACTAGTCATACTCCTAGATTTCATTGATCAGGATAAGCACCCTATTCCCTGCTTCCATGTTAGGTATGTTACATACTGCAGCACATATAGTAGCCTATATGTGAGTACACACTCATAATAGCATGCCTCTACACCTAGTTCCTTGTAATGCTCTAGCATGATAGTACACATCAGAGACATATGGCAAACTTCTGGTGAAGTTGTTGATGTCTCACCCCATGAGGCTATGACTATAGGTCTAAGATCTCTAAATCTATACCTATAGTAATCCTTCTATAATTAGTATCTATCCTTGTTCAATCATATTCCCTATTAGTGCATTGTATCTCTCTCATGATGGAAATTTTCTAGCTCCACCTGTAGATGAGATATTTTCATTGTTGCCCCTCAATCTCTTATTCCTCCTCATATAGTTCTAGCTCTGTCCTCTCCTCTACCGCCTGGGATGCCCATGCCTCTGTCATCCACTCCATAAATCCTACCCCTACTCTCACTCTATCATCATTATCACATGGATCTCCTACCTCCTATAATGGATTGTCCATCCCCATAATAGGTAGGTCCCTCTGTGCCTCATTATGTCTATATCTGATGGGATCTCCTAGTACACTCTGCATATACCCAAACTATCTCATCACTCGTGAAAACTATACTCCCTCCACCATCTCCAGACTTCGTCCCTACACCCATCTAATCCTCATCATACCAAATATCTCAATGTCTACCACTGAATATGTGGGAAACCCTCAGTTTGGCCTCTATCTCACCTGCTCCACATATAATCCCCCAATATGTCTATGTACCAATTCTCTCCTCTCTCTCCTCTATCATCATGAGCCTGGTCGAATCTCCATCTCAAAAATCTAGCAGATATGTCTTTTTGATCCCCAGCCACCCATGGAATCCGTGGTGGCATAATCATGGCTATGTGCTCATAATCCAAACAATGAAGTAAAAATATGAAATATAATCCCGACCTCCTCTCTGTCGTATGCATCCATAACTCATGGTATACCTGAGCCAATAATTATTTATGAAAGGAGAACACAATCCTATAATCTACTATATTTGCAAGCACCCCTAAAAATGTCTATGGAAATCTTGCTCCACCAGAATCTAGTAGTGTATAATCATGAGATAGGCATCATTAGTAAACATATCAATATGCTCCTCACTTTCATTTGCTCATACCATGCCTCTATATGGAAATATCTAGATGTAAATGTGATATGTAGGGCATCAGATCTAAATAGAAATGTCAATACACCCAATTTCCTCTTAGCTCTAATCCACCCTATAGGCTCTGCTTGTATTGATAGCCTCAAGATACAATACACATCCTCTAGTGTTATTGTCATCTCCATTGTCCTAAACCAAAATGTTCTCATATTCACATCACCTCTCAATCAAAGTGATCTTCAATCCTACATCCCTTGGTATCATCTAATACTGGTGTAATCCTCCCAGCCCCACTACCTCCAAATGATCCTACTTTGCATCAGTCATATCTCATCTAATATGATCATACATAACTGACACTTTTTCTCAAAGATATAGTGTGTCTCTGACCTACAAAATTTGTCAAATAAGAAATCATAAGTAACCCAACACACGTACATCATCATAAAAATTTAAAAATTACATATTACCCTAGTTGATGTTGAGCCAGTTTTAGTTGACACCTGCCAACTTGGGTCACCAACCTAAGGCCCTAGTCGATGGCGACCACGTCTTGTCACTTCCAACCACCCTTGACACCGACCTCAAAACCCATAAAAATGCAAATTATAATAAAAACACTAAAAATATTTAAAAATAGGGTAGGGATTAGGAGCTTACCATCCTATGTGTCCTCTAGAACTTCCTCATTTCTCCGCCAACCTCTTTATCATTTTGAATCTCAAATTATCTCTTTCTCATATCTCTTGATAGATAAATTTTCATAGTGTAAATGAACTTAGTCAGATGCCCCAGCCGTTTATAAAGCCTACAAACCCCGGTTTCCTTTGACCTATGGTAGTCACCATCGACTCAAACATGGTTGTTATTGAACCAACGTAGTCAACTTCAACCCAACCCTAAATTTTCATTCCACATTCTCTTTCACCTAATCTCTCTTCCAAATGATCTTTTCTTTCACTTTTTCTTTGTATTATGTTCATAACACACATTTTTTTTTATCTCGTCAAACTTACCTCAATATTTTAAATATCATTATACATCCTTAATTGCACCAAGTAACCTGCTATTTTATCATCTTATGTCCCTCTTGGCACACCATATTTCATCCTAATCCCACCATTATGACCATATTTTGTTTTTCCCCTTAGATGAATATTTTTTATTTCTCATATATGAAGGATATCACATCTTCCATTGCCTATTTTGTTAAAACACTGTTTTAACAATCCTCACATTTTTTTGCACATAATTTTAAAGACTTCATTTGATGTGTTGGTCCCATGGATTATACAACTATCCGAATGGATTCCCATTGCAATCTCTCCATATTTCTGTGGTTTTCATCAACTCACTAGTCCATAGGACATTCTCGTTGTCTCCATTAAGGCTATACTTTATTTGCTACCGAATTGATTCCAAAATCACCACCATACTTTGTTTTTGTTTTTTATTTTTATCCCATCAATGGTCACCCCATTTCACTTGGGAAATCATCTTATTTTTCTTCTCAATATCCCTTCATCTATATCTTTCAAACTAACGATCAATTCCTCTTCGTGTCGTCAATCCCTAGTTTTAGAGAGAGCACCTTAACCACCATCATTATTTTCTATCACTTCTAGTTTTTTTCTTATGACTTGCCCAACACAAACCACTCAATAAATAGGGAAAAATGTAGACAAATTTTTTGTATCCCTATCCCGCATCATACATCCACTCCCCTTCATCATCTTTTCTAACATAAATATATCTCTTCTCATTCAAATATACCCCTTTTGCTCCTAAATCCCCTTTCCCATCTTCCCCCATCATTTATTTTATTTCCCTAATTCATCTCTATTCCCATTAATTAATTCCTAATCATCATTAATTAGTCATGAATCCTCATCTAATCCTTTTGTTCCCCCTATACATCATTTTAATTGTCTCGATGTTCCCATCTACCTTCATTTAATGCATTCTTATCTCCTAACCACCATTTATCCTCCCTAGACATCCCTAACCCGTATTTATCACTTGAAACCCTAATCTCGTGTCATAAGGGCTTATCATCTTGAGTTGATCAATCTTCCACCTCCCAAATAAATGGACCTCCATAGTCTCCAGTGACCCATTCAAGTCACCTTCAACCCTATAAATATGACCATATACCTCCTCTCATGAGGATGTGATTTTTGAGATTTTGGGCTTTCTTGTGATCTTGCCTTCATTTATTTCTCTTTTATGGAGTTGCTATCACCACATTAGAGCAACCTTGGAGATCTTGTGCCTCACCTTTGAAGATTTGAAGTTACCTTTCTCTTTTCCATGCTTGGATCCCCTGTTTTCACCCCTTCATTACTCCTCATTAGTTTTATAGGATCATCATCCACCTTAGAACTTTGCCTTACATTAGTCATCTTCCATCTCTTTCTGTAGATTGTCATTTTCATCCATCCTCATCAAGAAAACCCTAGATTTCTCCCAGTCATCATCGACCCTACATAGTCACCATTGACTAGATTAATAATTGTTTGGAATCACATCATCCATTATGCTATATATATATATATATCTTTTGACCTCCTAGTCTTCCATATATCCCAATTTTTCCATTATGCACATCTACAACTTCAGATCTCATCTTCACCACATCTAGTCTCTATTGACCCTGTCAGTAGTTCTCATTTTCATAAATTTTATTACATCATTTAGATCCATATTCCTTGCCTCATCTCGTAGTCATATTCAGTTCTAAATCAGCTTCATATCAACATCCTCCAAATTTATTTGTTTTGCATCTTTTTTTCACCTACCTTTTCCCAATTGCTATCGACTATGCTTAACACTCTCGGGTCATCATCATCAACCCACTTAGGTTTGGTTTATATTAGCATTTTCTATAATCAATTTTACATTTTATATTTTCTAGCACATCTAAGATTATTTGTATCAGTTCATATTCTTCTACATCTTATCATTCATCTATCATTATTTTATCTATATTTTATCAAAAAGTGGGTTGACATCCATCGTAAGAAGTTTTTAACTTCTTAGGACTGGATTTTTTAGGCAATCCACCATTCAATCTACTAATCCTTTTTCGTGTCGAATCTCTTTTTTTGTGCATGTTATCAAGCTTGCAGTGAGGAGGATATTTTTTTACTGTATTCATCATCGTCTCATCTGGAGGTATCTTTAAACCCTCTCATATTGTAGTTACTTTTTTTCCTTATTACCAGCTCATTAATATGAAATAGGAGAAAGAAAACTGGTTCAATACTGAGCTTGTCTTGGCCTGTGCATAACATCATGATCTAAACACTAAAGTAATATTGATAGATGAAAATTAAATCCTCACATTCCTCAATCCAAAGGGAATTTATCAGTGCCTATAAATTCCCACTAGCAAAAACATGGTTAAAATAACTAAGGAAATTTCTTCACCAAATTGGGTGAGGACTGACTCTTATTTACAAGGCCTAATAGTAGTTTCATGGGTTAAACAAGGAAAAAAAACACTCATATCCCAAAGAAATTGTCATGGAGTGAATTCCACAAAGCCTATTCAGATTCCATTTTCCTTCTGAGTAGAGTGATGGGTGAGGAGATAAAAAAATACTTTCAGGATTGGATGACTCACTTTAATTCCCTAGGAATATAAAAGGTCACAAGTGATAATAATGTGAAAGGTCATGTGGGGGAGATGAAAATTTATATTGTAACTATATAGATTGGAATGGATTCTCTATTCCAAGGGGTCATCAATTATGAGTTGCTACTGGATATATTTTTATCTACTAAATAAAATAAAAAAATATTACTTTCTTTTATTCTCTCATCTATATTTCTTCCTACTTCTTGAATACTTAAATTTGTAAACATGGTGATCTTGAACAACTAAGAAAGGGCTTCTTACATTTGAGGAATAAATCAATATAACTTTATGTTTTTAGTTTGTTAATCTCATTTTTGTTTGTAAGGTTGAATTATTATAATTGGGTGTGGATCTAATTTAGTTAATGTTGTAAAATCTACAAGTACCTATTCAAAAAATTAACCTCCCTTCTTTATATTATTTACTCCCCTCTACCTCATTCTCTAAGAAATTTCTACCCTTGTACATGGTATAAGCTATTTTCCACAGGTTTAGGGAGTATTCCTATGTGATCCACTACTTTATAGCCATGCATTAATTTAATTTTATGCATTTAATAAATAGTAGCTTCCCCATTATAAAGAGGAGGGACCTAGTCCTGAAGCGTTGGTGAAAAATAACGAATTTTCCCTTGCGATAAATTATTTCACCAATATGTTTTTGCACCCAATGTGGGGCATATTTTTTATTTCTAAACTACTTCTAAACCATAAAAATCCTATAAAATACATAAATGAAAAACTAAAAAAAAATTGTAAACTGTAAAAAATCCTTGATGTTTACCATACATGTTGCCACTAATGACCATCCCTTGAAATTATGCAATCCTACAACCTAATCTTATTTTATTCCAAGACAATCAAGAACACATTACATCAGATTTAAGAAAATGTATTTGGAATAACAAAGAAAACAATAATCAGTACCACGTTGTTGGAAGAATTTCAGACTTAGAAGAAGAACATGTTGAAGCTTTGCAAAGTGATAGAAATGTTCCAAACTAGTAAAGAAAAGCTTAAAGAAATCTGTTTTAAGTTGATAAAAAGTACTAAAAATTGGAGGAAATAAGGTATACAAGAGATTATCGAGAAAGTGGCATAATTGACCATGCATTTCCAGAACAACAAGAAGCTAATTTCATACTTCCTATTGTCCAAACCATAAGACAAGTTGGTCAATAATACTCTCCCAAATTTTATCATGAATTTCCTATTAAAGAGCCCCTTAAGGAACTAGTTACAACACCATTAGATATCATTCCTTCAAAAGAAAAAGAAAGAATGGATGCACATGTGCCATGGGGATACAATACTAGTCCATTGGCCCTACCTCCTCCACTGTATGAATTACCAAAAGGGTCTAGGAAGAAATTCCCCAAATTCAAGGGGGATGGGAAAAAACATTCGAATGAACATACTACTACATTCATCACAAATTATGGTGTATTAGGAGTTGAATATGAAGATTTATTGGTCATTCTATTTGTGGAATCATTACAGGAATCTTTTGTTGATTGGTTCTATAATTTTCCATGGATATTCATCACCAATTGGGCACAAACAAAATCCAAGTTTTAAGCTATATTCAATCCTTCTGAAGATTCCCATGCACTACTTCAAAAATGGTCCTAACTTAAGAAGGAATCACATGAACCTATGAGGGAATTTTTTTCCAATTTGAACAAGCTACTTATTTTACCATTTTCTATACATTTTTTGATGAAACAGATAGAGTTATGGGTTGAGGAGGAATACCTGTCATGTTGGTTGATTAGAGGTTAATGCGTGTGTTATAAATTTTTGATCTGATGCTAACTATGAGAGCTTCCTTTTGGCTATGAGGAACTACCTGAAATAAAAAATAGGACCAAAAAATAAGAGTTAAACAATATATGGCAGTGGACTGCCTAGTGTGTGCTAGATCCAGGAAGTGTTATACTCCCTAGATGGCTGTCAATCAACTATTTAAAACAACTTAATATGAGAAATAAAAAATTTCCTACTGTAGCTGATATGATTTAGGTATCTCATTAAAATATAATAAGTAAATCTAATCATAACAGGCTAGGCTATAATTAGATTTAAATGGGGGGTGATTATCAAAGTACTGGGACTGGTCAAGGTCAGGTTCTAGGTTGCTTAGGTCACTTGGACTAAGGCTCTCAGGTTTTGTTATTAGCAAAGGTATTAAACACAGAGACCAAGGTTGGTTTGTTATAACTGATGATAGTTTAGAAGGGGCCAACAATGGTCATGGGTAACCGGTGTCGGTAGGGTTATGGTGAAAGAAATTTAATGAGATCTGGCTGTAGAGGTTGATATGAGGTCAAACAGAGACAAAAATAGGGTGGAGAGGTTTTTGGGGATCTTAGGTATACTCAGAGATGTGTAATAGTTAGATATAGGTGATTTAATGGTGTGGGTGGAGGAATGGTTGAGATCGCAGGAAGGTAAATTATAGGGGAATGAGAGTGCAAGTGGAAATTGATAACAATGGTAGACGAACTTAATAAAATGAAGTAGAAATAGATGATGTTGGTTAATAGTATACTTACTATGGTTCATGTTCAAATGGCTGGATGGTGATGATGGTTGATCAGTGGAATGATGTTTGGTACCATGAAAGTGCTTCTCAGAATGGTACAATGAGTACAATACCTTTGGATCTATCCTAGTGCTAGCTATGGATGTCTAGAGTTATGAAAAGACTCTGGTCCTGCTTGTATGCAGCTCTCTTCTCTTCAACTTGATTCTAGAAATGTGCCAACCTCTCCCACAAGGTTCCTAAAGTGAATAAATGGTAACTGATGATGGTTCTTGATTGACCTGCATTGGTTTTGGGATGACTGACATTGATTAAGGTGGGACTCCCTAGGTTTACTAAAAATGGAAGATCTTGGAAATCACTTGGGCCAAGTTTGTTATATTCTCATGGATAAAAACAAAAGTTTCCCTTCTAATGAGCGGGAATTTGGTTAGAGGAATAATAGGTATGTGATTTTAGGGTTAAACTAAATCTTAGCTCATTAAGGTAAGTGGGACTAAGTCTTAGTTATTTATGGAAACATGTTATGAATAGGTCTACGGTGAGGAATCTAGGTTAGGTGGAAATTAGTTTAATTAGGATAATGAAATAATAAATATTGTGAGAATAGCTATTAATTTAATTGAATTAATTTAATTAATATTATTGTGGGGTGAAAGGGGCCATGGTTAGAGGAACATGTTTAAGTTGGTTATTCGACCAGGGACTAAGGGGAGTGTGACCAAATTTTGGTGTCTACATTTGCCCCTTTTTTTTGCGTAGCTTGTATTAGTAAGCAAAGCTAAAAAAAAAAAGATGTGGGTGTCCCATGTGTTGATGAAGGTGATCCCCCTCAAACAAGAAACTTATGAGGTGTAAGACAAAATCAGTGAGTGGTTTTTGTTATACAAATAGATCTCCTAGAAATTTGGATAACTTGCATACACATTATAGCCCTAAGTTATTCATTGAAGAATTGCATGTGCTCAAAATCACTTGGCACATTCCCTTGGTCACAGTTTACCTACACGCTCCTTTCCTTTTCTCCTTCCACTTCTCTCGTACACCCACATTTTGTGCATTCACCTTCTTTCTAGTTAGTTTGACACACCTCAAAAGATTGAATCCAAAAGGGGAGACTCATACAAGCACCAACTCACCATGTATTCAAGTCCCAAAAATGTAATACCATCCATTAAAAATTCCAAGATCCTACGGAAGATTCCAAGTGTAAACCTGACACTCCTTTAAAGGAAAAATCCTGAGCGGCTTTCTAAATGAGCTCAGAGCCTCCACGCGTTAGGTTTCAAAAAGGACAAGGTAGGGATTGAATAGTTAAGGCATTGAGACAGGCTAGCAGAGGGTGCCAAGTGTTAGAATGGTGAAAATTCAAGATAAAATTTGGGGGAGGGTTTCCAAACAAGTGCCAAGTTGCCGTATTTCCCCGATCAGATATATGACCCTGCCGAGAAAAAGAATTAGCCAAAACATGAAGAAAATGAACGAGCCACAGAAGAACCCATGTCTCAACCTTGTGTAACTTCAAAAGTGAAATACAAAGGCTACCCTCAGACATGCACCATCCCTCCATGTGTCCAATTTCAAAAGGGGCCCTGTTTTGGTAGCTGATTCCCACCATTTTGTAAAAACTTGATTCAAATTTCAAATGATCATATATTTTGAATCAGTGCTCAAAATCTGACAAATATGGCACCGTTGGAAAGATCTCAGCCTCATCTATACGATGGAGATCTGAACATTTATTTTTGGAGAGGTTAGATGGGGAAAAAATGAAGAAAAGTCTTCATGTGATTAATATAGGATCTATTTGCCCCCAACAACCAGATTGGATTTGATATGATCCTTCGTTCCTCTTCCTTCGAGGTGTCGAACAAGTAATTGATGCATACACAAGAGATTTGGGGTGGATTTACAAGAGGCATTGGTAATGGTGGTTGAGATTTAAATTATTTTTCCCACTTCTCTCTCTCCTTCTTCCCTCTGTGTTGAATCTATAAAAGAATGGCCAGGGCTCATTGTAAAGGATTGGACATTCTGGATCCTTACACATTTTGCTAAGGACACCATTTTTCTGTATTTTTGAGTTGTATACATCTATATATGGCTCTTGCAGGTGGATATCAAACTCCTTCATCATTGTAACAGTTCTTTGCATTTTTGGAAGTAATAGAAGTATTTTTTTGTGACTATTTTCTATCCTAAAGTGTTGTGCTAGTTGTGCTACTTCAAGTCCCTTGCTGTTCCATATTTGGTTTTTTTCCATGAGAATGATTTTTTGAATGCATTTTTTGCTATGCTACTCATGCCTAGCCTCCTTTCACACATTCCCTGTCATTCTCACTCAGAACAGATAGTGTGTGTCCCTCTTTTCTGGTGCTATCTCCTTTTAGTATAGTTTACTTCATGCTATCCTTCTTTCCCTAGTCCCTTGGCATGCTTATTTTAGTTTCCCATTTCAGCACTAAGAGTAATAGTAGCAGTAGAAATAGATAGAGGAAGCGGCCTTCTCCAGAGATTTGTTCCACACACACAAGGTCCCATAACTTGGGGGCAATTTTGTTGTGGTCTCAAACACCTCATCCGTTAATATATCTAAGACACAAGTACATGTTTGAGCAACCAATAGTTTATGGCACGCTTGGTGGGACCAGCATTGAAAGATCAAATTTCATCTCTAGGTTCTGGTGTATGAACTTAGTGTTTCAGCATTTGGATACTCATTTCAAACACATCTAATGACTCCCAAAAATTTAAGATATTTGTTTCAACAGTCCTAAGTGCCTTTCATGAGAAGAGTGCACACAAGAAGAAGTACAACAACCAAAGATTCTTTTGAATTCCTCTAGCTATACCCAAGAAGAGTTTGTTCCAGAAATATCATGCACATATCTCTATCTCTAGCGTGTCGTGCCCATTCAACTCCTCCTCAAAACACACAACCTATGTGCCCTGTAATGGCACATTAGTAACCTCCTCCATTAAGAAGCTTTGAAAAATTTGATGGAGGGAGTCCCTTACTCTTGTCTGTGCAGCATGATATTCCAAATGGAGTGCTCAAAAGTATTTCTTACTTTACTGGTGATAATCAAGTGCCCCCTCAGGAGCATATCCAGGATGTAGAAAATGTGTGTTCACTCTATCTGATCACACATAATGATGTAGCAGTCAGGTTGTTTGCATCCTCTTTCAAAGGTAAAGCACTTTAGTGGTATAGAGACTTGAGACTTGGATCTATGAGCACCTAAGATGAGCTGGGAACAACTCTATGCAATTATTTTGAAGAAAATTTAGATCACCTATCTTTGGTGGAGTAACTCACAACAACAAGGAGGGTTCCCAATGAGCAGATGACTGATTTCAACATCATATTTTAGAAGACTTGGGACATAATTCTTCTTATGGTATGAGCTACAACCTAACGTGCTTTTGTTTATTATATGAAGGCTCTTAACAGTGACATTTTAATTATGATCCAATCTATGGGGGTAGGACCTTACCAGCTGCTTATAATATTGTAGTAAAGGTAGAAAATAGTCTCATTCAGGTGGGAAATTTGGCTCCTAGACCACCCATGCCCTAGTTTCCAAAGATATCACAGGCACCCTAACCTTTTGTGGCCCCTATTCTTATCCCTAAGAAAAGCATGCAACCATTTTCCTCAACATCCTATTCTCCATCACAACAAAAGGAAGATGAAGAATTGAAGGCCTTGATTAGAAAATTATCAAACAAGGTCATATCATTAGAAAAGTATCAAGCACAAGTGTATCAAGGAAATTCCAATCAGGTGCATGGCCATGGCAATCATCCTTGGTGGAATCAATATTGAAATTCAAGATATGCGCCCAATCGATAGAATGATAGATGGAACCCTAATGCACATCTACCCTTGCAAGTTGTTCCTCCCGTGACTTCTCTCCCAATACCCAGTGCAAGTTGGACACTCATTCCTATTTAGAACAACTTGGCATAAGAGTCAAAATGGTTCTTCCCTTGCAAAATGCCTCAAAGTTAGTATCATTGTGCTAATGTTGCGTACACCAAAGCCATCATGATCCAGGATGCTTCATCTTTTGAGCCGTAAACAAGCACCCATGAAGTAGATAATCTAGAAGGACCAGAAGTTCCTCTGGAGTCCAATTTTATTTTATTTGGTGCAGAGTAATTTTGTGCAATCAACCAAGCTACAAAAGATACAAACAGACCGCATGCCCAAGTTGCAGACAACACGAGATACAAGAAAAGAATATTAAAGTCAGGCACACAAGTTATAATTCTAGCAACACAAGTAAATCCTTAGAAGAATAAAAAATCAAACAAGGCATCTTATAGTAAAAATGCTCAAATCCCTATGTAGGAGGCCCTTCATAAATTTCCATCCGAAACAACACACTCTCCTAATTTGGTAGGCCAAGTCTCTGCCCCAACTAAAATTTAGGATTTTGTGCCTGAACTGACAAGAAGGAATGTTGTTCCTTAAATACATAAGATGGGGGGGATTTCATTTAACATTGTTGACCAGATGAAGAGAACAAACATAAATGTCATAATGTGGGATGCCCTAACCATTCCATCTTAGTGGGACCTATTGCATGAAGCTCTAGTGTAACTCCCATGCATTGACCCGATTGCACAGAAACCATGCAATTCTATCAGAATATTCCAAGAAGAGGATAAACAAGTAAGTAAAGTTGTTAAAACCCCACCTGTCTACATGTCCTTGATTATAGGTAAACACATATTGTATAATTGAATGATTGAATCAGGCACTAGTACTTCTGTTATGCCTAAGAAGATAGCTGATGTCTTAGGTCTAAAATATATCCCTTTATACAAAGGACTCCTACAACTTGATGGATCAATTATAACTACCTTAGGAGTCATCAGGGATCTTGAGTTAACCCTCCACGCATGTCCAAGCCTGATAATTACTCAAGATGTGTCAATTATTGACCTGCCTCCTTTTTTTTCCCTATGTCTATCGATAGAATTTACTGCCAAGGTGGGTGGTTACTTGTCTTTTGATTGGTCTCTTATGTTACTTAAGACAAGGTCTGGTACCTGGTTTACCATACAACCTAAGCCTATATTTTCTTATCATGTAGATCCATATGTCCCATCCCCTCTCTAAGCCAATTGTGTTATCCAAGAAGAACAAGTTTCAGTTCTAGAAGAGCAGTCTCTTCCACCCTCTGTTACAGACCTAGTTCTTGATGAATGGGTGGAGAGGCATCAAAAATTTGATCCCTCTACAGAAAAACTAGAATCCTATGAAACTAGGCTTGGTACTTATTGCATTCTAGAAGAAGACGGTACACTTTCACGCATGCTCATAGGAGATAAAGTTCAAACTAGTCTATGGAAGTTATACTTTGATGGACCCAAAAGAAGAAACATCGCGGGAGTAAGAGTGCTTCTCATTTCCCCTAGGGATGAGAAATTCTTCTTCACACATAGGTTGTATTTTACATGTTCTAACAATGTGGTAGAATATGAGTTGTTGGTGTATGGCTTGCTTATTACTGAAAAGAAGAAAATTAAAACCTTACAGATCTTTGGGGACATAGAATTGGTCATCCACCAGGTCACCAACAAATTCCATATAAATTATAATGTTCTTAAATCTTATAAACATAGAGTTTGGGACCTACTTGAAAGATTTGATGCCCTTAATCTGTAGGCATTCTCGAGAAAAATGAATAAAGAAGATGACCAAATCGTCACACTCAGTTCACAGTTTTCTCCTGTTGAAGACTTTGTCAAAGGAAACACTCAGGTATATTAAGATGGTAATCAGACCATCCATTCCAAATAATAACACCAGCTGGAAAGTGTTCAACAATGACGTGTAGATCATCTAATTTATCCAGAATGAAGCTAAATTTTCATCAAGTATTCAAGTCGACTTGGATGACAACTATAGTGACCAAGTAATACAATTGAAGATAAATAGTTTTCCTAAAGGGCTGGTCACCTTAGAGAAAATGTTCAACCCTGATGATGAGTTGAAGGGTGAATAAAGATACATGCATGCCGCACAAGAGGATTACTCCTCCATTACTATTACATGTGGAAAGGAACTACCACTCAATAGAACTTGTGCTCATGAAGAAAAATAGGCCTTCATCTCTCTCTTTCAAAAATATAGTGACATTTTCTCATGGGAGTATGAAGACCTCAAAGGTTTTGATCCGAGTATTGCTAAACATTTCATTGACTTTGATCCTGGTATAAAGCCCGTCAGACAGAAATAGTGGCCAGTCAATCCAAAAATTGAGCCCCTCATGAGAAAGAAGTTATCCAAAATAATTGAGGCTAAAATTATCTCTCCCATCAAATATTATACCTAGGTCACAAATATTGTTCCAGTGCACAAGAAAAATGGTGAAATCAAACTCTGTGTTGATTTCAAAGATTTAAATAAGGCATCTCTAAAGGATCATTATCCTTTGCCTTCAATGGAGCATATTCTAAAGACCGTAGCTGGTGCATAGACGTTCTCCATGCTAGATGGGTATTTGGGTTTCAACCAAATTCTGGTCAAGGAAGAGGATCAATTAAAAAAAACATTTACAACCAAGTGGGGAACATATGAATATCAGAAAATGCCCTTTGGTATATCAAATACGGGTGCAACATTTCAACACGCCATAGATATTGCCTTCAAAGGTTATATCAATGAGTTAATCTTTGTTTACCTTGATGATATAAATATCTTCTCAAAGCAGAGTGCAGATCACATGGTGCACCTGGAAAAGGTCTTTGAGAGATGTAGAGAATTTGGTGTATCTCTTAACCCCAAGAAGTGCAATATTACGGTGGTTCAAGGCAAGCTCTTGAGCAATGTGGTTTTGAAAGATGGTATCATGATTGATCCTGAGCACATTTCAATCATCCTATCCCTTTTCCTATCGGTGCCCAAAAAGGCCTTACACTCCTTCTTTGGAAAGATTAACTTTGTTATGTGTTTAATCCCTACCTTTACGGGACTGGTTTGACCCATTACCCTCATGCTAAAAAAGGACATAGCTTTCAAATGGACAACAGAAGGAAGATAAAGCTTCAACAAGATCAAGAAAGAGATTACTTGTGTGCCAGCACTCATCAATCTAGATTACTCAAAGGATTTCATCCTTTATGCTTGTGGTGTTGATGCAAGCATTGTTGCTTTCCTAACATAGGAAAATGAACAAGGGCTGAAATAGCCAGAGGCCTTTTTTAGCTATACATTGAAGGATTATGAATTGAAATATAGTCAAATGGAGAAGTAGGTCTTCGCCATCATGCAAGTGCTCAAGAAATTCAAGAGCATGCTCACCACAAATCATATCAAGGTTTTATTCTCCCACTCATATGTCAGAGACTTCATCATGGGAGTAGAAATCAGTGAGAAGAGAGCACGATGGGTCACAAAAATCATGGAATATGATGTGACTATTAAGGCCACAAAGTTGGTAAGTGGCAGTTCACTCTACAAGCAGCTTCTACAAGCAGATTGTTGAGGATGCACAGAGTGAACCTGGGGCTTCATTATTTCTAGATGAAGACTTCCCAAATGTAGAACATGAACAAAATATAGAGCCCGATGTGCATAACTCGATGAACGACATGATCACATTCCTTTTCAATGGTGTGTACCCTTGTATTTTAAATAAAGTAAAGAGAAGGCATCTAAGGTTGCAATCTATCCCTTATGTTTTGATTAATGTCGGTCATGTCCATTTAAGTATCTAAAAAGAAAAATCCATATAATATTTATTCATTTGTATTGCTTGGATTTTGTGAAAATGATAGAGCACCAAAAATTTTGTACCTTTTCAGGAGGAAAGTATGAGGGACTATACCTAGTTGAGGTGGAGAGATCTGGTTTGTGAGAGGAGCTAAGTAGACGATTCCATGAGATCGGTGTGAAGAATTTGAGTGGGTGGAGGTGAGGTGACTATTTGATGATGGCAAAAGTGAGAGAGGGGTCGGGTGGGCTACCAGTGCAGTGACCAGTCGTGTCACCATGTCGACGACACGAAGACAAGGTAACATCTCATCCTACTCCATATTTGTTGTGGGAAAAAGAGGATATGGGTATGACTAGTCGGGTAGGGGTGATATTTAAAATTTGTGGTTAAAATTGAGGTAATGAGGGATGGGAGATGTTATAGGTAGCATAAATAGGGATGGGTAGGTTTGGGTAGGGTAGGATAAGTTATTAGGTGAATTTGGAGAATTTGTGGGGAGAAAAAATGGGGGTTTGCGGGTTTGGGTGTGGTGACAGTGACCGACGTCGGTAAGATATAGCTAACATCATTCAAATAACAAATGACTGGTGTCAATTACTGGTGATCAAGGTTGGTCAAGATTTTAAGGAAAAAGAGGTCAAAGAAGGGTTTTAGTGGGTTGGAAACTATGAGGTGTAAATGTAAGTAGGTTGAGGGTAAGTAAGGTAGGTTACGAATGTTACAAGGAAGGAAAATAGGAAGGAATTGTAGGAATGGGTTAGCTAGGTAGTTGGTGTTTTCGAAATGGTTATGGGTTTAACAATGGTGTGATTGTTTAGATGCAGGTGAGAGACCAACTATAGATGCAGGAGAGAGTTCCACCTCTATTGCTAGCGGTGTAGGGATACGTGGCCAATAAGGAGTGGAAGCACATGACTGACATTGGTCTGATTCGTATTCGATGCTATAGGTGTATAGTGCGTGATCCTAATTTTATGGTCACTCTCATTGATAGATGGGATTTCGTGACCAACACGTTCCATCTTCTGACAGGTGAGATCATAGTCACCTTAGAGGATGTGTACAAGATCTTGAGATTACCGATAGTGGGAGTGTAGGTGTACTCCAATTCATCAGAGGCCTCTGAGGAGATGATGTTGACATTATTTTGAGAGGGGATGGTTGAGATGAGGTTCTATAGTGCAAGCCTGAGCTATGGAGAGATGTACATAGCCCATGCCGAGGAGATGGGGTTAGTTGTTTTGATTATAGAGGCAGTATGTTGTTTTGCACTGCCAGATGTAGAGGGTGGGAGATTCCCATGGGTACTGATGGGAGTTCTACATGATATGATGGAGGACAAGACCTAGTTTTCATGGGCACCAAAATTCTTGGTGTAACTTTACAGAGAGCTATGGGCCTATGGGAGGCTACGGAGATTCAGCTTGTGTTGCCCCTTCCTTCTTCATTATTGGGCCTATGAGCACATTGTGTGCATGTGGCTGATTGGTTTTCCCCGACTGGATGCATTTGATCTAGGTATGGTCGAGGTTGGTTATAGGCATTGTGTTCCCTGGGTTCAAGGATGCCCTGGGTGAGGCACGATACTATCAAAATCACTTGTGTGCTGCAGGGATAGATATACCATCTTATGCCGATTATAAAGCATAACAGGCATCGAGTGAGAGGACCAGGTCCCATACTAATAATATGGAGAGTACATGGGGCCGGTGAGCCCAGAGACAAGAGCATGGTTAGGCCACTAGTGTACAAAGGAAATCTCTAGGTGAGGGACCATCATAGGTTAGAATGAGGCCTACAGCAGGTGGTGAGGTGGTTTCTGGGTGCCGCACAAGAACAATAGGGGAGGAGTCAAAGGAGATAGGTTTAGACATCCGATGGGTAGATGATTGACATCATCATTTTGATGACAATTTTTATATATATCGGCATGTATGCCAATGATGGTGAGGTTGTACATGAGATTTTTTGAGCTTTTGTATATGATATCAACCTACGTGCTAAATATATTGAGACACTATATTTGAGATATTTGTATGGATTTGGCATCTGAGTATACATTGTATGGACACACATTTTTTGATGATCTATATATATAGAGAGATGATGATGGTTATGGTATGATGTTAGACTGATTTATATGATTTCAATTATGATTTATTCATGTGATGCAAAATAGGTACTATAGGCATGGATGGAGTCAGGTTGGTTTATGAATAGATAGAGTCAGGTTGGTTTAGGCATAGATGGAGTTAGGTTGGTTTAGGCATGGATTAAGTCAGGTTCATTTAATCATGGCTGAGTCAAGCTGGTTTAGATATGGTAGATTCAGGTTGGTTTAGGCATAGATGGAGTCAGGTCATAGACATGGTGGAGTTAAAAAAAATTAAGTTCCAAGTTATTGGTAACAAAGTAAACAAAGTGTGATGTATAGGCATGTTGTGGCTTAAATTTCCAAATATTTTCTATGTGTGGAAATATGAAATGCTAAATTAGTGAATGTTATGATGATGTGTGAAAAAATGGTTGGTATTTATGTTTGTTAATTAATGTGTGTTTGGTTTTATTTCCAGTTGTCGGTGTAAATGGGAAACCAAAGTAGAATGTGAAATAGGAAAATGGGGGGAAATTAGTTAAGGTAAAAAGTGACTGAGCTAACTTCTAAGGGCCTCATGTCATTGGAGTGCTGCCTACATAGTCCTGGCAAAAACAGACCTCAGGATGATGTAGTTCTCCCTTAGACTAGGGAAGAATATGATGAGGTGAAGAGATAGGTTGGTAGGTTGTAAGCATGATCGAGTCTAGGTAAATTAGGCATGGTTGAGTCTAGGTAAATTAGGCATGGTTGAGTCAAGGTCAAGTAGGCATAGTGATGTTGGTGAAGAGGAATTTAGAAAGTGTAGGTGTCGAGGGTCTGGTCCTGTATAGGAAAATCAATAAGTAATGAAGAATTTGAAATATAAGAGGAGGTATGAGAGCCACCAAATTGATAAGGATCATAAAGGGTGGAATATACCACATAAAGGCTTATGAACATGAGACCCTTAAGGTATTGCCTGATTGATTATTTAAAGGGTGAAGGAAGTCACTTAATCACAAAATGTCACATTTGTGGCATGTCCCTTGAGGTGGTAGGAAATGAAGGTGAAAAACATAATAAGGTAAAAATGTTTGGTGCAGTGGAACATGGTACAAAACAGATTGCCCATGTGGCAAGAGATGCAGGACTCAATATAGACAAGTCCATGACAAAAAGTTGATATTTCTCTATTTTTTCTTTGTGACTTTCATAGACTGATCAATGCAGGAAGTCTATATAGGATGATTATATTATCTCCTTGAATTCTTCATGAAGATGATCAATGTGGGAAGCTTCAAAATATTTTGTTTTATTTTTGCAAGAATAGTCTTTTCTTAGAATATATGTAGTACAGTGAGCTTTGTATAGTTGTCCTTTGAGGGAGTAGTCAATTTTTAGTGGTGAATCAGAGAGAGATAGATGTTGTTTTTGAGGAAGTCATATTTTTTACTAGAATTTCGACCTAAGGAGTTGAATCCCATTTGGAAGTTTATTTTTGGACTTTTAAATCATGGACAATACTATAGAGAAAATTTGGGTCATTGGTGTAGGAGGCAAAACTGGAGCATTTAGAGGGTAACGATGATGGAGGAGTATCAGGTGATGAATGACCATGGAATTATTTCTTTGGAAAATATGAAAAGTATCCATGAGAATCATGCCATGACTAGAGCCTTGGTACTCATATTGAAGATAGGTTTGAAAGGTGATGGGTAATCACATGATTCTTGTTTATCCGTTAGGGAAAATTGGAAATATTAGGTGTAAACAAAACTCAAGGGATGAGCATGAAATGGGAAGAAAGTGATATAGGACTTGACATCAACAATATAATGGTTAAAGATACAAGGCATTGAGGAGCTTAGGTTTGGGTTTACCTATGAGTGAAGATAAATGATAAGCACCTGATCTGTAGGCGTGAGTCACGATATATGGTCCAAGCCAATTAGGATCAGATTTTCCCCATTTAATTTTTCTTCTTTGGTTACATGTTGATTTTCTTTCAAGATGAGGTTGCCAACCTAAAAGTTTCATTCATGGACACATCTTCCGTAGGCATGTTTGATACATTTTTGGTAGATTTGGAGATGGTCAAGAGCATTGAGACGACATTAGTTTAATAACTCTTGTTACATCAAGCGATCTTGGAGAAAGTCATCATCATTGAGAATATATTTTAGCGAGATGTGGAGAGATGGAATCCAGAATTCTAGAGGCAAGACCGCCTCATTACCGTAGACCAAAGAGAAAGGTATGGCTGTAATCGAAGAGTGAATACTAGTGCAGTAAGCCCATAAGGAAAAAGGAATGTGTGTATGGAAATCCTTCCTAGTATCATTAACTACTTTCATAAGATTTTTGTTCAAGGTTTTATTGTTTGATTCTGCTTACCCATTTATTTGTGGGTAATAAGGTGACAAGAAGTAGATTTGAATGCCAAAATTGTTGCAAAGCTTTGGTAGGGTTTTATTTTTGAATTACTTTCCATTATCTATGATGAGGTGGTGAGCAATGCCAAAGCGAAAAATGATGTGATTATTGATGAATTTACATATTTTTTTGGATTTTGTAGAAATGAGGGGGATGGCTTCTACCCATTTAGTGTAATATTCAGTAGCGGTTATGATCCAGTGATGGGATTGTGAAGAATAGGAATTTATCTCGCTGATAAGATCTAAGCCCCATTGAGAAAAGGGCCAAAGGTCTCGTGCTACCTATAAGGCATGACTAAGTGTGTGATGAAGATTAGCATGTTGCTGGCATTTTACACAACATTTGACATAATCACAATAGTCACATTTTAGGGTTGGACAATAATATCCAAGATGAATAATGCATTTTTTGATAGCTAAACCACTAAAATGGGCTCCAAAAATTCCATTGTGAACTTACTTGATAGTGTAGGGAATTTAAGAACTTGTAAGGCATCGTAAGAGAATACCACCGAAGCCACACTTATAAAGGAGACCACCTATGCTGTCAATCCACTTTTTAAAACAACTTAATGTGATAAATAAAAAAATTCCTATTTCATTTGATATGATTTAGGTATCTCATTCAAATACAATAAGAAAATCTAATCATAACAGGCTAAGCTATAATAAGATTTGAATGGGGGGTAATTGTCAAAGTACTGGGAGTAGTTTGGGTCAAGTTTGAGGTTGCTTAGGTCACTTGGATGAAGGTACTTAAGTTATATTATTAGAAAAGGTATTAAACATAGAGACCGACATCATTCTGGTATAACCGATGATTGTTTAAAAGGGACTGATGACAGTCAAGGGTAACTAGCGTCAGGAGGGTTGGGGTGAAAGAAATTTAATGAGATCTAGTTGTAGAGGTTGATCTAAGATTAAACAGAGACAAAAGGGGGTTGGAGAGGTCTGTGGGAATCTTAGGTATACTCAGATATGTGTAATAATCAGATATAGATGATTTAATGGTGTGGGTAGAGAATGGTTGAATTCACAGGAAGGTAAATGGTAGGGGAATGAGAGTGCAAGTGGAAATTAATAACATCAGTAGAAGAACTTAATAGACTAAAGTAGAAATAGATGATGCTGGTTAAAAGTATACTTAATATGGTGCAGGTTCAAATGGTTGGATGGTGATGATGGTTGATTAGTGGAATGATGTTTGGTACTGTGACAATGCTTCCCAGAATGTTACCATGAGTGCAATTCTCTTGATTTGTCCTGGTGTTGGCTATGGATGTTTGAAGGTACAAAAAGGCTCTGGTCCTTCTTGCATGCATCTCTCTTCTCTTCTCCTTGATTCTAGAAATGTGCCAACCTCTCCCACAAGATTCCTAAAGTTAATCAATGGTAACCAACGAAGGTTCCTCATTAACCGACGTTGGTCTCGGGATGACCGACATCGGTTATGGCGGGATTCCCTAAGTTTACTAAAAATGGAAGATCTTGGTAATCACTTAGGCCAATTTTTTTTTATTCTCACAGATCAAAATGGAATTTTCCCTTCTAATGAGCGGGAATGTGCTTAGAGGAATAATAGGCATGTGATTTTAGGGTTAAACTAAATCTTAGCTCATTACAGTAAGTGGTAATAAGTCTTAGTTAGTTATGGGAATATGATATGAATAGGTCTATGGTGAGGTGTCTAGGTGAGGTGGAAATTAGTTTAATTAGGATAATTAAATAATAAATATTATGAGAATAGGTATTAATTCTAGTGACCGAGGTCAGCCATGATTTTAAGGAAAAATAGGTCAGACAAGGGTTTTAGGGGGTTGGAAACTATGAGGTGTAAATGTAACTGGATTGAGGGTAGGTAGGGTAGGTTACGGAGGTTGTAGGGAAGGAAAATAGGAAGGAATTATAGGAATGGGTTAGCTGGGTAAGGGGTGTTTTGGAAATGGTTATGGGTTTAATAATGGTGTGATTATTTGGATGTAGGCAAGAGACCAGCTACGGATGCAGGATAGAGTTCCACCTCTATTACTAGCGGTGTGGGGAGATGTGACCGATGAGGTGTGGAAGCACATGACTGACATGGGTCTAATTAGTATTTGAAACTATAGGCGTATAGTGTGTGATCCTAGTTTGATGGTCACTCTCATCGATAGATGGGATTTCGTGACAAACGCAGTCCATCTTCTGATAGGTGAGATCATAATCACCTTAGAGGACATGTACAAGATCCTAAGATCACCAATAGTGGGAGTGCAGGTGTACTCCACTTCATCATAGGATTTTGAGGAGCTGATGTTGACAATATTTGGAGAGGGGATGGCTGAGATGAGGTTCCTTAGTGTGAGCCTGAGCTATGGAGGCATTTGTTGGTGACCTGGTGGATGACCAATTTTTTGTCCCCAAAGATTTGCAGTGCTTTAATTTTCTTCTTTTCAGCAATAAGCAAGCCATGCACCAACACTTCATATTCTGTCACATTGTTAGAGCATGTAAACTGCAGCCTATGTGTGAAGAAGAATTTCTCATCCCAAGGGAAAATGAGAACCACTCCTACTCCTGAGCCGTTTCTGCTTCTAGATCCATCAAAGTATAACTTCCATAGACTAGTTTGAACTTTGTCTCCTATGAGTGCGCATGGAAGCATAACACGTTTTTCTAGAATGTAATAAGTACCAAGCCCAGTTTCATAGGCTTATAGTTCTTCAGCATAAGGATCAAATTTGTGATGTCTCTCTGCCCATTCATCAAGTAATAGGTCTGGAACAGAGGGTGGAAGAGACTGCTCTTCAAGAACTGAAACTTGTTCTTCTTGGATAAGACAATTGTCTTGGAGAGGGGATGGGACATATGGCTTTACATGATAAGAAAATATGGGCTCAACTTGTATGGTAAACCGGGTACCATACCTTTTCTTGAGTAACATATGAGACCAATCAAAAGACAAGTAACCACCCACCTTAGTAGTAAATTATGTTGATAGAAATAGGGAAAAAAAAGGAGGCAAGTCAATAATTGTCAGGCTCAGACATGCATGGAGGGTTAACTCAATATCCTTGATGAATCCGAAGGTGGTTATAATGGATCCATCAAGTTATAGGAATCCTTTAGATAAAGGAATATATTTTATACCTAAGACATCAGCTATCTTCTTAGGCATAATAGAAGTACTAGCGCCTGTGTCAACCAAGTAGTTATGCACTAGGTGTTTGCCTATAATCAAGGACATATAGAAGGGTGGGGTTTTAAAAATTTTACTTACTTGTTTCTCTTCTTCTTGGTAGATTTTGACATAAATGCGTGGCTACTGCATAACTAGGTCAGTGAGTGGAAGTTGTGCCAGAGCTTCATGCAACAAATCCCGCTGAGATGGAATGGTCAGGGCATCCCACATTATGACGTTTATGTTTGTTTTCTTCATATGGTCAACAATGTTAAACGGAAGCCCCCCCACCTTGTGAATTTGGGGAACAACATCCCTTCTTGAGTTTTCAGGTATGGAATCCTAAATTTTAGCTAGAGCAGATGCCTAGCCTACCAAATGATGATCGCGCACTACTTTAGAAGGAGTTTCATGCGGGACCTCCTTCATATGGATTTGAAATTTTTTTCTGCAAGAGGTCTTGCCTGATTCTTTTTTCTTCTGAAGATATTCTTGTATTGTTGGGACTGTGACCTACACACCAGACTCTAATATTCATTTCTCATACCTTGTGTTGTCTTCTACTTGAGTGAGTGGTATCTTTGTTTCTTCTGTAGCTTGGTTGATCGTATAGAAGTCCTTTGTACCAAAGAACATAAAATTGGTTTGTATAGGAACTTCTACTCTTCTAGATTATCTAATTCATGGGAGATTCTTGAGGGCTCACAAGATGAAGCATTCTGGATCATGAAGGCTTAGGCACACCCAGCATTAGCACAATGGTACTGAATATGAGGCATTTTACAAGGGAAGCACCACTATGATTCTTATGTCAAGTTTTTCTAAACTAGAACGAGCACTTGGCTCGCATTAGGTGCTGGGAGAGAAGGCACGGGAGGGAAAACTTGCAAGGGAAGATGTGCATTAGGTTACCACCTATCATTCTACTAGTTTGGCATGTATCTTTGATTTCCATATTGATTCTGCCAAGACTGATTACCTTGGCCATGTGCCTGATTGGAAATGACTCTATATGCTTGTGCTTGTTGATTTTCTAATGATATTACCTTGTTAAATTTCTGATCAAGGCCTTCAATTCTTCATCTTCCTTTTACTATGATGAAGAACAGTATGTTGAGGAAACTGGTTGTGTGCTTTACTCAGGGATAGGAATATGAGCCACAGAAGGATGGGGTGCTTGTGACATCTCTAGGAACAAGGGCATGGGTGATCTAGGAGCTAACTTTCCTACCTAAATGAGACTATTTTATGCCCTTAATACAATGTTATAAGTAGTCGGTAGAGTCCTACCCCCCATAGAATTGATCATAACTGAAATATCATTATTCAGCACCTTCAGATAATAAAAGAAAGCATGTTGGGATGCAGGTCTTACCACAAGAGGAATTATGTCCCAATTCTTCTAAAATCTGATGTTGAAATCAGTCATCTACTCATTGGGTGGCCTCCTTGTTGTTGTTAGTTGCTCCACCAAAGATAGGTGATCTAACTTGTCTTCAAAATAACTACACAGAGTTGTTCCTAGCTCATCCCAAGTGGTGATAGATCCAAGTCTCAAGCCTTGGTATCATTGAAGTAATTTACCTTTGAAAGAGGTTGCAAGTAGCCTACATCATTATGTGTGATCAGATAGAGTGAACACAAATTTACTACATCCTGGATATGATCCTGAGGGGTGATTCAATTCTCACCAGTAAAGTACGGAATAATTTTGAGCGCACCATTCGGCATATCATGTTGCATGGCTAGGAGCAAGGGGCTCCCTCCATCAAAGTTCATAAAAATTCTTAATGGAGGAGGTGGCCGATGCATCATTGTAGGGCACATAGGTTTTCTAATTGAAAGAGGAGTTGAATGGGCGCGGTGCACTAGAGATAGAGATGTGCACATGGGCTTTCTTGAATGAACTCTTCTCAGGGATAATTAGAGGTATTCTAAAGATTTTTCAACTACTGCACTTCTTCTTATGTGCACTTTTCTCAAGAAAGGCACTTAGGAATATCAAAACAAAGATTTTTAAAATATTGGGAGTCACCAGATGTGTTTAAAAGTATCCTCTTAAAAGGCTAAAACACTAAGTCCACACACTAGAACTTAGAGATATGAAATTTGAGCTTTCAATGCTAGTCCCAAAGGGCATGCCAGAAACTATTGGTTGCTCAGATGTGAACCTGCATCTCAGATCTCTAAAAAGGGGAAGAGGTTTCTGAGACCACAATGGAACCTTCCACCAAGTTGTGGGACCTTGCAAACTTGGGACAGATCTCTGGAGAAGGCCGATTCCTCTATCAATATCTACTACTAGTGCTAAAAGGGGAAACTAAACTAAGAATGCCAAGGGACCATGGAAAGAAGGATACCATGAAATAAACTACACTAAAAGGTGATAACAATATAAAAGAGGGATGAACACTATCTGTTATGATCAAGAATGATAGGGAATTTGTGAAAGGAGGCTAGGAATGATTAGCACAATAAAACACACATTCACCAAATCGTTCTCATAGAACACAACAAAATATAGAACTCCAGGGGACCTGAAGTAGCACAAAAATACACAATGCAAGAGAAGAGGAAAGAAGAAGGAATGCAAACACGTTAGGATAGAGAATAGTCACAAAATGATGCTTCTATTACTTCCAATAATCCACAGAACTGTTACAGTGATAAGGAGGCCAATATCCATATGCAAGAGCCAAACATGGAGGTCTGCAACTCAAAATAAAGAAAATATGGAGTCCTTAGAAACATGCGTAGGGATCTAGAGTGTCCAACATAACAAATGAGCCTTGCTCTTACATTTATAGATGAATCCATGAAGTAAGAAGGGAAAAGGAGGGAAAACCTGAATTTGAAACACAACCAACAACAAGAAGCATTCAATGTCTGTAAATCCACTTGGAACTCTACGAAATACACTTCCCCATGCGTATTTGACATGTTGAAGACAAAAGAGGATGGATCATACCAAATTGGGTAGTTGGAGCAATCAAATCTAATCATCAATGTTTAGAGAGACAATTTCCCAATTCTCACCTACCAGATCCACCAGAATTTGAAATTTGAATTTCTAGCATTGTTGTTGATGTTAGAAACTTTCTGACAAGTCTAGGCACATGCCGATCTGATCTCTATAGCTGATGATATGGATGTAAGAAGATGTCAAAGTCGTCGGTGTATACAAGACACGTGGTGTGCACTAATTGGATTAGATGGTGACCAAATGTAAAACTATTTTTCATTTCTGCCACCTGTTAATGATTCATTTGTTACAAGGATTCAGCACCCTATTGGCATGCCCTGACTAGTCACACACTACACACTTAAGTAAGGCCAAAGATGATATGGCACCGAAGGGTGTCTGGATAAAATAGAGTAAAGTGTGGAGGGGGCACGTGTGATGCATGTGGGGAGATGAATCAAACTAGTGAGTAGAGAACATATGGTTAATTCGTAACTATTACAAAGTAATGGGTGTGGCATGCAGAGGGTTAAGGATTTAGGCATGCGGGGTGGAAAGAAACTGACTTAGAAGAAGGTGAATGCATGGAAAGTGAGTGGAAGAGGAAAGTGGAATGAGAAAGGAAACAAGGGTGTAGGTGAACTGCGACCAAAGGAATGTGCCAAGTGATTTTGAGCACGTACAATTCTTTAATAGATATCTTAGGGCTAGAATGTGTATGAATGTTATCCTAAATCGCTAGGGGAGCTATTTGGATAACAATAATCTAAAAAAATATCCATACTATAATCAAGTAACTCACATCCATCCTATAGATCATCATACATCTCATATAAACCATGAAAAAACAATATATATATATATCCTCATCAAGCATATGGAGATGGTAGTGCAAATTATGGAAGAAGCTAACTCAACTATGAGGAAAGGGATAATAGACAATATTGGAGCTTCTAAGAAAATATTCTTAGCTCAAAGGAACATAAAGGATGAAGTCACATAGATGGAGAAATTGGTTAAAGCCATGTGTGTTTGTTTGGAAGTTGTGGAAGAGTGCTTGAAGAAAAAGAAATTCTAACTTAGCATTAGAAATTTGGAATAAGATGAGGATGGTGGGAAGAGCCTAAAGGAAGTAGAGAATGAGCTCGATAAAGTGGACCCTGCTAGTACCTTGGGCCAACTCCCCCAAATGGAAAAAGTTAAACTAGTTTTCCTTGCTCCTATGCTTGAAATTTTTTGTCTTTTGGAAAAATTCTTTGTTCTGATAGTAGAATGTGTTAGATTTTTTGTCTATGACTCTATTTCTAGACCTTCTTTTTCCCAAGTTAAGTATGTTTGATTCTATTTTGTCCTATCTCATTTCTTACTTCATTTTGGGAGCTTTCATGATGTATTATTTGATGTAAGACCTCTTGGAGCCCATCCCTATTTTTTCCTAATCTAATAAAACAATATATATCCTCATCAAAAAGTATCTATAAAAATTTGATAAGACTCTACGGGCCTCTATCTCAAAAATCTATACATCATAATATCTCATCAAAATCTACATACAATATGCACTGACTAATCAGTGATTTGAACATCGAACAAGCTAAGTATCAAACCTTTCGCCCTGGGGCAGGTTCCTACACATCTCTCTATCCATCATCTCCTCTTGCATCAAGACATGGGTCTCGCTTTGGCTTCACCACACTAGATGGCACTGATTGCGATGAGTGCCCTTTTTCCCATTTCTGTATTAGGTATGTTGCATATTATGGCACATATAGTAGTCTAGATATAACTACACACTCATAATAGTGTTCCTCTACACCTAGTTCCTTGTAATGCATTAGCATGACAGTACACATAAGAGACATATGGCCAAATTCCCATGAGGTTGTTGGTGTCTCACCCCCTAAGGCTATGACTATAGGTATAAGATATCCAAATCTCGACTTGTAGTCATCCTTCTATCATCAGTATCTATAACTCTATTGAAGAGCCAAGTATCTCTCCTGGTTCAATCATATTGCCTCCTAGTGCATTGCATCTCTCTCATGATGGAAAGTTTCTAGATCCACCCATAGATGAGATATTTTCATTGTTTCCCCTCAATCTCTTCCTCCTCCTCATATAGTCCTATATTTTTCCTCTCCTCTACCACCTTAGGTGCCCATGCCTCTTTCATCCACTCCATAAATCCTACCCCTACTCCCACACTATCATCACTTTCCCATGGATCTCCTACCTCCTATAATGGAATGTCCATCCCCAAAATAGGTAGGTCCCTCTATGCCTCATCATGTTTGTATCTGATGGGATATCATAGTACTGTCTGCACATACCCAAACTATCTCATCACTTGTGAAAACTATATTTCCTCCACCATCTCCAGACTCTGCCCCTGCACCCATCTAATCCTCATCATACCATATATCTCAATGTCTACCCCTGAATATGTGGGAAACCCTCAGTTTGGCCTTTATCTCACCTACTCCACATCTAATCCCCCAATATGTCTATGTACTAATCCTCTCCTCTTTCTCCTCTATCGCCGTGAGCCTGGTCGAATCTCCATCTCAAAAATCTAGCAAATATATCTATGTGATCCCCAACCACCCATGGAAGCCTTGGTGGTATAATCATGGCTATGAAGTAAATATATGAAATATAATCCTGACCTCCTCTCTGTCGTATGCATCCATAACTCATGGTATACCTGAGCCAATAATTATTTATGAAAGGATAACAAAATCCTGTACTCTACTATATTTGCGAGCACCCCTAAAAATTTCCATGGAAATATTACTCCACCAAAATTCTAGTAGTGCATAATCATGAGATAGCCATCATCAGTAAACATATCAATATTCTCCTTGTTGTCACTGGCTCATACCATGCCTCTATATGGAAATCCCCAGATGTAAATATGATATGTGGGGCATCGGATCTAAATAGACATGGAAATACACCCAATTTATTCTTAGCTCTAATCCACTCTATAGTATCCCCTTGTATTGGTAGCCTCAAGATACAATACACGTCCTCCATTTTCATTTTCATCTCCATTTTCTTGAACCAAAATGTGCTCATATTCACATCACATCTCAATCAAAGTGATCATCAATCCTACATCCCTTGGTATCATCTAATAATGGTGTAATCCTCCCAGCCCCACCACCTCCAAATGATCCTACTTTGCATCAGTCACATTTCCTTTGATATGATGATATATAATCAACACTTTGTCTTAAAGATATAGTGTGTCTTTGACCTACAAAATATGTCAAATAAGAAATCATAAGTAACCCAACACATGTACATCATCATAAAAAAATTAAAAATTACATATTAGCCTAGTTTATGTTGAGCCAGTTTGGGTTCACACCTGCCAAATTGGGTCACCAACCTAAGGCCCTAGTTGATGAAGACCATGTCTAGTCACTGCTGACCACCCTTGACACCGACCTCGAAACCCATAAAATTCTAAAATATAATTAAAACACTAAAAACATTAAAAACTAAGCTAGGGATTAGGAACTTACCATCCTATGTGTCCTCTAGAACTTCATCACTGGTCCGCTAGCTTCTATATCATATTGAATCTCAACTTATCTCTTACTCATATCTCTTGATAGAAAAATTTACACAGTGTAAATGAACTTAGTCAGCTGCCCCAGCTATTTATATAGCCCACCAACCCCAGTTTCCTTTGACCTATGGTAGTCACCATCGACCAAAACATGGTTGCTACTAAACCAGCGTAATCATCATCAACCCAACCCTAAATTTTCATTCCACATTCTCTTTCACCTAATATCTCTTCCAAATTATCTTTTCTTCCACTTTTTCCTTGTATGTTGTTCATAACACAAATTTTTCTCTATCGTCGAACTGACCTCAATATATTCAATATCATTATACATCCTTAACTGCACCAAGTAGCCTGTTATTTTATCATCTTGTGTCCCTCTTGGCACACCATATTTCATCCTAATCCCATGATTTTTGCCATATTTTATCTTTTCCCCCTTGGATGAATATTTTTTATTTCTCATATATGAAGGATATCGCATCTGTCATTGCCTATTTTGTTAGAACATTGTTTTAACCATCCTCAAATTTTTTTACACATACTTTTAAATTATTCCTTTGATGTGTTGGTCACATGGATTATATAACTATCTGAGTGGATTTTCATTTCAATCTCTCCATATTTCTATGGTTTTCACCAACTCATTGGTCCATAGGACATTCTTGTCGTCTCCATTGAGGTTGTACTTTATTTTCTATTGAAGTGATTCCAAAATCACCACCATACTTTGTTTTTGTTTTTTATTTTTATCCCATCAATTGTCACCCCCTTTCACTTGGGAAATCATCTTATTTTTCTTTTCTCTTTATCCCTTCATCTATATCTTTCAAATTCATGATCAGTTACTCTTCATGCCGTCAATCCCTAGTTTTAGAGGGAGAACCTCAACCACCATCATTATTTTCTATCACTTCTAGTTTTTTTCTTATGACTTGCCCAATGCAAACCACTCAATAAATAAGGGAAAATGTAGACAACAATTTTTGGTATCCCATGTCCCTCATCCTACATCCATTCCCCTTCGTCATCTTTTCTAACATACATATCTCTCTTCTCATTCAAATATCCCTCTTTTGCTCCTAAATCCCCCTTCCCATCTTCCCCCATCATTTATTTTATTCCCCTAATTCATCTCTACTCCCATTAATTAATTCCTAATCACCATCAATTAGTCATGAATCCTCATCTAATCCTTTAGTTCCCCCTAAACATCATTTTAATTGTCTTTATGTTCCCATCTACCTTCATTTAATGCATTCTTATCTCCCAACCACCATTTATCCTCCTTAGACATCCCTAACCCATATTTATCACTTGAAACCCTAATCCCACCTCACAAAGGCTTATCATCTCGAGCTGATCAATCTTCCACTTCCAAAATCAATCGACCTCCATAGTCTCTGGTGACCCATTCAGGTCACCTTCAACCCTATAAATATGACCATATACCTCCTCTCATAAGGATGTGATTTTTGAGACTTCAGGCTTTATTGTGATCTTTCCTTTGTTTCTTTCTATTCTTTGGAGTTTCTATCACCACATTGGAGCTACCTTGGAGATCTTGTGCCTCACCTTTGAAAATTTGAAGTTACCTTTCTCTTTTCCATGCTTGGATACCCCATTTTCACCCCTTCATTACTCCTCATTAGTTTTACAGGATCATCATCCACCTTAGAGCTTTGCCTTACATTAGTCATCTTCCATCTCTTTTTGGAGATTGTCATTTTCATCCATCCTCATCCACAAAACCCTATATCTCTCCTAGTCATCATCAACCCTATATAGTCACCATTGACTAGATTAATAATTGTTTGGAATCACATCATCCATTCTACTAGATATATGTCTTTTGACCTCCTAGTCTTCCATATATCCCAATGTTTCCATTATGCACACATACAATTTTAGATCTCATGTTCACCACGTCTAGTCTCTGTCGACCCTATCAACATTTCTCATTTTCATGAATTTTATTATATAATTTATGTTTCATTTAGATCCATATTCCTTGCCTCATCTCATAATCATATTCATTTCTAAATCAACTTCATATACACATCCTCTAAATCTGTCTATTTTGCATCTTTTTTTCACCTACTTTTTTCCAATTTCCATCAACTGTGCTTAACAGTCCTGGGTCATCGTCGTCGAGCCACTAAAGTTTGGTTTATATTAGCATTTTGTATAATCAATTTTACATCTTATATTTTCTAGCACATTTTAGATTCTTTATATCAGTTTATATTATTCTACATCTTATCATTCATCTATCATTATTTTATCTACTTTTATCAAAAATTAGGTTGACATCCATCATAAGAAGTTTTAACTTCTCAGGACTGGATTTTTAGGCAATCCACCATTCAATCTACTAATCTTTTTTGTGTCGACTCTCTTTTTGTTGTGCATGTTATCAAGCTCACTGTGAGGATGATATTTTATTACCATATCCATCATCGTCTCATCTAGAGGTATCTTTAAACCCTCTCATATTACAGTTACTTTTTTTCCTTATTACCATTTCATTAATATGAAATAGGAGATAGAAAATTGGTTCAATACTGAGCTTATCTTGGACTATGCACAACATCATGATCTGAACACTAAAGTAATATTGACAGATGGAAATCAAATCCTCACATTCCTCAATCCAAAGGGAATTTATTAGTGCCTACAAATTCCTACTAGCAAAAATATGGTCAAAATAACTAAGGAATTTTCTTCACCAGAGTGGGTGAGGATTGACTCCTATTTACAAGACATGAAAGTGGGTTCCTGTCTCAAACACGGAAGAAAACCCTCTCACATCCCAAAGAACCTACCACAAATTGAATTTCATGAAGCCTATTCAAATGTCATTATCCTCCTAAGTAACGTAATGAGTTAGGAGACAATGAAAAATTTCAGGATTGGATGGGTCACGTCATCCTAATGACTATAGAAGGAAACCAGATGGTGGATTGGGGGCATATCATCAATCGAAAACATCCAATCACAATTGATGTAGTTTCTCCCCTGGTGTATGACCTTTCCTTCACAAGACCCTAAAAAATATTTTCCACTTCTCCTTATGTGCCTAAAAAATGACCTGCATACATGTCGTATCCGCAACCAAATCATAAAGAGATAAATTCCCACTATGACATGGTGAATGATGCATTCACCATGTTCATTATCACAATCCTTTAAGGTAATATCGAATGAAGGATATTTTCCAAATAGTTGCACTGATTATAAATTATGAGAGTCACTTCATCCAGTTCCCTACATTCACCTACATAAGATTCCCAGGGTACGATCTTACTCTTTGCAGGATACCCAGGTACTCGAGTGAAAAAATCATAATGTTCGAGCTAGGAACATAGTTGGCTCATGTTGACGTCAAGTATAAGAATACCAAAAATAAATGTGTGTTCATTTCCCATCTCCTTGAGAATATATTCATGAAATAATATTCATAGACATGTGCTGAACACCAAATCCTCCTTCACTGCCCTCAGTCTCTATTCCTAACTCATCTAGGTATTGACTTCAATATTAGGAGAAATCAAGTGACCATCACCTTTCTAGGTTTGTACCCCATATGCCCCAAATTGAAGACTACTCGAGACAATTTCACAAATGATTTTGAGGTACAAAATACAAACTATATATAGATGAATGGTAGACAAAATGATGGATCTCAATTTTTTTTTGGTTTATTAAGGGGATAAAAGATGATGGGTTAGAATTGTTTGATCCTAGAGTACCAAGAAGTGAATTATCGTCACCCCTTCCTTTGAACTATTGTGGAATATCTAGAGTAATCAAGTGATATTAAGGGGAGGAATAAAACAATAGTAATCCAAAGATCAAGATAATGGTTCAAAAGGAAGAAAACAAATTTCATCGAAGTTCTGGTAGCCTTTTGACTCTATCTGGACATGTGTCTCACACTTCCTCTCTAAGGGAATCCAAAAAGGCCTTAGGTTCTACTCACTCAGAAGAATCTTTAAAGATAAATACTATGGGAGATAAGAGTATAGTCAAGTTTTCCATCCTAGGAGGATTAATAAGAACGACTAAGATCATTGAAGATTTCAGTGATTGCCTCTCAAGCTAGGTGAAATTGATCCTTCATAGTTTCTTATCCACCAGTGAACATATAAGTGTATCTTCCTCGGCGGTGGAGACATCCCACCATGAGAAAGATGTGATGCCCCTATTGAGCACATGAAAGTGCCCCCATACTTAGCTATTGTCATATCTATTCTGGTGAGAAACTTTCCCATGGATTTTGAATTTGTTTACGAGTGAGTAAATGATGGTGCAACAAGCCACAATACCTAATTTTGAGGCTATCTCAAAATTTGTGAAGACCAAGCAGGGAAAAGAAAGAATAAATATCCTCTCGTTTCTTCTTCTAAGGTCTTCTAGGATGCCTAGTATGTAGAGATAGCTTGGCCTACAACATTGTAAAACCCATGGAAGAGATGACTCAATATGATTACGAGATCTAGAAAGGATACCCTAGTTGTGGAAAGCTAATCAAGAAGGAGATGCACACCTGTCCAAGGAGTCTGCTACCCGTTTGCTTGATAGGAATGAAGAGTAAAAACATTAACTATGGAGAAATTGGAGGAGAATGTGAAAAATCTTACTACATATGTGAAATATTCCCTGGAGCCTAATGTGGCACCCCTTCCTCCTATACAAAATTTATCCTTCCCATTAAATAATTTTGATCCTCAGTTGATCAAGAGAGCCAAAGGTTACGCCATGTAGGGGAAATCCAATGATAAGTGGCTTAGAAGGGATTCTTAAGAAATAAAAGACGTCGTATTGCTAAAAGTTATCTCATTATCTGAAATTTACCTTTACCATTTTTTCCAAAGTAAAAATGACCAAGGAGGAGATCGAGAAAGAAAACATCTCACTATGGATAGTGTGTTCCCACTAGTTTCCTAAATAAGAAATCTTGATTCTCACTCCTTAGTGAGAAAAAATGTATTCACATCTATCCCAAACAACGTGTCTCCCATGTGGTCTCATACAATGAGTGCTATATATGATATGATAAATGAGGTTATATTCTGAACTTGATTCTTAGTAGAGAACAAGCATATGAGATGTTGGAAAGTAATTAGACAATAGTATGCAAAATATTGGTTCACCTCCACTCAATGAGAATGTATCTCGTGGAATATATCCTTAAGTCTTTCTAAGTTTTTTTTCAAAAAACAAGGCATGAGATATCTCTTCTCCTTTAATAAAGATACTTTAGTAATCCCTTGTCAGAAATTAGAGGCTCGAATCTCTAATATTGAAATAGGGATCACTAAGTTTAGCTTCAATCAATACAAGGCCCTTGGTGGCAGTCCTTAATAGATTCAGATCAATGCTTTGAGTTTCATTTGTATTCCATAGGTGAAAAAGGTGGCACTTGTGGAAAACCTATTTTAGTAAAGAGTTTAAAGATGAGGAAATCATTCTAGGAGTATTTCATCATAGTTCTCTAGGTGTATGGATCTTCATTGGTATGAAGCTTCATCTTTCTCCAGGTTAATACATATCTTCTTTCACCTCGCATCTTATTTCTCTCTCCAGTGTTCTAATTATTCATTGAGAACTGTATTTTTTCACTATTTTGTCCTTATTCACTTAAGTGACATTTGAATTAAAATATTGTAAGAGTTCTTTTTCTATTAATAATAAAAGGTCTCACTTTCGTTCCCTAGGAATATGAAAGGTCACAAGTGATAATAATGTGAAAGGTACATGTGGGGGGAGATGGAAATTCATATTGTAAATCTGTAAATTGGAATGGCTTCCCCATTCCAAAGGGTTGTCAATTGTGATATTGCTATTGGATAGATTTTTCTCTACTAAATACAAGCAAAATGATTACTGTTATTCTACTCTCTCTTGTCTATATTTACTCCTAATTCTTGTATACTCAACTTTGTAAACCAGTGGTGATATCGAATAACCAAAAAAGGGATTCTGTACCTTTGAGGAATAAATCAATAGAAATTTGTGTCTTTGGTTTGTCTAATCTCATTTTTGTTTGGATGATTGACATTCTTCTAATTGAGTCTAGATCTACTTCAGATCAATGTTGTGAAATTTTCAAGTCCCTATTCAAAAAAGTAACCTTCCTTTAGTATATTGTTTACCCACATCTACCTCATTCTCTAAGAAAATACGTACCCTTGCACTAAGTACAAGCTATTTTTCCAAACAGGTTTAGTGAATTATTCCTGTGTAATCCCCTAGCTTCATAGCCCACCCACTGATTTAATTTTCCATGCATTAAATAAACGAGTATCCTTCCCCATTACCAAGAGGATGAGAATTATTCTTGAAGCATGGGTGAAAAACCACTAATTTTCTCCTTGCAACAAATTAATTTCACCAATATGTTTTTGGCGCCCACCGCGGGGCATATTTTGTTGTTTCTAAACAACTTTTAAACCCACTAAATATCCTATAAAATTACATATCTAAAAAGCTCACAAAAATTAGAAATTGTAAACTCCAAAAAAATCCTTGATGTTTACCATACATATTTCCACCAACGACCATTCCTTGTAAATTATCCAATCTTACAACCTAATATTATTTTCTTCTCAAGACTACTCAAGAAGACATTACAACAGATTTGAGAAACTATATTTGGAATAACAAAGAAAACAATAATCACTACCACACTGCTATGGAAGAATTTTTGATTTAGAAGAAGAACGTGCCCAATATTTGCAATGTGCTAGAAAAGTTCCAAACTAATCAAAGAAGAGCTTACAGAAATCTATTTTAAGTTGATACTCAAGCCCTGCAAACTATAGAAAAGTAAGGTATATAAGAGCTAATAGAGAAATTGGAATAATTGACCCTGTATTCGAAGAGCAACATAGAAGCTAATTTCAGAATTCATATTGTCCAAACCACAAGACAAGTTGGTCAAGAATACTTTCCCAAATTTGATCATGAATGTCGTAAAGAGCCCCTTGAGGAACCGGTTACAACACCATTAGATATCATTCCTCCATAAGAAGAAGAAAGAATGGATGCACATGTGCCATGGGGATAGAATAATAGTCCATTGACCCTACCTTCTCCACTGTATGAATTACCAAAAGGGTCTAGGAAGAAATTTCCCAAATTCACGGGGGATGGGAAAAACATTCGCATGAACGTACTACTATATTCATCACAAATTATGGTGTATTAGGAGTTGAATACACAGATGTATTGGTCCATCTATTTTTGGAATCATCGCAGGAAGCTTTTGCTGATTGATTCTATGATTTTCCATGGATATCCATCACCAATTGGGCGCAAACAAAATCCAAGTTTGAGGCTATAATTCAATCCTTTTGAATATTCCCATGCACTACTTTGAAAATTTTCCCAAATTAAGAAGGAACCCCCTGAACCAATGAGGGAATTCGTTCCCAATTCCAACAAGTTACTTATTCTATCCACCATTTTCTTTACATTTTTGATGACAGATATAGAGTTATGGGCTAAGGAGGAATAACTGTCGTGTTGGTTGGTTGGAGGTTGATGCATGCCTTCAGAATTTTTGATCTGATGTTGACTATGAGAGCTTCCTTTTGGCTAGGAGGAACTACCTACACCAAAAACAAGACCACAAAATAAGATTTAAACAATATATGGTAGTGGACTACCTAGTGTATGATAGATCCGAGAAGTGTGATACTCCCTAGATGGCTATCAATCCACTATTTAAACAAACTTAATACGAGAAATAAACAAACAAATTCCTACTATAGTTGATATGATTTAGGTATCTCGTTAAAATACAATAATTAAATCTAATCATAATAGGCTAGGCTATAATCAAATATGAATGGGGGTAATTGTCAAAGTACTGGGACTGGTTAGGATCAGGTTCTAGGTTACTTAGGTTACTTAGGTTACTTGGATGAAGGTACTTAGGTTCTGCTATTAGCAAAGGTATTAAACACAGAGACTGACATCGGTCTAGTATAACTGATGACAGTTTAGAAGGAATTGATGACGCTCATGGGTAACTGATGTCAGTAGGGTCAGGGAGAAAGAAATTTAATGAGATCTGGTTATAGAGGTTGATCTGAGGTTAAACAAAGACAAAAATGGGGTGGAGAGGTCTGTGGGAATATTAGGTATACTCAGAGATGTGTAACAGTAAAATATAGGTGATTTAATTGTGTGGGTGGAGGAATGGTTGAGGTCACAAGCAGGTAAATGGTATGGGAATGAGAGTGCAAGTGGAAACTGATAACAGAGTAGACACACTTTAAAAAATGAAGTAGAAATAGATGATGCTGGTTAAAAGTATACTTACTATGGTTTTGGTTCAAATGGCTGGATGGTGATGATGGTTGATCACCGGAATGATGTTTGGTACCATGGAAGTTCTTCTCAAAATGCTACAGTAAGTGCAATTACACTTGATCTATCCTGGTGTTGGCTATGGATGTTTAGAGGTATGAAAAGGCTTTAGTCCTACTCGCATGCAGCTCTCTTCTCTTAAACTTAATTCTAAAAATGTGCCAACCTCTCTCCACAAGGTTCCTAAAGTTAATAAATGGTAATCGACAAATGTTCCTGATTGACTGGTATCGGTTTCGGGATGACTGACATCGGTTAAGGTGGGATTCCCTTGGTTTACTAAAAATGGAAGATCTTGGAAATCACTTGTGCCAAGTTTGTTTTATTCTCAATGATCAAAACAAAAGTTTCCCCTTCTAATGAGGGGGAATGTGGTTAGAGGAATAATAGGCTTGTGATTTTAGGTTTAAACTAAATCTTATCTCATTAAGGTAAGTGGGACTAAGTCTTAGTTATTTATGGAAACATGCTATGAATAGGTCTATGGTGAGGTGTCTAGGTTAGGTGGAAATTAGTTTAATTAGGATAATTAAATAATAAATATTGTGAGAATAGGTATTAATTTAACTGGAGTAACTGAATTAATATTAATGTGGGTGACAGGGGCCATGGTTAGAGGAACATGTTTAAGTTGGTTATTCGACCAGGGACCAAGGGGAGTGTGACCCAATATTTGGTTTCTACATTTTCCCCTTTTTGTTGCGTAGATTGTATTGGTACGAGAAGCTAACAAAAATAAGATGTGGGTGTCCTATTTGTGGGTGAAGGTGCCCCCCCTCAAACAAGGAGCTGATGAGTTGTAAGACAAAATTGGTGAGTGGTTTGTGTTACCAAAATAGCTCTCCTAGCAATTTGGATAACTTGCATACACATTCTGGCCCTAAGTTATTCATTGAAGAATTATGTGCACTCAAAATCACTTGGCACATTCCCTTGGTCGCAGGTTAATTGGCATACCCCTTTCCTTTTCTCCTTCCACTTCTCCCTTGCACCCACATTCCATGCATTCACCTTATTTCTATTCATCTCAACACACCTCCACATATTGAATCCACCAGGGAAGACTCAAACAAGAACTTGCTCACCATGTGTTCAGGGCCCCAAAAGGGTAAGAGCATCTGTTGAAAATTCCAAGAGCTTGTAGAATATTTCACGTGTCAACCCGACCGCTCCTTCAAAAGAAAAATCCTAAGCGGGTTTCTAAATGTGGTGCGGAGCCTCCATGCATCTAGTTTCAAAAAAAGATAGGGTCAAGGTTGAATAATCAAAGCATTGAGACAGGCTAGCAGAGGTTGCCAATTTCCGACATGGCACTAATTCAAGATAAAAATTGGGGGAGGGTATCTAAACAAGTTCCAGGCTATCACGTGTCCTTGGTTAGATATATGACCCTACTGAGCAAAAGAATTATCTGAAACATGAATAAACTGAGAGAGCCACAGAAGCAACCACATGTCATCCTAGCGTAGCTTTAAAAGTGACATACAAAAGATGCCCTCAGACCTGCGCCAACCCTCCATGTGTCTAATTTCAAAAGGGGCTTGTTTTAGTAGTTGGTTCCTACCATTTTATACAAACCCAATTCAAATTTCAAATGAGCATATCATTTGACTCAGTGCTCGAAATCTAACAAATATGGCACCGTTGGAAACATCTTAGCCTCACCTATACCATGGAGATATGAAACTTTACTTTTGGAGAGGTTAGGTGGGGGGACAATGAAGAAACATCGTTATGCCATTAATAGAAGATCTATTTACCCCCAACAACTAGAATGGATTTGATCTGACCCACCGTTCCTCCTCCTTTGAGGTGCTGAACAAGTAATTGAAGTAGACATAAAAGATTTGGGGTGGATTTACAGAAGGCATTGATGCTGGTGGTTGAGCTTCAAATTATTTGTCCCTCTTCTCTCTCTCCTTCTTTCCTCTATTTTGAATCTATAAAGGAAGGGTCGGGGATCATTATAAAGGGTTAGACATTCTGGATCCTTACGCATTTTGGTAAGGACATCATTTTTATGTATTATTGAGTTGCAAACCTATATGTATGGATATTATAGGTGGATATCATCCTCCTACATCATTGTAATAGTTTTGTGCATGTTTGGAAGTAATATAAGCATCGTATTATGACTATTTTTTGTCCTAATGTGTTTGTATTCCTTCTTCTTTCCTTGTGTTTTGCATTGTGTGCTAGTTGTGCTACTTCAAGTCACCTGTAATTCCATATTTGGTTGTGTTCTATGAGAACTATTTGATGAATGCATGTTTTTCTATGCTACTCATTCCTAGCCTCCTTCCACACATTCCTTGTCATTCTTTCTCACAACATATAGTGTTCATCCCTCTTTTCTAGTGCTATCACCTTTTAGTATAGTTTAATTCATGTTATCCTTCTTTTCCTAGTCCCTTGGCATGCTTAGCTTAGTTTCCCCTTTCAACACTAGGAGTAATAGTAACAGTAGAAATAGATAGAGGAACCGGCCTTCTCCAAAGATCTATCCCAAGTGCGCAAGGTCCCACAACTTGGGGGGCAGTTCCATTGTGGTCTAAAACACCTTGGACCTTAAGAGATCCGAGACATAGGTACATGTTTGAGCATTGAAATATCACATTTCATCTCGAAGTTCTGGTGTGTGAACTTAGTGTTTTAGCCTTTGGAGGCTCATTTCATACACATCTGGTGACTCCTACCATTTTAAGATCTCTATTTCAGTAGTCCTGAGTGCCTTTTATTAGAAGGGTGCACACAAGAAGAAGATGCAACATCTGAAGATTCTTTTGAATGCCTCCATCTATACCTAAGAAGAATATGTTTCCACCAAGCTCGTGCATGTATCTCTATCTCCAACGCGTTGCACCCATTCATATCCTCCTCAAAACACACAATCTACATGCCCTGTAATGGAGCATCAACAACGCTCCTCCATTAAGAAGCTTTGAAAACTTTGATAGAGGGATTCCCTCACTCTTGTTCGTGCAACATGATATGCCAAATGACACGCTCAAAATTATTCCTTACTTTACTGTGAGAATCAAGTCACCCCTCAGGAGCATATCCAGGATGTAGCAAATGTGTGTTCACTCTATCTGAGCTCACATCATGATGTAGTAGTCAGGTTGTTTGTAGCCTCTTTCAAAGGTAAAGAAATTCAATGGTAAAGAGGCTTTAGACTTGGATCTATGAGCACCTAGGATGAGCTGGGAACAACTCTATGCAATTATTTTGAAGAAAAGTCAGATCACCTATCTTTAGTGGAGAAAATGACAACAACAAGGAGGGCACCCAATGAGTAGATGACTGATTTCAACATCAGATTTTAAAAGACTTGGGATAGAATTCCTCTTGTGGTAAGCCCTACAGCCCATTATGCTGTCCTTTATTAACTGAAGGCACTCAACAGTGACAGTTTAGTTATGCTCCGATCTATGGGGGAGGACCTTACCACCTACTTATAGCATTACAGTAAGGGTAGAAAATAGTCTCATTTAGGTGGGAAATGTGGTTCCTAGCTCACCCATACCCAGGTTTCCAAAGATATCACAAGCACCCCACCCTTATGTGGCCCCTATTCCTATCCCTAAGCAAAGCTTGCAACCATTTTCCTCAACATCCTATGCTCCATCACAACAAAAGGAAGATGAAGAATTGAAGGCCTTGATTAGAAACTTATCAAACAAGGTCATATCATTAGAAAAGTAGCAAGCGCAAGTGTATAGAGGTAATTCCAGTCAGGAACATGGCCAAGGCAATCAGCCTCGGAGGAATCGATATGGAAATCCAAGATACACACACAATCAGTAGCATGATAGATGGTAGCCTAATGCACATATACCTTGCAAGTTGTTCCTCCCGTGACTTCTCTCCCATCACCCAATGTGATCTGAGCACCTCATTCAAGTTTAGAATAACTTAGCACAAGAGTCAGAATGGTGCTTCCCTTGCAAAATGCCCCATAGTCAGTATCATTGTGTTAATGTTATGCACACCCAAGCCTTCATGATCTAGCATGCTTCATCTTGTGACCCCTCAACAAGCGCCCATGAATAAGATAATCCAAAATGACTAGAAGTTCCTCCGGAGTCCCATTTATTTTATTGAGCACACAGGACTTCTATGCAATCAACCAAGCTACAGAAGATACAAATAGACCGCAATGCCCTATTTGCAAACAACACGAGATACAGGAAAATAATATTAGAGTTACGTGTGTAGGTTATAATCTTGGTAACATAAGAGATCCTCAGATGGAGAATGAATCAGATAAGGAATCTTCCAGTAAAAATGCTCAAATCCCTGTGTAGGAGGCCCTTCGTAACATTCTATCTGAAATAGCACATACTCCTTATTTGGTAGGCTAAGCCTCTACCTAAACTAAAATTTAGGATTTTGTGCCTAAACTGACAAGAAGGGATGTTGTTCCTCAAATACACAAGATGGGGGGACTTCTGTTTAGCATTGTTGACCAGATGAAGAGAAAAAACATAAATGTCACAATGTGGGATGCTCTGACTATTCCATCTCAGCAGGACCTATTACATGAAGCTCTAATGTAACTCCCGCGTGCTGACCAAATTATGCATAAACCACGTGATTCTATCAGAATATTCCAAGAAGAGGAAAAGAAAGTAAGTAAAGTTGTTAAAAACCCACCCTTCTACATGTCCTTTATTAAAGGTAAACACTTAGTGCATAACTGCATGATTAACTCAGGCACTAGCACTTCTGTTATGCCTAAGAAGATAGTTGATGTCTTAGGTCTAAAATATAGCCCTTTATCCAAAGTAGTCCTACAACTTGATGGCTCACTTGTAACTACCTTAGGAGTCATCAGGGATCTTGAGTTAACTCTCTGTGCATGTCAAAGCTAGATAATTACTCAAGATGTGTCAATTATTGACCTGCCTCCTTTGTTTGCCCTATGTCTATCGAGAGAATTTACTACGAAGGTGGGTGGTTACTTGTCTTCTTATTGGTCTCATATGTTACTCAAGACAAGGTATGGTACCCGGTTTACCATACAACCTAATCCTATATTTTCTTATCATGTACAGCCATATGTCCCATCCCCTTTCCAAACTAATTGTCTTATCCAAGAAGAAAAAGTTTCAGTTCATGAAGAGCAGTATCTTCTACCCTCTGTTCCAAACCTAGTGCTTGATGAATGGGTGGAGAGGCATCACAAATTTGATTCCTATGCATAACAACTGGAAGCCAATGAAACTGGGCTTGGTACTTATTACATTCTAGAAGAAGACGCTACGCTTCCACACGCGCTCATAGGAGACAAAGTTCAAACTAGTATATGGAAGTTATACTTTGATTGACCCATAAGTAGAAATGGCATGAGAGAAGGAATGGTTCTCATTTACCATAAGGATGATAAATTATTCTTCGTGCATACGCTGTAGTTTTCATGTTCTAACAATGTGGCACAATATGAAGTGCTGGTGCATGGCTTACTTATTGTTGAAAAGAAGAAAATTAAAGCACTACAGATCTTTGGGGACACAAAATTACTCATCCACCAGGTCACCAAAAAATTCTAGACAAAGAATAAGCTTCTTAAAGCTTATAAACATAGAGTTTGGGACCTACTTGAGAGCTTTGATTCCCTTAATCTGTAGGTAGTCCTGTGTAAAATGAATAAAGAAGATGACCAAATGGCCATGCTCAGTTCACAATTTTCTCCTACTGAGGAATTTTTTTAAGGAAACACTTAGTACATTAAGATGGTAATCAAACCATCCATTCTAGACAATAACGCTAGCTGGTAATTTTTTGACAGTGATGTGTAGATCTTTAAATTTATCCAGAATGAAGCTAAATGTTCATCAGTATGCAAGCTAACTTTCATGACACCTATGATGACCAAGTAATACAGCTGAAGACAAATAGGTTTCGTAAAGGGCTGGTCACCTTAGAGAAAATTTTTAGCCTTGATGATGATTTCAAGGGAGAAGAAAGATACATGCATGTCATGCAATAGGATTTCTCCTCCATTAATATTACACATGGAAAGGAGCTACCATGCAACAGGACTTGTGCACATGAAGAAAAATAGACCTTCATCTCTTTCTATAAAAAATATAGTGACATTTTCTCATGGGAGTATGAAGACCTCAAAGTTTTTGATCCAAGTATTGCTCAACATTGAATTGACCTTGATCCTGGTATAAAGCCCATCAGATAGAAACAGAAGCCAGTCAATCCAAAAATTGAGCCCCTCATGAGAAAGGAGTTATCCAAACTCTTTGAGGCTAAAATTATATTTCCCATCAAATATTCTACCTAGGTCGTGAATCTATTTCCAGTGCACAAGAAAAATGGGGAAATCAGACTGTGCTGATTTCATAGATTTGAATAAGGCATCTCTAAAGGATCATTATCCTTTGCCCTCAATGGAGCAGATTCTACAGATCATAGTTGGCGCATAGACATTCTCCATGCTAGATGTGTATTTGGGTTGAGGGTAGGTAGGGTAGGTTACGGAGGTTGCAGGGAAGGAAAATAGGAAGGAATTGTAGGAATGGGTTAGTCGGGTAGTTGGTGTTTTGGAAATGTTTATAGGGTTTAACAATGGTGTGATTGTTTGTATGTAGGTGAGATACCAACTACAGATGAAAGATAGAGTTCCACCTCTATTGCTAGCAGTGCAGAGAGATGTGGCTGATGAAGAGTGGAAGCACATGAATGATGTGGGTCTGATTGGTATTCGATGTTATAGGCATATAGTGCGTAATCCTAGTTTGATGGTCCCTCTCATTGATAGATGGGATTTTGTGACCAACACATTCTATCTTCCGATAAGTGAGATCACAGTCACCTTAGAGGATGTGTACAAGATCTTAAGATTACCTATAGTTGGAGCACATGGGTACTCCATTTCATTAGAGGCCTCTGTGGAGCTAATGTTGACATTATTTGGAGAGGGGATGGCTGAGATGAGGTTCCATAGCATGAATTTGAGCTATGGAGAGATGTACGCAGTCTAACCTGAGGAGATGTGGTTAGTTTTTTATTATGGAGGCAATATGTTGTTTTGCATTGCCAAATGTAGAGGGTGGGAGATTCCCATGGGCACTGATGGGAGTTCTACATGATATGATGGAGGACAGGACCTAGTTTTCATGGGCACCAATATTCTTAGTGTAACTTTACCGAGAGCTATGGGCCTATGGGAGGCTACAAAGGTTCATCTTGTGTTACACATTCCTTCTTCACTGTTGGGCTTAGGAGCACATTGTGTGCATGCAGTTGATTGGTTTTCCATTGCTAGATGCATTTCATCCAGGTATAGTCTAGGTTAGTTATAGGAATTGGGTGCCAGTTTGTGGAGTGCACTGTGGGGCTAGAGCTACACATGATGTAGCTCACTATATGTGGATTTTGGAGGGGTTTTCTAGAGTAGACATTATCTGGAGGTCATATGTGGTATATCCATCATATAAATGCATGGCCAATGAGTTAGATGAGCTACATATGCTTAGGTGGATAGAGGGGTGACGTGCCAGGGAGCATGAGATGATACCAGTAGATATAGTCCGGCAGTAGTTTGGGCTACCCCAAGATGTGCCACCACCATTTCCATAGTATAGGAGGAATGAAGTGGAGAGACCTATGTCTCAACCCCTACCTACAGTGTCGACAGGGTAGGAGGAGCAGCCAATGGACCGAAAGATAGATGATTTTGGCTACACAGATGTATATAGATGGTGGTGGGTAGCCCAGCTACGAGCAGCAACACCCAGATAAGAGAATCCAGATGTGGCTACCCTCATAGTCCAGAGAGACACATTATCGGGACGGGTGGCCTCTTTATAGGCCCAAATTACTAGTTTATAGGTGTAGATGATAGGGTTACAGGTAGAGGTGGCCTTATTACAAGCATAGGTGATGGTCCTTTAGGCCCAGATCATAATGTTACAGGGGCCGACACCCGCACAGGGTGGAGATGGAGACAAGGGGTAGGTAGCCACCCTACAGGCATAGGTCATGGGGTTACAGGACTAGTTGGTCACTTCACATGTATAAATTATGGCCCTAGAGGCCCAGATAATTACACAAGCCCTGACATAGGCATAGGTACAGGCACAAGGAAAGGTTCCCTTATTACAGGTAGCAATGGGACAAGGTCCCAGGAGATAGGTACAGGGGCTAAGACTAATGGAGCCTCCACAGACCATACCGATGGCTAGGTTCAGGGATTCCCTGGGTGAGGCATGATACTATCAAGATCACTTGATGGCTACAGGGATAGATGTCCCATCTTATGCTGAGTATAGAGCATAGTAGGCCTCAAGTGAGAGGATCAGGTCCCACACTCACAATGTGGAGAGTACAGGGGGCTAGCGAGCCCAAAGATAAGAGCATGGTGAGGCCACTAGTGTATAAAGGCTAGCTCCATGTGAGGGACCATCATAGGTTAGATTGATGCCTACAATAGTTGGTGAGGTGGTTTTTAGGTGCCGCATGGGAATATTAGAGGAGGATTCAAGGGAGACAGGTTCAGACATCCGATGGATAGACGATTTATATCATTGTTTTGATGATAATTTTGATATATATCATCCTATGTGCCAATGATGGTGAGGTTGTACATGATATTTTTTGATCTTTTATATATGATACCATCCTGCACACCGAAGATATTGAGACACTGTATTTGAGATATTTTTATGGATTCAGCACCTGAGTATACATTGTATGGACACACATATTTTGATGATCTATATATAGTGATGATGTTGTTTATGGTATGATGTTAGACTGATTTATATAAATTTCGATTACGATTTATTCATGTGATGGAAACTATTGACTATAGGCATGGATGGAGTCAAGTTGGTTTATGAATGGATGGAGTTAGGTTGGTTTAGGAATAGATGGATTTAGGTTGGTTTAGGCATGGATGAAGTCAGGTTGGTTTAATCATGGTGGAGTCAAGTTGGTTTAGATATGGTAGATTTAGGTTGGTTTAGGCATAGATGGAGTTAGGTCATAGGCATGGTGGAGTTAAAAAAAAAATGTTGATTTAAGTTCCAAGTTATTGGTAACAAAGGAAACAAAGTGTGATGTATACGCATGTTTTGGCTTAAATTTCTAAATATTTTCTATGTGTGGAAATATGAAATGCTAAATTAGTGAATGTTATGATGATGTGTGGAAAAATGGTTGGTATTTATGTTTGTTACTTAATCTGTGTTTGGTTTTATTTCCATTTTTTGGTATAAATGGGAAACCAAAGTAGAATGTGAAATAGAACAATGGGGGGAAATTAATTAGGGTAAAGAGTGACTGAGCTAACCTCTAAGGGCCCCATGTCCTCGGAGTGCTGCCTACATAGTCCTAGTGAAAATAGACCTTAGGATGATGTAGTTCTCCCCTTAGACTAGGGAAGAATATGATGAGGTGAAGAGATAGGTTGGTAGGTTGTAAGCATGATCAAGTCTAGGTAAATTATGCCTGGGTGAGTTGAGGTCAAGTAGGCATAGTGATGTTGGTGAAGAGGAATTTAGAAATTGTAGGTGTCGATGGTCTGGTCCTGTATAGGAAAATCAATAAGTAATGAAGAAGTTGAAATATAAAAGGAGGTAGGGGAGCCACCAAATTGATAAGGATCATAAAGGGTGGACTATACCACAAAAAGGCTTATGAGTGTAAGACCTTAAAGGTATTGCTTGATCGATTATTTGAAGGGTGAAGGAAGTCACTTAATATAGGATGAGTATATTATATCCTTGAGGTCTTTGTGAAGATGATCGATGTGGGAAGCTTCAGGATATTTTATTTTGGCAAGAATACTCTTTTCTTATAATATATGGTACTATGGTGAGCTTTGTATAGCTGTTCTTTGAGGGAGCAGTCTATTTATAGTGGTGAATCAGAGAGAGATAGATGTCATTTTTGAAGAAGTCATATTTTTTACTAGAATTTTGACCTAAGGAGTTGAATCCCATTTGGAAGATTAATTTTGGACTTTTACATCATGGACACTACTATAGAGAAAATTTGGGTCATTGGTGTAGGAGGTGAAATTGGAGCATTTCGAGGGTAATGATGATGGAGGAGTATCAAGTGATGAATGACCATGGAATTCTGTCTTTGGAATAGATGAAAAGTATCCATGAGAATCATGCCATGAGTAGAACCCTGGTACTCATATTGAAGATAATTTTGAAAGGTGATGGGTAATCACATGATTCTTGTTTATTCATTAGGGAAAATTGGAAATATTAGGTGTAAACAGACACTCAAGGGACGAGCATGAAATGGGAAGAAAGTGATATAAGACTTGACATCAACAATATAATGGTCAAAGATGCAAGGCATTAAGGGGCTCAGGGTCGGGTTTACCAATGAGTGAATATAAATGATAAGCACCTAATCCATAGGCGTGAATCACGATATATGGTCCAAGCCAATTAGGAGCAAATTCCCCCAATTTATGTTTTTCTTCTTTGGTTACATGTTGATTTTATTTCAAGATGAGGTCACCGACCTAGAAGGTTCATTCATGGACACATTTTTTATAGGCATGGTTGATATGTTTTCGGTAGATTTGGAGATGGTCAAGTGCATTGAGAAAACATTTGTTTAATAACTCAAGTTGCGCCAAACGATCTTGGAGAAAGTCGTCATCATTGAGCATGTCTTGTAGTGAGATGCGAAGAGATAGAATCTGGACTTGTAGAGGCAAGACTACCTCATTACCGTAGACCAGAGAGAAAGGTATGGCTGTAGTCGAAGTGTGAATACTAGTGCAATAAGCCCACAAGGAAAAAGGAATGTGTGTATGGCAATCCTTCCTAGTATCATTAACTACTTTCATAAGAATTTTTTTCAAGGTTTTATTGGCTTATTCTACTTGGCCAGTTTTTTGTGGGTATTAAGGTGTCGAGAAGTAGATTTGAATGCTAAAAGCGTTGCAAAGCTTTGGTAGGGTTTTATTTTTGAATTACTTTCCATTATCTATGAAGAGGCAGTGAGGAACGCCAAAGTAAAAAATGATGTGATGGTTGATGAATTTACATATTTTTTTTGGATTTTGTAGAAATAAGGGGGATGGCTTCTACCCATTTAGTGTATTATTTAGTAGTGGTTATGATCCAGTGATGTTATTGTGAAGAATAGGAATTGATCTTGCTGACAAGATCCAAGCCCCATTGAAAAAAGGGCTAAAGGTCTCATGCTACCTGTAAGGAATGACTAGGTGTGTGGTGAAGATTAGCATGTTACTGACATTTTACACAACATTTGACATAATCACAATAGTCATGGTTTAGGGTTTGGCCAATAATAGCCAAGATGAAGAATGTGTTTTTTGATAGCTAAACCACTAAAATGGCCTCCACAAATTCCATCATGAACTTCCTTGATAGTGTAGGGAATTTTAGAACTTGTAGGGCATCGTAAGAGAATACCACCGAAGCCGTACTTATAAAGGAGACCACCTATGATGACATAACAAGAGAAACTTTTAAGAAAGGCACGTTGTCTATTACAAGTGAGATCAACAGGTAGAATGGAAAGGGAAAGATAGTCTGTAAATTTCTTGGACCAAAGGTCACAAGATTCAAGTGCAACGGTTCCGATGGAGTAGATCTCAAGAGGTAAATATGAGGGTGATTACAGCCTTTATATTGTGAAAAATTATTTTAGAGTCAGCAGGTGAAGTGGGTATCTGAGAAGCTAAGCAGGCTATGGTATCCGTAAACTTATTATGGATTGGTCCCACTGGGCATGCCAAAATATTTCACCATTTTATTTACATTTTTGACAAAACAGATAGAGTTATGGGATGAGGAGGAATACCTGTCATGTTATTCAGTTAGAGGTTGATCCACAAATTATGACTTCTTGATCTAATGCTAACTGTAAGAGATTCCTTTTGGCTAGGAGGAACTACCTGATATAAAAAATAAGACCAAAAAAGAAGAGTTAAAAAATATATGGTAGTGGACTACCTAGCATGTGCTAGATCTGGTAAGTGTGATACTCCCTAGATGGCTGTCAATCCACTATTTAAAACAACTTAATTTGATAAATAAAAAAATTCCTATTTTAGTTCATATGATTTAGGTATCTCATTCAAATACAATAAGAAAATATAATCATAACAGGCTAGGCTATAATAAGATCTGAATAGGGGGTTAATTATTGAAGTATTGGGACTGGTTAGGGTCAGGTTCGAGGTTGCTTAGGTGATCAAGGGATCATTTCAAAAAGTTTCCCAAACATCCCTAAATGGTTTCAGTGTAGAAGATCATCTCGAGAGCTTTCCAATGACTATAAGAACGTGGAAAACGGACATCGGGAACTCTAGTTATGTCCGGTCAAAGTTCAGACAACGGGAAAGTCAACTCTGGTCAACTGGTCAATATTGGACCGAATCACACTGTGACATGTGGCTTGCCACCACTCGTCGAATTTTCTCGATTTGCCTATCGGGAGACAACAAGTGGAATATATGCTAATTACCGAGTTAAATTAATTTCTAGGCCACATTGTATGGGTCGAAATTATAATTACTTGGTAAGTCCACTTTCTAAATGCCACATATATATATATTAATGTTTAAAACATTAGTATAAACCACCAAATAAAATGCATATGCTTTGACCACATGGAAGGTGGTGAAGCGGTTGTTAGGGGGCATTAGACCCATGCATGGAAAACTTCCACGTGGAGAAGAAGGATGAAGTGGTTGAAATGGGGGCGGTTAAGTCTACCACTTCCTATATGCGTGGAAAGGCTTTAAAGCCTTAGACATTATTCCCCACTGCCAAAAAATGTGGGAACTTATTCAAATATGTGCCTCTTTTAGGAATTAATCCCATTTCAAACAAATGCCGCTCCTTATGGGATTTTTAATCCCATCTTACCAAATGCTATGCCGCTCAAATGGGAATTAATCCCATTAAACATGTAATCCGCCCAAATGGGAATATTTTATCCCAATTTCTATGTACGGGTAAGGATAAATATTATCCTAAGGATGATGTTAAGTGCATTATTTGAGGGCCCTAAAATTGTATAAATAGGGTACCTAGTTCATTGTAATGGACACACCGGCGCAACGAAGAAGCTCATTGCTAGAGCGCACAACTGTGGACACACACAACTCAAGCTTATTTTTTGTTAAGCTTACTTGTGGGATGTGTCAACAGGTATTGTCTATTGGCCTATTATTTTAGGCAATATTAGATGAAATATTTGTGATTGGGAGTAAATTATAAACTACCCAATAGGCCCATTGAGCCACACCAATTACTTGCAAATCCTGGATTGTCGACCGGAGTGCTAGCTTCGCATTGTTTGCGTTAGTAAGGCCGATCGAAGCCGAAGGAGATTGTATGCCAGGAAGGTGGAAGTCGGGTGCTATTTTTCACCCTTATCATCTGAAGAACTGGTGTACTGATAGGAAAGTAAAATTCCATTAGGTTTTCTTGTGAAAGTACTATTGTAACTTACAAGTTTTGACTAGTGGAATGGTTCGACCACGAACCCGGAGACGTAGGCAATTACCAAACTCCGTAATCAATCTGTGTGCAATTTTCATTATTGTCTTGCATTATTTTAAATTGATTACTTAAAAGGAGTAAATTATCAGCAAATAATCAAAGCTTATAAGGGTCCAAGATCAGGTAGTAATAATCTGATTATTTTCAGATCAAGTTTGGTATCAGAGCTAGTAATTGACACCTGCAAACCTGCTAATCTTCGAAGCAAGTTGGTATCAAGCAGGTTAATCAGTATAGGTTGCTTTGATAGGGATGGCATTGGCTTGTACTTCTGGATTTCCATATTGGTGGGATAGACTGAGAGACAGGTTTAACATACTCAGTAATTTTCTCGTAATTCTATTTGGATGATTCCATTATATCTCATATGCAGATAAAAACCTGAAAACTATTGTGTTAGGTAGAATGTATTGGTAAGACCCCTTTGAGGGAAACATTTGTATACATCTATCGAGACATGGCACATTAGTTAAAGACCCAATTCTGGGCAATGTTTGTACTCTGTTATACTTGCGTTAGTAAGACCCCCAGAGGGCAATTATTTTGGTGATTTTTCTAACACCATAAAATGTAGTATATTTTCCTTGTTTAGTCATTATTCTGGTAGGGAGGAGATAAATGAAGTCAATCCACATTGCAATGCAGTGGAGAAAGACCAATCTCATCATGTAGATTCGAGAAATGGCAGAAAGAGTTCCTCATCCCAGAAGAAGGAGATTAAGAGGAATTTTTGTGCTCATTGCCAGAGAAATGGGCATTAGGTGGAAAATTGCTGGAAACTGCATCCATCTCGCCATTAGAGTAATGACAAGCCAAAGATGGAATGGAGGCCTATTGCAAAGGCAGAAGAAGTTTCTACTTCACCACCAGTTGACAATTCAACCCAGGACCAGGTAATACCTGAAAGTGAAAGTCCTTTAAAATGGGTAAGTCAACAATTTTTCAATTATATATTGTATAATTTAGATTGATGGATCGTATGTAGTATTAAGTTTGGAGATCAGATTTTGTGAGAAAATGATGAGAGAAAGGTTTATAATACTTAGTGGATTTTCTTACTTAGAAAATTTGATTATTTCTCCTAATATATCTCCTAATCAGCATGTGAGTACCTGATACAGCTTGGATACAGGAATTAACTCATATAAAGCTTGGAGATTGATTTGCCATTTGTGCAGACAATAGAGTTCACAGAGATCAGCTCAGAACTTCATTATGTATAGAGGAATTGTGACCGTGCAGCAGAATGGTAGCTAAATCACTGTTGGCATTGATGTCAGGTCGAAACTTCATTCTGTGTAGAGGCATTATGACTATGCAGTAGAGTGGTACCTGATATTGTATGTCAACAAGAAGAGCTCTCAAAATATCAACTCGGAACGTCATTTGGTGTCAAGGTATTACGACCACACATACGAATGGTAGCTGATAAACAGACTTAGCATCGTGCATTGGAGGCTCAAAGTCTTGAAATAGGCTTAGCATCATGCATCGGAGGCATTGAGGTCTATAGAGACTTAGCATCGTTCATTGGAGGCTCAAAGTCTTGAAAGAGGCTTAGCATCATGCATTGGAGGCGTTGAGGTCTATAGAGACTTAGCATCATGCATTGGAGGCTCGAGGTCTTGAAAGAGGCTTAACATCATGCATCAGAGGCATTGAGGTCTGTAACAAACTTAGCATCGTGCATCGGAGGCTCGAGGTCTTGAAAGAGGCTTAGCATCATGCATCAGAGGCGTTGAGGTCTGTAAAGGGACAAGGAACTTTCCATCACCGACATCGGATCAATCAAAGCTCTACATAACATGGAGTTCCTTCAAACTAGTTCGGATTCTGTGGAATCAACTTGGAACCAGGAGCTGTGTTATAGAGTTAAAGAAGATCCTTGTTGTCAGATATCAAGAAGCTTAGCACCGCACAGAAGGAGCATTGAGGTTTCATTCAGAAACTTAGCACCATAAAGCAGAGGCGTGGAGGTCTTCTTCGGATATCAAAGTGGTGTAGCAAAAGCGTCATGGGCCCATAACCCACAGGTCCCAGGATCAAAGTAAAGTTGTCGAAGTGAGAAGGTTGCAGAGGAGAAGACCCAAGGGTCTACTACAGCAGCACTTCCGAGGTGGCAGTAGAGTTTTTCAGATTCAGGATAGTATGAAAGCTTTTTGGGACAAAAAGCTTTTCTCAGTGGGGAGGTGTGATCAGGGGATCATTTTCAAAAGTTCCCTAAACATCCCTAAATGATGTCAGTGCAAAATATCATCTCGAGAGCTTTCTAATGACTGTGAGAACATGGAAAATGGACATCGGGAACTCTAGTTATGTCCGGTCAAAGTTCAAGCAGCGGGAAAGTCAACTCTGGTCAACTGGTCAATATTGGACCGAATCACACTATGACATGTGGCTTGCCACCACTCGTCAAATTTTCTCAATTTGCCTATCGGGAGACGACAAGTGGAATATATGCTAATTACCGAGTTAATTTATTTCTAGGCCACATTGTATGGGTCGAAATTATAATTACTTGGTAAGTCCACTTTCCAAATACCACATATATATATTAATGTTTAAAACATTAGTATAAACCGCCAAATCAAATGCATATGCTTTGACCATGTGGAAGGTGGTGAAGAGGTTGTTAGGGGGCATTAGACCCATGCATGGAAAACTTCCACGTGGAGAAGAAGGATGAAGCGGTTGAAATGGGGGCGGTTAAGTCTACCACTTCCTATATGCGTGGAAAGGATTTAAAGCCTTAGACACTATTCCCCACCGCCAAAAAATGTGGGAACTTATTCAAATATGTTCCTCTTTTGGGAATTAATCCCATTTCAAACAAATACCGCTCCTTATGGGATTTTTAATCCCATCTTACCAAATGCTATGCCGCTCAAATGGGAATTAATCCCATTAAACATGTAATCCGCACAAATGGGAATATTTTATCCCAATTTCTATATACGGGTAAGGCTAAATATTAGCCTAAGGATGATGTTAAGTGCATTATTTGAGGGCCCTAAAATTGTATAAATAGGGTACCTAGTTCATTGTAATGGACACACCGGTGCAACAGAGAAGCTCATTGCTAGAGTGCGGAACGGTGGACACACACAACTCAAGCTTATTTTTTGTTAAGCTTACTTGTGGGATGTGTCAACAGGTATTGTCTATTGGCCTATTATTTTAGGAAATATTAGATGAAATATTTGTGATTGGGAGTAAATTATAAACTACCCAATAGGCCCATTGAGCCACACCAATTACTTGCAAATCCTGGATTGTCGACCGGAGTGCTAGCTTCACATTGTTTGTGTCGAGAAGGCCGAACGAAGCCGAAGGAGATTGTACACCAGGAAGTTGGAAGTTGGGTGCTATTTTTCACCCTTGTCATATGAAGAATTGGTGTACTAATAGAAAAGTAAAATTCCATTAGGTTTTCTTGTGAAATTACTATTGTAACTTACAAGTTTTGACTAGTGGAATGGTTCGACCATGATCCCGGAGACGAAGGCAATTTCCAAACTCCGTAATCAATCTGTGTGTAATTATCATTATTACCTTGCATTATTTTAAATTGATTACTTAAAAGGAGTAAATTATCGGCAAATAATCAAAGCCTATAAGGGTCTAAGATCAGGTAGTAATAATCTGATTATTTTCAGATCATTAGGTCACTTGAATGAAGGTTCATAGGTTCTATTATTAGCAAAGGTATTAAACATAGAGACCGACGTCGTTCTGGTATAACCGATGATGGTTTAAAAAGGGACTAATGATTATCATGGGTAACTGGCATTGGTAGGGTTGGGGTGAAAGAAATTTAATGAGATCTGGTTATAGAGGTTGATTTGAGATTAAACAAAGAGAAAAGGGGGGTGAGAGGTCTATGGGATTCTTAGGTATACTCAGATGTGTGTAACAATCAGATATAGGTGATTTAATGGTGTGGGTGGAGGAATGGTTGAATTCACAGGTAGGTAATTGGTAGGGGAATGAGAGTGCAAGTGGAAATTGATAACAATGGTAGAAGAACTTAATAGACTAAAGTAGAAATAGATTATGCTGGTTAAAATTATACTTAATATGGTGCAGGTTCAAATGGTTGGATGGTGATGACAGTTTATCAAAAGAATGATGTTTGGTACTGTGGCAGTGCTTCTCGAAATGTTACCATGAGTGCAATACCTCTAAATCTATCCTGGTGCTGGCTATGGATGTATGGAGGTATGAAAAAGCTCTTGTCCTACTTGCATGTAGCTCTCTTCTCTTATCCTCTATTCTAGAAATGTACAAACCTCTCCCACAAGGTTCCTAAAGTGAATAAATGGTAACCGATGAAGGTTCCTAATTGACCAATGTCAGTCTCGGGATGATTGGCATCGGTTAAGGTGGGATTCCCTAGGTTTTCTAAAAATGGAAGATCTTGAAAATCACTTGTGCCAAGTTTGTTTTATTCTCATGGATCAAAATGGAATTTTCCCTTCTAATGAGTGGGAATGTGCTTAGAGGAATAATAGGCATGTGCTTTTAGGGTTAAACTAAATTTTAGCTCATTACGGTAAGTGGGAATAAGTCTTAGTTAGTTATGGAAACATGATATGAATAGGTCTATGGTGAGGTGTCTAGGTGAGGTGGAAATTAGTTTAATTAGGATAATTAAATAATAAATATTTTGAGAATAGGTATTAATTCTAGTGACCCAAGTTAGTCAGTATTTTTAGGGAAAATAGTTCATACAATGGTTTTAGGGGGTTGGAAACTATGAGGTGTAAATGTAACTGGGTTGAGGGTAGGTAGGGTAGGTTATGGAGGTTGCAGAGAAGGAAAATAGGAAGGAATTGCAAGAATGGGTTAGCCGGTAAGGGGTGTTTTGGAAAAGGTTATGGGTTTAACAATGGTGTGATTGTTTGGATGTAAGCAATAGACTAGCTACGGATGCGGAATAGAGTTTCACCTCTATTGCTAGCGGTGTGGGGAGACGTGACCGATGAAGAGTGGAAGTACATGACCAACATGGGTTTCATTGGTATTTGATGCTATAAGCATATAGTTCATGATCCTAGTTTGATGGTCTCTCTCATCAATAGATGGGATTCCACAACCAACATGTTCCATCTTCTGATAGGTGAGATCACAGTCACCTTGTAATACCCCTAGATTTTTCTATGTCATGTTTGGAAATTGTGTCGTGATATTGAAGGAGTTCCAAGGGTGAGACAATAAGCCTCGTTGTGTAGCTATGTGTATAGTTGCATGCATGGATGTATGTCCTTAGAAGGGTATACACACATACATGTAATTACACATGCAACCACTCGACATCGCTTACTACCTAGCAGTAGCACCCTTAATTAACTTGACATTCTCATCTTACCTTTGTTTCTGGTAGGAACGTAAAGAATACTTGCATGTTAATAAAATACGAAGTTGGCAGTGTGATGTTGTTATCTCTTTGCTGGACTTTATTGATTTATGTAAACATGGTTTTTCATCAATGGCTAATGGCCACCTGCCTTGTTGTAGAAGACAACTTGATGTAAATTGATATCTTTATTGATCATTGTTTGTGATGATTGAAAATGATAACTTCTATTCTTTTTGAGTATTGAATTATTAAGGATGACTAGAATTACTCTTTGCTAACAAAGTGTTATGTTAGCAAGAAACAAGGCTAATGATAATTGGATGACCACTCTTGGGAGGAAAGTTACAACCCTCGTATGTAAACACTACATGAGTGATATGGTACATAAAGTGTAAAAATATTGTGTATGGTTTGTCTGTCTTGGATTATCATTATTTTTCTAGTGGTTCAACGATGTTGCAACCCATTCAACTATCATTAAATTGGGAAAGGATGAATTTATAAATGAATACCTTGGTATATAGATTTGTGTGAAAGTTGGTTTGGTAATCGATTTTGTTAGCCTAAATATTGATAAACCTAAAATGGAAACATTTTATTCTTATTTAAATCATCAGTCAACCAAGGACATTGAGTGAATTATTATTCTTGGAATTATTCCAATCTCGGAATAGGGACTTGAACTTTACTTGGGATATAAGACATGCAGTTTTGGGTAAGTTTGATCGATTATTGTAAATATTAAAATTGGTCATTTTAAACCCATGCATTACTAAGGCTTATGTTTCAATTAAGCCTTGACCTTGCATAGACTTCATGCATGTCATAATTTGGTGGAAATTTACGTGTTAAGTGGAGAAATAGTCATCATGCGAGCATATTCAATTTAGAATCTTATCTCCATGCAAAGAGTTTGACCAAACGATGGGATATTATTGGATTCCATCATGTAATAGAGGAATTATTTTATATTTTTAAACCCTGCTAATTCTAGAGGGAAGCATTCGCAGTGAAGGAATTAGTTTTTAAATCTGCCAATAAGGCACTGCATTCTTAAATGCATTAAGTGCACATTTACTTCATTGGAAATGATGAAGCTTCTTGGAGAAGATAACCACATTCTCACCATTCGATCATTCTTGTTTTTGGCTTGAGAAGTTAAGTGGGAAGGAGGATAACTGTAGTCAAACTCTAGAAATTTTTGAGAGGAGACTCAAGCTCCAACTCCAATATTTTACATGCAAGTTTAAATCTGTCATGAGGGCATCAACTTGTGTTAAATGCATATTTTGGCATCGTTTTGGAAGCTGTGAGTGGATTTCAGTCACCATTTTTGTGCAGAGCTTGTGAGATGATTTGCTGGAAGAGCCACTTGGCCTAGAACATTTTGGTTGAATCGATTGATAACATTTTCCAAGCATGATAAATCTCTTTCCCTCCTCTAGCAGTTTATTCCATTGCAAATTTACATAAATGAAATTCCTTGCATAAGTTTTGGAAAGTTAAAATGATTTGGGTTTTTGGGTTGCTAATTTCTTGCATTAGTTATATCAGGGTATGTAATAGAGTTACTTGATATGAAACGGGTTATAGTTATAGAACTCCTTCTATGTATTCACCCTTGGTCATGTGAAATATTGTAATGTTAGCTCTAACTATAGCTAAATAGATCTGTTGCTAGGACTGTGGTAACGGTTAAGAAAATCTCCTGAAATATTATGTAACTGCTTATAATTAAAAGGTAGTATTTGGGTATGTCGGGTGTGCACGTTTTGGATGGCCAACAAAGCCCTGTTGGGAAACATGGAGAATACCTGAATTTGGGTTTTACTATCAATAGCTTGATAAATGTGATGGTGAATTAAACCCCGGAAAGAAAAATATTTGGGACCTCGGATTTTGATTTACTGAAATATTAGTGTCTAGGATTTGAAATGAAGTTACAGTACAACAATAAACAAGTTGTAGCTAAACTGTTTTCCTCTAAGTGAATACACCTTAGTAATGTGAATTAATTATTTGATTCCATTACTGTAAATAATTTTATAACCAACACATGGATGGGTATGTGAATACATTTTTATGGTTAAAATAATTTCTTGGTAAGGGAATATAATGAATTACCGATCATGGGTCTTTATCAAAGATTGCTCGATAAGAGAAGGAAGGGGAAAGGAACTTCCTGCAACAATTTACCTTATGGATCTCATCTATGGTCGTAATTTTGTTATGAAATGTTTTAAAAGAAGAAGATAAATTGTGAGAATTGAATCCATGAATTGATTATAGAGTGATAAGAAACTTGTCGTCCTGAGCCTTGTATTACAAGTTTTGAGATCTTTATGTAGATAGAAGATCATAGAGATAATTTTCTCTATAGGTAAAAATAGGACAATAGCTTTAATTTCTAGCTAACCGTCTGGATGGACTGGAACCATGTTTTAGAAATATGCTCTCCTAATTCCATTTAAATTTTTTAAAGAAAAACAAAAAGAGCATAAAAGTATGGAATAGCGGTTATGGTGTCTTGGTAGAGAAAGATCAAGAACTTTTATGGGATAATAAGAAACTTAATCAATCCCTGCTCGACAGAAGTAACATTTTGTCCTAATTGAATGTGTATGATCACCATGGGAAAATAAGTCCCTGATATAGTATCCATCCTTTTATAATTTTTAAATATACTTACCATAATCTTAAAACCACTACTTGTAGTTGCCAAACGAGTTGCATGGAGCTTCGAGACTATAAGTAGAGAACTACTTCTAGCTGATTAAGTGTATAATCACGTTTCCTGGAACTATCTCGCTTAGTTCACAACAACTTCCTGAAATTGGTAAGTAATTTGTGATCATTTGCTAATGGTTAATGGGTTGTAAGGTGGCAACAAACACCATTAGGGCTAGCGATTATGTAATGAGTATATTTGTATAGCTTACTCGGATGAATAGTAAGTAATGTAATAATTATATTTGTATAACTTCTTGGATGAATAGTAAGTTATGTAATAATTATATTTGTATAACTTCTTGGATGAATAGAAAGTTATGTAATAATTATACTGGTATAAATTCTTGGATATAGAGTGAGTTATGTCTGTATAGCTTACTTGGATGTAGGGTAAGTGAATATGAATATAACTACATGATATACTTGAACAACAAAAAGGTAAACATAGTTACTTCAAAGACCTAAGCTAAGAAGGTATGGAAAGGGGTAAGCTGAATGGATTCTGTGTTTCATCCTCTTATGCCTTTATGGGTTATTAGTTTTTCAATGAAGGAATAATTAATTGGATATGATGTTATTGTTAACTTGTCCTTTTGTGGAGATTATATGAATTATTGTAATGCAGCTTTTCATTTTCTTAAGTGATCAATGGCATAAAATATTAGGCATGGGATAAATATTTGTCATGCTCAGTTCCTATGAACTGACAGGTGCTAACATGTTTTGCAGATGTAGATCCGTAAGTTGGAAGGAAGACCAAAGTTGAAAAGTTATCGTTATGACTGAAAATACTTCTTCTAGAAATGTAAACTATGGATTTATTACTGATTTGTCATGTTATCACAACAAACATGATTTAGATACTTGGCTGTAATTGTAATGATGGTAATCAATGGAAGAGGAATGTTTGATCTCTACTTAGTCTTGCTTTTATGCTAAGTAAATGAATGAAATAACAAGGTTAACAGTTATTGAAGGAATTCAAAGGAACGAGTGTTTACTGTAATTTTGACTGTTGTCATCATGATGAGGGTTAAATGAATGAATTAGTAAGTCAAGGTGATAGTAATAATTTGGCTGCATCATGACTGTACATCTGTCTGTAAATTAGAATGGTTCAATAATAATGAATATCACTTGAGGATATTAGTAATATGAGATTTTGTATTGCCAAGATAAGTGGTAAATTGTCCTATGTGGGATTGACAAATGAAATATTATATCCTTAATGAGAAAGACATATATAGTTGAGATAGATATTAAAATCATATTATAGGTCTAATATGAGTCATGTTGTGACAAAGCATCGATGAGTCAAATTGCTATGTGTAACAAAGTTTACTTCATTATTATGGTTACTGATTAACTGTTTGTAATACTATAGTTTAATGGATCAGATAATGATAAAAGAAAAAGTATTCTGATGTGATTATGAGGATGTCCATCATATATATGTTTATTCTTCTTAATTCCTAGGTAAGGACACTGTTATGTTCTAAAAATCTTAAGTATCTCATTTCTTTGTAAGCCCTTATTTTATTGGGCATATCACTTTTGATTCATCATGCATACGCAACTTGGGAATGCAAGGTTACCTAATCAAGAGTGAATACTAATAAAGGATTAAAATAAATTAGGTTCTTTTTAAGGACAAGGATTAAAAGGAACTATGATGATCTCTTAGATGAAATCTTATGATTTAAGTCAAAATAAAGGGGAGAATCCCTTAAGGGTGGGTAAGTCTTAGGTGTTGAATCCTAAGGAAATAATTACATGCTATGAACTTATCGTAAGTATCAATAAATGATTTATTATAAGTGTGCTCAATTGAATGATTACAGTTAAGCATAAAATAAGAAAGATGCTTTACTTAAGAAGAAAGGTTAGATATCATCATGAGTGCGAGGAATTCAATAGAAGGATGATATGTCCTTATACCTTCCAGTGATATGAGATTTCACCTTCTACATTTGTAAGCAATATAGAAGTATGATACCAAATCTTCCCTAAGGTGATATAGATATATCAGTTAGATATAATGAAAATACTTTGGTAAGAAACACATGCTTAATGGTTAAGCAAAAAAAGTAACTTATCGGTAATAATGAACTTAAAACAATTATTGCTTCGATTCCATTTATGGTTGTCTCTAGCTTTAAATCTATTAAGGTAATTAAGATAGTTTGATAGAACTTAATACTCTTAAATCTAACCGTGGTAAGAATTTTGGGGTATCTCATTTGAGGAGGAATAGTCATAAGACCATAGATTGACTTATTTGAGGAGGAATAGTCATAAGACCATAAAGTGACTCATTCGAGGAGGAATAGTCACGAGACATGGACTATCTTATTATGGTTTTAAATTTACATTAAAAATAAAAGAAAGATACCCTTCTTCAATACATAACACTTTGTGAGCTAACTCACTTCATCCACTACATAGTCGTATCCTTGTAAGGACAACTGACATTATTTGGATGTTGTCGCTTAGTAGTTGTGCGGAGTTGCCTCTTTAAGAGTTTAGATTGCAGCAAGGAATTGAAGTAAGTGCAAAAATTGAGAGAGTTACAAACATAGATTTGACCTTCTAACTACACACCTTATATCAAATTATGATGGCTAAGGGAGGGGAAGTAGTCTGGTAGTAAGGTGAATTGTTACAAAGACACTTACTTTCCCATAGGCATCATAGGTTGACAGAGAGGTACGTATTTACATGGGTTAAAATAGATTTTTTTCCTTTTACAAGACTTGTAGCTATTTACGACATCTACGTTTTTGAATCCATATAACTGAATAAGTGATTAAGGTGAAATGACAAATTTCCTAATGACGAGTGTGTCGTCATGGAATTGAGCATGTCATACATGACTCAAAAACTTTGCGCAAAGTGGTGTAAGTTGTTGATAACATAGTCAAGATTTCCCTTTAATCTAAGGTGTTGGATACCTGGGGAATTCATAGGTGGAACCCTGGTAGACACTTAGGAGTATTCACTTTTATATCATGTCTTATAAAGGAGAACCAAGGATACATTTGATGTATAGGCTCGTACAGAGAATTGAGAGATAACAAGTAAGTTCAGTATTCTCTCATACAGCTGCACATGGTTCATGATAGTTATTGGAAATGGATTGCACTAAGGTTTATGTAGATTTAAATATATGGGTGTTTAAATTAGATGAGTAAAGTAAAAAAAAATAGGATGTGAAGTAACAAAGAGGATGTTACACACCTTAGAGGACGTGTACAAGATCCTGAGATTACCGATAGTGGGAGTGCAGGTGTACTCCATTTCATCATAGGCCTCTGCGGAGCTTATGTTTGACAATATTTGGAGAGGGGATGGTTGAGATGAGGTTCCTTAGCATGATCATGAGCCCTAAAGAGATGTGTATGGCCCATCTTGAGGAGATGTGGTTAGTTGTTTTGATTATGAAGGCAGTGTGCTATTTTACACTGCCAGATGTAGAGGTTGGGAGATTCCCATGGGAACTGATGGGAGTTTTACATTATATGATGGAGGAAAGGACCTGGTTTGCATGGGCACCAACATTCCTGGTGCAGCTTTAGTGACAGCTATGGGCCTACAAGAGGCTATGGAGGTTCAGCTTATGCTTCACCTTCCTTCTTCATTATTGGGCCTACAAGCACATTGTGTACATCCAACCTATTGGTTTTCCCTAGCTAGAAGCATTTGAGCTATGTAACATCCTTATTTTAGACAATAGAACAAGTCAATTTTTTTTTTTTGATAATTGCATACTGGTTCTAAATACATAATTTAGAACTCACAATTCAAATAACCATTTATATAACAGACAACCATATGCAGCTGTAATGACTCGGAATACCTCCGATCTATTCATTCCATGACTCGGTAATCTACCGATCTATTCATGAGTAAAAAGAGTTAGTGTTTTTATTTAACACAACACTCTGGCGGTTCTCTTCCCTAATCTGGGATTCAGAATGCTCTGTCCAAGGAATCTAACTGAATAACTGTTACCATTATTCATCGGCATCTCATCCCTTAGACTAGGTGAATTAGGACAACGCAATCAGCAGCTTGCGATACTTTGGCCAAAGATTTGAAACATACTGTTCATGTCTCGTATTCCTTAACGGCATACTCGTCAAACTGGAATACGTCCTTCACCCCATTCATATGTTATATAGAATGTCTTATACTGACTACTGTCAGTCCTTCCTTTCACAGCTGAATCACTCGGAGGCAGATTAACAAGGTGATAATGTTATATGGATGCCCACGAGGATTAGGGATATGATGACATACTGGTTCAACCTTGCAGTTCAACCAGTGTGTCATGATACCCCAAATCTCCGAGGCAGTCTTATAACATGACCACGTTCTTAATCGGTCCCAGGGTAACTCGTGCGAAATCAAGTGTAAATCTTAGCGATCAATGCAAAGGGTGTCGCCATAAGTCACCTGCATTGTTGTAACTTCGAGAAGATCCTAATCTTCTCGGAGGTACAGCCCTGCAGTCGACTTTATGTCGTCAACCTTTAAATCCGCCTCGAGAAGATCTACCCAATAACAAGCGTTACGCACTTGAGATTAAATTACTTTTAAAGACTTTTCCCTAAGGTTAGCCTTTTTAAATCCCTGGATTCTTTGTCTTAAGACGACCCTCCTCTAAAAGACTCATTACTGGTAGAGGTATTACGGTCACGCTCTCATCAAGGAGTCATTAGAATACACCTGATTCTAAAGCATCAGAATGGGACAATATCTCATAACCTTTACTTGAGATTGCCATCTGAACTCCTTTGATTGCCTATCAGTTCTCTTAACTGAATTTATATCATACTTTTTAGTTTAGAGATATAAATGATTAAGAATCCAATTTACTATTGTCCTGTTATACTTAGGACTAGGGATTAGTAATTCAATCCAACTTGTTTAGCGTTCTCTTTTAGGCTCAATTTTAACCTATCTTCTAGAGAGACAATAATTAAATTACAATATTGCTTTTGCTAGAACAAATTAGAACTACTAAATACTCATAAGAATTTAGTCTAATTACTTACAAGCTTTCATTGTCAATCACAAAAGCATCCATATTATACAAAGATAACTATGCCCCTTCGTTACATAAACCGAAGAAGTTCATCTTTCAGAATAGAATACAACACATAAGTATCAAACACTTATTTTCATTCCTTTCGAAACTCATACAATTACATTTTATGCAACAACATGCTTAATATAATGCTAACGGAAAAGAAACATCTTTTCACATATAGTACATCTATAAAATCAAGCTGTAATTCTTTATAAATCAAATAAACTATCTGATCAGCCTGCCAGATCTGCATTGTTTTTACCTCTTACGGCAACCATCTGCAAAAATAGTCAACATGAGTCAGTTCAATGAACTGAGCATGATAAGCACTAACTTTTAAAACAATTGCAATCCATCAATTGTTTTCATTAAACACCCTGTTTAAATGAGATCTGATATTCACATAAGTAAACATAATCAGACTATGCCCTTGTAACACAAAATGATTACAAATATGTAACTCTATCATTGTTACAAATAGTCTTAATCACTTTCTAATATTTCATCAAATATTAAGAAACAAGGAACGAATGTACACAACAATCATTAAATCCAAAATCACAACATTGGTCAGATTGTTTCATTCTCCAAAAAAAAAGGAAATAACATAACAATTCGGGATTCCACCAATATGTTACAACAATTTCCCACTGCTAGTCAATTATCAATAATTTTAAATAAAGGAAGAGAAAGAACTAAACCATTCATACTTCCTTTCTCATAAGTTCATCACTGTACTGCCTTCACATATGAAAACATTCAACCAGTATAAAAATGAACAAGTTAGACAAGCCGCAACCAAGATCACTGTTTAATCAAGAAACAGAAACACAGCAAACTCTTGTACAGCAACTAACACATCAACAAAACATGTATCAACCCTAAGCCTAATGCTAGTTCCTTTTACACTGTAAGGCATTGACACAAGTTGAAAACAAGAAATACAAGCGTATCGCTGAAAACAACAACCTCATTGTACCAAGCAATCGAAGGTTTCCAATGGACTATGCTATGTTGCCCACACGGTATTTCCAAATCATGCACAGTCAAATCGGACAAATTAATTGGAAAAGAACATAGCATACATATTCTTGCTCAGTCAAAAATCGGACTGAAGTAAAAGAAAGGAATTCAGCCAACGATCCTTACCTTGCTGCATACAAGTCTTGGAGTGATATTCGCGACTTACCCAACAAGGTCAGAACACGAAACGGTCATCCATACTCAAGGACCTCAAAAAGTAACAAAGACAGTCCAAGGTCAAGCTCAAAAGGAGACAGAAGTACTAGTTACCTTTCCAGAATTCCAATGATTCAAACGGAGGTATCAATTCAAGCAAATGCATAAGAATTCATACTGACATTCATCAACAAAGCATAACAATAATCAGACAACAAATTACTCTCTGCCAATCATTTTACACTAATTTGCACAGGTCGAAGACATACATGTCCACCTAAGAATCTGTACCTCAAAATCCCAAAAACACGAAGGAATTCCAATCGCAATAACAAAATCGAAATACATGTTATTCCATTAAGTCGCCGGCACTTAAAATACCAACACTTAACTTTATTTGGCTCAAAAATAAAATGAATCATTCAATCGACTCCTCAGAGTCGTCCAAGCCACAATAGTTTAAATCTATATAATCACAATGTAACTGTTAAAGGTTTTGCACTTATAACCTCTGTACCTACAGCAACGTACTATGAAATTGGTTGATAAATCCATATATACCACTCATGGCTAACATTCAGAATGAACAAGTGAAACAAATCGAATACCCATTTCAAGCAAGGACAGCAACTGAGCCGCTTCGAACTTTCGAACAGCTTTCTCATAGAAAAGAAAATGCCTACACAGGAAGTCTTTATCCTTTAATTATTTCAAATAAACAGTAGCCAAAAGCCCTGTTTCATCTTATCAGGCTTTCACAAAAATCCATTCACAAAACTTATGGATGAATCTACATTTCCAGCAATAGATAGCAATACGATTCAATCATCGACTCCACTGAGTCGATACAACAAAGTACAGGTGTATTTATATTATACACAGTGCGCAAGTAATCCCGCTAACCTAATAACAAGGAAAACAACTTCCGCTAGGTCGAAAAGACTATGGTAACACTACAGTTGCCTGTTCCAAGCTAAAAAAATTGAAAACAAATGAAACCCGAAAGTATCATTAGTCGCTGTCAACAAATCCCACGACAGAGTTTTCAAAGAAACGATAGTACAATCAATCTTACAGTAATCACCCAAATCATTTTATACAGTTTCAATAACAAGACAGCGACCACGAATCAAAGACATACAGTGGTCTCATACTACACATAGGTATATTCTAAGGGCTCACGCCAAACAGGCCGAACACTCGAACCTTATAAATAAATACCTCACATGCATAAGCCAGAATGAATACTCAAACAAATAGAGTTGAAGTTCGATTTCAACAAACACCCATCAAGAGGAAATTGAAAAATCGAACCAGAAGAGATACAGTGCCAGAAAATCAAACTAGATCTCATAGAAAATTCATCCAATCTTCACAAAACATTTGAACAGAGTTGTTTTAATGAAAGCACTTGAAAAACAGCAAGATATTTAAAGGTTAGGGCCTAGCATGCCTGTATGTTGATCAAATTTCCGAAGCAGACCACAGGAAGAGCTCAAACTCCCTTTTCTTTTTCCACGATAAAGCAACCAACAAAATTTCGCTGTCTTCATCGCATATATATATCTTCCATGACAGAGAAAAGAGCTATGGCAGTTCATACATGCCATGCAACTCAAAGAGAACTGGTGCGAAGAACCAGTAAACAAGCAGAGAGAGAGAGAGAAGACCGAAAATCGCGACAAGCCAAACAAACCCCCAAATTTCCGCTTGCATGCCTTCTCGCGAGTTCCGAGCTCGACTTCCGAGAGTATTGAATGCCATTAACCAATTTTCCCGCTTAAACTCTACTCCCACCGACCGCCAGAATTGGCGACAGTCCAACTAAAAATTTAAGTCCATTTCCAAACTTAGCAATTGCCAAGTCTGCACAAATTAGCCGCCACTTAAGCCTCCGCCATGACCTGTCCCTCATCCTTATCCCTTACATTTATTGCCATAGAAAACACCGCCATGGTTCGCCACCCTTCATCGGCCCCTTCATAATCTCCTCCAAAGTTAGGTTAGTATCTTAGGTTAGAGTTTAGGGTAATGCCCACACTAACAAATTTATACAAAGATACTAACTTAGGATATTAACAAATAGCCTAGGTCTAGGTTAGACTAACAATAATCTAACCCCTAGGTTAGGTTTTAGTTTTAGGTTACTAACCCTTAATAACTTCGTTTGGTCCTCGTCCTGAAAACTCGGAAAGACCTGTATCATACCTTCTAGAGTGGAGTTAGCTCCTGTTCTAAATGCAGAATTGTATGTCAACGAATTATTACCTGGTCTACAATCGAGACCTTCCAGATATACTTTGATATCGGGAACCATTTCATTTCCCAAGATCAGATTAATATTCAGACACAAAATGAAATAAATAAAAGAGTCTATTCATATTTTGACTCAGTCGAGATCTGCAATCTGCCAGAAATTCAGTACATTGCAAGCATGATTTCTGAATCGAGGAACACATCCTTTTACAAGAAATCACATATCAACACTTGAATGCTTAGGGGAAAGTAACAACAGTTCAGGGTGTTACATGCTTCCCTCCTAAAAAGATTCATCGTCCCGATGAATTACATATTAAATTTAACCTTCAGGTCAATCAATTTATTAGTACACAAACAATGTGACTACTTCCATATTAAATAGTTTCAGAAATCAATGTCACAACACTTTTATTCAACTTGAATAAAGTCTGCCTTCATCTGGCTTTCATAAATACTTAAAAACAATAAGTTCATAACAGTATTTTATCAACAGATTTCATTCTGTTGCAAAAAGAGAAGGAAAAGCAATTTTCATCTCTTCCAGGTTTTCCCAAGTTGCACTTTCTTCGCTAAACTGGTCCCACTGGACCTTACATTGCTGAATATCACGATTTCTCAAATGCAATTGGCGAGTTTCCAGTACTCTTGTGGGTTTAACCACGATTATTCCTGGGTCTTGGACCTGCAAGGAATTCCAATTTAAAACATGTGACAGATCTGAAACGTATTTCTTAAGCAAAGAAATATGGAAAACATCATGCATACGAGATAAAGCAGGTGGCAATGCTAAACGATAAGCTACAGGATTGATTATTTCGACAATCTCGAAAGGTCCCACATATCGTGGTGACAACTTGGCAGCCTTGCCAAAAGTTATAGAACTCTTTCTGGGTTTAACACGCAGAAAAACCTTATCACCAAGCTCAAACTTTCTATCAACCCGCTTAAGGTCAGCATAGCTCTTCTGTCTATCCGCTGCTTCCTTTAATCGTTCACGAATCAGCTTAACTTGCTGTTCCATCTCTGTGAGAATCTCTGGTCCAATTACCACTCTATCCTCTACACTGTCCCAACTTACAGGGGTTCTGCACTTTCTTCCATAAAGTGCTTCAAAAGGTGCCATCTTAAGCGAAGAGTGATAAGTGTTGTTGTATGCGAACTCAACTAATGGGAGATACTCTTCCCATTTATACTGTTGATCCATGCAATACATTCGCAACATGTCCTCCAACACTTGATTTACCCTCTCAGTTTGCCCATCCGTTTCTGGATGATATGCAGAACTGAAGTTTAGTTTTGTTCCTAGGGCTGCGTTAAGCGTTTGCCAAAACCTTGACGTCATTCTAGGATCCCTGTCAGAAATAATCAGTTCTGGTACACCATGCAATCTGAAAATTTCGTGTACGAACCTCTTGGCCAGCACTGGGGAATCATCCTTTAGATTTCCAGCGATGAAATGAGCTACCTTAGTCAGTTTATCTACAACTACCAGGATAACATCATGCTTATTCCTGGACATAGGTAGTCCTTGTACAAAATCCATGGTTATTACTTGCCATTTGTACTGCGGTATGCTATGAGGATATAACAGTCCAGCAGGGTGCATATGCTCTGCCTTCACCCGCTGACATTCCAGGCAATGAGTCACAAAATTTATCACATCCTTTTTCATACCTTCCCAGAAGTATTGCTGTTTCAAATCAGCTAGCATTTTTGTGATACCCGGGTGCCCAGAGAAAGGTGAATTATGAAATTCAACTAACAACTTCCTTCTCAAATCATTCAGCACAGGTACATATACCCTATTTTCATAACGCAAGACTCCTTCATTATCAAGATGAAAACCTTCATACCTTTTATCTTTAGGTTCTGCAGCAAGCGCTGCTTTTACTTGCTGAAAATATGCATCTGATTCTGAGGCACTTTTTACCTCGTCTTTAAACTGAGTTCTCAACGTTATGAGAGCAGAAATGTGCCTCCTACGACTTAGAGCATCAGCTACTCTATTCTCCTTCCCTTTGATATAGCTAATATCAAAGTCATATTGTGATAAAAATTCTAACCACCTTCTTTGTCTGGCATTCAGGTTGGGCTGAGTAAATATATATTTCAGACCCAAGTGATCAGTTTTCAACTCAAAAGGTTTCCCTAGTAAGTAGTGTCTCCAAACTTGAAGCGCATGAACAATGGCAGCAAGTTCCAAATCATGAGGGGCATAATTCAGCTCATGAATCTTAAGTTTTCTACTTTCATAAGCTATGACTTGATTATTTTGTAGCAAAACACCTCCAAGGCCTTCCCCAGAAGCATCAGTTACAACAGTAAAATTCCCATTAGGGTCTGGTACAGCCAATATAGGTGCAGAAGTCAACTGGTCTTTCAGACTTTTGAAAGCCGCTTCGCACTTGTCATTCCACATGAATTTCTTATCTTTCTTCTGCAATGAAGTTATTGGTGCAGCTACCTTAGAAAAATCCTTTACAAATTTTCTATAGTAACCTGCAAGACCCATGAAGCTTCTTACTTCATGCACATTCTTTGGTGCAGGCCACTCAGTTATTGCCACTATTTTTGAAGGATCTACAGCGATTCCTTCCTTACTTATGACATGACCCAAATAGCGAACTTCAGAATCATAGAAAGAACATTTGGATAACTTACCATACAACTTTCTCTTTCTCAAAATTCCCAAAACTATCTTCAAATGCTCATTGTGCTCCTCAACGCTCTTAGAATAAATGAGAATATCGTCCAAGAATACAAGTACAAACTTGTCCAGGTATTCTTGAAAAATATTGTTCATTAAATTCATAAAGGCTGCAGGTGCATTAGTTAACCCAAAGGCTAGAACTGTGAATTCATAATGTCCGTACCTTGTTCGGAAAGCTGTTTTATGAATATCTTCCTCTTTAATTCTTAGCTGATGATAACCAGATCGAAGATCTATCTTAGAATAAACCGCTGCTCCACGCATCTGATCAAACAGATCATCGATCCTAGGAAGTGGATATCGGTTCTTGATCGTTGCTTTGTTCAACATCCGATAATCAATACACAGCCTCAGTGTTCCATCCTTCTTTTTCACAAATATCACAGGTGCTCCCCAAGGCGAAACACTTGGTCTAATCAATCCTTTAGACAAAAGCTCTTGTAGTTGTGCCTTAAGCTCGACTAACTCCGTAGTAGTCATCCGATAAGGCGCCTTGGAAATAGGTTCAGTTCCAGGCTTGATTTCAATGGTAAAATCAAATTCTCTCTTGGGAGGTAACCCTGGTAATTCCTCAGGAAAAACATCCCTGAAACTTTGTAACAGTGGAATTTGCTTCATGAAATCACTATCTTCTTCTGAAGATTCAGATATCTTTACTGCATAAAGGGTACATCCTTTATTCTTAGCCTTTTTAAGCTGCATAGCTGACAGCTTTCTAACTGAAATTTCTCGTTTCACACCTTGAATCTCTGCTGATTCCAGCTGATCATCTAAACATTTTATGTTCTTCTCATAGCAATCTACCTTTGCTTTATGGTCAGATAACCAATTGACACCAATAATAATGTCATACGATCCCAAAGGTGTAACATAGAGATCAACTTCCGTGGAGAAATTAGGTAAATCAAGGACTGCTCCAAAGAGACACATACTCACTGTATGAACAGAATTATTACCATACTCTACAGTCCAAGATTTATCCATTTTCCCAGCTTTTCTTTTAAGTTTAGAAGCAAGTTTATTAGAAATAAAACATTCAGTAGCTCCTGTATCAAAAAGAATAGTGACAGGTATGCCGAATAACTTACCCGGAACTTCTATAGGTGTTGCTTGCTTTTCAGCTTGCTTGTCTGCTACTGCAGCATGTATCTTATGCTGCTGATTACGATCGTCCTTCTTTAAAGGACATTGATTTGCGTAATGATCTTTACCACAAGTGTAGCAGCCTCCTACAGGTCCCTTCTTAGGCTCAGCATTACCTCCAGCCTTGAAATTGTCACGCTGTCCTCCATAGGACTTCTGTCCATTAATATAGTTTTTAACAAAATTATCCCTTATATTTCCAGCAGGCTTATTTACTGCTGCTTTCTTATTGTTATCCCCTGGAAACTTACTCTTGTTTCCAAACTTTTTCCACGGTCCTTTTCTGGGTGCAAGAGAGGTTGAAGAAGGGTTTGCAGTCTTCTTCCGCACTTCCTCCTTATGCGCAGAAATAGCCTTTAATTTCTGTTCTTGCCTTATGGCCTTCTCAACAACTCCTTCCATAGTGGTTGGACTGTGAACATCGACCTCTCCCCCTATCACAGGATTCAATCCCATGATGAATTTCCGTATCCTGAATTTTTCGTCAGTTTGATACTGCGGCACATACTTGAGGAGTTTTGTAAACCGCTCCCAGAATTCAGTTACTGTTAACTTCCCTTGGGTCAAGTTCTGAAATTCTGTCATTTTCTGATCATAGAAAAGTTGTGGCAGCCAACGTTGCCTAAAATAGCCTTTAAATTGATCCCAAGTGATATTGGTCTCATCAATGTTTAGCTCAGTTTTTCGGCTATCCCACCACGAAGATGCTTCGTGTGAAAGCTGATAGGCTCCCCATATAGCCTTGGTTTCTTCTGAGAAGTTCCTTATTGCAAAGTACTTCTCCATTTCGCTGAGCCAGTTCTCAGCTCCATCTCCTAATGTGGTGCCATCGTACTTAGGTGGACTTATCCTTTTTATATCATTAGTGAGTTCTGCTGCCAATCTGGCCTTTTTATTTTCTGGTTGCACAGGTGCATTCACAGCATTAACATCAACACCCGTGTCGGGATTGCCCTCAGGAGGTTGCTGATTATTATTATCAGCTTCTTCATCCTCCTCATTTCCCGTCACCTGCTGTTCAAGTACAGCCAAGCGATCTCTTGTGTCCAACAGGGCAGCAAGGATCTCATCCAGTTTCTGGGTTGTTGCCGCTCCTCCTTCAGGTGGAGCATTACTCGCAACGTTTCCCCTTGTTCTAACCATTTTCTGTTACAAGAAAATTCAGGTTTTTATCAGATTATGGACTCAATAGGTCCAAGAGCTGCAACCTTCTGCTCTGATACCAAGATGTAACATCCTTATTTTAGACAATAGAACAAGTCAATTTTTTTTTTTGATAATTGCATACTGGTTCTAAATACATAATTTAGAACTCACAATTCAAATAACCATTTATATAACAGACAACCATATGCAGCTGTAATGACTCGGAATACCTCCGATCTATTCATTCCATGACTCGGTAATCTACCGATCTATTCATGAGTAAAAAGAGTTAGTGTTTTTATTTAACACAACACTCTGGCGGTTCTCTTCCCTAATCTGGGATTCAGAATGCTCTGTCCAAGGAATCTAACTGAATAACTGTTACCATTATTCATCGGCATCTCATCCCTTAGACTAGGTGAATTAGGACAACGCAATCAGCAGCTTGCGATACTTTGGCCAAAGATTTGAAACATACTGTTCATGTCTCGTATTCCTTAACGGCATACTCGTCAAACTGGAATACGTCCTTCACCCCATTCATATGTTATATAGAATGTCTTATACTGACTACTGTCAGTCCTTCCTTTCACAGCTGAATCACTCGGAGGCAGATTAACAAGGTGATAATGTTATATGGATGCCCACGAGGATTAGGGATATGATGACATACTGGTTCAACCTTGCAGTTCAACCAGTGTGTCATGATACCCCAAATCTCCGAGGCAGTCTTATAACATGACCACGTTCTTAATCGGTCCCAGGGTAACTCGTGTGAAATCAAGTGTAAATCTTAGCGATCAATGCAAAGGGTGTCGCCATAAGTCACCTGCATTGTTGTAACTTCGAGAAGATCCTAATCTTCTCGGAGGTACAGCCCTGCAGTCGACTTTATGTCGTCAACCTTTAAATCCGCCTCGAGAAGATCTACCCAATAACAAGCGTTACGCACTTGAGATTAAATTACTTTTAAAGACTTTTCCCTAAGGTTAGCCTTTTTAAATCCCTGGATTCTTTGTCTTAAGACGACCCTCCTCTAAAGGACTCATTACTGGTAGAGGTATTACGGTCACGCTCTCATCAAGGAGTCATTAGAATACACCTGATTCTAAAGCATCAGAATGGGACAATATCTCATAACCTTTACTTGAGATTGCCATCTGAACTCCTTTGATTGCCTATCAGTTCTCTTAACTGAATTTATATCATACTTTTTAGTTTAGAGATATAAATGATTAAGAATCCAATTTACTATTGTCCTGTTATACTTAGGACTAGGGATTAGTAATTCAATCCAACTTGTTTAGCATTCTCTTTTAGGCTCAATTTTAACCTATCTTCTAGAGAGACAATAATTAAATTACAATATTGCTTTTGCTAGAACAAATTAGAACTACTAAATACTCATAAGAATTTAGTCTAATTACTTACAAGCTTTCATTGTCAATCACAAAAGCATCCATATTATACAAAGGATAACTATGCCCCTTCGTTACATAAACCGAAGAAGTTCATCTTTCAGAATAGAATACAACACATAAGTATCAAACACTTATTTTCATTCCTTTCGAAACTCATACAATTACATTTTATGCAACAGCATGCTTAATATAATGCTAACGGAAAAGAAACATCTTTTCACATATAGTACATCTATAAAATCAAGCTGTAATTCTTTATAAATCAAATAAACTATCTGATCAGCCTGCCAGATCTGCATTGTTTTTTACCTCTTACGGCAACCATCTGCAAAAATAGTCAACATGAGTCAGTTCAATGAACTGAGCATGATAAGCACTAACTTTTAAAACAATTGCAATCCATCAATTGTTTTCATTAAACACCCTGTTTAAATGAGATCTGATATTCACATAAGTAAACATAATCAGACTATGCCCTTGTAACACAAAATGATTACAAATATGTAACTCTATCATTGTTACAAATAGTCTTAATCACTTTCTAATATTTCATCAAATATTAAGAAACAAGGAACGAATGTACACAACAATCATTAAATCCAAAATCACAACATTGGTCAGATTGTTTCATTCTCCAAAAAAAAAGAAATAACATAACAATTCGGGATTCCACCAATATGTTACAAACAATTTCCCACTGCTAGTCAATTATCAATAATTTTAAATAAAGGAAGAGAAAGAACTAAACCATTCATACTTCCTTTCTCATAAGTTCATCACTGTACTGCCTTCACATATGAAAACATTCAACCAGTATAAAAATGAACAAGTTAGACAAGCCGCAACCAAGATCACTGTTTAATCAAGAAACAGAAACACAACAAACTCTTGTACAGCAACTAACACATCAACAAAACATGTATCAACCCTAAGCCTAATGCTGTTTCCTTTTACACTTTAAGGCATTGACACAAGTTGAAAACAAGAAATACAAGCGTATCGCTGAAAACAACAACCTCATTGTACCAAGCAATCGAAGGTTTCCAATGGACTATGCTATGTTGCCCACACGGTATTTCCAAATCATGCACAGTCAAATCGGACAAATTAATTGGAAAAGAACATAGCATACATATTCTTGCTCAGTCAAAAATCGGACTGAAGTAAAAGAAAGGAATTCAGCCAACGATCCATCAGAGGCTATGGAGGTTCAGCTTATGCTTCACCTTCCTTCTTCATTATTGGGCCTACAAGCACATTGTGGACATCCAACCTATTGGTTTTCCCCTAGCTAGAAGCATTTGAGCTAGGTATGATCTGGGCTGGTTATAGGCATTGGGTACCAGTTGGTGGAGTGCACTGGGGGGTTAGGACTATGCATGATGTAGTTCACTACTATCGGATGTTGAAGGAGTTATCTGGAGTAGACATTATCTAGAGTTCGTATGTGGTGTATCCATTATACAGGTACATGGCCAATGAGTTGGATGAGCTACAACTGCTTAGGTGGATAGAGGGGCAGCATGCTAGGGAGTAGGAAATAATACCAGTAGATAGAATCTGGGTGGCAGTTTGGGCTGTCCAAGGATGTGCCACCATCATTTTTGTAGTATAGGAGGGGTGATGTGGAGAGACTTATGTCTCCACCCCGACCTACAGTGCCGACAGGTCCCACCATTGGAATGAGAGTGCAAGTGGAAATTGATAATAGTGGTAGAAGAACTCAATAGACTGAAGCAGAGATAGATGATACTGGTTAAAAGTTATACTTACTATGGTGTAGGTTTAAATGGCTAGATGGTGATGATGGTTGATCAACAAAATGATGTTTGGTACTACAACAGTGCTTCCCGGAATGTTACCATGAGTGTAATACCTCTAGATCTATCCTGGTGTTGGCTATAAATGTCTAGAGGTACGCAAAAGGATCTGGTCTGTCTTGTAGGTAGCTCTCTTCTTTTCTCCTTGATTCTAGAAATGTGCCAACCTCTCCCACAAGGTTCGTAAAGTGAATAAATGGTAACCGACAATGGTTCCTTATTGACCGATGTCAGTTTCGGTATGACCAGCGTTGGTTAAGGTGGGATTTCCTAGGTTTACTAAAATTGGAAGATCTTGGCAATCACTTGGGCCAAGTTTGTTTTGTTCTCGCAGATCAAAACAGAAGTTTTCATTCTAATGAGCAAGAATGTAGTTAGAGGAATAATAGGCATGTGCTTTTAGGGTTAAACTGAATCTTAGCTCATTAAGGTAAGTGGGACTAAGTCTTAGTTATTTATGGAAACATGCTATGAATAGGTCTATGGTGAGGTGTCTAGGTGAGGTGGAAATTAGTTTAATTAGGATAATTAAATAATTAATATTATGTGAATAGGTATTAATTTAATTTAATTAATATTAATATGGGGTGAAAGGGGCTATGGTTAGAGTAACATGTTTAAGTTGGTTATTCGACCATGGGCCAAGGGCAGTGTGACCAAATTTTGGTGTCTACATTACTCTACAAAATCTGAAAGGTTGTAAGGCCTATAGAGGATAACCGGTTAAGATTCTTCACCAATGTTGAATTACCAATGGCCATATTTATGTTGAGAAAAATTGAACATGTTACTCTTTATGAGGCTCAAGAAATTTCTATGGATGTGGAAGATGACCTCTTTATGTCTAAAAAAATTAAGAAAGGATCAAGCAAGGACAAGGCTAAAATATCAAGCTCTAGAAATATGAACTCTTTGGTGCAAAAAATCACTAATGATGTACTTTATTTCAAGAAACAACTTGCTCAAATTACCATATACAAGGATATTCTAAGGAAGAACTTCGTCGAACAAGAAAATAATTACTACCACACCTCAGAGGCTTTCTCTTGAGGATTAACCCATCAATTCTAATTACAAAACTAGATCAGATGATGAAAATGAATAAGAGGATGGTTCAAAAAATGAAAGATGAAGGTGAATTTATTATTAAAGAAATAAGATCTATATAAGTTGGTTTTTTCAAATATGCATATTATTACAAATATTATAATGAAGATTCCATAAAATGATATGAACAACCATTATTTTTATGTTTTTACACAATCAAAAACTCTTGAAAATGAGAAATCATCCAAGCATGAAGAGAACGATAAAGATGACTCTTAATAGATGAATCTACAACCAGAAAAAAACAATAATTAAGAGATGTTCTCTACTTTCTGTTGTAGACACTAGTTTTTAACACCCTTAGGTTACCTATTCACATAACTCATATCCAAATTTTAATCACTATACCTAAGTCTCATCATTCCCTAAATCATATGCTAACCCCATAATATCCATTTACTCCCATAAATATTCACTTACCCCTTCTTAAACCTCATAAACCCATTTTAGCCTAATATGGCCAAACCATCATAACCTCTCCCAACTTCCCCAACACACTCTTACTCATGTTATTTTCACCCACAACCTGAAACTCACCCATTTGGAGGGGTTTTCAATCACTTCCAAATGTTTTCCCCCTCTTTTTTAAATTTTCAATGACTCCCAAAATTACAAGTAATTCTATATAAACCCACCAACTTCCTTAAATGGGGATCCTTTGACACTGTATAAAAACTTTGACATTGTAGATACTGAGATGACATTATTCATAACATATTATCACCCCATGGAGCCACACCAATCCCTTGGGAGAGTGCACACCTTTGTAATGTACCTTTTGCAACATTCATCATCTGTATTTCACATTATAGGAAAGGTACTATTTCCATATTCCATCCCCTTTTGTTGTATTCATAATTTTTAAATACAATTTATTCATTGAATATCATATTCCAAGAACAAATTTTCATTTTATTCAAACTATATATTATATAGCAATCGCAAGTGATTCCTTTGAATTTTCAACTACTTCTTTGAATTGTCAATGATTCCTACTTCTAAGCCCTTTAGTCACATATCACATGTTCTAATCCATTTTATAATTTGTTTTCCGCTAATCTCTTTGTTTCGAGTGTCCTCTATCTATAGAAAACTATTTTAGGTGAAGGGTATGAACTAGACACCACATTTGACTTACCAATTGTGTGAAAAACATTTTTTGGGAGAAGTCAGATATTGACTACGAGTTAAGTCTTTGTGCCACCAGTTTCACACCCAATCTGAATGAGATCACCGAGAAGAATTAGTTATCCTCAAATAAAGTGACAAGGAAAACCATTACTAGGAAGAAATTTTCAATCCCTCCCTAGCCTATCATCGAGGATGTTGATTGAGTCCTACCATCTAGCCTCTACATCATAAATTTATCATCCTAATTTTTAATCTTGTTTTGATTTCCAAGTTAATTGTCTAAAAAATGAGTTAATACCTAATAAAGGAATCCATTTGGTTCTTGGGATTTTCATTTTCAAATCAATTCATTTATACTATTATCTAACATCTCTCTTGTCAAGATGTCTATTTCTATACAAGTTTTCTCATTCTCTAGAAGAGGAGCCTCTTGCACCCATTTGGATCTATACATCTTAAAATTGTCGACACATGTATTATCAAGCCCTGTTATTTTATGTGTTTTAGTGGTTTACTCCATGTGAAATAATCGAATCCTTAAATATACTGAAACATTCTAGAACACCTGGTGGGGTGCTAGTCCCATTTCAATCAACTTTTACTTTTCCATAGTAAAATCTATTTCTTATTTTTGGTGGATTTCTCAAAAACATGTAAAATAAAAAAAATGAGTATTTAGAAAACAAAGGTATGCCTTTCCTTTTTCTTTTAGTCTCCTTTCAACATTTCATTTTGTGTACTTTTTCCTCATCAAAATCAATTTTGTTCTTTTAGGTCTAAAAAAGAATATTCATTTTTTCCTGCTCATATAGCTTAAATAAGGGTTACAACTTTGCATTCACTGCTTCCCTTCACACATAACTAAATCAATTTTGCATTCTAATAACTTCCTTCCAAGTTTACCTACTTGTATTTCATCACCAAGGGGGAAACTGACTCGATTTTATAGCTGAGTATAAACAATTTGTGGGTGGTATATCGGCTAAGCACCCAATACCCTTATCACCACATTACCATGAAGTGAGGGGGTAGGCCCCCAATACCATTCCTTCTGCTTACACCAACATATATTTGGGCTTTAAAATATCTAAAACCAAATCTAACTGGCATGATTCTTAGTACCCTTTATTAGCGATATTTTTCTTTTCAGATGCTTCAACATAATCAAGATAATTAAAATCTCTTGCTAATTGTGTGATTTACTTCTTTATTAAATATATCTATGTCATTATTTGTTTGTTGCTTCATGGTTTTGAATAGAAAACAATCACGTATTCATAATACCACTGACATGTAAAACCCATTACAACAACCCCTTTAATTGAATCAAGATCATGCATGCTCCCCAAACATACAATTATAGACACCCAAAATTCCCGATGAATCCATTCCACAATACCTTCACAGTGGAGATCCAGTATTTGAAGAACTTTATGGACGCCAATCTGATTTCCCTTAGTAGTTATCTCACTTCTCATGATATCCACCTTCCCTATAATAGTTCATAGCCTCGACCAAATGTCATTACTGTCACCTTTGATCACTTCTGGCTTATCGATCCCTCTTATCATTTGATTATTGAGAAAATTATTCCTTATCCTAGCAATAGTAATATAGGAACATCCATACCTATCTCATTCACTCCCATAGTTATATTTGAACTCAATACTATCTCATCACAAATAACAGTTAGTCAACAAGGGCCCTTACTGTATACATCCTCATCTAACCCTTAAGATGTCCAAAGTACCACTATTACTTCATCACCCATGGTTAGTCACACCCATTCCACTTCTCTTCCTCCACCAAAAATATCTGGCGGTATGCCTTGTTCTACAAGCTACTTGGTCACATCTTAACCCGTCATCTCACAGCAACCCGCATCCTCAATCCAAAACTTAGTAGTATATATTCCTAGATCCTTACCACATATCATTATAAGTGTTATTACTAGTGCTCGTCCTCTTTCACAACCTATCTCTATGATGTGTGTGCCACAATATGTATACATTCCAACTCAACAAAATCCACAACCATCCTACCCTCTTGTCAACACTTATATCCCTCGCCCCTATCAATATATTAATTCTTCTTCACAACTTTTAGTTTCACAATAAAATTATAACATACCAATAAGTTTACATCCTTTTCAAAATCCCCTCCTATCATATCACCCATATCAATAATAATACCACCTCATCTATAATAAATCTAAAACCCTCAAACATCCAACCCCCTTAAAATGATCCCATGCAAGCATTAATAAGTAGAATTGTGAGCCTAAAAAATTCCATCATGAGACCTAAAAACACATTTTCTCACGAGTATATATGTAAAGAGCCCATCAAACCATCTATATCTTTTAAACCTATCATCCTCATTGGGAACCTAAATTTATCAAATTATATAGTAAGGAATATCCATAGCAACACATTCGAGACTTTTTTCACATTTTCTACCTTATATCTCATGATCTAGATCTTATCCTAATTTACTGATATTACTGATATTGTTAGCTAGACCCGATCTCAACTGGTATAATAACATTCCTCGACATTATTTATTTCCACAAATAACACAACTATTCTTGAAACATTTATCTATCAATATCACACATAATATATCTATCAGTGACTCATATGCTATCAAATAATTTAAAGATGAATTTATTTATGATTTCATCACCAGATGGCGAGGAATTATTAATCAGCTATCCTTCACAATACCAGATAGAGTTGATTGAGTTATTCTCTCAATCGTGCACAAAACATATATCACCCACCCTTTAGATCTAATCATTTCAAACATTTGATAAGGCCTTTAGTATTGTCCCCTTTAACATGGCCCAAAATTTGAAACTTTGAGCCCTTAAGGGTGATAAGGTTAAATTACAATCTAAAAACCCAAAAAAATTCTTCCTTTAAAACCTCTTCTAGTAGTGAAAAATCCAAGGGTTCAGGGAATACAATTATTTTGAATACCACATCTAAGAGGTTATCAGACTATTAGTGGTCCCAAAATCCAAATAAATACACACCTCTAGGGGAGTCTTACAACTATATTTTTAATAAACTCATGGCATCTTGCATGATAAAACTCCCTCCCATAAAACCCATTGATGAATTTGAAACCAAACTATCATTATGTAGGGGTGACGACTATTGTAAATATCACCAGGTTTGGGGTCATGAAATTGATAGATGCCACTCTTTTATAAATTTCATCCAATATCTCATCAATTCACGTGAGATATAACTTGAAAATCTAAATGTACAAACCCAATCAAACCATAGACATGTTCAAACAACCTTTTCCTGTAGTCATAAAATCATACACTATAGAAATTATTTATTGCTGGTCTCATACTACTATTTGTATGGGTTTTGAGTGAAGAAATTAATAATTAACCCCCATCTTTTGGCCATTTTAATTTGATTTATCTCATCACTTCTGACCTCCATACACACTTACCCAGTTTGTTTTCATTTTTTTCTATCATTTTAGCCTTGACTGGGGCACCCATTCTTATACTGGGGTGCCAGTTGGTGCCTTGGTCCCATTCGGGGCACCCTGATCCTTTACGCAATTTCCCAGTCACTTTTTTGGCACTTTCTAGCCATTTGATCATTTCATATTTCCTATGGTCAACCTCTTTGGGGTTAGTTATGAAATTAGAACAAGATAACCATATAAATATAAAGTTGTGTGACCATAATGAGGGACCAAATACTAAACACTACTTTCTTCATCTAAGGTTGCATCCATCTAGCTCCATCAAAAAATCACAAGGCTAGTTCATCTGCATCACACTACATAGAAGGGAAGTTTATTCTATTCCATCCACCATTCTATTACATTTTCTATACATAGTTATTGCTCACTACTTTCACAAAGCGTGACTTACACAAGAGCATCCTAGGACATGATTACACACACTTGTAGATAGAACTACATCAAGTCTGAGATGCAGTGTAATGCTTAGTTAGTAAGTCCACCATTGTGGTAGCTGAGGTCAGTTTGAACCCTTCATATGAATCTTTATTTTTTAGGGTTTGATGTTTGTATTGGGGTTTTACATATCTTTTCTTCATGACTGACTATCGATGACATTTAGCGTATCTCAAATACATTAGTGTGATAGAAAACAAAGGATTCATATCATCTAATGACCCTATAAATATGGTTTTTGGACCCCCTGCACAAACTAGGATACCCAAAACACATACTAGGGAACCCGAAGGAACCCTGATCCTCTCTTAGGCACCCCAATCCACTCAGATTTCCCAAATCTGCAAGTTTCTAGACCTCATCATAGTATTTTTCTCCTCTCATTTCTCCAGTAATCTCTGTGACATAGTCCAACAAGTTTTCTGAATCAGCTAAACTCCTTCCAACCCTTCTCTACATAGGGTTTCTATTTTCATTAGCCTAGTTGTTTGTGTCAATTTTTGTATTTATTTACTACTTTTATTTACTGTTGTTCTTAGTTAGATTAACTATTAAAGTAGGTATTTACCTTAGCTCATGTTCACCTAGGTACTTTTATTTACCTTTATTGTATTTATCATCACCCACTTATGTGTGGATATTTTTATTTATTTATTTATATATTAGGGGGATATTATCTAGTTGTTAGGTATAGTTGTTTCTTTGATTTATGGTATTGACTAGATCCTTGATGTCTAGTTCTTTCCTAAATCTATGGTCTTGAATAGTTCTTTGATGACTAGTTATTTCAATGATTTATGGCTTGATCTATGACCTTGACTGGTTCTTATATTGTTATTCCTTTCCTATATAAGCAAGGCACATTCTCATTGTATTTCATTGAGTTCCATAATAATATATGATATTGCTACTCATTTGACCCATTGAAATCCTTAACCCCTGGTCATATGATATGGTCATATGAGGACTTAAAGCTTGTGAATCCTACTAGTAGGTGCTTAACTCCAACCCCCTTTCATTTTATTTGTGTGGTAAAGTCAAGAGAATTTTATTCGGCTTAAGTGGCAACTAAAATAAATAGTAGAGCATAATATTGAAAAACTTGTATCTTTTGATCGGTAACTTGGTTTTGAGTGTCATTTTTTGCAAAAGTAATTTCCTTTTTGTGCTCTTTCCATTGGAAATATTTATTTTAATAATTTCACTATAATTATAAAGTTTCATATTGTAACACACACTCATTATATAGTGCCAAAATATGGGGGGCTCTTGTTGCATTGCTTGGGGGTCTTATTGCATTGCTTGGTTCTTGAATTTATTTTAGTGATTTTCTAGGATGGCATCTTCATCTAATTCTGCATTTGTTATCCCGTAAAATTGACAAGGGAAATTTTACCGATAACCATACTGAAAATTTTGTTCTGATCCCTCATTAGGGATCCCTTGCGTTTGGAACGTTGCAAAATCCCTTTTCTGGGAAATCTGGTTTTCCGAACTTAGTCATTTTTGGTCTTTTGGTTGGGCGCATGGAATTTCTATGTAACATCACCTTTTGGTGCACCCCCTTTAAATCCTTTGGCAGCATATTTTCCTGTGTCAACACACCTTTTGGTGCGCCTTGATATGTTGAGTCTTCCCTACGTGCACCAAGGCGCATGCGCCTTCGTGTTGGCAAATGCTTTGTTGCAACCACTTTTTGGTGCACCACAGGGGCACATAATCTCATGTCAACACCACTTTTGGTGCGCCAAGGGCGCACTTAATTCCATGCTGGAAAATGCTTTGGTGCGCTAAAGGGCGCATGCTTTCATATGTCGACAGTACAGCTTTCATGCGCCCTTTATAAAGTTGGTGGCACATTTATTGTTAACTCACATATATATATATATATATGTGTGTATGTATTTGCGTGCCTGTAAATGTCATTATCTCCAGAGCATCACGTTTTTATTTTCTCTGACTTGTCAGCTCACCTGCCCCGTCGTTTTCAACACTTAGTGGACCCATTTGCACGATTTTCACTATTTATCCAGGTAAGAGGTTCTTATCTCTTTCATGTGTTTGGTACGTTTTTGGTTCTTTGAATGCTTGGTGGTTTGGTTTTGGGTGTGAAATATTGATCTGGCCCCCCCCGCCTTGCTGTCTTTCCATATTCTTCCTCCTCTTTCTAGATCTTTTGGTAGAGGAAGTTATTCTAAAAGCATGGTGTAAATCCCTTTTGATTAAACCATTTTATTACCCAAATGGCCTTGGAAAAGAAAAGAGAAAAGAAGCTAAACCATGTAAAAGACCCCTCTGAGAATAATCTAAGCTCTAAAAAGACTCTGCTTTCCTTTTCTCCTTTGGCGCATCTGTCACCCCCTGCAACATGATCAAAATCTGCGCCAATGGCGCACCCATCATGCCTGTTGCATTGAGAACTTTTGCGCCCTCAAAGCGCGCCTCCTTTGCATGCTACAAGTGCTAGCCTTGCACCCTCCTTAGACGCATCTCAACCTTATTTGTTACATCACATATACATGCGCCTCTTTGGCGCACCCCTGCATCTGTGCAGCATTAGCTTAATCCGCGCTAAGTACAAATTTTCGAAGGCGTAGGCGCTCTCCTTGTTGCAGTAACATTATGTTGTGTAGACCCTCCATGCGCCGCGCCAAGTTACCTTTGGTGCACATGAAGTTCCTGCTACACAAACCATACATGCGCCTCTGGGTGCACCAAATATTCATGCAACATGAAAAATCTATGCACCTTTGGTGCATCCTGTCCCTACTGTTACACCAATGTCTCCATGTGCCCTTTACAAAATGTACCCTGCAGTATCCATGCACCATGCGCCTTTGGCGCTGATTTAACCTTTGCAACATATCTTTTCTATGTGCGCCTTACCTATTTAGCCCTGTAAGCTGCAGCTTTCATGCGCCATGCACCCTGAGCCTCAAAATCACTAACTCTTTCTTCTGTTAGCATTTCAATGGAAGATCAAATGGCTAATACAACATTTTTGGATTGAGTCCTCGCTTCTTCTTTCGTGCAGATCAGCAATTAAGCTCAGAAGAACATATGTCTACATCAAGCAGGAGACCTACCAAATCTAAGGCAAGGCCAAACTTACAGAAGAAGAGATGAAATACAAGTATCAGAGAGTCAGAATGCCTTACTCCCAGGCCGAATGTGACCTAGACATCAGAGACTCAAAATTAGGTCACATTGATATGGAGGAATTATGGGTCAGAACTTAGAAGGTAACTAGAAGTTCATGGATGGACAAACTAATGGGTAGTGCCCTACACTTCGCTGGAGGAATCCCAGTCAGCACAATCAACAATGAATTCATGATGGTGGTCGCCCGGTGCTACAACAAGGACACAAGGTGTGTCGTAAATGACAAGGGTGAGGTCATCATTAACCTCATTTCCCGCCACTTCGAAATAATACTTGGCATCCCTCATCACCGGCACTTTGTGGCCGTCAACCGAGAGGATTGTATTAAGGCCTGGGATGATAACGAAGATCAGTGCATGTAGTTGATGAACGAGGTCTATTTGAAGAATAAAAAGGTGGTGACCCGATGGCCTCAAACCATCCACTGCAGTGACTTCTCAGAGGAGCTCAGCGACACCATTACATTCCTGAGTAGGGTCTTTGGGCTTCCTGATGCCCACTTTTTCCATAAATGGATGCTGCGGTACTTAGAGACCATGAACAAGAACGTGCCTGATCAGCGCTTTTACTGGGGAGAAATAATAAGCAGCACAATCTCCGAGCAGTTTCAACAATTCAATACAACAGGGAGATTCTATATGAACTCCTATGTTGTCTATGCTACAGCATCAGAGAGAGGCTATCCAGGCCTGATACGAAGTGGGGTTTGGCCTCAGGTCAAAATATATGAGTACTACCCAGAATTGAGGCTGGAGAATAGCATCTCTCAATTCACAAAGATTAACGATGTGTTTTTCTATCACATCATCTGCCTGTTGAGGCCAAATATGACTTATGGTCATACGACCAAAAGCATAGTGGTAGCCACAGAGAAATGGGGGGCCCTGTTCACCCAATTTCCCACATTCACCTATCTAAGGGCGGCCAACTTCTTGGGAGAGCCGACCAGACTGCCGAGGTATGCTGGGCCTAAGCTGATTTTGCTGGAGCTGTCAAGACAGGTGATCACATATCATGAGAAGTGCCTCAAAAGAAAGAAGGGGGGAACTCCTTTCCCCCTCACAGTAGGCTGATATACATGCCTTACCCACCACAAGGCAAAGGACATGTTTGCAGAGCTGGAGCTGCTTAATTTGAGACATGATTTCCCGGCCAGGCCTACCTTCAACCCAAGGAATTGTCTGCCAAGGGTGAAACTTGATCCAATCCACGTCCCCTAGATTGAGGACATCTACATCGAAATCATCCATGAGGTTGAGCTCAGGAGAAAGGATCATTCTCGCTTAGCCTTGATAGAAATCATCCAATATGGGGTCGCAATTGTCCCCAAAGGCTTCCAGACTACGGAAGATGAAATAGACCAAGTATATACTAACATGGATGGGGACAATTGGCCTTTTCCAGCCATTGATAGAACTAAGGCACCTCAGACAATTGAGGAGAGGGTCAAGGAAACTCTGTGCAGGACAGAGCACTGGTGCCGGATGAACGGCCTGATCTACCTCGAGGTAGATTTCACAACCTCCCCATTGGGCAACACACCTCCCCACGGTCTAAAAAGCAGCTTAAAGGCAAAGGTGAAAAGGCATAGAGGGTGAATCCAGCACCATTCAAGAAGAAGATCCCGCAGAATCCTCTTTCCACCGCGCTCGAACAAATAATAACTCTGGATTCGCCAGAGAAAGGAGCAGAAGGGGATAGTTGCAATTGGGCCATCCACTTAGGATGTCGGCATTAGCTACCAGCAACAGAGGTCCCTTCTATCCCTTCTTCTTACCTTCCTTCCCCCCATCGAGTGACTCAAGCGACCATCCCATTGGTCGTGTCCTCTCGCCCCTTCTTCTACTCTTTCCCCTGCTGCTTCGTCTATCTTCTCTTCCCTCACTGATCTTTCCTCCTCCATTTCTTCCCTCATCTCCGAGCTCCCTTCCCTTCCTATGTCTTCTGTAGCTGTAGTTTCCCTTCCTCCTGTGGACACTTCTTCGGCTATGCTTTCAATGCCGCCGCCGCGTGTCTCCATGTTTTTCCCCTCTTCTACTGTTGCTGTCCTCCTCCTCCATGTCTCCGGTCCTTCTTCTCATGGGACCATCCTGGATCTCTCAGCAGCTGGGCCAATAAAAGAGGAAAGTTCCCATCACTCTGATGGAATTATCTAGTAATTCCAGCTAAAGGGGCAAAGAAGCAAAAGCTCGTAACACGCTTCTCTCAAAGTGATGCAGGTGAGAGAGGGTTATGGAAATAGCATACCCTGATCCCCTCAAAGAGAAAGAAAGATCTGTCTCCGATAGATTATACTGTGACTCAAGTCACAATGGGGGACAGTCTTCGGAAAGTCTCCAGGGCTAAGCTCTTTCAGTAGTCGATGCCCTCTACAAAAAGCTTCAGGAAATAATGGAAGAGAAAAGGCTACTAAAGGGGCAGAACAAATATCTGCTTCAAGCCTTATAAAAGATGGGTAGTGTGCCTCCCACGACTTCCGCTGAGACTTCTGAGCTTCTCAGCCAGGAGAAAATCAATGAATATGCAAAGATCGGCGAGCAGGGCATGGCCGTTTCTGCTTGGAGGAGCCAGAATCCTCAAGGACAGTCAAAGAGTGATCGCCAAGTATGTCTAACTTCATATTTGAATATCAATAAAGGCAAACAAGGAATTCCAAGCATTAGCGGGGGTCCCATATCAGAAGAGCTAGAACATGCTAGACTGCAACACGAGACCTTTCAACAAATGTTTGACTGTTTAGTCGAAGATTTGGTCAAGTTCGGCGTTTTCGGCCATCAAAGGGCCCTTAACAAAACCATGTCCACTCTAGATTATCGGATAGATCAGCTGGAATTTGTTCTGGAAAAAATAGACAAGGTGAAGGAAGAGGCCCTGGATGCGATGCATCAAATGGAGCGAATTGTTCTTAACATGTCGCCAGGGCTGCTCACTCTTTCCTTTACTTTATGAGATCAGCTGATGAAACTATCCGGATCTTCAAGGAGATCACTTCTCAAGGAACGGGGCCAGAGGTCACATTTGACACTGAATCTATCAACAACCTGCTGGCCTGCCGAGGGACTTCATCGGGTTCCTCATCGAGGTGGAGAAAGATTATTCCAAACTCCCCGAGAAATCTCATAGACGAGCGGGAGACTTGCGAAGCAATCAGCGAACGGCACAAGGATCCATCACAGGATCAATTTGGGCTAATGATTAACAAGTTTTTGGAATACCGCGCTCAGTTCCACATATCATCTCCTGAGCAGCATCAGAAGCAGGCTACTCCCCTTTCGGCCGCAGGATGACAACGACGAGTAGCTGTTCCTCCTCCTCCTTCTTCTTCTCTCTCTCTCTTCTCCGACTTTATTGTTTGGGAATATCTGAGAGTATGTTGATGCAAATGATGACATCATCCATGTTGCATCATGGGATGATGTCATCCATCAAGTTGTAAAAAGTCAACATGACTTTTAGATATTTTGTAAATAATCTTTGTAAATGATTTGTTGGCTCCTTTTTGCCTTCGTTTCTCTCCTCTCTTTCTATAAATACCCCAACACTTGTTGTGTATGAGGGATGGATGAATATCTTTCAGATGAAAAATAGGAGTGAGGAGAAAAGACTTTGAGCTTTTTGTAACAGAAGGAATTATTAATACAATATTTAGACTTTGTGTTGAATACCTGTGTTATATGCATTAGATCTTTCTTATGTTAGATCTGTGTGTTTATTCTGTTGGATCTGCTTCTATTTTATTGTCATTTATTTATCATCAGTATTGCTTTGCTCGTTTATGCAAGTAGGTTTGGCTCTGTTTACTACCAATCCCAAAACATAAACCTTCTGACCTTTCTGCTTTGGAATTCATTTCTTTTCTCCCTTCGGACCTGCTCTTTCTTCATCCCCTCTTCCTTTCCTTTCTTTTCGCAGTCGGAAACACCCCTACTAGGATGAGATCCCAAACCCCCGAAGGTAGAATTTGTGAGACTTGCATAGATTCCTGCTGGTAGAATAGCAATAAACCAGTTTCGCTTTGCTGACTCAAAGAGGGGCTATGCCCTGCACACTGTTGGCTCGTTTATCCATAGATCTGCCCAAGTGACAGATTTTCGGACCAACAGTTTTTGGTGACTCCGCATGGGGGCCTCGAACAGATCTATCGGATCTATTATGATGGTAGGATAGAAAATCTGGAAAAATTCAGAAAAATCGCTGCCTGTTTGCAAAGCTTGTGACTATTTTGTTAAAAATCCTGTCCTCATTTTGCAAAGGTGCTCCAAATTGAAAATTTTTCTTCTGAGATCCATAGATCCTGGCCTAGTTGGAGACCTTTAGTTCACTGAGTTTTTATAAAAATCAGTATTTTGCCATAGATATGAGTTTTTGATTGTTTACCAAAAGTTTGGAACTCTTTGATAAAAGTCAAAATTAGATCCAAAAATCAGCTTGCTAATCTTCTCTGCCATTTTATCCTCACTGTTATTTGTCATAGAACCGCAATCGGTTTTCTTGAAAGAGGATAGTTTTTAAATATTTAGAAAAGTACATGTTGCTGGTTTTTGCCAGAAAAGCCAGAAAATCAGCAAGTACAGCCAAAAAGAAATTTTGAAAATTTGCGCTACAAAAATCTTGTCGAGATTGGAAAGACACGCTAGCAGGTGAACCCTTTACCGCGTAGTAGGAGAGGCTCGTGGAGAAACTGATCCTATTTTCGATCTGCTTCAAAGGCACAATTTCACAATAACACCGACACATTTTTCAATGCTAAGCTCGGATGGACCGGTCATCTAGGAGTAAAACTCACCTCCATGAAGGAAAATCTTTCGCAAGGGGCATCCACATCCCTTTGTAGTGCCTTGAGTACTCAGTGGAACCACACTTCCATGCTCGTGTTCTTTTTCCAGCTTTTCAAATGGCGGAGTACCATGGGGAAATGCTATGGGTCCCTTGGCTTTACCACATCCAGTTCACGCACTCCCCCATTGGAAAGACTGAAAGAATTTTCCCAAATTCGAAGAGAGCGGAAATCAAAGCATGGATTCCCACATATCTGCATTCATTATGTCATGTAGTATCCTAGATGTAACTCATGAGGATGTGTCGGTTTGCCTTTTTCTAAAAACTCTACAAGGGCCTGCAGCTGAATGGTTTCAGCATTTGCTAGCCGGATCTATTACGAGTTGGGCCATCTTGCGGGATGCTTTTGAAGATAGGTACAAACCTTCAGAAGATGCATTTGCATTATTATCATAGATCACTCACCTAAAGAAGGAGGCAAATGAAACCATGCGCGATTTTATCGCTAGGTTCAATGCATTAATCAATCGTGTCCCTGTTGCCATGCTTCCAACGCTGGAAAATCAAAAGTGTTTATTCGTAAACGTTATGAGCTCTAAAGTTAGTTTCTTGCTCCTTCAAGAGCGAGTGGCTACCTTGATTCTCACCCAGGCCACTGCCATTCGAATAGAAGATAATTTGATAATATCTGGTGAATTGAAAAAGGAATCATCCAAGCCTAAATCTTCGGGCCCTTTGCCCACTACTTCGTCTGATCCAGCCTTTCAAAAGATGGCGAATGACTTGCTTGCATTAAAGAAGTAGTTGGCCCAGGCCTCCCCCAGTTCCTCATACCGGGATATTCCACGGAGGAATTTCGTTCCTAACAATGTTTCACAAAGGCCGCGCTTACCCGCAACTAGCTCCGCGGTTGGCGCTTGAGGCTCCTCCGGTCAACGCTCTGGCCGAAATTGAAGAAGAAGAGTAGTATTATGAAGAACCTTCATCTCAAGGCGAAGATGATCAAGATGTCGGTGAACCGACTGGTGACTCTACTATCGGGTATATGGAATTTGATGAGGAAGAATCTGATGAAGAAGAGGGTACCCAGGGATATGCAAGCGGACAGTCATACGTTGTTTTTACCCGCTCGCAAGGAAAAGAAGCGGAAGTTGCTGCCCATGTGCCAGCAGGAGAAGGCCGTGTCAAACGTGCCTCCGATCATTGCTAAAAGAGGTAATCCTCTTCCTACTCAACTCCCTGGCAAATCTTTTACAAGGAAATCTTTTCCCCCCATCTCTCCTCCAAATCAGTCCTCTCATGTTCCTACCAAGACCAGTAATCCTATTCCACCATCGCAAAGTGAGGGACTCATTCCTTCACCAATGCAACCCTTGGCCGCATTTGATATCATAGATCATGCTAAAAAAGACCAAGATCCAAATGTCTGAAGTTGAGTATCTTCAGTCAAATCCCGAACAGCTTGTAAGATTGACCAAGTATATTCAAAGTCAAGTTGTTGTATCTAAGCAGGTTTCCCCAAAAGGAATCCTTTCCACTCCCCCTGAATCCCACATAAATGTTGCCTCAACATCTGCATCAGGCAAGATAGAGCCTTTCTATCTCTCCCTCCTAATCAATGGTCACAAGTTGAGTAACTGCATAATTGATTCCGGAGCTTCTGATAACGTCATGCCGGAAAAAGTCACCCATGCTTTGGGCCTCACCCTTACCAAGCCTTTTGGCAGATGTTATTCCTTGGAAACCAAGCAGGTTCCATTGATTGGCCAAATCAAAGACGCGCAATTTGCATTTGCGGCATTCCCAGATAAGAGAGTAAAGATGACAGTCCTCGTTGCTGACATTCCGGCAGCCTACGGAATTTTGTTGGGAAGAAGCTTTTGCAGCGAAGTTGGTGGAGAGATTCATATGGACTGGTCTAAAGCTAGAATTCCCGTCAAAGGTGTAATGCAGACTTTGGAGCCGGAATCACAAAAGAAGTACTTGGTTACTAGCTCTGAGGACCCCAAAGCTCAAATCCTTTTTGAATCATCAGGGATGGGGAACTATTTCTTGTCTACCGAGTCTGACAAAATGGTTGTTCTCGTTCAAGAAGGAGATCTTAATAAGATCTGGACCTTGCAGTTCGATGACAGCTGTGCAACCAGTGGATGTGGCGCCGGAGCCGTGCTAATATCTCCCGAGGAAGAAGTCATTCCTCTCTCTTTCAAGTTGCAGTTTTTTAACACAAATAATACTGCTGAGTATGAATCTTTGTACTTGGCATGCAAGCTGCAAAAGAAAGAGGGATTAAGAATCTGAAAGTGCAAGGTGATGCGGAGCTAGTTGTGAATCAAGTTAAAAGGATTTACCAAGTGAAGAATGAAAGGCTCAGGCATTACCGTAATGCGGTATGGGACAACATTGAAGAGTTTGATGCTTTTTCAATTGAATCCATTCCAAGAGCTCAAAATGACATGGCCGATTCATTGGCTGTTTCAGCATCCCTCATGCTCCCTCACCCAGGTTTGAAAACAAACAAATACACCATTGAGGTGGTTTTCCGCCCGAGCGTGCCAGACAATTCTCAGCACTGGCAAGTGTTCAACACATGATAATCAACTCATTGCCTTTCTAGAGAAGGCAGGAAAATTTTAAAGAATTACACTTTGAAGGATCTACTTCCACTTGCCGTGAATCAGTCACCGATCAAGATGATGAATCCGAAGGGAACGACGGCATATGTCAGCTCAAAGGAAATAAAATTCCAAAGGGCCTAGTTTCTCTGGAGCGGTTGTTCGACAAGCATGACCGTTTTGTGAAAAAGAAGAGGCGAGATGATCCTGACTCATCCCCAGAAACCGAACCGGTCAATTTAGGTTCGGTAGAGCACCCTCTATGCAATTTGTGAACATTGGAAAATGTTGCACGCCTGAAGAGAAGCGGAAATTCGTCAAGTTGCTGAAGAAATATATGGATGTATTGGCATGGTCCTATGCCGATCTAAAGTCTTTTAAGCCAAAGGACGTCCAACATGACATCCTGTTGAAAGAAGATGTCAAAGCCTTTTCACCAGAAGTAGAGGCACTATAATCCTAAGATCTCAGGCACCATCCAGGCCGAAATTCAGAAGATGCTGGATGCGAGAATCATCTTTCCTATCCATCACAGTACTTGGGTAGCAAATATTGTGCCAGTGTGCAAGAAAAATGGCGAGATACGCATATGCGTAGACTTTCACAATTTGAATCAGGCTTCCTTGAAAGACAACTACCCACTTCCGATAATGGATCAAGTTCTGCAAGCAGTAACTGGATCAGAGATGCTGTCCATGCTTGATGGTTTTTCAGGCTATAATCAGATTGAAGTTTCACCTGAAGATCAATTTAAAACAACATTCACTACTCCCTGGGGTACATTTGCCTACAGTAGGATGCCTTTTGGCCTAACTAATGCTGGCGCCACTTTTCAGCGGGCCATGGACCTTGCATTCAAAGGTGATGGTGTTGATCACTGAATCACCGTCACCCTATGTGTACAAGTATGTGTTCTAGATGACTTACACTTGTGTTCTCTATAACATGAAATGATCATTATGATCAAGTTGTGGAGACTTGTATTCTTGAGCCAGGTGCCAGAGAAAGCATGGGATCTTACTCCTAAACTACCTGCCACAAGTCTACTTTTGGAGTCACGGAAGGAAAGTTGCTACATGTCTAATCTAGCAAAGAAGGAACAAAGATAGATACTGAAAGAGTTAAGGCTATTCAAAGCCTTACTCTGCCTACAAGCAAGACTGGTGTTCACACTTTCTTCAGAAAGGTGAACTTGTCGAGAGTTTTGTTCCTGACTTTGCTGAGAAGACAGAAGTCACATATTGAACACTGATGAAGGGGATCACCAACTTCTCCATGGAGTGAGGAAGGGAAAAATGCGTGTTGTCAACAATATTCAAGCATGCACGATAAATGATGATAGATCCCTGCAAGAACATTCAAGTCCTAGAACACAATATATTTGAAATGAGTTTGAAAGGGGCAAGAAGAATGCAAGACAAACACAGCTAGGGGAAGATACATCCACAAACTTGACATTTCTATTGCTGTCATGAGTATGCACAGTTCAATCTGATTACAAGACAAGGTCCTCGGAAGTCACCATGCAAGGAAAGAATCCAATACAAGGGCCTGCAACACACTAGTTTCACAAAGCAATTTTGGACAGAGCTTTGCTACTCAAAAATCTCTCCGAACAATGAGCCCAACTCTCCGAATTTATAGAAAAACATGCCCGTAAGAGAAAGAGACAGGGAAAATGAAAATCCCGAAATTCTATCCTCTCACCGAGAAAAATTGCTAGACTGCCTGAAATGGAGTGAAATGATGTACAATTTCTAGCCAAAAGGCGCGAACCCCATACTGTCCGAGGAAACTTGACAGTCGCAGTGAGGTCCAGAATGTATGACCATGGGCCATTAAAGGCACTCCCAACCGGCCAAATAAAACAAGGTATCTGAATCAGGGCACATGGTGACAAAATCAAGATTCAGATCAATCCCTCATCAAAGGCTGAACTTTCTTGATTTATGTGCAAGACCGAGCTGGAAGAAGGTCCCACAATTCCAATGGTACCAATTTGGTGGCGATTTCGATTAAGCGAGCCGAGGACAAAAGAAATGGCCTTCTGAGTGCGGGAGCTATTTTGGGTCTGGTCAAAGGCGTTTTCTGTCATTTAACGCTGAATGAACCTAACTGAAACTGGAGCCGAATATTTTCCCTTTATTTTAAGTTAAAGCTACAGAGCATTAAAAATAATAAATCCCGGATCTGACGGTTTAGAGAGACATGGTGCTCATTCCAGATCAGCACGTCCAATTTTGTGATGATGTTGACAAGAGCTCGGAAAACAGTTAAAGTTACCGTTTCAAGTTTCGCAGTGTCAAATCGTTCAGACTGTGGGTGGCTCATTCTTTCTTCCAGAGCTCCGTGATTTCACACTTTAGATCAACGCGAAAGCTCAGTGTACTATTGTCCGACGCTCTTCCAAGATCAAGCTTCACCCATTTGGTGCAAAGTCTGAAGACGAGAAAAATTGCAAACGGCTCTGTCGTCGGCTGGCCCGAAGCGAACCTTGGCTGCATTTCCGCTTTCGCATGCCAATGGGTCGCATTGCGTCTTCTGTCACGGCATGTCAGAATGGGGACATTTAGCGGCCAAATTAATTTCAAATGGGTCGCACTCAATCCCTCCAAAATCACTCGAAGTGCCGACAGGGTATCCGGATGGTAACCTTACACTCCATTTCGCTGATTTACTGTCACCAAGTGCAGTCAATCGCCATACCTGTCAAGGCTGTCCACGAACCTTCGCCCATTTCGTTTTCTGTCCCATTTCGCTCAACCTCATGCAAATATCATTGTCCAGGTTTGGCGTTCATTTAAAAAAAAAAAGAAGTTGTTACATAATGCTTTCTGCTCTTCACGTCCCTTATTAGTTCTTCTCTAGCGTATGAATATGGAGTTAACTTCCTCGGCTCACGTCCTCAGAGACTGGTGTTTTAGCCTTTTACTGATGGAATGATGTTCCTGGCAGAATCCTGGAGCAACAAGAACTTGTTCTGTGATGCATCCTGTCCATCCTCTGGTGGTTTCAGCTGAATGTTCTCTCTTTCTACGATCTTTGCCAGGGGAGTCTATGAATCGTATGAGGGGACTCCCATGCAACATTGAGGTTTGGAGCTGTGTTCATGTCACCTTTTGGAACTAAAGAATTTGATGCACTGATGCAAAATCTATCCTTGGGCCTGTGATTTCTACATAAACTGGTCCATGCTCTGCGCATTGCTCACGAGTCTTTATCCCAGATGAAAACTTTTGAAAGATTCTCTTGAACAAAGAGAATTATGATCATTGGTGATCAGAGTTTTAGTGTAGAAAAGAGATTGAGCTGGTTTTCCGAGAACATGGGATCTCCTCTAAACATCTAGAATCAAGTCTCCTTTTGGATGGTTATTCGATAAGGAAAGATTCAAGCTAAGGGCAAGTGGAGACCTAGCCTTCTGTGGGACAGAGTAGATTAGGAGCAGGAACCAAAGGGCTATGCTCTGGAAAGTTTGATTCCTTACTCTGGAGAGGGCCCTTCAAGATCAAGTCTGGTGTTCATTCTTTCTTAGGAACAGAGAGACTAGCTTTCTCATGCGTTGTGCATATCTTGGATGCCTGAACCGAGCTCAACCTATTGAAGCCTGATGAAGCGGTCACCAACTTTCAGATGGTGCTGTGAAGGGCTCTAACAGGTCGTTTGAAGAAATAAAAGCTTGCGTTGCTCATGCACCAGTCCTTTGGTATGTCCTGTTTTCTCCAAGGACTTCATCATGTATAGTTACGCATCTGAGCATACTGTGTGTCTGCAATCTTGATGCAAAAGAATTCGGAGGATGTTGAATCTCCGATTGCATTCATGAGCTCTCCCCTCAAGCCTCATGAACTAAAAATGTCTCAACTGGAAAAGCATGCCTTCGGGGATTGTCCCCCAGAAATGAAAAATTTCAGGTATTACATTTTAAACTCCCACAAGGTAGTGATGGTTACCTAACCATACGGCGGTAAAATCAATTCTAACTCAACAGGAGTTAGGAAGCTTGCGAGGAAATTGGATCACAAAGGTCCAAGAGTATGACCTGGATATTAAACCAACCAAGCTGGTAAGGGGCAAGGGGCTATGTCAGCTTATGGCTGAAAACAAAGATTCAGAAAACCTTGATGAAAGGGATGACTACACCGATGAAGCACAGGACTGGCTGGAAAAACCTGATTCACTGCCTCTGGTCCTATTTGTTGCGACTAGTGATGAATGGTATTCTGATATTGCTTTCTTCCTCACCTACGGCGAATGCCCATGCACCTAACTGTAAAGGAGAAGCACACTATAAAGCTCAGAGCAGCTAAATATGTCATCTGGGATGACGGTTTATATAAACGTGGGATAGATGGCGTCTTTTTGCGATGTGTTGACAAACCATAGCAGGTAAAGTTACTCAAAAGTTTTCATAATTCAGCCTGTGGAGGTCATTTCTCTTCCTCCGTGACAGCACATAAGATCATCCGAGCTAGGTACTATTGGCCGATGCTCTTCCAAGATACAGCCACCTGGGTGGCAAAGTGTGAACCTTGCCATCAATTCGTCGGCAAGCCCACAGTTGGCTGTTTTTCCCCTTAGGCAAATGTCATTGTCAACGAACCATTCAGGCAATGGGGAATTGATTTTATTGGTGCACTCAATCCCCAATCGAGTGTCAGACATAGTTATGTCCTTACAGCAACAAATTACTTCACCAAGTGGGTGGAAGCCATACCTTTCAAGCATGCCACTTCTGAGGTATAATTTGTAATTTCATTAAAGAAAATATCATTTTCAGGTTTGGCTTTCCAAACAAGATTATTGTTGATAATGCTTCTAACTTCTCCTTGCGAGAAGTTATTAGTTTTTGCTAGGAATACGGTGATAACTTTGGCTCATGCCTCAGATTATTACCCTCAGGGAAATGGTCAGGTAGAATCCATTAACAAGAACTTGGTGACCATCATACGAAAGTTAGTGGATGAGAATCAGCGAATGTGGCACAAGTCTTTGTACGACGCTTTGTGGGCCGATCATATTACTCCCAAGAGGTCTCTCGGTATGTCACCTTTTCAAGTGTTATATGGCACTGATGCCGAGCTTCCCATTTCTGCTGAACTTCCTGCTCTGTGCTTGGCACGAGCTATCGAAGATGAAACTTTCCAAAATTCTCTTGAAAAGAGACATCATGTATCTGACAGAGCTCGAAGAAAAGAGAGTAATATTGGTCGACAGGATCACCGAACATCAGAATCAAGTCAAGAAACTATTTGATAAAAAAGACTTTTAAGACCCAAGGGATTTTCAAGGTGGGAAACATCATCCTTCTGTGGGACCAAGCTGAAGAGAGCCAAAAGGTATGCACAGGAATGTTTGATTCCCTTTAGAGAGGACCTTTCAAGATCAAGCAGCTCAATGGAGAGAATAGTTTCTATCTCTCATATCTGTTAGTGGAACCGAGCTCCCACTTCCTTATAGCGGGAAGGGCATCTGAAAATCTTCAGGAAGTAGAGCTTTCTCTCTTCTTTGTACAGTTTACTTTTGTTGTGTGTTTGTTTTCATTGTGTGTTTGCTTTCGGTTTGTTGTGTGTTCCTTTGTCTCTCCCTCTAGGTCGCCCTTGTTTTTGACTCTGTTACCCAATGGATAGGCACATGAGATCTGGGATTCTCTACCCCCATAGTTTGCTCAGGGATAGTCCCCAGAAAGAGCCAGCTGTTATCCCGTAAAATTGACAAGGGCAATTTTACCGATAACCATACCAAAAATTTTGTTCCGATCCCTCATTAGGGATCCCTTGCGTTCGGAACGTTGAAAAATCCCTTTTCCGGGAAATCTGGTTTTCCGAACTTAGTCATTTTTGGTCTTTTGGTTGGGCGCATGGAATTAGCTATGTAACATCAACTTTTGGTGCGCCCCCTTTAAATCCTTTGGCGCATGGTTCTTCCTGTGTCAACTGACCTTTTTGGTGCGCCTTGATATGTTGAGTCTTCCCTGCGTGCGCCAAGGCGCATGCGCCTTCGTGTTAGCAACATGCTTTGTTGCGCCACTTTTTGGTGGGCCAAAGGCGCACATAATCTTGTGTCGACATCACTTTCGGTGCGCCAAAGGCGCACATAACTTCTGTGTTGTCAGGTGCTTTGGTGCGCCAAAGGGTGCATGCTTTCCTATGTTGACAACAGCTTTGATGCGCCCTTTGCAAAGTTGGTGGCGCATTTATTGCTGACTCGCATATATATATGTATTTGCGTGCCTGACAAATGTCATTATCTCCAGACGCAAAGCACGTGATTATTTTCTCTGAACCTGTCAGTCACCTGCCCTGTCATTTTCAACGCTTTGTGGACCCGTTGCACGTTTTTCACTATTTATCCTGGGTAAGAGGTTTCTTATCTCTTTCATGTGTTTGACGTTTTGTGGTTCTTTGAATGCTTGTTGTTTTGGTTTTGGAAATATCAAATGATTCATGATCTTGCCTCCCCCCCCCGTCTTGCTTGTCTTTCCATATTCCTCCTCCTCTTTCCAGATCTGCTGGTAGGGGAAGTTGTTCTGAAAGCATGGTTTTATTCCCTTTTGGTTGAACCATTTTATTTCCAAAATAACCCTGCAAAAGAAGAGAGAGAAATGGAGCTAAACCATGCAATATTGTTTTTCCTTTGGCGCATCGGCTAAGTCCTGCAACATTAAAGAGACAGTTACGCTTTTCTCCTTTGGCGCATCTGTCACCCCTCGCAACATGAATCAAAATCCGCGCCAATGGCGCACCCCCTCACGCCTGTTGCATCAAGAACCTTTCGCGCCCTTAAGACGCGTCTCCTTCGCATGTTTCAAGCGCTAGCCTTGCGCCCTCTTTAGGCACCTCAACCTTCCGTGTTACATCACATAAACTTGTGCCTCCTTGGTGCACACCCTGCATTTGAGCAACATCAGATTAATCTGCGCACTAAGTACTCAGTTTTCGAAGGCGCAGGCCGCTCTTCCTCGTTGCAAAAACATCATTTTGTGTAAACCCTCCGTGTGCGCCGCGCCAAGTTGCCTTTGGTGCACAGAGAAGTTCATGTGACACAAAAGATACATGCGCCTTTGGCGCGCACCATTTCCCCATGCAACATGAAAAATATACGAGCCTTTGGCGCATCCTGTCCCTCTGTATACGCACAATGTCTCCATGCGCTCTTTACAAAAATGTACCCTGCAGTCTCTATGCGCCATGCGCCTTTGGCGCTGATTTAACCTTTGCAACACCTCTTTTCTGTGCGCCTTACCTATTTAGCCCTGTAAGCTGCAGTTTTCATGCACCCTGCACCCTGAGCCTCAAAATCACTAACTCTTTCTTCTGTTATCATCTTCAATGGAAGATCAAATGGCTAATACAACCTTTTTGGATTGGGTCTCGCTTCTTCTTCGTGCAGATCAACAACTAAGCTCGAAAGAATACATATGTCTACATCAAGCAGGGAGACCTACCAAATCCAAAGGCAAGGCCAAACTTACAGAAGAAGAGAGATGAAATACAAGTATCAGAGAGTCAGAATGCCCCGACTCCCAGGCCGAATGCGACCTAGACATCAGAGACTCAGAATTGTGTCACATTGATATGGAGGAATTCTAGGGTCAGAACTCAGAAGGTGACTAGAATTCCATGGATGGAAAAACTAATGGGTAGTGCCCTACACTTCGCTGGAGGTATCCCAGTCAGCACCGTCAACAACGAATTCATGATGGTGTGTCGCCCGGGTGCTATAACAAGGACACAAGGTGTGTCGTAAATGACAAGGGTGAGGTCATCATTAACCTCACTACCCGCCACTTCGAAATAATACTCGGCATCCCTCATCACTAGCACTTTGTGGCCATCAGCTGAGAGGATTGTATTAAGGCCTGGGATGATAACGAAGATCAGTGCATGCAGCTGATGAACGAGGTCTATTTGAAGAATAAAAAGGTGGTGACCCGATGGCCTCAAACCATCCACCACAGCGAATTCTCAGAGGAGCTCAGTGACACCATCACATTCCTGAGCAGGGTCTTTGGGCTTCCTGACGCCCACTTTTTCCATAAATGGATGTTGCGGTACTTAGAGACCATGAACAAGAATTTTCTCGATCAACACTTTTCTTGGGGAGAAATAATAAGCAGCACAATCTCCGAGTAGTTTCAACAATTCAATACAACAGGGAGATTCTATATGAACTCCTATGTTGTCTATGCTACAACATCAGAGAGAGACTATCCAGGCCTGATACGAAGTGGGGTTTTGCCTCAGGTCAAAATATATGAGTACTACCTAGAATTAAGGCTGGAGAATAACATCTCTCAATTCACAAAGATTAACGATGTGTTTTTCTATCACATCATCTGCCTGTTGAGGCCAAATATGACTTATGGTCATATGACCAAAAGCATAGTGGCAGCCACTGAGAAATGGGGGGCCCTGTTCACCTAATTTCCCACATTCACCTATCTGAGGGCGGCCAACTTCTTAGGAGAGCCGACCAGACTGCCGAGGTATGCTGGGCCTAAGCTGATTTTGCTAGAGCTATCAAGACAGGTGATCACGTATCACGAGAAGTGCCTCAAAAGAAAGAAGGGGGGAACTCCTTTCCCCCTCACAGTAGGCCGATATACATGCCTTACCTACCACAAGGCAAATGACATGTTCGCAGAGCTGGAGCTGCTTAATTTGAGACATGATTTCCTGGCCAGGCCTACCTTTGACCCAAGGAATTGTCTGGCAAGGGCGAAACTTGATCCAATCCATGTCCCCTAGATCGAGGACATTTACATCGACATCATCCATGAGGTTGAGCTCAAGAGAAAGGATCATTCTTACTTAGCCTTGGCAGAAATCATCCAATATGGGGTAGCAATTGTCCCGAAAGGCTTCTAGACTACGGAAGATGAAATAGACCAAGTATATACTAACACGGATGGGGACAATTAGCCTTTTCCGGCCATTGATAGAACTAAGGCACCTCAGATGATTGAGGAGAGGGTCAAGGAAACTCTACACAGAACATAGCATTGGTGCCGGATGAACGGGTTAATCTACCTCAGGGTTGATTTCACAACCTCCCCATTGGGTAAAGCACCTCCTCGATACAAATAGCAGCCTAAAGGCAAGGGCAAAGGCATAGAGGGTGAATCTAGCACCACTCAGGAAGAAGCTCCAGCAAGTCCTCCTTCCGCCGCACCCGAATAGGTTATAACTCTGGCTTCACAAGAGAAAGAAGCAGAAGAGGATGTTTTAATAGGCCCATCCACTCAAGATGTCGGCATTACTACAGTAACTGAGGTCCCTTCTATACCTTCTTCTTCCCTTCCTTCCCCTCCTCGAGTGACTCAAGCAGCCATTCCTTTGGTCGTGTCCTCTCCCCCTTCTTCTACTCCTCCCCCCGCTTCTTCGTCTATCTTCTCTTCCCTTGCGGATCTTTACTCCTCCATTTCTTCCCTCATCTCTGAGCTCCCTTCTCTTCTTATGTCTTCCGCAGCTGCAGTATCCCTTCCTCCCATGGGCACTTCTTCAGCTATTCTCTCCATGTCGCCCCCACGTGTCTCCACGTTTTTCCCCTCCACTACTGTAGCTGCCCCCTTTTCCATTTTTGGCCCTTCTCCCATAGGTCTAGCCTGGATCTCCCAGCAACTAAGTCAACAAAAGAGGAAAGTTCCCATCGCTTCGATGGACTTTTCTATAATCCCATCTAAGGGGGTAAAGAATCAGAATCCCATCACACGCTTCTCTCAAAGTGCTGCAGGAGAGAGGGTTATGGAGATCGCGTACCCCAATCCCCTCAAGGAGAAAAAGGATCTGTCTTTGACAAATTTTACTATGACCCAGGTCACAATGGGGACATCTTCTGAAAGCCTTCAAAGGGAGGCCCTTTCTAAAGTTGACGCCCTCTGCAAGAAGCTTCAAGAGACAAAGGAAGAGAAAAGGCAATTGAAAGAGAAAAAGAAATATTTGCTCCAAGCCTTACAGAAGATGGGTAGTACGCCTCCCACAACTACCGCCGAGACTTCTGAGCTTCTCAACCAGGAGAAAATTAATGAGTACGCAAAGATCGGCGAGCAAGGTATGGCCATTTCCGCTTGGAGGAGCCAAATCCTTAAAGACAGTGAAAAAGTAATCGCCGAGTTCTCCAACTTATATCTAAGCATCAATAAAGCGAATAAAGAGCTCCAAGCGTTAGCGGGACCCATATCGAAAGAGCTGGAACATGCTAGACTGCATCACGAGACCTTCCAACAAATTTTCAACTGTTCAGTTGAAGATCTGGTTAAGTTCGGCGTCTTCGGCCATCCCAGGGCCCTCAACAAAATCATGTCCACTCTAGACTACCGGGTGGATCAGCTGGAATTTGTCTTAGAAAAGATTGACAAAGTGAAGGAAGAAGCCCTGGACACGATGCATCAAATGGAACGGATCGTTCTTAACATGTCGCCAGGGTTACTTACTCCTTCCTTCACTTTGAGGAAAGCTGATGAAACCACCCAGATCTTTAAAGAGATCATTTCTCAAGGGATGGGGCCAGATGTCACTTTTGACGCAGAGTCTATCAATAACCTGCTGGCCTGCCGAGACTTCATTGGGTTACTCATTGAAGCGGAAAAAGACTATTCCAAGCTCCCTGAGAAACTCACTGATGAGAGGGAAACTTGTGAGGCGATCAGTGATCGGCACAAGGATCCTTCCCAGGATCAACTAGGGCCAATGATCAACAAGTTTATGGAATACAGCTCTCAATTCCATATCTCGTCACCTGAGCAACAACAAAAGTAGTCCACCCCCTTCCGGCCGCAGGATGATGATGACCAGTAGCTTCTTTTTCTTCTTCTTCTTCTTCTCTCTCTCTTCTTCAGCTTTATTTTCGAGAATATCTGAAGTATGTTGATACAAATGATGACATCATCCATGTTGCATCATGGGATGATGTCATCCATCAAGTTGTAAAAAGTCAACATGACTTTTAGATATTTTGTAAATATCTTTGTAAATAAGTTTTTGGCTCCTTTTGGCCTTCTTTTCTCTCCTTCCTCTATAAATACCCCAATACTTGTTGTATCATAGGCATGAATATCTTTCAGATGAAAAATAGAAGTGAGGAGAAAAGACTTTGAGCTTTTTGTAATAGAAGAAAAATATTAATACAATATTTAGACTTTGTGCTGAATACATGTGTTATGTGCATTAGATTTTTCTTACGTTAGATCTGTGTGTTTATTCTGTTGGATCTGCTTCTGTTTTATCGTCATTTATTTATCATCAGTATTGCTTTGCTCGTTTATGCAAGTAGGTTTAGCTCTGTTTACTACCAATCCCAAAACATAAACCTTTTAACCTTTCTGCTTTAGAATTCATTTCTTTTCTCCCTTCGGACCTACTCTTTCTTCATCCCCTCTTCCTTTCCTTTCTTTTCACAGTCGGAAACACCCCTACTAGGATGAGATCCCAAACCCCCAAAGGTAGAATTTGTGAGACTTGCACAGATTCCTGCTGGTAGAATAGCAATAAACCAGTTTCGCTTTGCTAACTCAAAGAGGGGCTATGCCCTGCACACTGTTGGCTCGTTTATCCATAAATCTACCCAAGCGACAGATTTTCAGACCAACAACATTAGATCATGTTGAGTCATTAACAACACATAATTACCACACATGGAAACCAAGAATCGAAACAATAATTGAGAGGAAAGGATTATAATCTCTAACTTCTTCATAACAACCAATGTTCACTAGAGAATATAAGAAATTTCAGTACTAGTGAAAATTTTATGAGTGCATGGGTTTGATAGGAACTTATGTAAGTGACAGTATTTAGTTTCATTTAGAAAAGTGTGAATCTCCTTTTAAAATATGAGATAAATTGAAGGATTTATTTGGTAAGGTGGATAATATGAGAGCCATGCAACTTGAAATTGAGATCACCTATCATAATCCTGAATATTTTCCAACAATTATATACTATCTTACCAAGTTCAAGCATTTTTTGACATAGTTGAAGGGGATTGGAAGAGATAAGAAAGATGAAGAGTGTGTTTACTTGATTTTATCCAAGTTGAGAGGACCATTTAAAATATTTTCTTCTACATTTTTCTCTAGCATGGATTCCTTAGGTGACACATTCAAAATGCATGACTTAGAAACATTTTGTGAAATACTTACAAGGGAAGAATCCAAATTGTCTCACCTTGAGTCTTCCACCTCTCAAAAGGAATTAATTGCATATAATCCTAAGGGCAATGGAAAACCAAATAGTAAAACAAATCCACCCCTTCTCCATCTCAAAGTTCTCCTAAACCCAAAGAAAACAACTCTAAACCCAAGGATTTTTCTAAATCCAAGAATAAGTCTAGCCTTTCATGTTATTTTGTAGGGGTATTGGTCATGAAGAACATAGGTGTTATAGGTGAATGCAAGCCTTAGAGGATGTCAAGAAACATAAAATTTATATCCCCACTCCACCTCCTTCTAATCACTATGGAAATGAACTTAATTTTGTTGGGAGATCTTAGTCACCACTTGCAAATAGTTGGGTTATAGATTTTGGTTCTTCTCATCACATTAATTCTTCCAAGGAGTCTTTTATTTCTCTAGGTCTGATTTCTACTTCCAAAATTGAGGTTGGAGATTATTCCTGTTGAGGGAAAATGTGATATACAACTTGATGGTGGTAGTATCCAAGATGCACTATATGTTCCTAACATCACTATAAATTTACTTTCTGTATATCAAAATTGTCATTTTGGTCAAGGGAAAACAATGACTTTTACACCACATGGGGTAGAAATAAGAACTTTGTTGGAGCCTTATTCACTTATTTCTCAGGGTATTGTTGATCATAGTTCTAAACTATATCACTTTGAGGGTTTTAATGACACTTCTTCTATAGGGACAAGATTGGTTTCTCATGCATATTCAGAGAGTAAGCTTAGGCATGAAAGATTTGGACATCTTAATTATAGATATTTGAAGGAGTCGACCACTCATGGTTTGGTAGATGTTCTTCCTAAAGTTTCTTATCTTGAGGGATTTTTTTCTAGCTGTACATTAGGGAAACAACACCAAGATCTATTTCCTAATAATTTATCTAAGAGAGCTTCTTCACCACTTGAGCTTATGCATAGTGACTTGATGGTTTTTCCTACTCCCTCTTTCAATGGAGCTAAGTATGCACTTACCTTTATTGATAATTTATTGAGGCGTACTTTGGTTTATTTTCTCAAGTATAAAAGTGATGTTTTTCACACTTCAAAGTCTTCAAGGCTTTGTTCGAGAAACAATATTCGAGTTGCATAAAGAACCTTCGTACTGATAATGGGGGGAGTACTTCAATAATGAGTTTTCTATTTTTTTGCAACTCAAGGTATTATTCACCAGAATTTTGTTCCTCATACTCCACAACAAAACAGCTTAGCAGAGCAGAAGAATAGAAATTTGAAGGAAATGGCTAACTATATGATGCATTCTAGATATTTACCTCCTATCTATTGGGCAGAAGTAGTTAATTGTGCTAACTACATTCATAATCACACACCACACAGAGCACTTGAGAATTTGACTTGAGAGGAAGCTTGGTCCAATACTAAGCCAAATGTCTCATTTTTTTAGTCTTTAGGAGCTAGGCTTGGGAATTTGTGCCAAACAAGAAAAGGAAAGCTTTAGATAAGAAGAGAAAACCCTTGATCATTATAGGGTATTGTGAGGACATGAGAGATTATCAAATTTTATATCCTAATACTCATGACATTCTTTTTCAAACACATGTTTAGTTTGATGAGCACTTCACTCCTCATGATTATTAATCTTCTTCCATGCCTCCTTCTTCATCTCATCTTGAGGATCCTTTATTTGAGGATATTGATGAGGAGGTTATATATGTCATTGCGGATCCTATTCCCATTGATGTTGTCAATATGCCTAAGTGGGCTCATACTACAATTTCTGAGGCAACACCTTTCATAGAGGATCTTCCACCCACTAGGAATCACCATGCACATTTTACAGGTTTTGGAATTTTGTGTCAAGAATTTTCTGAGGATCCACAGTCTTTTTCAAAGGCTCATGGGATACAGGAGTGGGATGATGCGATGACAGTTGAGTATTCTTCTTTGATGAAGAATCACACTTGGTATTTGGTATCTCTTCCTAAATAAAGAAAGATGGTTATGTGTAAGTGGGTATACCGAACTAAATACATATCTGATGGGTCCATTGATAAGTATAAGGCTCATCTTTTTGCAAAGGGTTTTTCACAAGTTGAAGGTATTGATTACTCTGAGACTTTTGCACACATTGCCAAGATGGATTTTTTACACCTTGTACTTGCTATTTCTACATCACAGGGGTGGCCCATATATAGGATGGACGTGAAGAGTGCCTTCTTACATGGAGATATACAAGAGAAACTATACATGGAGCAGCTGATTGGATTTGTTCAGGATTATTCTCTTGTTTGTATGCTCTGAAGGTCTCTTTACGGTCTCAAACAAGCCCCTCAGGCTTGGTATGAGAAGATGGATTATTTTCTTCTATCTAATGGTTATTTTCATTGCCACTCTGATCATACAGTGTATCTCCAACATGTTGGTTAGGATATTGTGATACTTGTCTTGTATCTTGATGATCTGTTACTTACTGAAAACTCTTCTTCCCACATTCAGAGTATTCCTAGGGCTCTTTCTACACAGTTTGACATGATAGATCTTGGGCTATTGCAATATTTAATTAATTTGCATACTTCTCAGATAGATTCGGGGATTCATTTGAGTTAGCAAAATTACACCCATGATCTTTTTCAATGTTTTAATATGGATGATTGTTAGCCAGGTCCATATCCTTTTTAGTCTAGAGTTACTCTTACTTCCACATGTACCACACCACTTTATGATCCTACATTGTATAAGCAGTTGGTTGGGAGTCTTATATACTTGACCCATACTCGCCCTGATATTTCATTTGTAGTAGGGCTTGTATCTCAATTTGCATATTCTCCTCATAGTATTCATTGGCAGGATGCTAAAAGGATTTTTTGTTATTTGTAAAGAACTTCCCACTTTAACCTACACTATAGTAGGGGTTATAATCATTTGGTTGGGTATATAGACTCAGATTGAGCATGTTCTATTGATGATAGGAATTACACTTATGGCTATCTATTTTGTATTAGTTCTTCTTCAATTACTCGGGCATGCAAAAAGTAACAGGATATTGTAATTTCATCTTCAGAGGAAAAGTACAGGGCATCATTTATAATGAGTTAGTAGATTCTTTGGCTTTGATAGTTATTGATAGAGTTTGGATTCCCACAGGATTCAATGATTGTACTTTGGTGTGACAGCCGAAGTGTAATTCACATTTCTCGCAACCCAGTTTAGCACCAATGGACCAAGCATATTGAGATACACATCCACTTCATTCGTCAGTACATTCAGGGTGGATTTCTTTACTTGGAGTACATTCTAACTCAGCAGCAATTTTTAGACATCTTTACAAATCCTTTTACATCGCCTCACTACCTTGATTTGCGTTGAATACTTGGCATTTCAGAATTTTTTCTTGGGGGTGTTTGTAAGAACATCTTCCTTCTTCTTCTTCTTCCTCTTTCCTTATAGTAGGATTATTTCCTTCTTTTGGTTCTTAATTTCTTCATGGATATATTGTACATGAGTACCTAATCAGGCCTAGTTTCTAGGACTCATACTGTGGAAATGCCACTTCTATTTTGGCCCCTAGCTTCACTTGAGGGGGGTGTTAGAGTAGGTATTTACCTTAGGTCATGTTCACCTAGATACTTTATTTACCTTTATTGTATTTATCCTCACCCACTTATGTGTGTGAATATTTATTTTTATTTATTTAGATATTAGAGGGATATTATCTAGTTATTAAGTATAGTTCTCTCCTTGATCTATGGTATTGACTAAATTCTTGATGTCTAGTTCTTTCCATGATTTATGGTTTGATCTATGACCTTGACTAGTTCTTAGATTATTATTCCTTGCCTATATAAGCAAGGCCCATTCTCATTATATGTCATTGAGTTCCATAGTAATATATGATATTGCTACTCATTTTTTGCAAAGGTTTATGTAAATTTATTTTGGTGAATTAATTTCATCTTATAGATGGTGGTTTTCGATTAGCATTTGTGTTCTTGGCTTAGTACGATCATCTTATTGTTCATTTTATTAACTACCATTTTACCCCATTTTAGTTAATCATTTTGGTGAACCCGACCTTCGAATCCACTTTCTGTCTAGGGTTATAGTCTCCTTTCACCATGGCTAAATATCATGAATCCTTCACTAAAGCTCATCTTAAGGCCATTAATGGTCATATTGCTGAACATCCACAAGATTTAGATTTACTTTTACATGTTTCTCATGAGGAAGCTACTAATTTGGTGGAGCTCATTGCTTCTGTAGCCATACCCACCTTTGTTTCTACTCAATCAATCGCTTCTACTCTTCCACCTATTTATATTGTTCATGTTTCAGTCACTACTCCTATTAATCACTTTACACCACCTTTAGTTTCTCATGTGTGACAAGTTTCATCCATTGGTAATCAAGATTTAACTTCTCTTTATCATGACCTTCAAGTCCAAATCTATAAGTTACAACATACCACTTTGCATGCATAACCATCTTTAGATTCCAACTTGTTATTGAATACTCTGTTTGCACCTGCCATCTCCACTTATATGCTTCCTCCTAGTTTTTTCACCCATAAGCTTCCCATTTTCAATGGGCATGGTGACCTGCATGAACCTTATAGAGAATTTCATGTTGTTTATCTTGATCTTGCTGATGATCATGTTCTTTTGGCTAAAATATTTCCCCATAGTCTCCATGATTATGTGATGCATCATTGTTACAACCTACCTATTCACTCGGTAACTTCCTTTATGCATCTATCCAATGATTTTCTTACTCATTTTTCTATCAACATCGACTCCAATATTTCATATGCTCGGTTAGCACAACTCAAATAGGGACACAATGAACACCTAGCCAACTACATCTTGATATAAAAAAATAATCTAGCTAAGATGTCTAATGCACTAGCATACTTCAAACTTCAGGATTTGTTTATTCAGAGTCTCTTACGACCACTCCAAGAAAGCTTTCTCTTAAGACATCTCCATATTTTGACAAAATTTGTCACATTCTCAAGCTTCTTGAAACTAAAATCTTGTCCATATGAAAACTTAAGTATCAAGATTAAGCTTCCTCATCCACTTGTTTTCAAAATAAGGAACCATTCAAATGATTTCCAACTAAATCTATTGACATCAAAGTTATTGTCAATGTAGTTACTAATCCTAAATAAGTTCCATCACAACTTCCTAGGTAAGTGTTTATTAACTTTCTTATGGCCCCACATCTCATACTACAAAAAATTCTTGAGATAAAACTTATCACACTCCCTCCACCACTTGAATTAGATCCATCAAGACCAAAAGGTAGGAATTAAAATGAATTTTTTTGATGTGATTATCATTTATGTGTGGGACATTATACAAATTGTTGTTTCAAAATCCACACAATCATTCAATATCTTATTGATACTAACAATCTTCAATTTACGGAACCCACAGATGTTGCACCAGTCAATGAAAAGGGTAAACTAAAATTATTTAATAATCAATCCCAAAAATATGTAAGAAAGCATCTGAATCTTTTGCTAATCATACATATCATGTAGTTCCTCCTTTAGCATCAAGGGCTCTTGATTTCTTAGTTACACATATTGATGCTTTGCCACCGATCATATATTTATCTAACTATGATTATCATGCAAATTTCACATCTAATTACTTACATATTAAGGCATATTTTGATTCCATCCCTATTAAAAACACTAAGCTTGACCCATCATGGCCCATTAGTGCATGTTCAATGCTACTCCTTAAGGCTATCGGTTATCCTATATCAAAAATTGAATACCCTATAAATAAAACCTTCTATGTTATCGAACTACATGTCACGATTAGTTTTAGTACTATGTTTTTGCCTTTCCTTGTTGGAAACACATTTTACGGGTGCGACATGCTTCTTGGTCTCAATTGGAGTCATCGGTCCCAATATATCATCTCTATGAATCACTTGCGACTTAAATTCATCCATAACAATAAGGTTATTTATATCGATGGTGTCCCACCATATAATCCATGGTCTTCATATCCTCACACATCAGTCAACACATTACCAACATCGTCTATCACATCACACTCTATGTTACTAAAAATGCAATCTACTCCTAGTTCATCTACTTGTGGATTGTCTACACGTCCTCACCACTCCGTTAGTCCTACACATAGGTATCGGCCCATTCCTAGGACCATTACTAAATCTCTACTTAGATCACCACCTCAGTTTATTCCACATAGCTTTCCATCACCTTCACACTTGGCATCACGTATATCTCCATCACCGATACATTTTTCTCTGCCATGGTCTTCATCATATATTCACCCATCACATGTACATAAACTTCATTCACTAGTGTAGCATCTGTCTCATATACCACCACTTTTAGAGTAAGGTCATATGCTTTCAACACCACATGCATCCGATGGAGGAAATTCATCCTTCATTGTTATTGGATAGTTCATTCATTCACACACACTTAGGGGAAATAACATCTAACACGAACCCCCCAACCTAGTAGCATTGATCATCACAACATAGCATACTTATAACATACACGTATCTCATCCCTATCATATTAGCATAAGTGCATTTATCATCGTTTCATTGTCATAGATCACTGTCATAACATAGGCACATTCATCTACACACTTTGTGACCATTTCCCGATGAAACACTCTTATGCTTATGTTCACACTTGACTATTGAGGGCTTACTACACATGAACCCCACACACTACACATTAGTTGCAACATGCTACTTCTATTCACACATCACACATCTTACATCATATATTCTACTTTTAGTCTACATCATTTCAACATTTACACATCTACATTGCATACATCGTACTAGTCTTCATCATACATGTGTCACAATACTATTTTCCAAGCATTTAACATTACTCATTATACATACTACATATCACACATATCACATTACTAGTCTATCTACACACATTACCTAGCACAATAAACGTTGCATTTTACACATATTACACATCATATGGTAGCTGATTATAATCACACATACTACACATTATTCTATGTGTTGCACTCACTACCTAATGATGCATTCTATTCTCATGGTCCATACTGGACTGTTGAGGGTATATAACACAAATATACCTTATCATACACACACATTCATCACTTGACATTCTATCATGCAACATTACTAGGCTAGTAACATACGCTTTAGGCTAAATTGTCATACATACCTTCATCTTGTAGTGGTATACGCTTTAGGCTACATAATCACTCTTTAGGTCTTGTCATCAAATAAGCTTTAGTTGTAAGGTTAATGACACATCATTTATAGGTCACTTATCACCACACATACACATTCCTCACAGTGCATTAGACACAACAAAAATTTCAACCATTTCTCAATGATGCACTCTTGTTTACAGTTCATTTTTTACTATTGAGTGGGAAAACCAAATGAACCTCACTGCATACAATTCCATTCACTCAGGGGAACACGGCTCCTATCATCCATCTTGCATTGCATTCCATCCATCCATAACATATTGCATATCATGGTTTTTTACTCTTTCTTGTATTTTCTTGTTCATGGTCACTTTATTTCACATGCTAGATAGATCTCTTGTATGTCATTTATTTATACCATAAACACATGTGCGTTCACATGTTTTCTTAGTATTGTTTCATTGTGTAACTATAACTTTACATTATTTACTTGTACATGCTTTTGACATATGAGTTATTTTTCCAACATGTTAATGTGTGCTTCATGAGTAGCATTTGTTTTGTAGGATGATTTTTTTCCATTTCTATCTGTTGTTTGTACTTGTTTGTTTTTTTGCTATGGTATGTGGGATTTTCCCTATGATTGGTGTGCACACTTGGTTTTTGTATGGGGCCATGATGGCCTTGCGTGTCTTGCAACATTGTGAGTGATATACCATGTTTGCAGCCCACTTTGTACATCTTATTTTGTCTTCTTGCATGTTTACATTACTACATTTTTTGGTAGCTTATACACTATTTGCATATCTTATTTTTGCATGTTTGTTCATACTAACACTTGTCTTTGTCTATCCTTTTGTTTGTGTACACCTTGGTTTCTACCAAGCGCTTTCCTTTCCCCCTACAAGGTAGAGTTACAGGGTTCATGTGGTTGGTCCTCTTTTGGGGCCACATTCTCCTATTAGAGATGTTGTATGTGCCCCTAAAGAGGGGGGCATCATTTAGGGTTTTACATACTACAATACACTTTTACACTGGTTCAGTTTAGTCAGTTTCTACCCTTGGAATTGTGGCTTATATAGTGATTGTGTTTAGACTTGTCTACAAACTGCATACACAATTGATTTTATAGGACATGGTTGTCCTTAGCATTCTGGGGAGCATTTACAACTTAGAGGATACATCAAAATTCCTCTCTACACTACTTCAGCCAGTGGCGTCGGATCAAGTAAAAAACCAGGAAGTATAGTGATCTCTTCACAAATATTTAGGGAAGCAGTTACAGGTTAGAGGATACAACGAAATTCCTCCCTACAATTATTTAGACTATGGTGTCAGATCACCCAAAAAACCCATGACATGATATCCTCTTTCTATACCCTTTCTCTCATCACGGATCAGGTGCACATGTTCCTTTTAAAAAATTTCATTCTTTCATTTCAGTCTTTTCATTACATATACATGCATCTTTTTCATGCATTTTGACGTATATACATGCATATTTAACTACTTAATTTTCTTCTCCTTGCAGGTTCGATAGTATGAGAAGTAAGTATTTAACAACAACTATAAAAATGGGGGGAAAAACAAAAATGTTTTTTGGCATCACAGATGATACTAACCATGTTCGTACATCACACACATCAGCAACTACACACGCGTTTCCACCCTAGGTTCACTGTCATTAATTTTTTGCACTTTTACATCTTTATTTTCCATGTTTGATTAGATTTTTTCACTCCATGCCTTTTCTATTCCTTCAATACGTTTCTACATCACCCTACATAGATTATCAGGTATGCATCTCTATATATTTTATATTACCAAGATTTTGGCTCACCGACATAAAGTGGGGGCAAATTTATTTACAAAATCACAAACTTTAGACATTATTTAGTCATGGTCTCATAATACTATTCACATGGTTTTTGAGTGAAGAATGCACAAATTAGACCCCATCTTTTGGCCATTTTACTTTGATTTTTTTCGTCACTACCGACCTCCCATACACAATTTCCCAAAATATTTTCATAATTTTCTACTATTTTAGCCTTGACTGGGGAACCCATGCTTATATGGGGGCTTCCGCAGGCACACTTGTCCCATTTGGAGTGCCCTAATCCATTTCCAACTTTCTCACCACTTTTTGGGCACTTTCTAGTTGTTTGAACATTTCATATTTCATATGGTTGGCCTCTTTGGGGTTAATTACAAAATTAGAACAAGAGAACCATATAAATATAAATTTATGTGACCATAATGGAGCACCAAAAACTAAGCACTACTATCATCATCTAAGCTTGCATCCATCAAAGGCTACACTTACATCCATCTAACTCCATCAAAAAAGCACAAGGCACATTCATCCGCATCACACTACATAGGAGGGAAGTTTATTCTATTCCATCCACCATTCTATTACATTTTCTACACATAGTTATTGATCCCTACTTTCATAAAGTGTGATTGGCGCAAGAGCATCCTAGGGCATGATTGCACACACTTGTACATAGAACTACATTCGGTCTGATATGTAGTACAACACTCAGTAAGTCCACCATTATGAAATCTGAGTTCAGTTTGACCCCTTCATATGCATATTTCTTTTTTAGGGTTTGATACTTGTCTTGGGGTTTTATAAGTATTTTCTTAATCACTTACTATCGGTGACATACAACGTAGTTCAGATACATTAGTGTGATAGAAAAAATATTCAGATCATCTAGTGACCTTAAAAATCTAATTTTTAGACATCCTACATAGAGCAAGGCTCCCAAAATGTACACTATGTCACTCACAGGATCCCTGATCCTCTCCTAGGTGCCTTAGTCCACTACAATTTCCCAGATCTACAAGTTTCTGGACCTCGTAGATTGCAAGAAATTTCTACTAGGAGGTGGAGTGGAAAGAGTCTTGTTTGGTGGTGAAGGTGACCTTTGAACTGATTTTCCCCTTCTTCCCCTTCTAGTTGATAATTGTAGATACTCGAAATCTCCCTCCTCTGTTGTTCTGGACCTTGTCTTAATTATTCTCATGAACTTGAAGAATTACACTACTAAAACAAATTTATTTGAATGAATGAGTTTCCAGGTGTGTTACTATAAAGCCTCCAAAGGCTATAATCTCACCAAGACACAAACCCAATCTTGATAAAATGAACCTACTAAATTTTTTGGTCCAACTACGTGTTCCAAAACAGTTATGTCAAAAAAGTAGTAACCTAGGATTTACACATTAAAAAACCATACTTTTGACTAACATGGGATTGTCTCAAGGTGTGAGACCCTTGCAATTTGAGAAAAACTTATAGATAAGGTTGGTTCCTCTAACCTATTCTAATGGTAAAACTACTCCTAGAAAGGGAAAATGTAACTATTCTAACACTAACCTAGAATTCCAAGGGACCAAGGAAGAGAGATATGCATAAAATGAAACTCCTAAACTAAGGGAGGTGATAACACAAAGAACAAGGGAGTGGAGAGATTAACAGTGAAAATGGGAAGTGAATAGTGGGAGAGGGTATCCAGAAACAACATTCACATCTCCATCCTCATGGAGCACAACAAATTTTGATCCTGCAAAAGAACACAATATGCACAATATACTTGCAAGTATAATGAAAGGAAAATAACATAATACAACTCGAGCTAGGGTGATAAAATCCACAAAACATTGATTTTATTGCTTAAAAAGATGCACAATCCATTACAATATAGGTACAAGGAAAAAATCCTTTACAAAATACATAAATTCGAGGCTTGCAGCTCACGAAAGTGTTGGAACAATTTTGATAGAGTTCCTTTACAATTCAAGAATGTCTCTCCCCAAAATGAGGCAAAAATTACAATATATAGAAGAAGATACTCAAAATTGCCTCACTAACTGACAAGTTTCATTAAAGAGGTATGAGAGGCAATAAAATTTGGTACTTTTCTTGCACGAGTAGTCATGGGTGTCATACCTCATTAAACTAGTGGTTGAAACCACTTTGTATTACTTCCATTAATGTCTCATTCATTCCTACATTTGGCCAGTTGCATAATTTTCCCTAGGTGTCAGTCGGTTGCATAAATAGAATAAGACAGTAACATGGTTTTCCTACTTCCGGCCGGTAGCTTAAAATATATTTTTGGCCGAATAACTCCTTGTTTTCACAAAAAATGCTACCGATAGTACCCTACTTCCTTTGTCCGACTAGCATTTAAAACTACTTTCAAAACCAGCATCACCTCAATACCTGGTGCCCACATTTTCTACTAGTTGGTAGCATCCATACATGCTACCACCACTAGTAGTATCTGTACATGTTACCGACCAATAAATTTTGAGTGCTACCAGATCCTCTACGTATTTTATCTTATGTCGTATTCTAATCCTACTACCAGCCAGTAGCATCTCTAAAATGCTACCAGTTGGTAGCATCTAAAATGCTACAAGCAGATTTTATCCACCACTTTTCAACTCACTGAGCTCACCCAAAACATCTCAGACCTTATCCGTGGCTTGGGGACTAACTCATGAGCTACCTATAAATCCCAAAGTTTTCATCTATCAACTATGCTAATGTTCAGACATGTTAAGTTTTCCATTTTGTAGGGGTGTAAAAATGGATAAAAATTGGTGACTTGCTGGATGATTTTCCTGCTAGATCTAAAAGACCAGTGACCCTAGAGGATCCATTGGGCATGGAGTCATCCTGATTGTTGAAACTAGTCTGAAACTTGAGAATTCATCCCTTTAAACCTCTGAAACACTAATGGGGCCTGTCATTTCTAAAACCTTGGGTTAGAGATTAGATGTTCCATCAATAAGACCCTTCCTGAAACTGGAAAGTGTAAGCAACAAGAGGCACAACTATATACAAACAACAAAGATCATACATATCCCAAATGGAACATGCAGAGAGTGCACAAGCACTTATTATAAAAGAAAATCTAAGCTACAATAGAGAAATGTGCTACAAGAACTTGGAGGAATTATAAATCCTAAAATAATATGTACAAGGAATATACTTTAACTTAGTAACAATGCTTGAGATAGATTCCATTGACTGGAATATGTAATTCTTCTCCATCCAATTTAGATAACTGGAAAGCATTGTTTATCTTATAGCCTGAAATCAAGTAAGGGCCACTCCATATTACATCAAACTTGGAGTGTCTTCCTGGTTTGGCTCTATCTGCATCCCATTTTAGGACCAAGTCTCCTTCTTGGAAGGTCATATTTTTGGCCTTTCTGTTAAAAATCCTCTTGATTTGAGCTTGGTCCTTCTCCATTGTTTTCATGGCCTTGTTCCTCAATCCTCTAGCTCCATAAGCTCCACATACCTGATTTCCATGACATCAAACTCAAATAACTCCAGCTACTTGATAAGCTCCAAAGTTGGTAACTCTAGGGATATTAACATCCTTGCTTCCCTGTCATAGAATAACTTGAAAGGAGAATAACCAATTGACTTCATAGGAGTAATTCTATCAGCCCACAAGGCTGATTTCAACTTGGTATGCCAAGTCCTCTGGTTCTCATCCAGAGTCCTCCTTATGATCCTTAGCAAGTTCTTGTTGGTGGACTCATCTTGCCCATTACCCTGAGGATAATAATTTGAAGAAGTGCTCAAATAGATGCCATTTTTCACTACCCATTCAATATATTTGTCCCAAGAAAAGCCAAGGCATTATCTGATATTATAGTGGAAGGAACACCAAACCTTGTCACAATACCTTCATAAAAATCTAGAATGTTTGTTTCATTTTCTTCCTTGAGTGCAATTACCTCTGTCCACTTAATGAAGTAGTATGTGGCTGTAAGGATCCATTTGTGACCTAGGCTGGAATTTGGGTTGATCACCCCAATAAAAGTCCAAACCCCATTGCATGAATGGTTCATTTACAGAGATGGGGTGTAACGGGAGGGCTGCTAGTTTCTCTTTACCTGTGAAGAAGGCACACTTCTTACATTTTCTAATCCATGCATAACAATCATTAAAGAGGTTTAGGCCAATAATAACCATCTTTCATGATTCTAAGAGTTGTTTCTTTTGAGGAAAAATGACCACCTGTTTCTCCATCATGAAACTCATGTAATACCCTCTCTATGTAATCAATTTTAATGCATCTTAGGAGGACACCATTCACATCCCTTTTGAACAAAATATTATCTATAAGCACATATGGTATAGTTTATAGCTTGAAATACCTTCTCTTGGCCTTACTCAAACCTTGAGGGACATTGACCTATTTGAAGGAAGTGGACTATATCCTGAGTCCAACAAGGATTGGGTAAGGTGTTGGTTGGTTGTTCTTGATCATCTTGAACCACAAGGGTGGCCTCTTCATCTGCATGTTGACTTGAAACTAGTTGTTCACACAACCCTTTTCCCTTAACCAGTTTGGTCACCTTAATATCAATGTCATACTCCATGACCTTGGTTATCCAACCAGTCCTTTTCTCATTAAGGTCCTTGTTCAAAAGAAAATATTTCACATCTGCATGTGAAACTAGTAAATGAATTATTTTATTTGACACTAGATGTCTAAATTTATTTAAACTTCTAATAACAACAAGAATGTGTTTCTCAATGAATGAATACTTCACCTCATAATCTTCAAGGCCTTGGTTGAAGAATGCAATAGGTTGCTCCAGTCCTTCTTGATTCAGTTATACCAAGATTGCAAGATATTGCATATGTGCTTACCAAAAGCATAAAGAGTAAATTCCTTCAAAAAATATGGATTTATGAGGGTTGGATCCTATGAAATGGCCTATTTATAGCTTCAAAGATTTATTTTCCTTCATTAGTCCATTTGAAAGCCATGTTTTTCTTCAACATCAATGTTAGTGGCTTGACAAGATTAGCAAAGTTAGGAACAAACCTCCTAACAAAATTGATTTTCCCCAAGAAACTTTGGAGATCCTTCTTGTGACTTGGCAATGGAAATGCACGAATAGCTTCTACCCTCTCTGAATCAATTTCCTAGCCCCTCTTTAGACACAATGTGGCCTAAGAGCTTTCCTTCATGAGCTAGGAATATGCACTTCTTTAGATTCAAAGACACTTTGAATCTCCTACATCTTTGGAACACTTTCCTAAGGTGGTGGAGGTGACTTGTTGTACTCTTGGAAGAACACATTGATGTCATCTAAATTTAAACAAGAACTATCTTATTTATCAACCCCTTGAATGCCATGTCCATAGCCCTTTGGAATGTAGCTTTGGAATTTGATAATCTTAATGGAATTTTCCTATAAGCGTAAGTCCCCCATTTTGTGGTGAAGGTTGTTTTGAATTGGTCTTCCTCTTTCACCATAATTTGATTATAACCTGAGTAGCCATCTAGGAGTGAGAATACCTTTCTGATCCAGCTACTACATGTAAGATCTTTCTCATAGAAGGGAAGTGGATAGTGGTCCTTGAGAGAAGCTCTGTTCAAGTCTCAAAATTCCACACACAATCTGATTTCCCCATTTCTTTTCCTAACTGACACTAGATTTCTACCCATGAAGAGTGTTTGATTGGAAAGATGATTCTTTCCTCAATGAGCTTGTTCAATTCCTTCTTCATGAGAGGCTCAATATGAAGGTTCACCAGCATTTGATTTTTCCTTATGGGCTTAGCTTCCAGATATCTAATTCAATAGTGTGTTGTGCTAACTTGGATTAAATCCTCTTAAATCCTCATAGCTCCAAGAAAAGACATCTAGGAACTCTTGGAAAAGTTGTATGAAATCAGATTTTTCTTGATCAGTACTCACCTTGCCAATTTGGAGTACTTTACCCTCTTCAACTTGCAAAATGGGATTTGAATCTTCATCCTTTGACCTGAATGTTTTCCTTTCTCTTTTCTGAACTAATCATTAGGATTGAATATTGACTCTAGAGTCACTAACCTTAGGCAACATATTTTTTCTACAGTTGCACTACTTGATCACCATACTACTTGCTCTAATTTATCCTAATTTCTTAGCAGAGAACTCAACTTCTTCCTGTAATAAATTGATGATCTGATTGATCACTTCTCAAATACTTCCAGCTTGTGTTGTTGTCCTAAATAGCTGGCCTCACAACTACCTTGATATGGGGCTGTGTTTTATCTCTCTTGATACTATCAACCACATCAAATGTTTCTCCAATTGCTGTAAGCCTGTCCGTACAACCTCATTCTTTCTTCCTTGGTATGGAAATGATGTTAAAATCTTCAAAGTCTTCAATGAGATCCCATACCTAGTTTTTGTAGCTCTTGAGAAGATCATTTTTAGCAGCATTTTTCCCTTTGACTTGATTGACAATTAACTCACTATCTTTGAATACCTGCAATTTTTTAATACCTCTTTTCCTTTACCCAATGTAATCCATGGATCAAATGCTTCATACTCAGCTGTGTTATTTGAAAAATGAATTGAAATGGAAAGTTGAGTAATATTTTATACCTTGAGGTGACACAAGCATTTCTCCTCCTCTATCACCTTGGCTACTCCTTGAACCATCAAAGAACAACTTCCAAACTTCATTTTCATTTTCATCATCTGGCTTGGTGATGCTAGGGAGAGGTATATTTTCTTCATGTAGGAAATAGATTCCCAATTCAACCTCTTCCATATCCTTTGTATGGATCAAAAGAATGCCTTTTGTTTTCCCATTCATCAAGTTAAATCTGGAATGCCTCCAACCTTAGTATTTTTTTCTAGAAACTTGGGAAATCTTCTTGATCAAAAGCTAAACAATTTGCATTGATTGGACTTGGCACATGGGGCTCAATATGAAATTTGGAAATTGGCTCAGATAATTGTATCTTTACCTCCATACCTTTTCTAAAGAGCATGTGGGACCAATCAACTGATAGGTACCCACCAATTTTAGCCATGAAATCCCTTGACAAGCACAAAGCAAAAAGTGGTGGTAAATCAATCACTGATATGTCTTGCAAACTGTGACATTAGGGACATGCATGCAATGTTAGGTTTAAATCCTTGATGATTCCAACTGGTTCCCATTGTTGTCCCATCTAACTGCACCACCACCTTTTGAAATAGGGTTCATACTTGAGACCTGAGATGATCTGCAATTTTCTTTAGGCATCATTGAGTTGCTTGCTCCTTGAATCAATCATGTAATTGTGTACAAGGTTATTCCCAATAATCAAGGACACATAAAATGGTGGAGGCTTCATATTTCTTACTTGGTTGACCCTCCTTTTTGGATGCACTGCATTAGTGAGGACCTTCTCTTGATCCTTGGGTGACTCATTTGAGATGGGAAAGTTAGCTATGGTTGCTTGCAAAAGGTCCCTTTGTCCTAGAATTTTCAAAGATTCCCACATAGAGATGCTTACATTTTTTTCTTCATGTGGTCAATGATGTTGAATGAAGATATGGGTTGTCTTTTTTGTCCTCTACTTGGCACTACCTTCTCCTATACATGAGCTTCTACAATAGGTACTCTAGGCTGATTTTGTGAGCCTGGGACTAGGATTTGAGTTACCAACTCCTTGGGTGTGATAGAAGGTTGAGAAACACCTGCATATTTATGATTTTCCTCCCTCTATATTTATTTTCTTAGACCTTGTGTTGGCTGCTACCCCCTGAGAAGGAGACTAATTTATACCACAAAAATCTCAGCTTTCTAGTTCACAAGTGTGGTCTCACTTGAAGGTGCCTCTTGAGTAGCTGTCTTGCTATTGATTTTCTTCTTGGTTTCTCTTGAGACACACCAATATTTTATACCATCAAGGCCTAGTTTAGCATACCATTGAAACATGTTTCCTTGATTATGGGGTTGACCACAAGGAAAGCACCATTCATATTCTTGTGTAATGTTATTCTAGACTAGAACCAAGGCCTGAGATGTTGAAGGTGTATTAGGATTGTATGGCTGAAATGGTCTAGCAGTTGGGGGTTTGTCCTTGATTTTTTTTGCATCTTGAACAGGAGGTCTATTAGGCTGATATGGAGGCCTATTTGGTTGGGCTTGAGGCTGATAAGGTCTAAAATTTGGGCCTTGCTACCTCTTGAGGGTTACCAATTCATTCCCTAGGTTTTGCAATTGCTTCATAACCTCTTGGAGTTAGTTGAGGTGCTAGAAGAAGAGGTAGAAGCCTCATTGGAACTCTGATTTCTAGGGGCAGGAATAGGGGCTAATGTAGGAGTTTGACTAGAACTAGGATTCCCCATTTCTAGATAAATAGGCATAGGTGGCCTAGGTGCAAGTTTACCAGCTTGAATTAGGAAATTCTCATCCCTAATGGATATGGCATAAGCTCCTGGTAAGGTTATCCCTCCCATAGATTGTATCATAACAGATATATCAGAATTTAAAGCTTTAAGGAAATAGAGAAATGCACCTTTAGTAGTTGGCCTTACGGAAATTAGGATCCTATCCCATGTTCTTTGAAATCTGAAATTGAAGTCAGCCATCTGCTCATTTGGTGCCCTCTTTATAGTATTCAGTTGTTCAAGCAAAGGAAAGGTTATCTACCTTCTCTCCAAATTGATTGTAGAGGGAGTTGTGCATAATGCATTCCAATTTGTAATTGACCCTGCCACCAGACTCCTAAACCATTGCAAATCTCTTCCTTTGAATGAAGAAGCTAACAACCTAATAGCCACATCTTGTTCAATGATCTGATGGATAACAAACATTGCAATATCCTGAATGTGGTTAGCTGGAGTAGTCTAATTCTCCCTAGTGAAGAAAGGGATTCTCTTGAGAGAAGATGTTGGTATGGGATTGTTGGCATTAAGAGCAAGAGGACTACTACCAGTAAAATTGACAAATCCCAAATTTTGTTGTGTTACCATTGTAATAGGTCTGAGAACTCTAGTAGACTGTAAGAAAGGCCTACCAGGAGGTGGAGTGGAAAGAGTCCTATTTGGTGGTGAAGGTGACCTTTGAACTAATTCTTCCTCTTCTTCCCCTTCTAAGTGATAACTGCAGGTACTCAAAAGCTCCCTCCTAATTGTTCTATGACCTTGTCTGAATTCTTCTCATGAACTTGAGAGCACTTGCACTACTGAAACCAGTTGATTTTCTGATTGGAGTCACCAGATGTGTTGCTGCAGAGCCTCCAAAGGCTAGAATCTCACCAAGATACACATCCAAACTTGATGAAACTAGAAATATTGACTTCTTGGTCCCACCGGGTGTGCCAAAACTGTTATGTCAAAAAAGTAGCACCCTAGGATTTGGACATTACAAAACCCTACTTTTGACTAACATGGGATTGTCTCAAGGTGTGGGACCCTTGCAATTTGAGACAAACCTCCAGAGAAGGTTGGTTCCTCTACCTATTCTAATGCTAAAACTACTCCTAGAAAGGGAAATGCAACTATTCTAACACTAACCTAGAATTCCAAGGGACCAAGGGAAGAGAGATATGCATAAAATGAAAAGTCCTAAACTAAGGGAGGTGATAACACCAAGAACAAGGGAGTGGAGATATTATAAGTGAGTGAAAATGGGGAGTGAACAAAGTGGGAGAGGAGTAGAAAAAGTGCCACAATCTGAAACAACATTCACATCTCCATCCATGTGGAGCACAATGAAATTTGATCCTACAAAAGAACATAATATACACAATATACCTGCAATATAATGAAAGGAAAAGAACACAATACAACTCGAGTTAGGGAAAGAAAAGCCACAAAACACCAATTTTATTACTTAAAAAGATGCACAATCCATTAAAATATAGGAACAAGGAAAAATCCTTTACAAAATGCATAAATTTGAGGCCTGTAGCTCACAAAAGTGTTGGAACAATTTTGACAGAGTTCCTTTACATTCCAGAATGTCTCTCCTTCAAAATGAGGTGAATTTTACAATATATAGAAGAAGAGCCTCAAAATTTCCTCACCAACTGAACAGGTTTCATTAAAGAGGTATGGGAGGTCCATAAAAATTTGGTACTTTTCTTACATGGGTAGTCATGGGTGCCATACCTCATTAAACTAGTGGTTGAACAACTTTGTACTACTTCCATTAATGCCTAATTCTTTCCTGCACGTTTGTTCGGTTGGTTGACCAGTAATTTTCCTTGATTTCTAGCTGTCGTTTCATAAATGCAACCAACCAGTAACAATTTTTCCTTACTACCAACATCCCTTTTTTGGTACCGCTTAACACTATCCTTTCGGTCGACTACTCCTTAGCATAAAATATTTGTGTAACAGACTGGTAGCATCCGTAAAAATGCTACCAAATGGTACCACTTAACCATTGGTGTCAATGATGTCAACATTGTTGTCCCACTACCAGATGATAGCATCCATACATTTTCTACCGGATGGTAGCATTTTGAGTGCTATCAGTGCCTTTGCATCATTTTCCCTCTGCGGCCTCACTGACCCTTCTACTTGGTCGGTAACATATCAAAATGCTACCGGCTCGGTAGCATCCATACCTGTTAGAGGCTGGTAGCATCTGTACCTGACTAATGGCTCACCGTAACATATTACATACTACTGGCCAGGTAGCATTTTTGATACTACCACTGCAGATTTTTACCAAATCGACTCGCAAGCTACCCTATAAATCACAATTGTTGCATCCATCAACCGCCAATGTTCAGACATGTTAAGTTGTGCATTTTTCAAGGGTGAAAAATGGATAACGCCTACACCAATCATACCATGTGTTTCTATGACTGAAGCAACAAATAAACACTCAAAATCTTCATATCTCCTTACTAACTGAGACCTTGCAATGCCCTACATCACAACTTCTAAACCTTTCTATATCTACTCACAGAAATATTTAGAATATTATCTCTTCGAGATTGCAAGAAAATTGATTTGTTATTGAAATCATATTCAACCCTTCCAAAGACAATATCTTGTAGCATCAAATCAAAAACCTTGGTATTCCTATACAAAAACTGACTAGTCATCACACAAAAAGATAAAACTCTCACAAGACAAGACAATAACACCACAAGATACAAAATCCCTACCCTCTATTATAGGACCAAATCAATAAGAATAACTCATAACCACCATCTTAGAACCTAAAACTTCCCACAAACCTACACATAAACATACCACACAAGACACACTTCAAGTGCCTCATCCTTTTAAACCATCAAATGAAATCCAAGTACATATGCCCTCGTTATCATCTCAGAAAGCCCTGTGAGCATATTAAAAAAAATATTTGAACAACTCTTACAATTGTTAATCATAGTATTACCACCAATCAAGCCCTTTGATCTACATGGTGGAAACCTTCCTGGTATAACTACGAGGAAATTTTTGCTTATCATCGAATACTAGGAAATTATATAGAGAATTGTAAAGAACTCCATACCACGATGCAAAATATTTTTAACAAAGGAATCCTCTAAGAAAACAAAAACCATCCTCATCCATCTATCAAGTCCAAGAAAACAAGATCAAGCCACCAAAACAAACATGTCACTAAACCTAACTATCTCAAAACATTCTATAGTAGTTTAGCCAACAAAAACATGGCCCCTTCTAATAAGTTCCCTTTTTTCCAAATTGATAGCATCTATTTAACCATGAGATACCACACCTAAGATTTGAAATCCCAGAATAAAAACAAGCCTAAGATCTCTATCTCCTCTGCTCACCCTAAACCATTCAATCCTTCATCTCTTAAATCCAAGGTCTCCATCATTACGACACCTGACATTAAATACATAACATCTATAAAAAATAATGTCCTCAAATAGTTTCATCAAGCACCAGTGAAGAGGTTCCTTTACAAAATTATCCAAAACTCCCACAAAATGGAAAGTCTATAATAGAATCCCTTCAAGCCATCTCGGTATCATCAGATGAGCCCCAACCATTCTCCAACCTTGTTGGTTCCTTGAAAATGTCTACAACCATCGTATTTGATGATTCCAAGATTCTATCATTACAACCTAAGGATCGTGACCTCCCCCTCTTTGTCATTTCCTATATCAACATCACTCTTTTTAAAAGATTTATGATTGAAAATGGCACTAGTATCAATATAATATAATCTCGCACATTCAAACAACTCCAATTACCTGATACCATTTTCACTCAATCGCCCATGGTCTTTTGTTCCTTTAATGATATTTCACTCCCACATTAGGAACAATTATATTTCCTATAAAAATAGGTTTCAAAATCCTCCATGAAATCTTCTATCGTGTAGAAGGATAATTCCAATACAACTTATTACTCATTCATCCCTGGATCTGTACTATGTGTTATGTCCCATCTACTTTGCATCAGTGTATAAAGTATGAAAACGAAGCTAATACCTTTATTGTTCTCCCAAATTATAATCAATTTAAATCCTTCCCTATGACCTATAAGCCCAATGACATGATGTTTCCCTTACATAACTCCACATCTTCTAATCAAGACTTTACGAGTTCCTCTATCACCACTATATGCATGAAAACTATGTCATAAGAATTGATACTAACAACCAATAGCTTCAAGACATGATTAGATAAAACAAAAAAATAAGCTACGAGCTTAGAAAAGTAAATTCTTTACATGAAACATGAATGAAACAAACTAACATGTTAATCCATTTTACTCTTTAGATTGCTAAACTAGATGTGTACCTAGTTAGATCCTATAAAAATAAAACTGGTTTTGTTGTTTTAGCTTCAATATGGTGAAAGGATCTCTCTAAAAAATTGCTATAAGGCCATGTTAGATATTCCTCTACTAACCAAACATGAATAATGTATGCAAGGTGAGCAAGCTATTCCAACAATGGAAGTAAGGCTCAAGATCATATGTTTTATATGAGATACCTTCAAAAGTATGGTGTAAAGTTGAAAGGGATGCATTAGACTTGTAGTTATAGGTATCTATTTGGGGAATTTTAGAATCCTAGTGCATGTGGGACAAAAGGTAAAGCCAAAATATAATTTTTACAAGTCAATGCACTTTTTGATTAGATTACAAACTAATTAATCTTTTAGGATTAATTAAGAATACTAAGTAGGATTAGGAAGATTTTTGAGAGCATATGGAAGGGGTTTGGATAGATTTTATAAGTTTTTGGAAGTGGGACTTAGTAAATAAGAATGTTTATTGGTTAAATACAAGATTATAGGCTTAATTAACATATAATTAGATAATTAAGAGGAATATCACTAACCAACATATTGTTAATTAGTATCTTGAGTGAATTAGAAACATAGCTAGATAATGAAGTGTCGTTATTTAAAAAAAGTGAGAGGGAGTGAAGATCATTAATGAAATTTAAGTATTAAAATTACCTTGATCAAATCTAGGTGTCTATATTTTCCCCTCTTTGGGGTGGCATAAGCGATGTCACTTAAAATTTAGTAGACAAGTACATGCAAGTAAATTTTGAAGGGATAGAAGAAAAATTAGTAGAATGAAGGATGCCCCCTTGAGTTTCGATGGGGTGATGAAAGAGGTCGATCGATGTCTAAAAAGATGAGAAGGAAAGGCCAAAGTGGGGGGAAATCCCATTACAACGAGAGACATATGACAATATACTGAATATCGATATAGAGTAGAGATGCAGGCATCGATCCCCACATAATACCAATATGAAATTTTTTGTTGAAAATTTCATGGGGGTATCGTTGTGAATCGTAAGATATGCTTTTCTTAATGTATATGTAGAAATTATTTGTATCAGGTGATCCCTATTTCCCCAAGTGAGTTAGAAGAATAGTGTAGGATAGAAGAGAATGATAGGGGTAGATGAAGAGAATGGTAATAGCTTGTATCCAGCTAATGTAAACAACTTTATTTCATCATATTGTTAATGATCTACATCATCAGTCCTTTATTATATATAAGCATACAACAAAAATGAAGATGACTTGAAAACCCATTATACAAACATTTGTTCATTGTTAAAGATGCTTAACTCAATGTAACATAAAAAAACAAAAAATACATAATGTAATGCAATACGAGAAAGTAAACAAGCTAACTTGACAGGAAAATAAGTACAAACACACATATTCAAACAAATAATGTTCAAGAAAGTTGCACCAATGTTTTTGTTATCAAGCTTCAACTTCAACCTATGGGAATTATCAAAAGGGGTTAAGAATGACACCCCAAGAAAGGATACATGTGAGGGGAATAAATGAAGGATGAAATCGTGCACCATAAAACTACCCCAAGTAATGTGTTCGTACAAGGAAAGGAAGAGATATAAAGTAAACCAACTTTTGTTGATGGAGGGAAGATCAAAATGATCCACAAGTCACACACATGAACATGCAAGAATCCAATACAATGTTTTATAAGATAATTTTTGATGTTTGAGTACGGTGCATGTGATACAAGCTTCATCTATGTGCATGCTCATTACCAATTTTTTATTTATGTGATGTTTTCAAATTTTTAGGATTTTTGTGAAATTTTTATATTTTTTTTTAGTTTTCGATGGAAACTGTAGTCATAAAATCATGAACTTTAGGCATTATTTATCCTAGTATCACACTACTATTTATAAGTTTCTTAAGTGAAGAAAGTACTAATTAATCCCACCTTTTGGCAATCTTGTTTTAATTTTTTATTTCTTCATTCCCACACATTTTTATATGCATGCCAAACTATTTCAGCACTTTCCCATCATTTTATACTAAAATGTGGTTCCTTGGTCCCACCTGGGGTGCCATGGTCCTACCTGGGGCACACCGATCCATTATTTACTTTACCACCTCTTTTTTGGGCTCTTTCTAGCAATTTTTCATCATTATCTTTTTCCTAGTTTGCCATGTCGGGATTAATTACAAAATTAGAGCAAGAGAAATCTATAAATATAAATCTATGAGACCATAATGAGGGTCATAGCATCACTTAATAATATCACTCCATTTATATTCATATCCCTTGCATCACTTACATCCACATACATCCATGCATCAAGGATAGGAGATTTGCATCAACACACACTTCATAGGGGGAGGGATTCTATTCTATTCCATGTACACATACTATTACATTTTCTCACTACTACATAAAGTGCAACTGACACAAGAGAACCTAGGGCATGATATGCACACACACACACACACACACACACTAGAACTACATTTGATTCCAAAATGTAGTGCAATGATTAGTTTAGTAAGCCCACTATTGTGGCAGCTAAGGTCAGTCTGACTGATTCATTTGCATCTTTTATTTTTTAGGGTTTTGATACTTATTTTATCTATTACAAGTATTCAATTTCATCTTATTATATTCAGAACATTTGGCGTAGTTCATTGAATCTAATGCGACAGACAAAAAAGTTTCTAGAACATATTCTGACCCAAAAAGAACCATGTTCTGAGATTTTTCAGAGACTAGGGCATTTATTCTTCCATACTAGGGCTCCCCAAGATGCCCCAGTACCCTCCTGTGTGCTCTAGTCTAATCAGATCTTCCATATCCACTATTTTTGGGACCTCTTTGTAACCATTCTAGATCCTGTATTTTCTTGTGAAACCTACGACACCCTGTGACAGTCATCCATAATCAGTTGAGTTATTTCCTAACCCTCTCCTTGTATATTAGGGTTTCATTTCTATTGGTTTAATTATTTAATTACTCTATATCACTTTAGCGTATTTTTTATAGCATTTATGTCATCCTATATTAGATTAAATATCATTATTACATTTCCCTCATTTTAGTTAATTTTAGTTAATCATTTTGGTGAACCCAACCATTGACTCCACCCCTGTCCTAGGGGTTTTCTCATCTTTAATACCATGGATTCTAATGTCTGTCAAGTCTCTTTTCTTCACATGATTCAAATACACCCATATTGTAAAGATGATCTTCAACAAACCCTATAGAATATGCGCCTACCTATCAACATATTGCCTACCCAGGTCAATGCTATTTTTTGTCATCTTTCTGCGGACTCCCTTAATTCTAATTCTAATCAATATATTTACAAATCCATTCAATCTCTTCATTATGTATTTCAAGATAAATTTCAAGCTCTTAATTTTTTATTTCAAGATAAATTTCAAGTTATGGAATCCACAATCACATCTCTTATATCTAAAATTCAACAGCTTAAGGATACTTCTCAAGCTCATGATTATTATTCTTCTCATATACATCCTATTTCTTCTACATGTGCTCCTATTAGTGAGCATCAACTATTTCCGCTACCTGTACCTCTCAATTTTGTAACTAATGCTACGTAACAACCTATTATTCCCAAACTCATAACTCATCAATTAATCAACTTTCCATCTACTCATTGTTATCCTCCTTATCAGCTTGCAAAATATCATGGTCTCCCATATTGTAATTATCATCAAATCAACAGACATAATGATAATGATTTTTATACTTTACAACAAATAATTACAGATCTTAAGTATCAAGGTTTAATCTCATTCACCACACAATACTTTGTTACATGGTCATCTCCACTTGTTACATCTCAATGGGTTGTTAAATCTAATTCATCTAATGAGCATCATGTCATTACTTCTAAGGGAATTCAAGAGCTGCATAAGTAACCACCCCTCAACATTGATATTCCACCTATTCTCGAATCATCTCTAGTATCACCAAGTCAACATAAGTAACCTCCTCTTAAGTATGATCTCACTCCTCTATCACATTCAATAACTTCTGTCAAAGCTACTACTCCTATTGATGAACAAGACACATCTCAAATTCTTCTACCATCGCATAGTCCTACTATTGCTTTGGCCTACCATTGTTTTCTCCCTCTCTCTTATCATGAAACAACCAATTCTCTCCCATGGTGGCATGGAACCTCTCATGTTTTCTACATATTTTTCCATCATCATAGTTCATTTGGGGGACATAACATCTAATACACTCACCCCCCAACTCGTTCGTATCTATCATCTATTGAATTTTCATATAGGCATAAAAATCACATGTCTTAGCACCATCATCACCTGATGACACACTCTTTTTATTCAGTTCACACTAAACTATTGAGGGATTACCAGTACACTGAACCCCACACACCATACTCTAGGTATCACACATTTCATTAGACACTGCGTGTCCAACCCAATACATTCTACAATTTTGTCAACAATATTTTTCCATTTACGCATTCTTGCATCACACATTTTTACTATATTGTCAATATTTCTATCATCCATGTGTTTTGAATCATACGTTATTAATTAATAGGCTATCTACATATATAGTCACCTGATACACTGCACATTTTCACATCATACATTTTCTATATAATATACTAGTCTTCATTACTTATGACTCTAGTTTTACATTTCATTCCTACATTCTACATAACATTGTTCCTTAACCTACACACTACATACATTATTAGGCTATCCACATTTACCTTATAAATTTTCACATCATATATTTTACGTTCATACACATATTCTACATACTACGCTAGGTTACATTACATAATGAGCCTAGATTTACATTTTATCTATAAATTCTACATTATCATGTATTACATTACATATTATACACATTACATGTTACACATCCTACACACCTTACATCTCCTACATTCCATTATACATACCACACATTAACATATCATATTCATCACTTGGTCATTTGTACTACCTTGTCTTCTACACACTACACTCACTGCCCTATGACGCACTTTGGTTCTTCAGTTCATACTCGAGTACCGAGGTTTTACCAATCAAATGGACCTTACACTCACCATGTGACACTTCATCACATGACATTTCAAACCTAGTGACATACACTTTAGGCTACATCATCATCTATTCTCTCATTTTGTAGTGGTATATAGCTTAGGTTACATCACCACTCTCTCCTTTCATCTTGTAGTGACATACGTTTTAGGATAAACCATCACCTATTTGTATTAACATGTAGTGATATACACTTAGTGCTAAATCATCACTCATCCATTCACCTTATAGTGATATACGCTTAAGGATAAATCATCACTCATCCATTCACCATATAGTGATATACCCTTAGTGTTAAATCATCACTCACCCTTTCATCTTATAGTGATATACACTTAGGCTAAATCATCACTCTCCCATTAAAAAATTCATGATATACGGTTCACCTATAGGGTTCACATACATCATTTCTATATTTCACATTTCATCACTTTTACATACACACTCATCACTAGACACAAAAAACACTACTCGATAATTTTCTGATAATGCACTATCGTTTACAATTCATTATTGAATACTAAGGGGCAAAAAATGAACGTTATTGCATCCAATTCCATACAATCGAGGGGGGGGGGGGGGGCACATTTCTTCTATCATTCCATCTTGCATTCCATTCCATCAATCCACAACATATTGCATTGTCTTCAGGGCATGCATTTTTGCTTGCTAGTGTTATACATGATCACTTTACTACACGTGTTAGATTTATTTTTTCTATGTCATTATCTATTTCATACACACATATGGGTTCACATTTTTTGTTTAGTCTGATCATAGATACAATACTATTACACGTGGTATAGATGCTCACCTTTTACCCTTCGTAAACTGGTCGCTGGGGCCATCCAAATTCATCTCATATAGGTGATATCATTTCATTTTGTAATTAAAATCTTATATTATTTGATCATACACGATTTGGCATATTGTTTATTGCTCTCACATAGTATCAGGTGTTCCATGTGTAACACTTATTTTGTAGGATTATATCTCTCCATGACTCTTTGTTTGTTTGTTTGTATTGGTCTACTATTGTTTACTATTTCATGTGGGCTTTGCCTTGTGTTCTGTGCACACTTGTTTGTTATTTGTGGTCATGAAGGCCTTGTGTGTCTTATGACATTGTGAGTGTTGTCTCATTTTTACAATGCGCTTTGTGTGGCTTACTTATTTCTTGTGTGTTTACACAACTGTTCTTGGTAGTTCTTACATTGTCAGTGTCTTTTACACTTTTCTTATTACACGTATGTGTTTTCAGACTAACACTTATTTTGGATAGACATCCATGTTTGTGCGCACCTTGGTTTCTACCAAGCATTCACCCTTTCCCCCTACAAGGATTATTTACAAAATTCAGAGTGCAGTAGGTCCTCTTTTGGGGCCGCATTCTCCTATCAGTGATGTCACATGTTCCCCCAATCAAGAGGGTATCATTGAGGGTTTACATACTAACACATCATATTTACACCAGTTCAGTATAATGCACTTTCCGCCCTTGGAATTATGGTTTTACAGACAATGAGTGGGTTCAGACTAGTTTATGAACCCCATACACAACATATTTTATAGGACATGGTGTCCTTGACATTCCTAGGAAGAAGTTATAGGCTTTGAGTAGGTGTGCCTCTCTACACTACTTTATCCAGTGGCGTTAGATTTCCTAAAAAACTAGGAAAAAATAGAGATCCCTTCACACACATTTCGACAGAATTGGTTAAAGTTTGGAGGACACAAAGCATTTCCTCCATACACTTTTTTATCCAAGGTGGCATAAAATCACCCAAAAAACTCGTAGCAGTACAAGATATCCTTCTACACCCTTTCTCTTGACATGGATTAGGTGCACATGTTCCATTTACATATTCCTCTTTTACATAGTTTTAATAGCATTATTACATACATACATATTTGAATATTTGATCATTTTCTCCTTGCAGGTTTGGCCGTATGAGAAACAAACAATTAAATTAGGGGAAACAACAATGACGATGACGAAAACAACTTTTCATGATAGGCACACACCTTACTAACCATGCAGGTATAATACACACCACAACAGCTACACACGCGTTCCACCCTAGGTTCACTCTCATCACTTTTTCTAGTCACATTTTTCATCTACACTCTCCACTCTCATCCATATTTTTATCATTCTATGCTTTTGTCTAGTCCTTCAGCATGTTTTATACTACAATCTACATGGATATCAGGTACGCATCTCTATCTACTTTATGTTACCAAGATTTCTTCTCACCAACATAAAGTGGGTGTAAAATGTAGTCACAAAATCATGCACTTTAGGCATTATTTAGCCTGGTCTCATACTACTATTTAGAAGGCTCTTAAGTGAAAAAAGTATGAATTAATCCCAACTTTTGGCCATCTTGTTTTACTTTTTATGTTGTCATTCCTGCACATTTTTATATGCATAGCCGGCTATTTCGGAACTTTCCCATCATTTTAGCCTAACCAGGGAACCCAGACCTATACTAGGGTGTCACAAGGTGCCTTGGTCCCACATGGGGTGCTCTAATCCATTATTTAATTTCCTGAATCTTTTTGGGATCTTTCTAGCCATTTTTCATCCTTATCTTTTTCCTATTCAGCCATGTCAGGATTAATTACATTATTAGAGTAAGATAACCCTATAAATACAAAGTTATGAGACCATAATGAGGTTCCTAGTGTCACTAACTACTATTAATCCATTTAGAGTTGAATCCATTGCATCACTTACATCCACATACTTTCATACATCAAGGCTAGGATATCTGCATCAACACACACTTCATAGGGGGGATTCTATTATATTCCATGTACACATACTATTACATTTTCTATATTTAGTTATTACTCGTTACTTCACAAAGTGTGACTGACATAAGAGCACCTAGGGCATGACATGAACACACACACCATAACTACATTTGGGTTTGAAATGTAGTGCATTGCTCAGTTTAGTAAGCTCGTTATTGGGGTAGTTGAGGTCAGTCCGACCCCTTCATTTGCATATTTTATTTTTTTAGGGTTTTGATACTTCTTTTATCTCTTGTAGGTACTCAATTTCATCTAGTTATATTTGGTACATTTGGTGCAGTTCAATGAATCCAATGTGAAAGACAAAAGTTTCAAGAACATCTTTCAACCCAGAAAGAACCATGTTTTGAGATTTTTCAGATACTAGGGTTCCTATTCTGCCATACCAAGCCACCCTGAGGTGCCTCAGTACCCTTCTAGGCACTCCATTATACTTATATATTCCATATCCACTCTTTTCAGGACCTCTATGTAGTCATTCCAGATCCTATATTTTCTTGTCAAAGTTGTGACACCCTACGACAATCATCCATAATTAGTTGAGTTCTTTCCTAACCTTATCCTTACACATTAGGGTTTTATTTCTATTGTTTTGATTATTTAATTACTCTATATCACTTTAGCGTATTTATTTACAACATTTATTTCCTCCTAGATTAGATTAACTATCATTATACTTTCTCATATTTACTTAATTTTTGTTAATCAAAAACGTATGTGAATGTTTTGATTTTTCCAACTAACATTTTTGAATGTTTTTGGTATTTTCTAAAGTTTTCTAAAACTATGTTCAAAAAAAGAAGGGGATGTGAGTTCCCCTGGTGATAAATGGGATGTACAAGATATTGAAGATGTGAAGATGGCCCAACGTTAGATGGGAATATATAAAAACTAACCCTTCACATATATACAAGAGTAGAATCAACCATATCAAGGAAAAAGGGGATAGGTCTAGCCAAAATTCAAACATAGGCCAAAAATAGCTTAGGATAAAGCAAATGTTCCATATAGAGATGAGAATTCTTGTGAACAAAAAATCCTCCCAAGGCATTGGAAACTGGTTTTCACCCAGAGACTTGTCCAAAGTGCCACAATTGTGTGGTTTTCACATTTGGATGACTTATTTTCTCTTTTCTTTTTCTATTTTTATGCTTTTTTTCTTTTTTTTCTGATTTTTTAGGAATTCCATACTCAAGCATAGAACCACTTGAGATGTATTATTTTCAAGGGTTCCTTTAGTTCCTTACAATCTAAATGAGAAAGTTTGTAGGCCCCTGAACCATACTTAGTGACCACTACATATGGTCCTAACCACTTTGGATTGAACTTTCCTTTCTTTTCTTAGTCTTTGGTGGTGTTGAACTAATTTTATTTTAGCACTAAGTCTCCTACCTCAAATTGGTGAGGTATGACAATTTTTTTATAGCCACGAGACACTCAATTTTGATACACTTTTAAGTGATTGAGTGGGTTGAGGCGTATTTCATCTAGCAGCTCCAATTTTGCTAGTTTAGCCACACGATAGTCTTCATCTTTGTTAAGATATTCTCTAAGAGATATCCTTCGAGAGGGAAGCTCAATTTACAAGGGGATGATGACCTCAGTGCCAAAAACTATGGAGTAGGGTGTTACACTAATAGGAGTTTGAATAGAAGTTCTGTAGGCCCAGAGGGTAGGATAGATCTACAAATTCTAGTTTCAACTTTTTTTTCTTAGCATATTTTCCATAATCCGAATAAGGGTTTTGTTGGAAGAATCTTCTTGTCCATTACCTTGAGGGTAATAGGGATTAGACCACTTTAGATGTATCTAGAAGAATTGGAATAATGCCTTCATAGTCTTATTCTTAAAGGATTTAATATTGTCAGTTACAATGGTAGAGGGGATGCCTTAATGACATATAAGGTGATTCATAATAAATTTGGGCACAAGTGACATATGTGAGAGGAAAATATTCCACCCATTTAGTAAAATACTTAGTCATGGTGATGATATGGGTATGGCCATATGATGAAGTTTGAATGAGCTTCCCTATGAGATCTATTCCCCATTTTAAAAATGACCATGGCGTTGTTATTGGCTATAAGGCCTGTGATGGCGCATGAATAAGATTTCCATACTTTTGACATAATGCACACTTCTTAACATAATTACAAAAATGTAATTCCATGGGAGGCCAATAGTAACCTACTCATAACAATTTCTTAGTGAACACCATTCTTCTCATGTGAGCCCCACCAACACCTTTGTGTACCTTTTATGTTAGAGAAGTAGCACCCTGGGATTGCACATTACAAAACCCTACTCTTGACTAACATGGGATTGTCTCAAGGTGTAGGAACCTTGCGATTGAGAAAAATATCTAGAGAATGTTGGTTCCTAACCTATTCTAATGCCAACCTACTCTTAAACCACTAATATCTAAGGACGAGAGAGAGAGAGAGAGAAATACATAAAATGTAAATCGTAAACTAAGGGAGGTGATAGCACTAAAATAAGACTAGAGAGATTCCTAGAGAGTGAGAGTGGAAGAAAAATTGGGAAGAAGTGGGAATACAAAGTGCCACAGTCCTAAAACACATTAAAACCTCCAATTTTGTGGAGCAAAACGAATTTAAACCTTATAAAGGAACACAATATGTACAATATACCTGAAAAATATAATTGAAGGAAAAAATACAATATAAATCAAGATAGGGAAAGAGGAGCTACAAAACACTAATTTTATTACTTAAAATGATGCACAATCCATTAAAATATAGGCAAAAGGAAAGAACCCTTCATAAAATGTAGATATTTGAGGTCTGCATCTCACAAAAGTGTTGGAACAGTTTTGGCAAAGTTCCTTTACATTCCAGAATGTCTCCCTATCAAAAATGAGGGGGTTGAATACATTAAATAACAAATTTGTCTCAACTATCGACAACCCTCATTAATTACATATAAAAAGGTATGGGAAACCATACTAGTTTACTTTCCAATGGTAATTTTCTTGTATATAGAACATGGGTTCCATACCTCATTAATCTGGTTGTTTAGCTACCATGTACGATGCCATTAATGCATGTTTATAACTGAAACTCCTTGTTGTCACCCGATAGGAACCACCATCTACCGAGGGAATGACTTATCGCATGAAAAGAAGAAATGTTGTCACACGAAAATGAGGGGAGGTTGACGCACATCAACAAAAGGGTGGTGACACGTGAAAGAAAGTGAAACTGATGTGCAACAAGGAGGTGGTGGCTATGGCGAAGGTAGAACGATGCACAAAAAGGGGGGTGTTATCACATGAAAAAAAAGTACATTTTCACATGACAAGAGGAAAGTGGTGACACATGTCAAGAATAAATGGCTGATGTGTGTCAAGAAGGAAGTGGTTGATGCACGTCAACAAGGGTGTTGATGCATGTCAATGAGGACGTGGTTGACACACATCAAGGGGAAGGTGGTTAATGAGTGGTTGATACACATCGATTATATGGCTCTAAAGCCTCACTACAGTGAGGAAAACTGATCCCATTAACTATCAAAACCTAGACCTGTAGGTTAATCCATTTTGTAGTGGGGTGCAAAAAATGTATAATAATTGGTGACTTGCGGGGTGATCTTCCTTCTAGATTTGAAAGACCAGTTATTTTTCATCTATTGGGCATGGAGTCATTTTGATTGTTGAAACTGATCTGATGCTTGAAACCTCTTAAACCTCTTAAACACTTCTGGGACATTATCTCATCACCAGACCTTTCCTAAAACTGGAAAGTGCAAAAGCAACAATGCAAAACTATGTACAAATAGCAAAACCATACATATCCCAAATGGAACATGCAGAGAGTGCACAAGCACTTATTTGAAAGTAAACCTAACTACAATAGAAACATGTGTTATAAGAACTTAGAGGAATTAAGAACCTAAAATAGTATGTACAAGGAAGATACACCCATCAATAATAATGATTGAGACAGATGCCATTGACTGGAATCTGTAATTCTTCTTCGTCCAACTTTGTTAATTGGAAATCATTGTTTTCTTTGCACCATGATATCAAGTAAGGGAAAATCCATATTGCATAAAAATTTGAGTGCCTTTCTATTTTGGCTTTTTCTGCATCCCATTTCAGATCTACGTCTCCTTCTTGAAAATTTGTATTTTTGGTATTTCTATCAAAAATCTTCTTGATTTGAGCTTGGTCGTTCTCCATTGTTTTCATGGCATGGTTCCTTATATCTTATATCTCTATGTGTTTTTCATACCTAACTTCCATAGTGGTAACTTGAAACAACTCTAGCTGCTTGATAATTTCCAAGGCTGGTAGTTTAAGGGGTATTGGCAGTCATGCTTCCCTTCCATAAACAAATTTGAAAGGGGAATAACTGGTTGAATTCTTGGGATTGATTTTATTATCCCAAAAGTATGATTTCAATTTGGTATGCCAAGTCCTCTAATTCTCATCTAGGGTTCTTCTTATGATCCTAAGAATATTTTTGTTTGTGGACTCTATTTGACCGTTATCCTAGGGGTAGTAATTAGAAGAAGTGCTCAAATAGATTTCATTTCTAACAACCCAATTAGATATCTTTTCTCCAAGAAAATATAATGCATTCTTTGATATTATAGTGGAAGGAACACTAAACCTTGTTGCAATACCTTCATAGAAATAAAACATGCTAGCTTCATTTGCTTCCTTAAGTGCAACTACTTATGTTCACTTAGTGAAGTAGTCTGTGGCTATAAGAATCCATTTGTGACCTAGGCTAGAACTTGTATTGATCACCCCAATAAAATATAGCCCCCATTGCATGAAAGGTTATTTAACAGAGATAGGATAGAGTGGGAGGGATGCTAACTTCTCTTTTCCTATGAAGAAGGCACACTTCTTGCATTTCTTGATCCATGAGTAGAAATCATTGAAAATATTAGGCTAGTAATAACCAGCCCTCAAGATTCTAACTATTGTTGCTTTTGGGGAAAAATTACCACCTGTCTCTCCATAATGAAACTCATGCAATACCATCTCTATCTAATCTATCTTGATGCACCTTAGGAGGATACCACTCACATCCCTTTTGAATAAAATATTATCTACAAGCACGTATGGGATGAAATGAAGTCTGAAATACCTCCTTTTGGACTTACTCAATCCCTAAGGACTTTGAACCATTTGAAGAAAATATACAATATCTTGAGTCCAACAAGGAATGGGTATACCACCGGCATTCTATTCTTGATTATCTTGCTTGTTCCTCCTCTCTTGATTTAGCATGCTGGTTAGAAGCTAGTTGCTTACACAATCCTTTCCCCCTAACTAATTTTTTCACATTTATATCAATATCATACTCCATGGCCTTGGTTATCCAACTAGCTCTCTTTTCATTAAGTTCCTTGTTCAAAATAAAATATTTTACACTAGTATGTGAAACTAATAGATGAATTTTGTTGTTTGACACTAGAAGCCTGAATTTCTGTATACTTCTAATCACAGCAAGGGCATGCTTCTCAATTAATGAATATCTCACCTCATAATCCTGAAGACCTTGGCTAAAGAATGCAATAGGCTACTCTTGTCAGTCTTGAGTTCACCAGACTGAAGGATTAAAGACTTATGCACATTCATGCTTCTAAAAGCGTGGAGGTATGAAGTCCTTCAAGAAAGATAGAGAGATTTATGAGGGTTGGAGCCTGGGAAATGGCCTTGCGTGGAAAGTCTTGAAAAGGTTCTTTTCCTGGAAGATTCCATTTTAAAACCCTATTCTCTTTCACCATTAGTGATCAGTGAATTGACAAGATGAGAAAAGTTAGGAACAAACATCCTAAGGGAGAAGGATGTAGATTTTCCCATCTTATACAGGCAGTTGGATTGGTTCTCTCATGTGATTTGGCAATGCCAATGACCAGGCTAGATATAGCTTTTTCTAGTTCAACTCTATTACCCCTCAGTATGCATGATGTGAGCCTAAGAGAATGCATTGGACCTTTATGAGCTAAGACCATGTGCTGCGTTATTTGGGATTCAAGGTACACTCTGAGTCTCCTGAATCTTTGGAATACTTATCTAGAGGTGAAGGAATTAGGGTGACTGGGCTTACATACGTGGACGCAGATATGGTAATGTCAGGTAGATAAACAACGGACTATATTATTCAACATTCCTTCAGGGTGTCCATATTTCAGTTCCTTTTGGATCAGTGAGCCCCGACATCTTGACAATCCAGCAGGAATTTTCCTAGAAGAATCTGTGGCTCTGAGTTCGTACAGAATTCAAAGTTGACATAGCAGTCTAGCTCTGGCAACATGATTTGAAGCTGTATGGCTTCGGAAGTTGCTAGTAGCTTTGGTAATGAAGGTTGAGACCTTTCGGTGATCCAGCTATTACTTGACAATCAGAGTATGCATAGAAGTTGAAGTGAGATAGTCCGGTCTTTGATGATAGGTCAAAACTATATAAGACATCAGAAATCACTTCATCAGATATTGATGTACAGCGCGGGGTTGTTAAGCTACAGTTTGTAACCTACACCAGATTCAGCAGGTAGCAGACATTCTGACAAAGTGCATTGGGGATTAGGAAAAATTCATGCTTGCTTCACTATGAGATGTTGGGTGTCATGTAGAACAACTTCCTCACTAAGAGGGAGTGTTTAATCTTAGTAGGTTTGGACCAGTACTTAATTTGTTCTCATGGGCTTGAATATAGCAACATCTAGTTCAATTGTGTAGTTGTGCCACATTCTTGATTCAACCCTCTCAAATCCTAGAAGCTCCAAGAAAAGACATCCGTTGAACTCTTGTCAAAGCAAATATTGAATTAATATAAAAACAATTGATTCATTTAATCACCTTGACCAATTTGGAGCATTTTACACCTCATCAATTGAAATGGATTGTTAATGGTTCCCTTGAGTTGTACCCCGAATCTCGGCCGTCTCATCTTTGTATTAATCTCGGTCATTGGGATTTTCAACGAGAGTAGTGACTATAAGGGGGTCATTGGGTCATTGGGAACAAGGAAGTTTTGTACGTAGCTGTATCACTTGATCCCCATACTGTTACTCTAAGTAGTCTTTCTTGATGTTTAGACTAAGGGCGCAGCCTGATACCGTATAAGAGATCAATGATCTAGTGATCATTCTCAAATACCTACCAGCTCATGTTAGGATCCAGGAGATTGTTGGAGCTCTGCCAGTACATGAGGCAAGTGGATGTGCTTTATCTATCTCTAATGATGTCCACCACATAAAATGTTGCTAATATATTTCTACAAGCCTGTTTGTAACTTCATTCTTCTTCCTACGATATGGTTTGAATACAGGGATGCTTGTCCGAAAATCATCAATGTGTAATCACCTTGTTTGGTATGCTTTATATGCTGATTGTATTTGTGAAGTTACAGTTGTGTTATTTTCCAATATTTGTTGATCAAATAATCTTACAAGATAGGAGGTTAATAATCAGTAACTGTAATAGATTTTTCACAATATCGCGTTTAAAAAATACCATTCCATAGCCTTTTCTTACCGAATTCAATCCATGTACCAAAGCTTCATACTTAGTAGTATTCTTTGAACAAGTAAACTAAAAATGGAAAGTTGAGTAGTACTACATACCTTGTGGTGAAAAAATCATTGCTCCTCCTCTAATGCCTTACCTACTCCTTGAGCTATCAAACAATAACTACAATACTTCATTACCACCCTTATCATCCAATTTGGTGAGCCTAGGAAGAGGAGTGTTTTCCTCATGTAAAAAATAAAATCCCAATTCATCCTCCTCTATTTCTTGTATGGATCATATCTATGTATTTTTTTCCCATTCCTCAAGAGTCAAATCTAGGATGCCCCCAACTTTGGTATCTGATTCTTGAGATTTTGGGCAATACTCCTGATCAAAGGTTGAGAAATTTGCATTGAATGGGCTTGGTATATGAGGCTCAATATGGAAATTTTCAATAGGTTAATACCAGATTGTATCCTTAGCTCCATACCTTGTTTTGAAGAGCATATGTGACTAATCAGGTGATAAGTAGCCTCTAATTTTGGTGGTGAAGTCTCTTGACAAGAAAAATGCAAAGAGTGGTGGTAGTCAATAACTAATATATCATGTTGAATTGTGACATTAGGACATGTATGCAATGTGAGGTTTAAAAATTTTATGATTCCAACATTTCTCACTATTGTCCCATCTAACTATACCACTCCTTTGGAAACCATGTCGTATTTTAGGCCTAACTGATCTGTAATCTATTCTAGCATTACCGAACTCCTAGCCCTTGAGTCAATCTTGCAATTGTGTATAAGGTTGTTCCAAATAATCAAAGATATATAGAATGGATGAGGCTTTATGTTTTTACCTTACTAACCTCTAGGAAATCCTTCTTTTGAATTTGGATTAGTGAGCACCTTCTCTTGATTCTTGTACAACTCATTTGATGCTGACCAATTTTCCATGGCTACTTATAACAAATACCATTGGCCTTGAATTTTAAATGATTCCCACATAGAAATGCTTACATTGGTCATCTTAATTTTCTCAATAATGTTAAAAGGAGATGGATTCTCCTTTTGTTTCCCCTTACCTAGCATGACTTTCTCCTATACATGGGCTACTGCAAATAGTACCTAAGTTGGCTTATAAGGTAGTTTGGTCTGATTTTGAACGTTTGGGGTTGTACTTGGATTGCTAATACCCCAAAGTGTTATAGAAGGTTGAGAAGTACTTGGTTTAGATGAATTCCCTTCCTCTATATTCCTCTTCTTAGATCTCATGTTGGCTGCCACACTTTGAGAAGGGGACTTTTTATTCCAAATAAATCCTCAGCTTGCCAATCCACAAGTGTTGTCTCATTTAGAGGTGCTTCCTAATTAGCTACTTGTTGCTGAATTTCTTCTTGGTTTGGTTCTTAAGGAACACCTGCCATAGTCACCATCAATGCTTGATATAAAGAACCATTGAAGCATGTTGACTGATTGTGTAGTTGGCTACATGGGAAACACCATTCATATTCCTGTGCTATGTTATTTTGAGTTGGAACCAAGGCCCTAGATGTTGAAACTACACGAGGGTTATATGCTTGGAATGGATTAGCAGCTTGGGGTTGTCCTTGGTTCTGGTTAGAAGCTTTAAAAAGTGGCCTTTTTGGTTGATATGGAGGTTTATTGGGTTGGAACTAAGGCTGATAAGGACTATAATTTTGAGCTTGTTTCCTCTTAAGAGTTACCAACTCGTTTCCTAAGTTTTGCAATTGTTTCATAACCTCTTGGAGTTCATTTAAATGGCTAAAAGAAGAAGTGAATGATTCATTTAAACATTGATTTCTTGGAGTAGGTATGGGGGCTATTGTAGTTGTTTGATTAGGATGAGGATTCCCCATATCCAAATAAAGAGGCATAGGTGGCCTAGGTGTAATTTTACTAGCTTGAATTAGGAAATTCTCAGCTCTAATAGCTATGGTGTAGGCATTTGGTATAGTTATTCCTCTCATAGATTGTATCATAAAAGATATATTAGAATTTAGATCTTTAATAAAATAGATAAATTCACCTTCATTTGTTGGTCTAGACATAATTGGGATCCTCTCCCATGTTATTTGGAATCTGGAATTGAAGTCTGTCATTTTCTCAGTTGGTTCCCTTTTGATTGTAGTCATCTGCTCCAAAAGGGATAAGTTGTCAGCCCTTTCGCTGAACTAGCCATAGAGAGTTATGCACAATTGATCCCAATTTTGAATTGATCCTGCTCCCAAGCCTCTAAACCACTACAATGATTGTAATTTGAGATTAGGAATCCAACAACTTAACCGTAACATCCATCTCAGTAATCTCATGTATGACACAAACATTTGTAATGTTTTGAATGTGGTCAATGGGAGTTGTGTGATTTTCTCCACTGAAGTATGGGATATTCTTTAATGTTGCTATTGGGACCATATTTTGTGCATTAAGGGAAAGTTGACTACTTCCCATGAAATTTGCATAGGGGTTTCGAGGTGGCTGATTAGGTGGTTGTTGATGAGTCATCATTTTTTTGCTCTTAGACACTCAAACATTAAATGCATATTACAAGCGATATATCTAGTACAATTATATGCATTTAAAGCACCTTCCAAGGAGCTATTTAAATTGTTGGGTGAACTATGCATCAACGTCTCTGTTTCAACAATAACCTTAAGAGAGGCTCCACTATCTAATGAATTCAAATATACATTCTTATGTGGATCTAGATTGGGAAAATATGTACTCTTCTCAAGCAGCACATGGTAATCTTGGACTGCTGACACACCAAGGGACACATTTGATCTGATGGAGGGACAAAAAGGGTTGAAATGTAAAGCCTATAAAGTTTTATGTGTTCAGAATTCACTTCTAAGAGCAAGCATTTACAGTCATTGGTAAGCATACATCATGTCTTTTTTCCATTGAAATCATGAGAGGTCACTCGATCTACATCTACATTCATTAGCGTACTCAAGGGTCCTGTTATGTTAGAAAAGTAGCACCCTAGGATTTACACATTACAAAACCCTACTTTTGACTAACATGGGATTGTCTTAGGGTATAGGACCCTTGCGATTGAGACAAACCTCCAAATAAGGTTGGTTCCTGACTTATTCTAATGCTAACCTACTCGTAAACTGTCAAGTTCTAAGGGACTAGAGAGAGAGAGAAATACATAAAATGTAAATCCTAAACTAAGGGAGGCGATAGCACCAAAACAAGACTAGAGAGATTCCTAGTGACTTAAAGTGGAGGGAAATGGAGGGAGAAGAGGGTAAATAAAAGTGCCATAGTACCAAAAACACATTCAAACCTCCAATTTCAAGGAAAACAACAAATTTAAACCTTGTAAAGGAATACGGTATGCACAATATACCTGCAAAATATACTAGAAGGAAAGAAACACAATATAAATCAAGTTAGGGAAAGAGGAGCCACAAAACACTAATTTTATTACTTAAAATGAAGCAAAATCCATTACAATATAGGCACAAGGAAAAAACCATTCAAAAAATTCATAATTCGAGGCCTGCAGCTCAAAAAAGTGCTGGAACAAATTTGGTCAAGTTCCTTTACATTCCATAAAGTTTCCCTGTCAAAACCGAAGGGGTCAAATACATTATAAAAAACAAAATTTTCTCACGCTACCAAAAACCCTCATTAATTGTATGTAAAAAGGTATGGGAAACCATATGGTTCACTTTCCAATGGTACTTTTGTTATATGACAAACATGGGTGTCATACCTCATTAATCTGGTTATTGAGATACCTTGTATAGTGTCATTAATGCCTGGTTATATCTTAAACTCCTTGTTGTCACCTGATAAGAACCACTAGCTAACAAGGGAATGAATTTTCACACAACAAGATGAAATGTTATTGCAAAACAATGAGGGGAGGTTGATTCACATCAGTAAAAGGGTGGTTAATGCGTGATACAAAGTGATGTTGATGGGTGACGAGGAGGCGTCGGAGATGGGGAAGGTAGAACGATGCATGAAAATTGGGGGAGTTATCATGCGATAGAAAAGTACATTATCACATGATAAGAGGAAAGTGGTGATGCATGTTAAGAATAAATGGCTGATGCACATCAAGAAGGAAATGATTGATGCACGTCAACAAGGGAATTGACATGCATCAAGGAGGATGCAGTTGATCGCATGTTAAGGGGAAGGTGGATGATTTGTGGTTGATGCATGTTATGAAGATATGGCTCCAAACCCTCACCACAGATTTCCACATCACTGTGAAATTCCCCTGCAAACTGATCTGATTAACTATTAATGCCCAGACCTACAAGTTAATCCATTTTGCAAGAGGGTGCAAAAAATGGAAAACAATACCTCTTTAATCACTTGAATTGACTCAACTGAATTAATAAAATGTAGTGAATTTACATCATATCCATGATGATAGAGGGTTCATCCTAGGAGGGTATAATGAGTTACACGTTGGATAAGGTTTTGTTTTCTCAAGGTGGGAAATGTATAGGGGAAAGGTACCGTCTTGTAGGTAATTGTAAATGGGATCGTATTAGGGGGGAAATGACCAAAAAACTTCACATATTAGACAGGATTATGACATGTCATTTGTAAGCACTAGCAAATGTTTAACAAAGAAAGGAATTTTACTCACCCCCAATGGAATGTGAAGAAAGTATCTGATTGTGGCCATGGTGTCTACCGACCGATTTTTTGCCCTTGGTATCTGTTCAAAAGTAACATGCACAAAATACTCCTTTAGAGTCTCAACCATATTTTTATATTGGATGAGATTTTCAATCCTTGACTTTATACTCATCATTGACTTGTTTAATGATCAATTGTGAATCGCCAATGACCCTTAGTTGCATTATATTCCATATGATAGCAAGTTTTCAACCTATAATGAGGGCCTCATTCTTTGCTATGTTATTGGTACATGGGAAACTCAAACGAAAAAGCTTACAGAATGAAGTATCTTATTGGGGTGATAAATACCACACCGACTTCTGAACCATGGAAAGTGAATGGCCCATCAAAGTGTACTTGTCATACGATGGATTCCTTAATATACATTAGGGAGGCATCTTGTAGATCCAAACACAATAATTTTGTTCCTAGTACATGAGCTTCAAGTATTTGATCAGCAAGTACCTATCCATTGAGTGATTTTTCATTGAAAAATTCAACATCAAACTCACTTAACAGGATGATCCAATTAGTCATCCTCCTAGTAAGCACAAGTTTAGACAAAAGTTACTTTAATGGACCAAATTTAGAGATAATCTTGTTCTTGTTATTTAATAGGTAATGACGAAGTTTTTGAAAGGAAAAAACTATAGCTAAATAATCCATTTCATTTTGGGGATAATTTATCTCATAAGTAATTAAAGTGCGGCTAAAGTAATAGACCTATCTTTCTTTTCGTCTTAGATTGTATTGGGCTAGAAGTGTACCAATAGCACATTGGGTGGCTAAGATGTATAATAACAAAGGATCGCCTAGAGTAGGTGACATGAGGACTGGAAGAATATTCAGATATTTCTTGAGTAATTCAAAGGCCTGTTGGAATTCATATCCCCAATGGAATCTAACATTTTTCTTGAGTAGATGGGTGAAAGGATGACACTTATCTTCAAGCTGAGATATGAAACAACAAATTTCTTGAATTATTCACTATTGGTTGCGTAGATGCTTAAGCTTCTTTCGGTGGAGGATTTTTGGTAATAGTTGTAACCTTATCCAAATCCACTTCAATCCCTCTTCTTGAGATAATGAATCCAAATAATTTTCCTGATTGCACACCGAACACACACTTCTTGAATTCGGTCTAACTTTGTAGTCTTGAAGGCATTAAAAGATATGCCTTAATACTTCTGGGTGTTTTTCTCAAGTCCTAGACTTTCCTAGGATATTAATAACATAGTATTCCATGATTTTTTTCATCATGTCACCAAATATTAATGTCATTTATCTTTGATAGGTTTCCCCAAAAATTTTGAGACCGAAAGGCATTACTTGGTAGTAGAACGTTCCCTAAGGTGTTGTAAAGGTAGTTTTGTGATGATCCTCCTCTGTAATCTTGATTTGGGTTATAAATGGAAAATCCATCCATGAGGGAAAAAATTTCCTAACCCGTAGTGGAATCAAAAATCATGTCTATGTTAGGTAAGGTAAAATCATCTTTAGGACATGCCTTATTGATATATTCAAAAATCAGTGCATACCCTGATACCAACTAGTTTCTTCTATACCAGCACCATGTTAGATATCCATTTTGAATAATCAATAGGTCTCATAAAACATACCACCAATAACTTCTCTAGTTCCTCTTTAACTAAAAGTGATACACATGGGTGCATCATCCTCAGCTTCTGGTTAATAGGTTTGGCATCTAGAGATACCATAAGGTTATGCACGACTAAAGATGGGTCCAAACCTAACATATCTACATATGACCATCCAAATATGTCTACAAATTATCATAGTAATATCACAAAAAATTTATGCTCTTGCACCGAGAATGAAGCTCCCATCTTTATCTTTCTAGGGTCATCTTCCATCCCGATATTGACATCTATAGTCTCCTCTGCTAACATTTTAGATGTTTTCTCCATACATGTAGGATCAGGAAGGAGATTGAGGTCTTCTTCCAAGGGATTTTTAATGATATTTTCACCCTAGATATGATCACTTTTTATGTCCTTTAATTTTTCCATTTTTTTTCCACTAGCACCTAAAAGAGGTTTTCACTATGCATTTTGGACTTTTGTCTTTGTCGATGCTTTTTGGAAGAATGTTTTCCCTCACTTTCATTTTTTTTCTGACCAACAGCATCTTATCCTCTCTCCCTGAAGTACACACATGCATCCAAATTTATGGAGAAACTCTTTTTGTGTTTGTAAATTGGAATGTCATCATAAATACCCATGAATTATGTAATTACCTCATCATTCTCAAAGATATCAATCGGTATATGGAGTTTTTGTTCCCATTCAATGAGATTAAGATATACAAGGTTTATTTTGGAATCAGAAGGGGATAATGTTAAGACAGATTTATCCAAGAAAAAGTTTAAGACAACTGGAATTAGAAGGGGATAAGGTTAAGACAATTGGAATTAGATTCACAAGGGGATAAGGGATAATGGGACAATAGGAATCTATGTTGCAATTTGAAGGAGATGAGATATTTTCACATTCTGAAGAGGTAGTATTAATTTCCGAGGTTGGAATTCCATGAGGCCTAATAATAAGGCTGTGTTTATCTCATTTATAATGGGAAATCGAGATAGTCTCTAATATTCCTTATCCATATGAGTCACACCATATCCTTTATAACCCATGACATACATCATCTTGTGAGCTTTGGTAAATTTTGGAGCTTGCTGACATGAAGCTTTTGTACCTTCATGGATTCAATTTTTAGGTGAATCCAGCATTTTCTCATTTGATAAGAGGTTGCGAGGAACAAATTTCTAAAAAGGACTATCATGGCTATCCCAGGAGCTCTTAAACCAAAAAATTGGTTTACCCTCGTGTTTTTGGTGATAATGAAAGGTTAGAGACCAGAAGGGCCTATTAGAGGTTATAATTTCTAATTGGGCCATTCGATAGGACTTTCATCTCCTACATAGAAAAAAGAAGAAACAAAAGCGAGAGTGCTTGTATCACTAGCACTTAACTTGTCTAGGTCAATACGAGCTTTTAGAGCTTCAGTTTGTAGTGGTACAATTATATCCAAAGAACGGAAATTCATATACATCTTGATAAAAACTATGTAATGCTCTGCAATGCATGAAAGGTTCTAGATTTTCTGAAACATTTATTGTTTTCCCCTTATGATATAACTTGATCTATTGTTGAAAGGTCGAGGGTATAGCTTGCAAGGCATGTATCCATGGGTGGTCTAGGATCATATTGTAGGGAAGATCCATGTCAAGGACATGGAAATTAGTGTTGTGATATGTCGGCACTACTTCCATAGGCAATATTATTGTCCCAGATGATTTGTTTTCTACTTTTTCATATGTTTTGATGGTTGATGATGTGAGAATCTAAATCTTCCTATGTTCATCCTAGCTGTCTAACCAACTTCAAGGTGCAAATGTTCAAACCTATCCTATTATCCACAAGAACTCTCTTTATCTTTCTTCGAGTAAAAAATTCCTCTAGGTATAGGGGTAGGTTATGTGTATGTTTGTCATATGGGATTATACTTTGGTTAAAGGAAAGGTGTTCTATAGGAGCAATGTTCACAACCACCACTTGGAGGTGTGAAGGATTGATATCGGTTAACAGTCCTGACCCCTGAAGTGTTTTGTAGATGATGTATTTATGAATGTTCAATATCTTGAGAAGATATAATATCAAAATATTAGCAGAAGCTTTTTCAAGTTTCTCTAAAAGGTCATACTAACTATCTTGAGGGGTAGCCAGAGGAAGTTCCAGAATCATGAGACAAGTTTTTTGCGTTACCACAACACCAATCTCTTCTCTTGATTATTATGACATTCACATGCTCATTGGAAGAATGAATACAACTGATAAGTGAATTAAATGGGTTACTGGTCTGACCATAAACGTAATTGGTGGCTCTATAATCATTAGAATATTTTCCTTGATCATGCTTTTTCATTTCCTGTTTGTTATTTTTAGGAAATGATTCTTTCAGTATTCCCATCTTCTAATGGGTGTTTGATGAGGCTCAGGTGAATCAACTTATATCTCTCCACTTTCAATAAGGTCTTTGATAAAATTTCTTAGCTTGAGGCACTTGTCTTTTTTGTGTCCCTTGAAACAATGATACTCATAATATTCATGGTCTATATACCATGATGGTTTACGTGCATCATCGACATATGGTATTGTTGCATCGTAATGGACCATGTTCACTACGTCCAACTATTTTAATATCATGGACAAGGAGTCCATGAGAGGAGTGAACCCCTGATGTTTGATGGCAGGTTGAATCAACCCTTTAGTGAGTTTGAAAGGAGGACTAATTTTTACTTCCTAAACATGTTTATAATCTGTGATATTGTCTCCTACGACGTTGTTTTTTTGTTGAAAATTTTATGTTTTTCCATAGGTTTGGAGGGTTTATTGTCTTTGGAAAAGGGTTTTAATGTCCCATTTTCTATCAATGCCTTTTCTATTTGGGTACCCTCTTCTATAACTTCTTTGAAGTTACTAACATAATGTGTGGGTTTAAATTGGGTATGGAAACGCTAACTAATTGATTTTATGGGATCGAACAAGGGAAGTGGCTAGCTAGCACTCTCCATCGTTGCAAGAAATTAGAAAAAAATTCATTAGGTATTTACTTTGTGTTACATAAGTCTAACATAGTGACATCTCTTTTGAAGTTGAATGAGAAATGACATAAAAATCTCTGTGCTGATTCAGGCCATGTAAAGACAGACCCCTTAGGATGTGGAGAAACCACTCCAAAGCTTGACCTCCTAAACTACGTGGGAATAGGAATATGAGGTAATTTTCACTATAATCCACTTCTTGGCATGCCATGTAGACTTCCTTAATGTGATTGCATGGGTCACCCTTCCCTTTGTACTTGTCAAACTTGGGGAAATCAAAATTCTTAGGAAATGACATACACATCATAGCCTTATCAATGAGATATGCACATAGTTCTTTTAATTGATAATTTTTTTTATGTCCCACATTACTTTCTTGAAGGATCATAAGTATACTCTTCATGGATTGCAACTCTTGTGTGAGGGGTTTCTCTTTGGTAGGGGAAGCTGGCATGTACACCCTGTTATATTTTTGCATTTCCCCCATCTTTGTCTTTGGTATGAAGTTAACTATTTTTAGCCATAGGTCTTTCTTGATGTGCATGTTTATTTGTGTCCTTTTGCACATGGGAAGCCTAGACTAGTTAATTGTCTACTAAGGGTTTACATTTGTTGGTGCATAGTGACTTCGTCATCTTTAGGTCCTTCTTGATTTTCATGCATAGAAGGTGGTTCTTTGCATTTACATTCTATCATAACTTTTGTGAGGTATCTTAAGAGGTGGTAATTCATAACCACTCGTGTGTTTGGGTACCTTAGTTTCGGCTGTTGTTGTTTTGGTGATATGAAGTAGAGGCATGTCCTTGTTTTAATTCATCATCGAAGTTGATAAGAGGATGTTGTTACTTCTTCTTCTTCATAGGTGATATATGATAGGTAGAACAATTTCATATTTGGGTATCATCTTGGAACCTAACTCTACCAATTATGTGAGCACCCTATCCTTATTAAGATAAAGAAATTCATCTAAGTGTGTGGGATCAAACTCAAAATCACCCCGAGGTGAGTCTTCCTCATCACCACTATGATCAATTAAGTCATATGTGTATTTTACCGTAGAAAAGAGGGATCCTAAATCATGACCAATGAAAATAATTAGATCCCAATCTATTAGATTCCATCCTTGTGATAAGGGGCATACTAAGGTGTCTACAAAGGTTTTTGTCAAATGTGATCAATGATACAATAAACCTAGGCCACAACCTTATAACGTGACTATCGTAATGTTTGCTAAATAATGCTTGACAATTGGTCAAATAATGTTGAGTGAAAAAGAATAAAGAATCCAAGGATCTAACAAGGATTTCCCTAGAAAAATAGATCAATACGATGAACAAACACAAGGCACAACCATGCAAGTTTGGTAAACCAATCCAACCTAAAGGAACCTACTCCTCATGCAAAATGCACTATCAAATGGTAGTTTAGGCACAAATAGTGACAACACGATATCACCACTTAGGTCAATTTTGATATAAACAAGGCCTAAGTACTAAGAAGGTGTTGACGTGATCCCCCAACAAGGTATACTAAAACAAGTTTCTAGAAACAAACAAATTCTGAGTTATGAAAAAGGAGGCTACCAATGCGAGTCAGTACAACAACACTATTTGGATACGTAAATCAAGATTTGTAGACAAAGGCAATATTTTTAGTATAAAAATGATGTCACTGTAATGCTAACAATGTAATGATATTTTCCAAGACCCAAAAAAATGTTGGGATCAAAAACTAAGTCAATTATATGAAGAAGTTGTTATTTATGCAAGTAGCGTAACAATACAACTTTGAAACATTAAATCAAAATTTCCCAAGGAAAACAAGATGTAAGTATCTCAACTTGTAGTGATAAGATACATGTAAAACATAACAACTTAAAAGGATGTCAATGATGAGACTACCTAACTACAATGATAATGTGTCTCAATATGGGTTTGAGAGAAAGGGCCTACTAGAACATGAAGACATACCATTCACACTTTCAACACTTGCATTCTCGACATTGCAACCTAGTCATGCAAGTAGACTACAAAAGTGGTGGACACGATTATTTCTAGCGTGATATCCCGCACATGTGTTTTTTCTTTTGTCCCAAAATGGGAAACAAGAATAAAAGGATTAAAACCAAGTGGTGATGAAACAAACTAAGTATAATTTTGTTGAAGTTTCGCCTTGCCTTAAGGCAAGTGAAAAACTAAGACAAAGTAACATGTCATAAGTTTTTGTGATGAATGATCACTAGGATCCAACTTCAATGGAGTCCCCCCTTGTTCAAATAACAAGGTTTTGACTTCAAAATAAGTTAGTGCTTTATGATGTTTCTTTAGAACACAATGTTTTGAGTCATTCAAGTTGGCCTTAAGATAAAATGGCTTCCTATTTATTTCTCTCAACTAGGTTGTCACAAACAATATCTGTGAGCTCGGTTTGCCAAGGAAGTCACAATGACTAAACCTTGGAGTATCCTGATTTAATTTACCCCTTCAATATAATGAGCAATAAATGCATTCAGTTGTATTTCAACTGGGGTCATGTGAAGAAATTTTTGATGCTATTCTCACAAGTGCATACTAATCAAGTAGGTAAGTGAGGTGTTTCTCATTTCATCCACAAGGTTCTCTCTTGCATGGACTACTTTTGGGTTCCTAGGAGCATCCCTCTTGTTATCTTAAGGCTTATGCCAAAGGGATTTTCTCCTAGTTCAAAGCGGATGAGCCATAGTTCTTAACCGAAACCTGCATATATAGTGTGTTGATTGATGAATGTGGTGTGTTTTTTTATCTTTTGGATTAAGAAATTTGGTTTAGACCACCATTGGAAACCTACAACACAAATTGCTAGTTAAAATTTAGATCCTGATTCTTTCACAAGTGTATTCTTGGTCCTTCATGAAAAGATTAGTAGTTCTCCAAATGATCAAAACATCATAAAAAGAGGATAAAACGTTGTTTTCTGATTCTCGAGATCATCCTAAGATGAACGAGAAGAGCATACGCAATGAGGAATCCTACTATATTGTGAAATGGAAAAAATTGTAACCTAAGTGCATAAGAAATTAATTTTAACCAAGTTGTTTTGTTCTTTCCCTTAAGCTTAATGAATTGTTTTCTGAAATCATAAGAAAGGTATGGAGTCATTTTTTATTCCCAAGATCACCTAGAAGGTGAGAGGGAAGAGCATACGTGATTTTATCCTTATAAACAAAAATGTGACATTCATTAACTTATCCAAACAAGTTAGCACAAAGCATGATCTCATATACCTTGTAAATCAATAGTTAGCTTTATGAAAACCCTACAAGATGTTAGAAATATTCAAGATTAAATCATGCAAAATTTGAAAATGGAACCAAGTTTTACTATATTACATGCTGTACACGCACCTAACAACATATACATGCCCCTGACAGCATATATGTGCCCCTGGTAGCATATGTGCTCCCCTAACAGCGCATGCACCCCCCTTAGAACATATGTGTGGCCTTAGCAGCAAAATACATAGAGTGAAAAAATAGTGTAGCACATGCACAACCATTAAAGTGTATGTGCACCCCCTAGAGAATATACACATGCCCTTAGAGCATATGCATGACCCTTAGATCATATGTGCGTCCCTAATAACATATGCACGACCCTAATCTAGAAGACAACCTATAGGAAAAAAAACATCGTGGCATATGTATTTCCAGCAAAGTGTGTGCACATGCCCCAGAGTGTATATGCTCCCCTTAGAAAGTATATGTGCCCCTTAGAATGTTTACACGCCCCTTCTTGTAGATCACTAAAATACAATTATTTTTGCAAAAAAATTGTAAAAATCTCAAAACTTGTTCTTTTTTTTATCCAAATCCGATAGCACTTTACCTCCTTTGATCCTGTAAAGAGCATAAAACCTAAGAAATTCAAACTAAACTAGTTAAGATATCCTATGTTTAACCAAAAATGCAAAAGAGGGTTAGTTTAAACAACTTTGAAAAAAAAACTTGAAATTAATGGGCAAAGGACTAGGGATTAGTCCCATTGGGCGTGCCAAATGTATGCATGCAAGACTAACTATGTCATAAGAATTGAAACTAACACCTAGTAACTTCAAAACATGAGCTATATCAAACAAAAACATCAAGATAAGATCTTAGAAAAATAACTTCTTTACATGCAACATGAATGAAACAAACTAACATGCTAATCCATTTTACTCTTTAGATTGCTAAACTAAATGTGAACCTAGTTAGATTCTATAGCAACCAAATTGGGTTTGTTGTTTTTTCTTCAAGATGGTGAAAGGGTCTCTCTAAACAATGGCTACAAGGCCATGTTAGATATTCCTCTACTAACCAAACATGAAGAATGGATGCAAGGTGAGCAAGCTATTCCAACAATGGAAGTAAGGCTCAAGATCATATGTTTTATATGAGATACTATCAAAAGTATGGTGTAAAGTTGAAAGGGATGCACTAGGCTTGTATTTATAGGTTTCCATTTGGGAAAGTTTAGAATCCTAGTGCATGTGGGACAAAAGGTAAAGCCAAAATATAATTTTTACAAGTCAATGCACTTTTTGATTAGATTAGGAGCTAATTAACCTTTTAGGATTAATTAAGGATCCTAAGTAAGCTTAGGAAACTTTCTGGAGAGCATCTGGAAGGCATTTGGATAGATTTTGGAAGTTTTTGAAGCGAGACTTAGATAATAAGAAGGTTTATTGGTTAAATGCAAGATTAGAGGCTTAATTAACATATAATTATATAATTAAGAGGATTATCACTAATCAAAATGTTGTTAATTGGTATCCTAAGTGAATTAGAAACATAGTTAGATAACAAAGTGTCGTTATTTGACCAAAGTGAGAGGGAGTGAAGATTGTTAGTGTAATTTAAGTATTAAAATTACCTTGATCAAAATCTAGGTGTCTACACCCACATCCAAATTAGTATATGATTGACACTTTTAAGACATTATGCAACATCTCTCATTGGAGGAATGTCAAATCTTAACTCTCAATGTAATCCATACACCTAAAATGTATAGGAGACCTAACAAAAAACCCCTCTTTGAACCTAATGGGGGAAACATTATGTCCTTCAGTCCCCCATTCCTTCAAACACAACTTGTTTATGGAGGCATAGGTATCCCCATCCTCTTTTCTTGGTAATCAAACACATGCTAAACTATTTCCATCATACTTTTCATTCCTAGAAAAACCTCAGTTTGTCCGAACTTACCTTCACCGCAGTTTATGGAAGGGTTTTGGTCTTGAGAGGTATGGAAAAGTTATACACAATTTACCATTTGAAGATTGGATGAATCCTCATGAAAAACATGGCCTCAGATTCAAATTATCTTTCTTAAATCCATCACCACAAACATCAGAACCTCAACCATACCCATTAACATTATCAAACCTATTTTCTTACAATGACAATACCATATCCATCCCTTATGACTTTTTTATTTAATCAATTCTGTCACATTAGGACCACTGACTTATAATACTAATGGTTAGAACGAATACATTCCCTTAACACTACCTCGCATCATAGAGGATGATACCCCACTATCGACATTATCTATTTTCATTATGATGATGCTATCTTAACCTATATGAGTGTCAAGGATCACTATCTTAAAAAAATATTACCCATCGACACATCTACATTTATCATCTAATCTACCATAAATATTAATATAGGCACATCACAAGAACCACATATTTTCAAAATTATACAAGCTTTAGACCCGTATAAACTCTAAGAATTCACCGCATTATTATATGAGAATAATCAATCTTTCACATGGTATTATAATGATATGCCTGGTATAAACCCTAACATCATTATCCATGATATCGTTACCATCCCATATGCTAAGATAGTAAAGAAAAATCTTTGTAGAATGCATCCTTGCATCGCACTATTAGTTGAAGAATAAATCCAACATATTATTTTATCCAATTTCATACGACTTATCGATAATCCCCAATGGGTTTCCAATATCATACCCATCACTAAATCCACTGATAAATTACGCATCTACATAGAATTTTGGAGCCTTAACCTCACTTGTCCAAAATATGTATTCTCCCTACCTAACATTAATCAACTCATCCATCTAACATCAGGACACAAAATGTTGTCTCTTATGGATGATTTCTCTATTTATAGTAAAATTCTCATCACACTATAAGATCAACATAAGACATCTTGTATCACCCTATGGGGAACCTTATGTTATATAGTAATTACCTTTGGCATAAAAAATACATAAGCTACTTATTAATGCACTATGTCATACATCTTTCACGACCTCATCCAAAAAAATCATAGAAGACTACGTAGATGATCTCTTAGGAAAATATAAACACCAAAATGACCATCTTGTTGTCCTCGGCATGACCTTTGCATTCCTACTACAATTCTTTCTCTGTCTTAATCCAACTAAAAATGTATTCAGATTTCTCATAGTTAAAATCCTAGGATTCATAGTATCTATTAGGGTAATTGAAGTTAACCCTACCAAGATCAAGGCCATTACTTAAATTCCTCCTCCATCTAATCTTAAATAATTCCATATCCTTCAAGGGAAATTCCAATCTATATATCACTTTATCTCTCAACTATCAAACTATTATAAACCCTTTCATCACCTTTTAAGGAAATAGACCCACTTTAAGTGGGATGACTACTATCAATGGACTTTTAACACACTCAAAAAACATCTCTTATCACCACCATTTCTTAGACTTCCATGCAAGGGGGAGACCTTCTATCTATATACTATTGATCATGGCCTGGGAGATATGCTAGCACATCAAGATGAGCAAGGTAAAGAGAAGGTTTTCTATTACATAAGTCACACCATTCACAATTACGAAACTCATTATTCTGAAGTAGAAAAATTGTGTTATGCCTTGTACTCTAAAACTTCCAAAATCCACCATTATATTCTCAATCCCAAAACCTATGTATTCAAAACTTTTAATCCATTGATATCCATACAATCTAAACCATATCAAAATGATCATATAACTAGATGGATCATTGTCATGATAGATTTTGACCTTGAATTTTAATCTCAAAATTCCATCAAAGGGTAGGTCATCATTTATTAGCTCGTTGAAGCTCCCCTTCCCACTAATCATTTACCTTGTGAACAGTTTCCTAACGAATCTATTAACACCCTCAATCAAAACAACACCCCTCTAAAAATGACCTTGTTTTTTGATGGGTCTAAATGTAAACAAGGGGGTGATGGAATAATCATAATACCCCCTTGGGACACCCCTATTATTCTATCCTTAAAACTAAACTTCAATTGCAAAAACAACATGGAAGAATATGAAGCCTTCATCTTGGGATTTTAGACCGATGTATTCTTGGGCGTAAAAATCCTCAACATATATGGGGATTATAATCTCATAATAAATAAAATATAAAGGAAATATTAATGTAGAAACATGATCTTACAAAAATATAAAGCCATTTTTGAAGACCTCCTGAGACTCGATCATTACAAAATCCAAACTACCCCTTGCTCATCTAATAAATTTACAGATACCATGTCTTCCCACACATCTCTTATCCTTTATCACCAGATGATTCTAAGATCTTATTCATCATACATAAAACTTAATCAACTATCTTATACCAATATTGATCTTCTAACCACCAATCATATAGAAGATATCCAATTTGACATTTGGTACACACATACATACGACAATATTTCAACAAGTAAAATAACTTTAGATCTATCCAGGAATGGTAAAATATATATTCAACAACATGCATATTATTATGTCATACTAGGGGCTATACTTTATAAAATAGGGTTTGATGTCCTTCTCATATGATTTCTTAAATATCCAAAGGCTCATCCAGTTATACAAGAAGTACACGATGAGATATATGGTGGGAACTTTAACGATTTAGTTGTTTCTAAGAGGATCCTCTAGATGGTCTACTATTTGCATATGATTAATCAAGATTTTTGTGATTATGTCAAGAAATCCATCAAATGTAAAAAAATACTCCAATATTACACACATCCTCATTCACACTCTTTAACCAACTCAAGACCCATGGCCCTTTTCATAATAGAGACTTGACGTCATTATCCTTATTAAACCTCATTCATCACAATGACATAATTATATCATCACAGAAACTTAATACTTTACAAAGTGGATGGAAGAAATCCCTCTCATCTCCACTAAAGTAGATAAAATTTTCTATTTCATTCATCATCATATCATCTGTCACTTCAACATTCCTCATAAAATCATCACAGACAATGATAAATCATTCAAAAATAAGAAGGTTCAAAAACTTTATTAAACTTATAAGATCAAACTCATTTTCTCTACACCCTACTACCCACAAGTTAATGGTCAATCTTAAGCATATAATAAAACCCTTTGTAAGCAGGGAACAACTCAACAGATGTGAAATATAAGCAAATATAACAATAAATATTCCTCTAAATTTATATTGCAAACCTCAATGATAGGATTTTAGAAGTATTACGCTTGTTAAATCCTTGAATAGATGGATTGTGAATGATCTTTAATTGATCTCAAAATGGAGAAATAAAAATATGACGAGTAGATTTGGACACAAGGAGATATTTTTTTATGTAGATGTCAAATGGAAAATTGGCATAATTTGGATGCAAAGTTTCCAAGGATTTTAAGAGGGGGTTTGTGAAGTGTATGACCTATTTTTTATAGAGGATATGGAGTGGTTACAAATTTTAAATTAATTCATCAACGCATATTCTTAAAATAACATTGGGGGAAGTTGTAAAATTTTGAATGAATCCATTATCCATAAGTAGAAGTAATGAATTTATGTTGGTACTAAGTTTGCATCTGATAAGGTGGTTGTTCGCGCAATTTTATTTCCCCTACCTTTGTAGGATTCTATAAGTGGAGTGGGAGTGGTGTGACTAGGATAGTGAATTTGAGTCCAAGTGGAGGATGAGTAGGAAAATAGACTTAATTCTATTTAAAATAACTAATTTTTATTAGCTTTAAAGTGTGAGAGATAAATTAATCATTTACTTAAATAAATGTTTAATTAAATTAGCTAAAGGGTGTAGGAATTAATTTAATTAATTCTATAAGTACAATATAATTAAATTAATTAATTCTAAAGGGATGTACTTTAGTAAGATAGAATTAATTTAATAATTCTATTAGGATGGAATTAACTTAGTTAACTCCAATGGGATGTAAATATGATATGAATAATCCAAGAATAGGCTATAAATAGGTATGTATTTTTAGGGTGTCTACATTTACCCCTCTTTAAAGTGTTATTATGAAGGAATATCATTTTAAATATAGTATACACATGAAGATAAGTTAGTGGAAGACAGTAAAATCGACTTGAACATTGAGATGCCCCAATGAGTGTGAATGGTAAGGGAATGCCCCTCAAGAGAATGGGTGATGCAGCAAAGCGGTGGATAACCATTTGATGGGAAGTAGTGAAACACGAAGGAGTCAAGGAATAGAAGGAAGATGGAAGGGATTGTGCTCATAGCATGAGATTTCATTTAGAGAGTGAAAGTTAGAGAAACTTTATTTTGTTGTTACAAAATAGATTTGTCACCATGATTATGAAAGAATCATGATGTTTAACTCGAACTATGTATGTAAAACAAATAGACATACAAAAAATAAATGTGGAAAAGGAAAAAAAAACCAAATATACACATTAGGTGTAGGAATAATGGTTATAAATGAACCAAGATGTTAACATAATACTTGTAATTGGTCTAAAGAAAAATAAGAGAAAACAAACCCAATCTACACTATAAAAGTATGCATCGTGGCGATAAAGGAGACAAGATGATAATGAAATACATGTAATTGGTCCATAAATAATAAACAACTTTAAAATAAAAAACAATTAAATTTTCCCCTAATGTGTTCCATAGTGATAACTAAGCATATTTGAATTCCCCCAGATGATATCTTGGAAACACAAGGGAATTGGATCAATCCAAAGAGTGGAGTGCTCTTAGATACTCCTAATTAGACTCTTGTTGAATCTCATTGTAGTTTGATATGTATTGGATTTAATCCAAGTGTTGCCTAAGAAAATTTATGTTGCGAAGGGTTAATTGATTAGTTTTTCCTCTGAGCATAGATATACGTGACAATCAAGAAAAGTGATAAGCATAAGATGATTGTTTCACTGAATATTTTGCGTAGAATAGAAAAGGTAAATGGTTAAGGAGGAATACATGTGAAGTGAAGGTGAAAGGCATAATTTGTACGTTGTTGAAGTCATCCAAGATGATCGTAGAGAACTCCTTTTTTTTTGGGAAGGACTACACATAAATGCAAAGATGGACCACAAAATAATATTAAATAACATATGAAAGTGGATTGCCTAACATATTCCAAATCCAAGAAGTTTGGTTCTTTCTAGTGTTATATTAGGTATTTACCTTAGCTCATGTTCACCTAGGTACTTTATTTACCTTTATTGTTTTTATCCTCACCCACTTATGTGTGTGGATATTTCTTTTATCTTATTTAGATATTAGGAGATATTATCTAGTTGTTAGGTATAGTTCTTTCCTTGATTTATGGATTGATCTACGACCTTGACTAGTTCTTAGATTGTTATTCTTTACCTATTTAAGCAAGGCCCATTCTAATTGTATTGCATTAAGTTCCATAATAATATATGATATTGTTGCTCATTTATTTGCAAAGGTTTATGTAAATTTATTCTGGAAAATTACTTTCATCTTATTGATCGTGGTGTTTGATTAGCATATATGTTCTTGGCTTGGTATGATCTGGTTATCATTCCTTTTATGGTATCAGAGCAGGAGATTGCTATTGACATTTTTCTATAATTTTTATTTTGCAAATAATTGTTTTGTATATTCATATATTTGGGATTTGGTTGTATTATTTTGCTACATGTGGTTTTATGCAAAATAGAGGCTTCCATTAGATCTGGAAGGTGGGGAAAACCCTAAGATTGACTGTAAATTCGGCCATTTCAGCAGTCATTTTTTGTGGATACAGTGAAATGCACAGGATTGCCTCAGGATTCACGTCAGACAGTTAAGAAATTGAGGAAACATTTTCTTGGGTTTTTTAGATTTTGCGAGATCTACAATGGGTTTTTTCTAGTACGGTGGATATTTTTTGGATTGCATGTAAAAGGATTTCATTTATTTCCTTTTTTAGTAGGGTACCAGGATGGTTGTGCATGGATTCTACCATTTTAGGTAATTCTATATCCTGATAGTTTTAGCAACCGCAGGTCACTGTCCACACAGTCTAGAAATAGTGTATATTTTGATCGGTAACTCAGTTTTGAGTGCCATTTTTTGCAAAAGTCTTTTTTTCATGCTCTTTCCATTGGAAATATTTATTTTGAGAAGATCTCTATAAGTATAAAGTGCTATATTGTAACACGCACTCATTATAAAGTGCTAAATATGGAGGAGTGTTGTAATCAATTGTGGACATAATTTCGGATGAGCCTGACGTCCTAAAATTTTAGGAGTTGCATTCTTGTATCTATCATGGATTTTGATAATGGTATGATTTTCTCTAAAGTATGTGGACTTCAAGAGGATATTGTAAAAATTTTGGAAGAAAATAGATCGCTCAAGAAGTGAAATTCTCTTCTACAATCACTCATTCATGAAAAGGATACAATAATCCACTCACTACAGCAATAACTTGCTAGCCTACAACATCACCATGATATTATGGAAAACCATATCCATTATCCCAGTCCAATTACAACTATTGCTCCTCTACCCACTGACATTGATCTATTAGTCTTTGATCTTGTTCCTGCTCTTGATGCTTCTAAACCTGTGAGGCTTGTTACTGCACAATCTTCCACATTTGTGCCTATTACAGTACCACATGTTGTGTATCATATTTCTACTCAACTGCATGGCCTTTTTGAGAAGCGTACACTGCCTACAGTTCTCACATGCTCCGTTTTATGGGTTTCACTGGTAGAGGTATTGGTAGGCACTCACAAGTATTGTTTCCCCTCTTCCACATGTTAAGTGAAATTCTCACCACAACATTTTTTTCATGTAAATACTTCATTGGGATCACACATTGATAGAGCTCCTTTGTTTGTTCGCTTGACTCTTTTTTAGGATCATGAGAAACACAAGAGTTATGCATATTCATTCAGGCTTAAGAAACATGAGATTTCAGCTATCAGATATGATCAACTTAACACACATTCTAATGTTCTTTTACATGCACCCATTATGCATTTTACACCAATTCATATACAGGCATCTTCTTCATCCATCTGTGTTGATTTGGGGTGGATATCTGATCACTCATGGCAGTGACATAGGCATTCATTAAGAGGACTCTACAGGCATGGCTACTCCATCATTTGTCCTCTTGCTCCAATTTCTATACCTTTTGCATTGTGATGCTTCTTGTTTTAAGCATTCTTCTTTAGCAACTGTAATGTATATATCTTGTTTGTTGAGATATTTTGTATCTGTATTTTTGACACTTTTGGTATATTAACAGTATCTCTTGGGTGATCTATTCTAGTGTAGTCTAGTGTTATTTTTTCAAGGTTCGAGTAGTTGTTTTGACAACACATATAGATTTATAGCATCCCTCCACCCATTTAGCAGTATGGGAGGGTGTGGTGTTGATCTTAATTCTTCAGGTTTTGTGTCCTTGCCTTGTTACATTGGCTTTTCTTGGATGTAACACTCTTGATTTTGTGTCCTTACCTTTTTCTTTGGTTATTCTTCTTGGATCATGACACACGTATTTACAGCAGTTGATAAAATTATGTTTGGTTTTTTTTGCACTTTTGACATCACTCCGTTGAAAATCTCCTTGTATGGAGCTATTCTGGTGAAGCCCAATGTCAATTGTTTTTTATTTTTGTGATCGAGTAGTGGATTCAAACCACAGTTCACACCAAAATTCTTTAACATTATGAATTTTTTGATTCGAGATTCTTGGGATGCCTTAGAGCAAGTTTTTACTCTCTTTACTTTGTTGTTACTAGTTTTGGGTACCTTGCGGTGTCCTTTTTTCCTAGTTATTGTACATGATTACCTCATCAGGCCTAGTTACCAGGACTCATACTGTGAACATGCCACTTCTATTTTTGCCCCTAGCTTCACTTGAGGGGGGTATTAGAGTAGGTATTTACCTTAGCTCATGTTCACCTAGGTACTTTATTTACCTTTATTGTATTTATCCTCACCCACTTATGTGTGTGAATATTTCTTTTATCTTATTTAGATATTAGGAGATATTATCTAGTTGTTAGGTATAGTTATTTCCTTGATCTATGGTATTGACTAGATCTTTGATGTCTCGTTCTCTCCTAAATCTATGGTCTTGACTAGTTCTTTGATGAATAGTTATTTCATTGATTTATGGCTTGATCTACAAACTTGACTAGTTCTTAGATTGTTATTCCTTGCCTATTTAAGCAATGCCCATTCTAATTGTATTGCATTAAGTTCCATAATAATATATGATATTACTACTCATTTGTTTGCAAAGGTTTATGTAAAGTTATTTTGGTGAATTAATTTCATCTTATTGATCGTAGTGTTTGATTAGCATCATTGTTCTTGGCTTAGTACGATCTGGTTATCGTTCCGTTTACCTAGAGAGGTTGTCAATCCACTGTTTAATAACAATTTAATGTGAATAATAAACTTAAATAAATAGGTCCTATTTCAATGTAATGATTTAGGTATCTCATACATAAAATACACTGGCTTTTATGCTAAATATCAAAATAACACTAAATCTAATTAGAATCGGGGTTTGTTCAGGTCAGACAATTTTGTCAAAGGTATAGTAAGGGTCTGGGGCTGATTGGTTGAGGTTTGGGTTGGTTTTAGGTGAGTGGGAAGCTTGTTTGTCTGAGAATATAAAATGACACAGAGACCAGTATCAGTCAAGTGACTGATGCTGGTATGGGGACAAAACCAACGGCAGTCAAGAAACCAACATCGGTAGGGGTAATAGGTCGTAAACTATTAAAAATAATTTTTAGGCTCTCTATGATTACACAAAGAGTGAGGGTAGTGTGGGTTGGGTCATAATATGTCAGAGAAGACTTAGGAATACTAAGAAGGAGGTTTAAAATGGTGAAAAGGCTTAGGGTGATTGAATAGTAAGTTGGTGGGAAGAAGATGTTGTATGGGTAACAAAAGAAATAAAATACTAAAAGAAGCAAGAGATCTACATTAGAATAAGCACAAATGAGTAAAATCACAGTACTTGGTATTTTTTAGATCCTATGAGTTGATATGGTTGATGGTTGATTAGAGAAGAGATGTTTGAGTCTAGTGCCATGGTAGTACAACCTGTGTGCTCATGTGAGTATTCCAACACTCTAGAAGGGGAACTGGCTACTTGTCTTGCATTATGGTTGTGTGTGTTCATCGTCTAGATGTAGGAGGGATTGAAGATTCAAGCTTGAATGTAATCAAGATCCAATAACTAAATGACCAACCCATGTAAAGAGTTGTAAAATTTTATATAAAGGAACAGATGGCAGTTTAGGTGACCAATGTCAGCTGAGGATAAAACGGCATTGATTAGGGTGAATTTTTCAAATTTACCAAAAATAGCCCAATCTTTACTATGTTTGGGGTGATTTGATTACTAATCTAGGTCTCAGGTGAGGGTTGGCGCTTAGATAAGTGGGAGTGTTGTTGGAGAAGGAATAGGAATTTAATATTAGGGTTTGAAAGAATCCCAATTGTTTAAGATAAGTAGAGACTCAATCTTACTTAATTAATAGGCTAGGAATAGGTCCATGGTGAGGTGTCTAGGTGATGTGGCTAGGTGAGGTGTAAATTAACTTAATTAAAGTAATTAATTTAATTAATAATGTGAGGATGAACATTAATGTCAATTGTAAGTAATTAAATTAATATGAATGCAGGGTAAGGGGTCATGGTTAGGTTAATACATTACATTAATTAATTAAAGGGGACTAAGGGGAGTGTGACCCAAATTTGGTGTCTACATTTTCCCCTTTTTGTCGCGTAGCTTATATTGATAAGTGACATTGACAAAAATAGGAATTTGGTGCCCCATGTGTGAGTGAAGGTTAGGTTTCCCCAAGCATGGGTGGAGGTGATCCCCCTCAAACAAGAAATCTGATGAGGTAATAGATAGAGTCAGTGAGTGGTTTGATAAATGTGATAAGTGATGAAAACAAGGGTAGGTGGTTTTTAAATAAGGGTCATTTTGGTTTGGGTAATAGGTAGTGGTAGTTTAATGCACACACATGTATAGAATGTGATATGGTACCAGTGCGTTGAAGAGCTTGTAAACTCTACTTCATAAAAGGTTGATAGGTTTATCCAAACAAGGTTGAAGTGGTTCAGGTATCGAAGGTATAGGATACGGTCCTGAAACGTAACCAGGAAAGGTGTAGGAATATGCAATATATTTGTTCTAGGTCACCAAAGGTATGGTTGGGATAAACAATATGACATTAGGCAAGGTAAGGTCATTAGGTTTAACAACAAGAGTAACATCATCACAAGGTATAGCTAGTAAGTGAATTTGAGTGTCTCACAGTGGGTCGAGGTTTGGTTGGTTAATTTACGAAACATTGGCCATAGGTAAGGCCATGTTAGGGGTGAAAACATGCCCCAACTGATTGTGAGGTTGGGTTGTAGGTAATAAGGTCATTAGGTTGAGTTGTAAGGATGGGGTCAAACTTTGGTAAGGGTGAAAAGTGTTTGGGGAAATCAGATGTGGTGAGAAAGGGTGTAAGGGACTCAAATAGGCTAACCTATATCGATTAGAGAAAATTGATGTTGGTCAAGGGAAACCGACCACGGTACACTAGGTCACATGACTAATAGAGGTCAAGTGAAATTGACGTCGTTCAGGTCGGTCGTAGGGTAAAAATTAAACATCTATATGTTTCAGATTCATTTTAACCATTTCACTTGTTAGAAAACGACAGAGCAAATATATTTTATGCATTTTCCATGAAGAAAATGACGAGGCGTTGTACCTGGCTGAGTTGGAGGCATATGAGCGGATGGAGGAGCTAGGTAGATGAGTCCACGAGATCATTAGAAGTGATTTTATTGGTCGAAGGACTAAGAGCTTGATTGCAGGCATGGCCGCAGCAGGAGGAGGCACTGAAGGTCCACCAGTCTAGAGACCGTAGGTGCCACCGAGGAGGAGGCAGCGTGTTGAGGTAGGAATAAATCCATATTGTGTATTTTCAATTGAAACATGTGGTAAAATGAACAAATGGGGTGGGAAATTGAAATTTGGAATTGAGGTTAAAAATGAATGAAATTGGGTACTATGAGGGTGTAATGTAGATTAATTAGGTGAGTAAAGGAATTGGGGTGGGGTGTAGGTGGGATTGGGGTAGATTTTAGATTGTTTTTTTCAATTTTTTCAAAATTTGGGGCATGAGGGTTTGGCCTTAGGGCCTAACCAGAGACCGATGCTGGTTAGGCATCATATGACATTGGTTTGGCTTACCAGTGTTGGTGGTTGAAATAGGTGACCGGTACCGGTTAGAGTAACTGGTGCCAGTTACGGTGACCAACACCTGTCACTGTGAAAAGTGACCTAGGTTATAAAAGGTTAAGTTATGGGGAAAGATGAACTTATAAGATAGAGAGGTAATTATTGTTAGAGAAATGGGAGAAAGAGTACAATTGAAGTAGGTGGGTTGAAGATATATATATAGCTAGAAATAGGTGGGTATGGGTTAGGTGGAATATCAAAGGAGAGAAAGTGATGAAATAGAACATGGGGACTTGTGTAGGCTAGATAAAATGGATGATAGGTTAGAGAAATAGTTAAGAAATAGATAGGTACGTAGAGTAATGTGGGTGTGGGTTAGGAGGGTAGGTAGGGGTGAAGTAATGAGTAAAACTAGGCAAGTACTTGACATTGTTGAATTTCATAGATGTAGGCATGAAATTAGTTGATGATACGGGACAGGTTCCCACCATTATTGGGGGTGATGTGACCCAACATCATGGAGGAAGAGTGGACTCATATGTGAGAGGTTGAATTAGTTGGGATCAAGAGGTACAGGTAGATCTAACGGGATCATAGTCTCATGGTTTCTCTCATCGATAGATGGGATGTAGCAACCAACATGTTCCATCTACCCACCAACAGATATGACGATCACATTTGAGGATGTATACTAGATTCTATGGTTACTGATTATTAGGGAGATCCATTTATTCAGTGTTCAGTAGATGAGGCTTTTGAGGTGATGATTATAGTATTTGGGGAGATGGTGAGAAACTTGACTAAGCACAGTGCTAGTCTTGTATATGGGGCTTTGTATGTGGCGCACATGTAGGAGAATCAATTAGCAATATTGATGATGGTAGTAGTGGGATGTTATGCACTCCTTGACTCAAAGGGTGGCTAATTTCCTAGGGGATTGACAGGAGTTATATGAGATATGATTGAGGATCGAGTTTGTTTTGCATGGGCACATGCATATCTAGCGCAGCTATACATGGAGCTTTAGGCCTACTAGAGGATGTGATAGTATAACATTTTTTGTACATTCCTACTACACTTTTGTGCATATGAACACATAGTGATTGTACACCCACAGGGTCTTTCTATAGTAAATTAGAATCATGGTGGTCAGATGGCTGGATATAGGAGATGGGTGGCAGTAGGTGGTCATCCATGAGTGGAGGAGGCCACACATGACGTGGATTATTATAGATGATAGTTGGAGGGTTTATATTCCATGGAAATAGTATGATGGCCTTATGTTAGTTTTCCTGCATCTAGAGGGATGGCCCAAGAGTTACAAGGGCTACATCTATTGAGGTGGACACAGGGAAGACGTGTCAGTGAGCATGAGATGATTCTGGTGGACAGAGTCTGACGTTAGTTTTGACTACAACAGGATGTGCCACCACCATTCCCCTAGTATCACAGAGATAATGTGGAGAGACCTTTATCTCCACCTCATCCTATAGAACCAACAAGATAGGAGGAGGTACCAGTTGATATGAGGTTGGATGACATAAGGATCACTGTACCATATAGATAGTTGTGGGTAGTAAGAGTTACAGGTAGCACCACCACAGCCAAGTCAACCAGATTTAGCCATGGTGATGGTTTAGAGGGATGCCTTATAGGGACAGGTGATTTCTCTGGGTGTTCACTTGATAGCAGCACATAGATGCATGTAGCCACTTTGATAGGGCAGGTGACTATGTTACAGGGTCAGCTGACAGTAGATTAGGCACAGGCTCCTGTAGGAGATGAAGCCTAGGTAGTGGCACTACATGCACATGTCACTAGTTGACAAGGTCAATTGGCAGCTTCTCAGGCACAGGTTGTGACTCTATAGGCCCAGGTAGTTTCATAGGTACCAACATAGGCACTGGGATAGGGTCTTGTAGTATAGGAAGAAAGAGGACATGGACCTCTATGTATTGGGGGAAGAGTTCACATGTTGTAGGGATGATCCACTAGAATGTATCTATGGCTAGGTTTAGGGGTTCCCTAAATGAGGCTCGTTATTACCAAGATCATCTGACCATGGAAGGTATTGATGTTCCATCATACAATGAGAACATATGGCCCAATAAGTAGCCAGTGAGAGGACCAAATCTAGGACTCACAACTTAGGTAACATAAGGGAGTCATCATCCCTAGAGACAGGGTCAGGGTGAGGTTACCAGCTCTCACTAGACTGGGCCCAGCTGAGGGAAAGGAGGAGGAGATGGTGGGTGGACTAGGGACTAGTATAGGGTGGAGATATGTTGGAAGGGAGGTTGACAAGGCGAGAGGAGGAGACAGGTGAGAGTGGAGAGGAGGGCCTAAGATGGGGATGATATATTTATGAGATTATATTATGATTTTGATTTTGATATATATACCGGCCTACGTGCCGAAGATTGTGAGATTTTATATGAGAAATTTTTGAGACACTTTGATGATTTATCCCTATGTACATATGTATTGATACACAAACATTCCCTTTTATATAGTTGATGATGATTATTGGACTGATGATGTATTGGTTTTCATTTCCATTGTTTTTGCTTATTATGGAAACTAGGTGAGTCAAGCATGGTTGGGTCTAGTTCATGTAGGCATGGTTGAGGAAGGTGTAGGCATGGTTGAGTTCATGTATAGGCATGATGGAGTTAGGTGTAGGCATGGTTGAGTCAGGTATAAGCATGATCGAGTTAGGGTATAGGCATGATTTGAGTCAGAAAATTTCCAAGTTACTGGTTTTAATGAAATGATGTGTTAGATCTATGTTATGTTTAAATTTCCAAGCAAATGATATCATGGAAATGTGAGAAATATGAGGTAGTAGGGTCACTTAGTAGTGAAATGGTGAAAAATGGTAGAAAATGGCAGAAAATGGATATAGTTGATCTAACATCTAAAGATCCCATGTCTTTGAAGTGATACCTACATAGACCTTGTAAAAGGGGCCTTAGGTCGATGTAGTTCTCCCATAGGATAGGGAAGAATAAGAGTTTTGATATGTAGGATGGGTAAGTAAAATGGTATAGGTAAGGCAAGGTGGAAAAATAGGCAAGGTCAAATGTTGAGCTGAAAATATAAAGGGAAATTGGTTAACTTTTGTGATAGGTATGGGTATGGTGTTGCTTTTGGTTTTGATTTTGATTTTGTATGGGTGTTGGTGAAACAAGAATCTGATCAAGATATTCAATTTTTATGGTCATGTCCCGCTAAAGAATCAATAAGTATTTAGAGGGGAACCAAAAGGAAGAAAAATTCTCCATAGTTGGTAAGTACGATAACGATCATACCAAAGATACGCTTATAAACATAAAACCCTTAAGACATTACATGATTAATAGGTCAATGGGTGAACCCTTAAGTTGCATAATCATGAAGTGCCACATGAGCGTCGTGTCCCTTGAGTAGATATGAGAGAACAAAAGAGGGTAAGGTTGAGTGGTTTGTTTATCTTAATCTTGTTATGGGACAACATTCCCCTTCTGCAAGATACCCAAAACCAAAATAGGCAAGTCCATGACTAAAAAGTTATATTTTTCTTGGTGTTTTGTATTTTTGTTTTTTATTTTTACATGTATAGAATGATTGATGTGGGAAGTATATATTAGGATAAATAGTAGTGTCTCATAGAGGTCTTTGTGAAGCTGATCGATGCAGGAAGCTCTAAGATATTTTTTTCTTTTGACAAACATAGATTAGTCTTCTTTGTTTGGATAGACTAAGTATAACATGTGCCTAGATTTTTATATCTATCCTTTGAGGGAACAGTCTACTTATAGAAGCAATAGAGAGACATATATGTTCATTTAAGGGAATCATCTATTTGCAATAAGTTTAAATCAAGGAGTAGAATTTTTCTATCCCAAAATTTTTGCATTGTTTTGGACTTGTAGTCATGGACAAGACTACAAAGGAGCATATGCCTCTTTTATAAAGGAAAAAACCATATCATGAAAAAATTTAGCTACGAAAGAGGGGTTTTAAGTGATGAATGACCATGGGATTCCATCCTGAAAAGGATGAAAAGTGTCCATGAGAATCATGCCATGAATAGAGCCATGGTACTCATATTCAAGATAAGGTTGAATGGTGACGGATAATCACACAAATTTTTTTAATTCATTGGTCCTTAAAAGAGGTAGGTAGAAGGAGAGGTTCACTCAAGTTAAGAGGATATAAGTGAAATAAAGTGATGTATTACTTTATTCAACAATAGAATGGTCAAATATGCAAGGCATTAAGGGGCTTAGGTTCAGGCTTACCCTCAAGAGAAGATAAACAATAAGTTTCTGATCTATAGGTATGGATGACAATATAAGGTCCAAGACAATTAGGAGAAAACTTTCCTCGTTTTCTTTTCTCCATTTTGTTTACATGTTGATTTTCCTTCAAGAGAAGATCGTCGATTCAATTAATCATCTATTCAACATTATTTTAACACAAGTTCAAGTTCATACAGTAGAGTAGAGTATACAGTACAATCTCGAAGATGAAGTACAAAATCTTAGCAAAACAAAATACAATCTACAAGAGTATTCAAATCCTTTCTCTTTTTAAAACCTAGAAATACTTTCAAATGAATCTGAAAGAGAATACAAAAACCCAACACTAATTTTTAATTTAAACAGAGTTTCTACATTACTCACAAACTTGAAATGTAATAGAAATCCCAACTATAATAACTTTCACAGCTCCATCTAGCACATAAAGATTGAGGTGGAGAATTTAAGTGTAGAGAAGTTAATTTTTCTAGTCATATTTAACACAAGTTGAAGTATAAACACAACACTTCTATATACTTCAAAAAAACCATTATCGATTATTTTCAAATGAGCTAGAATTCATACCGAAGGGTAAGTAAACAATACAAATGTCTCGAACCATATGTTCTATATCCTCACAAAAAGATAGAGTTTCATAAAAGTTCATGCACCCTTCCTTCAAAACAATCAAGGACTTTCAATTAAAAACAAGATGCGGGTTACCCAGAATAGAGGAAAACAAAATACCCTTACACGTTTTGACTCCATTACATGTTCAAAGTATATAATACAGTATGAGACAAAAGTACTAAAACTTTTTCAAACTCAAGATGCATCAAGGAGAAGATTTGATAAAGAGACTACCAGTTCAAACTCAACCAAAAACCATTTACTCAAGCTCTTTTTTGAGCATATAGTCCCGAATGTGAATTCTAAACAACACACAAAAGCCTCAAAAGTTCCATATGAATTTCACCATTGAACTTTCTCAGAGAGAGAACAACCAAAACTAATATCATCATGCAATGGATTCATATCCAAAAATCACAGAAATTCCATCAACATGAAGTAAATAACCATATATCTCAAGAGAGCAAAGTTATTTTAATGGAATATTTAGAGAAAACCAAGAAATCTTAATGGGTAGAGCCTATCATGCCTGATAGGGCTTCTTCCAATTCGAAGGAGACTTCTAGGAAAGCTTCTAACTCTTCTTCTCCTCCAAGAAAGATTAACAACAAAACATCTCTTTCATTAATGCCTCATATACTTTCCTTGAATCAAAAATAGACCAAGGAAAACAAAAATAGCCACAAAGTAAAAATAGAACTGCTGGTTTGAAGAACCAGATACCTCCATATAGAGAAAAAATCACAAAGCATGAAAAACCAAACAACCTCAAAAAAATCCACCCTCAATGTTTCCAAGATGGGTTGCTCACAAAAATCATGATTCATTAATGTCATTCATTACAAAACTCCCTCCTATCTCTCCATGCCACCACCATCCAGAATTGGCGAATGCTATTTCAAATTTTGCATGCATTTTCCAATTTTAACAATGATTCCATGTAAGCTTCCACCAAAGTTTACATGTCTCTACCAAAACTCACAGTACTTCCTATTAATTCAAAAATCAAATCAAATAAATGCCTTAGGAACCGCTGCATAGCCTCCTATTTGTTATATGGCCCTTAGGTCCCTTTTCATTAGTTTAGGATAGATATCCTTAACTTAGGTTATGACCTTAGGTTAGTTTAGAAAGTATTTACCTTAGGTACTTTTCCAACTTAAGATAGGTCATAATTCATACTAATTTAGTAGTAGGTAATAGGTTAAGAGTATACCTAGCATCACCTTAGTTTTTTTTCCCATCCCAACATAGAATATGAAGCTTGGGATAGATTTCCACCCATATAAGTAGACATAGCTAGGAAGTAGGTACATTTACCTTAGTTTAGAATCCTATTAGGATAGATCTCTTAGATCTATGACTTAGATTGTTCCTCAATAGTCCTTAAGAATGCCTCATTTCACTTAACACCATAAGCATCCCGCTGAGATCAATTAAGAATATCTAAGCACAAAACATACAATTAAATGCAGGCATGATCTTACAAGACAATAAAGAATTTGTAAACATACAAAGGTTTAGTCCATTACATCTCTCAACATCTGAATGTTAGTTTACCATTCAAACCAGGTAAGGAGATTTTTAAAATTCCTTGTATCAATGGAATTTATCCAAGGATGAGTCAGTTGATAGAGATAAGTTTGTAACCATTATTACCAAATGTGAAAATGGATTCTTTGCAAACCATATCATTTAATTCTAATGAATCCAAGAGAAAAAATCATTTATCCATGGCAAGCATGATCTTCTACGATAAAAGGAACACACCTCATTCAAGAAAATCACATGTCAACACTTGCAATACAACAGAGAAATATGAAAGTTTATCAAAAGAAACCCCTTGTTGAGGACTGGTTGCTTGATCACAAAACTCTTCCTGATACTAGAAAGTGCAAGAGCAACAAGGGAAAAACTATGTACAAACACAAAATGTCATACACATTCTAAAAATAACATGCAAATAGTGTGTAAAAACTTCTTACAAAAGAAACCTAAACTAAAACAAGGTGGTGTGCTATAAATTTTTTGAGGAATTACAACTCCTAAACTAATATATACAATGGTGAAATTTTTCCTTTTACTAGCAATGTTTAAGATAGATTATGTTAACTAGAATTGGAAGCTCATCTCCCTTCAAGGTAGGAAATTGGAATGCATTGCTACTTTTACATCCCGTGACCATATAGGGGCCACTCCAAATGGAATGAAACTTGGAATGCCTTCTTGGTTTTTCCCAATCTGCATCCCACTTTAGAACTAAGTATTCTTCCTGAAAGGTCCTTGCTCTTGCTTTCTTATCAAACCATCTTTTGACTAAGGCTTGATATTTCTCTACCATTTGAACTACATGTTCTCTAATTTCTTCCAATTCCATTAGCTCTGCATACCTGGCCTCCATTGGTTTGAACTCAGACATCTCTAACTACTTTATGAGCTCCAATGCAAGTAGTTCTAATGATATAAGCAACACTACCTCTTTCTCATAGACCAGCTTGTAAGGGGAATTAAATGTATACCTCTTTGGTGTGATCCTATCATCCCACAATGCTGATTTGAGCTTTGTATGCCATGTCCTTTGGTTTTTTTGGTCGTCAAATAGGACTTTTAAGAAGAGCAACAGTCAGGGGACAAGAAGTCCCTCCTCTTTAATGGGAGAGGTTCCCTTATTCAGAAATGAACCTATTTACAAATGTACAAGACATGATTTGTTGGTTAAACTTGGATATTACGAAAGTGTTTTCTATGAAGATCATCAATTACAAAAAGGACTGAGGAAATGAGAGTACGGGAAAGAACAGAAAGGCAACATGCAGAATTATAGATATCAGAGTAATTCTTTATGTATGCGAAGTCATAGTGAATTGAAACAAGATCATTTGTATCAGATAAATAAGATGGAATTCAAAGACACAAATTTCTGTAAATAACATCTGCTAGAACACAAAGTTTCTTAACATAACACAGACTCATTAATCAAGGACACAAAGTTCCTTCTTGGTTATACAAGATCACCGTGCTTGCAAAGTCTAAGAGTATGCAATCGGCAAGACTAATGAACTTGAGATAAATGATCTTCACAAAGAAAATAAATGAAAGCTTAGGAGTAACAGAGATCAGATAGACAAAGAATGGAAATTCCTTCTGTATTGATTTCTTTATGATCTATTTACACTTTCAGAAAATATGCCAAATTCTTCCTACTTCAGAATGGTGTAAGGAAGGCCATTATATAGCTTACAAATCAGTTATTCTTCGTAACCGCTTCTTTAACCAAGAACAGTTAAGAACCGCCAATCGAAATACCTTAACTTCTTACAAAGAAAATGGAAAAAGAAAGGGAAGAAGAGAAAAGAACAAGGAGAAGAAGACAGGTGGCCAGTCACTGAGAGTGACCCACTGACTTCAGAATCCGTTGCCTGAATTTCTTTAACGCCTCATCTATGTCTCTGCCACGAGGGACTGACGTGTTGGCCGTTGACTGAGTCCAGAATCCAAGACATTTCTTCATCTCTTTATCAAACTCAACATGAGTATGATAATCTTTATTTGCTTCTCCAATGGCAGATTGAAAAGAGTTGATTTCCTTCATTTTCTCTTTGGAGATTGAGCTTTCCTTGAACAGATTATCTTTGACATAAGCTCTGAATTGAGCTTTAATTTTTTGCAAGGAACGGGACACACCAGAAGTTTCATCTTGAAGATGACAATGAATATCCTTGAAAACTAATATAACCAACGTCTTGAAAGCTTCGCCTTTCTGCCAACTGTTCTTTAGTTCTCCCAAAGCCTACTCCAAAACTTTGATCTTCCATATTGATAGCAACTAGGAGGACAAAACCACAAACCAGGCTCAGAAAGGAATTTTAGAGGGAGGGGACACGCGCAGGTTTTCAAATTGCAAGGGTTCGAGCAAGGGTAGCATGGAAACAATGTAAGAATTGCAAAGGTGGCTTGCTCGTTACATAGCCTTTGAGGAGAGAGAAGGGTGATCAATGCACATTTAATGCATACCCACCAATTTGAATAAGGCAGGATATTCGGGTAGAGCGGTAAAAACTGGTACGAATGACACTTGGTTCACTTGAGACATGTGAGACGTGAATGCGCGGAACACGCGGCTCGGCCGATTCGGGCGAAATAGGGAGAAGACGCACAAATTCATTTTGGCACATTTGGGACGAAAACGTGTGAAGTACGTGGTTCAGGTGTTTCGACCGAAAATGGAACAAAAGGCCCGTTTGAACTTGGGACATTTGGGACATGAAAGAGTGAAGTATGCGGTTCAGGTGTTTTGGCCGAAAATGGAACAACTTGCACTTTTTGACTTGGGACATTTGGGACAAAAAGTTCCGAAGTGCGCGACTCGGGTGGTTCGGGTGAAAATGGAACAACTCACACGAAAAGTTTGGGACACTTGGATCATGAAAGAGCGAAGTACGCGGTTCGGGGATTTCGGCCGATCGGGGAACAGAGCGCAATTTTGACCTCGGGACAGTTGGGACGAAAAGCTCCAATGGGCCCGAAAATGGAACAACTTCGGGGATTTCGGCCGATCGGGGAACAGAGCGCACTTCGGAACTTGGGACACACGGGACAAAAATGTTCGACAGGCCCAAAATACATACAAAATGACCCAAAACTGCAGACTTTTCCCAATTTCACGACTTCGGTACATTAGAGAAAACACTTAAACTCAAAATTTTGAAAATTTTACTTTCATCAGAGTAGGGAATTTTGAGTGGACAACAGCTGGCTCCTTCTGGGGATGACTTGGCATAAATTCAAGGAATGAGACAAGGCAAGAACTTAGACAAACTCGAGGAAGTAGACCAGTACCTTATCCATTGGGCAATGGAGTCAAAAATAGACCAATACAGAGGGCAACACACAAAAACAAAAAGGAAAGAAAAGCAAAAACGTTGTACAAAATATACAAGGGACTCCCTAATCACCTAGGACTTGAACAACTTGAGATACTTCCCACTATAAGGAAGTGGGAGAGAAGAACCATCCATGTAATCAAGATAAAAGGAATTCTCACCAGCAAAGTGTCTGATCTTGAAAGGTCCGAGCCACAGGGAATCAAACTTTCCATGGCTGCCACAAGGTTCATGTCTTTTGTCCCATAACAGCATGGTGTCTCCAACTTGGAAATCCCTGAACCTAGCTTTCTTATCAAATAGGACCTTTACCTTCTGCTAGTGAACAGATATCCTATCAGTAACCATCAATCTATCCTCATTCAGTTTGTGCAGGTACATAATTCTCTTGTCCAAAGCATCTTTGAAACTAGTATCTTCAATGGCCTTCATTAGGTGCAAGGTTGGCAGTTCCATTGTCACTGGCAATTGAGCTTCTACTCCATATACCACTTGAAAAGGAGACATTCCAATAGCTCTCTTTGGTGTAATCCTGTCTGCCCAAAGAGCATCATAGAGCTTCTTGTGCCAGTTTCGTTGAGACTCATTGACCAACTTCCTTATGATAGTCACCAGATTTTTGTTAGTGGATTCTACTTGCCCATTTCCCTGGGGGTAATAATCTGAAGAATGAGCCAGGGAGATGCCATACCCGTAGCATAAATCCATTATCTCAGTTGAAGAGAAATTCGAAGCATTATCTATTACAATCTTATTAGGTACACCATACCTTACCAAGATGTTCTCTTTAATGAAGCTGCACACCACTTCAGAAGTAGTACTCTTGACTGGAATAGCTTCCACCCATTTGGTGAAATAGTCAGTGGCAGTTAGCACATGAGTGTGACCAGCACTAGAAGTAGGATTAAGTGTACCAATGAAGTCCAAACCCCACTGTTGAAATGGTTCCTCAATCACAACTGGCTTGAGAGGCAAAGAAGCCAATTTAGGTCTTCCCACAAAAGTCTGACATGCCTCACATTTATCAACCCACTTGGATGCATCTCTGAACAAGGAAGGCCAGTAGTATCCTCCACGGAGTATCTTATGAGCTGTAACCGTTGATGAATAGTGCCCTCCACATGCCTGATCGTGAAAAGCTGGGAGCAACTTTCTCTGCTGTTCCTTGTCCACACACTTCAAAAATCTCCCATCTAAGCCACGCTTGAACAAAGCATTTTCCCACAATACATATTGCACTGACCTCAATTTAACAGTCCTCTTTTCTTTGGTAGTTAAATGAGAGGGGCATTCCCCATAGGTGAGAAAATGAGCGATGTCAGCATACCATTCGTTAACTGAACTAAGGAACAGAACGGTAGGAAGGTCAACTTTGTTCTCCAGTAATTCATGTTTAGCTCCTTTAGCAATGAGCTCACAAAGACCTTTTCCACGAACCAGCTTGGTCGGCTTGATGTCAATGTCATACTCTTGGACCTTAGCAACCCAGTTCCCTCTCTTAGATCCAAATTCTTGCTGTGTGAGAATTGACTTAACAGTTGTATCCGGGACCAATACCATGGAATGAGAGTTGAGGATGTAAAAGCGAAACTGCTTGACAGCTTTAACCACTGCAAAAGCATGCTTGTCCATCATGGTGTACTTCAACTCGTGATCCTTCAGAATATAGCTCATGAACGTGATTGGTAGCTCATGTTCATTAGAGTCTTCTTGAGTTAAGACAGCAGCCAAGGTATTATCTGTAGCATAGCAATAGATGATGAAATATTTACTGAAATCAGGACAGGCTAAAACAGGAGTTCTAGCAATAGCTCTCTTGATACCTTCAAAGGATTCCTTTCCTTCAGAAGACCAACCAAATGTTTTCTTCCCTTTCATCATCTGAGAAATATTCAAAGTTAACTCTGCAAAATCAGGGATGAATCTCCTCAAGAAATTTATCTTACCAAAGAAGGAGTGCACGCCCTTTTTGCTGGTTGGGAGAGGAATTTGTCGGATGGCTTGAACTTGTTCAGGATCAATCTTAATACCATCCTTAGAAATGATGTGCCCTAATAACTTTCCCTCTGTGACACAAAAGACAGATTTTTTAGGGTTTAGAGAGATCCCATGCTCTTTGCATCTCAGCAGAACTGTCTCTAGGTGATCAAAATGATCCGCTCTTGTCTTGGAAAACACTGTCAGGTCATCAAGATATATGACAATACACTTTCCTTTCAAGCTTCCAAAATCCAAATCCATGGCTCTCTGAAAAGTGGCACCAGCGTTAATGAGCCAAAAAGGCATCCTCTTGTAAGAAAAGGTGCCCCAAGGAGTAGTGAAAGCTGTCTTGTGTTGATCTGCAGTATCAACCTCTACCTGATTGTATCCCGAGAATCCATCGAGCATGGATAACATTTCAGACCCTATAACTACTTGCAAGACTTGATCCATCATAGGCAAAGGATAATTATCTTTCAAAGACGCCTGATTCAGGTTCCTGAAATCAACACAGATGCGGATCTCACCATTCTTCTTCCTAACAGGAACAATATTTGCAATCCATGTTCAATGGTGAATGGGAAAGATGATTTTAGCCTTCAACAACTTCTAAATTTCCTGAAAGATTGTGTTATCTATTTTGGGATTGTATTGCCTCTGTTTCTGCTTGAAAGGCTTAATTCCGGGCTTAAGAGGAATAGAATGCTGCATATCTTTTGGCCTGAAGGCTTTTAGATCCTCATAAGAATAAACAAGAACATCCTTATACCTCCTTAGAAGATCAATTGCTTTTCTCCTCTCATCTGCTATGCAACATTTTCCAATGTTCACCAGCTTAGGGTCATTAGGACTCCTAATATTGTTTTTGTCACACTCAGCTGATTGCTGAGGTCCAGTAGAAGCTTTAGATTTCACATACCTGTCATGTTTGTTAAATAATTCCTCCAAACTCACCAACCCTTTAGGAATCTTATTTCCTTTGAGATCTGAGGCATCCATCTTGATCTGTTTCCTCTCCCTTAGGCGATTGCCTTGATCAAAGGGCACACTTCTCACGAGGTAGGTTGTCACTTCCCTCAAAATATAGTTGTTCGAAATTACCCTTGAGTTCCAGGAAGGAAAGCAAATATTGATCATCATTGAAAACTTGCCAGTTATTGGTATTGTCAGATACACTAGGCCGATGGACCATTTCAATAGTGAACTTATCCTGAGAGAAATCAGGATGAGGAATTAGTAGTCGACCCTGAGATAGCTAGTGAATCAGCCCTGCTGTTCTTTTCCCTAGGTACTGCTTCGATAGAGAAAGCATCAAGGAATTCAATGGAATCCCAAACCTGATTCTGGTAATGTTTCAACCTTCCATTTTTCACTTGAAAAAGGTTTCTGACCTGCTTTACTATCAACTCTGCATCACCACGAGCCAGAAGATTTTTTACACCTTGTTCTTTGGCCACTTGTAATCCGAGAATGAGAGCCTCATACTCTGCTGTGTTATTAGTATTCTCGAACTGCAACTTAAATGAAAAGGGGTGTAGGCCTCCTTCAGGTGACACCAGCAAGACACCAGCTCCAGAACCAGCTAAGGAACAACTTCCATCAAACTCTAAAATCCAAACCCCATTAGGATCTTTAGGTGACACTCTGGGAAGTTGGATTTCATCAGGGGACATAATCATGTAATTTCCATGACCCATATCCTCATAAAGTATTTGTGCTCTAGAGTCATCCGTTTTCTGCACAATATACTCAGACTGCTTCTCAGGCAGCAACTTCTTCATGTGTCCATTGACAGGTATGAGTGCATGTGACCAGTCCATTTGGATTTCCCCACCCACGTCTTTGCAGAAGTTCCTACTTAGCAACATCCCATATGAAGGGGGAATATCTGCTACTAAGATGGTAGCCAACACTTTCTTCTCAGGCAAGGCAGCAAAAGCCACTTGTGCATCTTTAATTCTCCCAACCAGGGGCACTTCTTTACTGTAATGAAATTACTTGTATAATTCAGATCATGAGTAGAAATATAACATCCAATAACATCATATTCTAGAATAATGATCTCAATATGCAATAAGAATAGCTATGCCACTTCGAGGGGGCAACCTCCAAACCATACAATAATACTCAAATGCTCCAATGATCATCAAATACTACCTACTAACCTCTATATATACTATTCCTATGTTATGGCCAACACCAAGGCCGACCCACTAATGAAAATATAACATATATGAAAGAAATACATAATGATAAGAAGTTATGATAGCCATAAGTCGGCTATATACATCCAATATAAGATATATGATTAAGGGCGTAGCATGCCCCTCCCCTTCAAAGCAACATTGTCCCCAATGTTAAGAAGATCTGGATGCTGCTGCAGCAAATTTGCATCCTCCCAAGTTGCGTCTTCATTATCTAGATTTTTCCACTTGATCAAATACTCAGTGATGACCCTTGTCCTCAACCTCTTAGTGCGTGTTTGAAGGATGCATTCTGGTTCTAGGATGATTCTGCCCTCTTCATCAAGCTCTGGTAACACTGTCTAGGTTGATATTGTCTATCCAATTACCTTCTTTAGGCAAGATACATGGAATACTGGATGAATTCAAGTAGTTGGAGGAAGTTCCAGTTTGTATGCTACATTGCCAATCTTCTGTAACACTTGATAAGGACCATAATATTTAGGTGAAAGCTTGTTATCCTTTTTGTGTTGTTTTAAGGACATTTTCTTATATGGTTGTAAATGCACAAAAACCCAATCACCGACTTCAAAATGTCTTTCACTGCGATGTTGGTCTGCTTGCTGCTTCATGCGGTTTTGTGACATGGACAAATTCTCCCTGAGACTACAAAGCACCTCTTGTTGGTGTTGAATATGTTCTTCAACTGCTCGAACCCTTTGGCTGGACTCTCAAAGATGAAGTGATAGATGGTGGATGATACCCATATAATGCCAAGAAAGGAGACATTTTAGATGAAGTATGAAAGGAGGTGTTATACCACCATTCTGCCAGCGGCAACCATTGGACCCAACTCGCTTGCTTATCTGATGTAAAACAACGAAGATATCCCTCCAAGCACTTGTTTACCACCTCTGTTTTCCCATTAGACTGGGGATGATAAGAGGAACTACGAGCTAGTTGTGTGCCCAAGCATGAGAATAAGTCAGTCTAAAAATTACTAGTAAAGATAGGGTCTCGATCACTTACTATAATCTTTGGTGTCCCATGTAGCTTCTGAATTGTATACCTGAAGGCCGTTGCTACTATACTCGCAACAAATGGATGTGATAAAGCACAAAAATGGGCATATTTGGTGAGTCTATCCACCACCACCATGATTACATTTTTACCTTTTGATTTAGGCAATCCTGTGATGAAGTCCATAGACACCTCTTCCCACCTCTGGCTAGGAATAGATAGAGGTTGTAAAAGACCTGGGGACTTAATTGTTTCGCCCTTATTTTGCTGAAAAACCATGCATTCTGCCAAAAAATTTTGTACATCTCCTTTTAACCCTTCCCATAAAAAATCATGCTTGATACGATGATAAGTCTTTAAGAAGCCAGAATCACCCCCTACTGGAGAAGCATGGAGCTCAGACAGAACCCTATTTTTAAGGATTGAATTCTTACATAGATATAATCTATCTTTATACCATAAAACATCTCCTTTCCATAAAAAATTTTCTGACATGTTTGGATCTTGTTGGAGATTTTGAATGATATTTTGTGTACCTGGGTCATTTTTCCATTCAGACCTTGCATCCTCTATCCAATCCTCCTGTAATACAGATATGGCATACAACAATGCCTGGGCAGATTCATCCTTCCGAGATAAAGCATCAGCAACTACATTCTCTTTCCCTTTCTTGTATATTATCTCAAAATCATACCCCAACATTTTTGAGACCCATTTCTGTTGTTCTTCTGATGATAAGCGTTGCTCTAAGAAGTATTTCAAACTATCATGATCTGTCTTTACTTTGAAATGTCGTCCCATTAGATATGGTCTCCATTGTTTCACTGCATGAAGTATTGCTAACATTTCTTTCTCATAAACTGGTTTAGAGATATTCTTACATTTGAATTGACGGCTCTCGAAAGCAATGGGTCACCCTTCTTGCATGAGTACTGCCCCCATCCCATACCCTGAAGCATCACATTCAACAATGAATGTTTTTGAAAAATCTGGGGTGGCTAGAACTGGAGTGGTGCACATGGCCTCCTTCAACTTCTCAAAGGCCATAGTAGCTTGCTCATTCCAATGGAAAGAGTCCTTCTTCAATAAAGCTGTGAGTGGTGCTGCGATGCTACCATAATTCCTTACAAATCTACGATAATAACCTGTAAGCCCCAAAAATCCTCAGAGATTTTTTAGGGTTTTCGGAATCTTCCATTCAAGCATGGCTTTTATCTTGTTAGGATCCACTTTAACACCTTCATAAGAGACAATATGACCCAGATATTCAACCTCCTTGACACCAAAAGAACACTTAGAAGGCTTTGCATAAAGTTGATGTTGTTCAAGAGTTTCCAACACTTTATTTACATGATCCAGGTGTTCCTCCCATGTTTTACTATAGATTAATATATCATCAAAGAACACTAAAACAAACTTTCGAAGAAATGGCTTAAATATTGAATTCATCAAGCTTTGAAATGTAGAGGGTGCATTTGTTAGTCCAAAAGGCATTACCAAGAACTCATAGTGTCCTTCATGTGTCCTGAAGGCTGTTTTATGAATATCTTCATCCTTGATTCTAATCTGATGATATCCAGAATGAAGATCAAGTTTTGTAAAGTAAACAACACCATGTAATTCATCTAGCAAATCATCAATTACAAGAATAGGAAACTTATCTTTAACTTTGTACTTATTGAGTTCCTTGTAATCTGGACACATGCGCCAATTGTCATCTTTTTTCCGTACCATCACTACAGGAGAAGAGTAAGCACTTTGACTATGACGAATAAATCCTGCTTCTAACATCTCTTGAACTATCTTCTCAATCTCACTCTTTTACATATAGGGGTACCTATAAGGTCTGATGTTGGGTGGTTGACTCCCTGGTACTAGCTGGATGGCATGGTCATGGTCTCTTTTCGGAGGCAAACCGTTGGGCATTTCTCCAAAAACCCCTGAGTGCTCATCTATAATTGCTTGCATATCTGCGGGTATAAATGTATTGGAATGATGTGCTTCCAATGAAAATAGTTGTGCCACAAACCCTTCTACACCCTTTCTAAGAAATTTTTGCATCTGATGAGAACTTACCATCTGCGGGGATTTTGCTCTTAGTCCTTTTAGTTTAAAATTCCTCCCTTCTGACTGAAATTACATGAACAACTCTTGGAAATTCATTTCAATGGTTCCCAAGGTGGTAAGCCATTGAACTCCTAACACAATGTCTGCTCCTCCCATGGCAATGGCATACATATTGCTAGTTAGCAAGTAATCTCCCATGGTGAGATTAATGTTATGGCATTTTCCTGAACAACTACCAGTTTTCCCATCAGCAATCATGACTTGACATTCTGGAGCTAGATAAACAAAGCAGTTCAAGCGTACCGCTAACTTATGATTGATGAAATTATGATTACTTCCCGAATCAATCAATATTGTTACCCTCTGTTTTTTTAAAAATCCAACTACTTTGAGAGTTTGGGGAGTGCTAATACCAGAAATTTCATGGCATGATATTGTTGATTGGGAATCTCCTAATTCCTCCTCTGGCTCTACCTCTTCGTCTTCTTCATTTTCTTCTTCTTCAGTAGATCCCTCAATGCAGAACAACTTCTTTTCTCCACACTTATGTCCTAGTCCAAATTTGTTGTCACAATTAAAACATAACCCTTTGGCTCTCTTTTCTTCAATTTGTTGAGGTGTCAGTCTCACTGGCTGAGGGAATGATGGTGGAAGGGTGCTACGATCTCTGATAGTACTGACAGTTTGTTTCTGACTTGAAAGAAATTTTTCCTCTACCCTACATGCCATGATCATAGAGTCTGAAACCTTATGAGGATTAAACATATGCACCTCAGTCTCAATTTGTTCTTTAAGACCCCCAAGAAATAAGTCATTCAAATTATCTTCAGGAATATTTTCCACCCGTAAGGAAAGGTTTTGGAATTGATGGATGTAATCTTTGACTGTTCCTATTTGTCTGAGCTTTGCTAATTGGCTGAAATAATTCTTTGACACACTAGAACTATAGTGCAATTGCAACTCTTCAGTGAATATTGTCCATGTAACATTGAAGCCACTCTTTTTCCTTTGAGCACATAACCATCGATACCAAATGAATTGGTCAGGTTCCAGATACAATGATGCCATGGTAACCTTTTGTCCCAATGGAATCTGATGAAGATCAAAGAAATTATCCATCTGGTTAATCCAATTGAGTGGATCCTTTCCATCAAACTTACACATTTCCACTTTTGGAAGCATGTAACAGGCTTGTAAAGTGTTTGTATTTAGATTGGTCATGTTTGCAGATCCACCATGGTTAGTGTGAGTATGATTGAGTTGTGGCTCATTAGGAATGCTATGATGACCCATGATATTGTAGCTAAATTGTTGAATGAAATCCTCCAATCATTGTCCAATCTTTTCTACATCTTTTTTGCTGGCCACTCTACTTTCAAGGTTTCGCAACTCTAACTCAAGATAGCTGACCTTATGGTCAGTTGAAGTAAACCCTAACCCTGAGGACTCTGTAGCTACCCCTTCTGACTCTAACTCCTCAACCATTATCTCATCCTTATCAAGGGTTTTACCCGAAGTGATGGAATTCTTTTTTCCTCTTGTCGAAGGCCCAGCCATGATGCCCCAAAATAGTAAGATTTAAGGATCAAGGTTGAAATTTAGGGTTTCAGATTTCAATAGGAATTCAGCCAAATTTTATAAAACTTGAAGAACGAACTCAAACTGATTTTTAATCTTCTTTCTGTAAATGTAAATAACTTTGAAAAATTCCACAAATTGCACCCTATGTAGCCGAATTATGAAAAAACATAAAACCGCTATAACTTTTTCAAAACAAGTCAAAAAGTATTAAAATTTTGAGGGAAGCTTACTTGACTGATTTGACCACACCAAAAAAAACTTTGCAGAAAAATTTGCTACTGATGTTGAGATATGGACGAACCTTCAAAATTAGGGTTTGACGCAGTGTTGGCCGAGTTCAAGCTCTGATACCAATTGTAATGAAATTACTTGTATAATTCAGATCATGAGTAGAAATATAACATCCAATAACATCATATTATAGAATAATGATCTCAATATGCAATAAGAATAGCTACGCCACTTCGAGGGGGCAACCTCCAAACCATACAATAATACTCAAATGCTCCAATGATCATCAAATACTACCTACTAACCTCTATATATACTATTCCTATGTTATGGCCAACACCAAGGCCGACCCACTAATGAAAATATAACATATATGAAAGAAATACATAATGATAAGAAGTTATGATAGCCACAAGTCGGCTATATACATCCAATATAAGATATATGATTAAGGGCGTAGCATTTACTTTCCATAGAGTAACAGGATCCATAAGTGCGCGTGAGAGTTAGGCCTAAAGCATGAGCCACTTTAGTAGGCATCACATTATCTGAAGCTCCGGAATCTATGACACAATTACTCAGCCTATGACCAGCTATAAGAAGTGTTACATAAAAAGGCTTGATTTTGTTAATAGGCGAAGTGACAGCGGCTACCAGACTAGGCTGTGGTGCAGAAGGAGGAGTGGGCAAAAGGCCTTTAGAGGTGGTCTTAGAGTGGGAATTGACAAAGTGGATCATTTTGGAAAAAACTTTGGGATGGGTTTGATAATACTCAGCTTTTGAGATTTGGACCTTGGTCTTTTTCAGGTGATCAACAATGTCAAAGGATCCAGAAGTGGACGGGCCATCATCATTCAGTCCTCTAGGCTTATCAACTTTAGGAGAGAAAGAAGAAGCAACTTTAGTAGCAGGATTGATAGGACTTACCTTTGGCATAGATGAAGTAGGGATAGGAGATCCTCTTTTTGCAATCACGAGAATAGTTGTCGACTACTCCTTAGATTTCTTGATAGGCTGTGTCACTTTCTCCCTCTGACTTTTCTGTTCTCGAGTCATGACAGCGAATGATTCACTATTCATGTTTGCTACCACTTCATCATAATCATCTCCATCATCAATGCCCTCAGTGGTGAAGAAATTTACTCTAGATCCCTAAAATTCTCCTGCTTCGTCATCAAATTCTCTCGCAAACTCCTCGCAAGCTTCATTATCCTCATCATCATCTGGCTCTTCAACTTCACAGGAACTGCATTCACAGGAACCTTAACAGGAGGTCCTTCAAGTGCCAGTCTTGTTTGAGAAGCAGGAAAATGATTCCTGGGCTGGAAATTTCTCCTTGGAACATCTGCATAAGGAGCATGCTGAGCTAATTGTTTCTTTATAGCAATGAGATCATTCACAAGCTTCTGGACTAACGGATCAATATTAGGTCCAGGAGTGGAGGAGGAAAAAGCAGCAGACTTAGATTTGGGAGGGTCTCTTCTCAAATTCCCTGACATGATCAAGTCATCCTCGATACTAACAGTGAGAGTTTGATCCTCGACCAATGTTGCGATATTAGCCCTTCTTAGTGCATAACTAACTTCGGGCGATTGAGCATTTAGGAAGAAACATTTTTGAATTTGATCAACAGGTCGGGTAGGCTGTGGAATTTTATTGATCAATTTGTTGAACCGGGCCACAAATTATCTCATGGGTTCTGATGAATCTTTCTTTATCTGAGAAATTTGGGCAAGTAAGGCATGCACATCTTCTATTGGTTTAAAATGGTTTTCAAACTGAGTTCTCATTGTGCCCCAGTCGGTGATAGCGCTAGCCGGAAGGTGGTAGAACCAATCAGCAGCATTATCTTGTAACGTCTCAATGAACAGTCTCACGGAGACGTCTTCGTACTCAACTCCCAGGACTCCACATGCAACAATGAAGGCTGCGATGTGTTCGTCAGGATGCACTTTGCCATTGCCTTTGAATTTGGGGAAGTTCTTCCGGTTACCTCTGGGTAACTCATGCAAAGGCTGAGGAAGAGCAAGGGGCCCGACACGATGACCACATGGTAATGGCGCCGCCATTCTTGGAAAAATGGCTTAGAGAGGAACTACAACACCAGCAAGAATCAAAGCTCGCAGATTAGGGCTAGCTGGCTCTGAAGGAATACCACCCGTAGGACTTTTATCTTGAATAGGTGGAGTACTTGTTGAACAAGTTCTTCTATCTCTTGTTGAAGGAAAAGGAAAACCCTGCTGCTCCAAAATCTGGAACTGAGAATCTTCAATACCAAGGGTCCTTCTCCCTCGAGTAAAACGCGGAGTCGCCAGATCAAAAGATGATCAAAAAAATTACAGAACTAGAATGTGATTTTCCCCAGCGGAGTCGCCAAAAACTATCGTTCGTCAGATAGGAATTTTAAGAAGAGCAACAGTCAGGGGACAAGAAGTCCCTCCTCTTTAATGGGAGAGGTTCCCTTATTCAGAAACGAACTTATTTACAAATGTACAAGGCATGTTTTGTTGGTTAAACTTGGATATCACGAAAGTGTTTTCTATGAAGATCATCAATTACAAAAGGACTGAGGAAATGAGAGTATGGGAAAGAGCAGAAAGGCAACATGCAAAATTATAGATATCAGAGTAATTCTTTATGTATGCGAAAGTCACAGTGAATTGAAACAAGATCATTTGTATTGAATAAATAAGATGGAATTTAAAGACACAAAGTTATGTAAATAACATCTGCTTAGAACACAAAGTTTCTTAACATAACACAGATTCATTAATCAAGGACACAAAGTTCCTTCTTGGTTATACAAGATCACCGAGCTTGCAAAGTTGAAAAGTATGCAATCAGTGAGACTAACAAACTTGAGACAAATGATCTTCACAAAGAAAATAAATGAAAGCTTAGGAATAACAAAGATCAGATAGACAAAGAATGGAAAAGTCCTTCTATATTGATTTCTTTATAATCTATTTACACTTTCAAAAAATATGCCAAGTTCTTCCTTTTTTAAATGGCGTAAAGAAGGCCATTATATAGCTTACAAATCAGTTACTCTTCGTAACCGCTTCTTTAACCAAGAATAGTTAAGGACTGTCAATCGCAATACCTTAACTTCTTACAAAGAAAACGGAAAAAGAAAGGGAAGAAGAGAAAAGAACAAGGAGAAGAAGACAGGTGGCCAGTCACTGAGAGGGACCCACCGACTTCAGAATCCGCTGCCTGAATTTCTCTAATGCCTCAGCTATGTCTCTGCCATGAGGGACTGACGTGTTGGCCGTAGACTGCGTCCAAAATCCAAGACACTTCTCCATCTCTTTATCAAACTCGACATGAGTATGATAATCTTTGTTTGGCTTCTTCAATGGTAGACTCGAGCGGTGAAATTTGTTCCTGTTCCTAAAACTTGATCTTCATATTGATAGCAATAGAGCTACAATCTAAATTCGGGGAGGAATTACAGAGAAAAGGGATACATGCGCAGGGAATTAGGTTGCAAGGGTTCGAGAAAGGGTAGCATGGAAACAATGTAAGAATTACAAAGGTGGCTTGCTCGTTAATAGCCGTTGAGGAGAGGGAAGGGTGATCAATGCGCATTACATTCATATCTATCAGTTTGAAAAACAACATATTCGAGTAGAGCGGGAAAAACTAAGTATGAATGGCATTTGGTTCGCTTGGGACATGTGAGACGCGAAAGCGCGAAACACGAGGCTCGGCCGGTTCGGGTGAAACAAGGAGAAGACGCACTTCGGAACTTGGGACAGGCGGGACAAAAATGTCTGACAGGCCTGAAATACATACAAAATTACCCAAAACTGCAGACTTTTCTCAATTTCACGACTTGGTACATTAGAGAAAACACTTAAACTCAAAATTTTTGAAAATTTTTAACTTTCATCAGAGCAGGGAATTTTGAGTGGACAACAGGGTGCGATGATGAGACTCAGAGGTTTCGAAGAGGTCATATAAAGACATTTTGAGAGGAGACTGGTGCAATTTTTAAAGCATTGTACACTATGCAACCTCATCAAAAATAGGGTATGCAGGTCTATGGATGGTGATTTTTGGTGCAGGTGTAGTTGGAATATTGGGTAAAGGACTAGCAAATGAGTTGGTTGTTTTCTCCTTTCCTTTTTCCTTCTGGGATTGAGTGGAAACTTGAACCATATTGATCTGACGTGAAGGAGAAGGTGATTTGTGAAAGGTGTAGTGACAAGACAGGAAAAAGTGTGGTGAGGGAATATAATGGTTTTGTGAAAGCAATGTGTCGCATTAGCATTTTATTAGAGGTTTGGCTATCTCTCTAATGTATAACATATTCATCTCAAATGTTGGAGGAGGATAAAAGGGTTATGGATGTGGATATGGAGGTTGCTGAATAGATAAGGGATGAGGCTGTGTGGTGATAGGTGTAGGTGGAATAGGATCCACATCTAAAATATCATCATTGTCAAGATTTTCTTTGAGAGGACATAATTGGAGAAGAATAGTCTTAAGAGCCTTATATTTTCCACATCATGCCCTAACACATGATGGAAAGCAAAAATTTTGGTATCATCAAACCCTTCTAGTTTAGGTTTGAGTGGGTCGTAAGGTATAAACAGTGGCAATGTGATGACAGATGTTTCTAAAAGGTTAGCTAAGATGTTGGCATAAGACTCTGCCAATGGATCACAATGTGAAGTAAGTGTGGGTCTGGATGGAAGTGTGAGTGACTTTTGTTAGAGAGGCGTCACTGGAGGTGGAATCAAAGGTTGAGTAAGTTTGACTACTTGTTTGGTAGATAGTATGGTTTTAGGTTTGGGTTGCACTTTATTGGGTAAAGGTGTAGCAAGAGAACTAGTTTTTGAAAGTGGTGTAGGTTTAACTACCTCTTTGGAAGATAGTTGGGTTTTGGGATTAGGTTGAACCTTCATGGGTAAAGGTGAAGAAGGTGTACATGATGTAGAAGGGAAGGAAGATGGAAGAAGGGGACGAGTTAGCCAAGGCAATAATGGAGGTGCGGTGAAGACTGTGGTAAGAGGCAATGTGGATCGGATAGGTTAAGTACAAAGGAATGACATGGGTAATGATGAGGATTTAAGAAGTGGTGTAGGTATAGGAGGTATAAAGTATATAGGTGACAAAAAAGGTGTAAGCTATGTAGGTAATTTGGGTGTAACAAAGGATCGTGATGAGGAGGTGGGTTGATGTGTTTTTGGTTTACCTTGGGTAGGAGGCTGTTTGCCCAAGGTTTATGGGTGGGGACCTAGGATATATGGAAGTGGTGAAGGTGACAGAGGGGTAGTGGGAGAATCCATTATATACGGCCTAAGAGGTTGGGTTCTTCCTCTTAGGTGGGTGAATAGTCTTTACGACAACTTATGAGGACGTGGCTAAATCTAGTTTGACAAGAGAATGGACTAGGCTTGATGTCAAGATGACTCCTAATGTGGTAATGGGTCTATAAGCAGAGGAAGATATAGGTGTAAGGTTTTAGGCATACGAAAAATTTCATTTGATGATAAAGGTTTATGTGTGGGTGAGGGTGATGAAGAAGGGGTAAATACAACTGGTATGGGCATGGTGAGTTTGGTTGTCTGAAACACCTTTAGATAGATCATGGAAGTGTCAACAGACAACATCTGCATTTGATTTGAGACATGCAGTCAAAGGTGTCCCCAAAGCATGGAATTATCAACATAATCTAATTGGTTGTACAAACGTGAGAATGACACCGATGTAGGGGGGAATGATGTTGATTTAGTAGTAATCCCTATAAAGAATGTATGTGAGATAGGGAAATGGTTGACTTTAGAATCTATAGGTAGAAGAGATGAGAGCATAACAACAAGATCCTTGAAATCTAATGGAGAATTTTCTCCAATAGAAAGTGACACTACTAATGGATCCCCCTATGGGTAGGGGAGAAGGCAAGTTAGATGAGGTGGGTTCTTCTTTTGGAGAGATAAGAAGGTGAGCATGACTCTCTCATGGGTAGAAGAATAAGTATTGTGGGTTGTTTGTTAGTTTGAGAGGTGATTGGGGTAATTACATCGGAACATATAGTGGATTCCTCAGTCGGTGAAGGAAAAGATAATGGAGACTCCTTTATGGGTATAGGAGTAGCTGAAATAGATCCCTTTGTGGATGAAGGAGCCTGTCTAAGAATCTCCACAATAGATGGGAATGGGAGGAAATTAAGTAGGAAGAGCTGGTATGATGTCAAAAATGGCATGAACCTCATGAACATTACCATTATTGGTTTAAGGTTTCACTGGTTTGGTTAGACAATGGGGTGTGATTTTGGAATGGATTCTTGAAGATGTGAAGGTTATGATTACCTAGTGTGTTAAGGTTATCCAAGATGAGATCTCCATTATCTAAAATTTCTTGGATGATATTTTTGAAAGTTATACAATTATCGTCTCTATGACCTCTAACACGATGATAGTTGTGGTAATCATTTTCTTTATACCATGCAGGGGACAATACGAGAAGGGTCAAAACCAATATGTGGTTTGATAGGTAGAAGAGTGATTTCCCTGGATTTTAGAAGTTTTTCTAAAAATTAAAGAGTATGGTTTATCTTATGGGAGTATATATTTTTTGCTCCCACTTGAACTAAAAATCCTGAATAGGAGAAATATTGGAAGAAGGTTTTGATTGGTTGGATGGATGAGATGGGACATCTTTCAAAACTACTACGTTGATATATCCTTTTGCTTTAGAATAATTATTTTGTGGTTTGGAAGAAGAAGAGGTATCATTTGATTTAAACGCAACGTTCTTGTTATGTAATTGTATCTTTCTTCTCTTCAATGGAATGAATTTCAAGTTTATGGGACATGGTGAACACCTCATCAAACGTGTGAAAGCTTTGAACTTGGAGAGTAAGTGAGATGTGTTTACCATAAGCTCTGGTGAACAACTATATTAACTTGGTTTAAGGTATTTGTAATGTGAGTTGGTTGATCAAGCTCTGCCAACAATCGATAAAATATGTGATAGATTTGTCTTCATATTGGCATGTAGTATACAATTCATTCATGGTGATCTTCTTGACAATGTTGATATAAAAATTGGTCTAGAAAATATTGAGATACCTGATTAAATGGAAAGATGGAGTGCCTGGGTAGATCACTATACCAATCTAAATTCGGTCCTGTCAAGGACATTGGGAATTTCCATAAGAGCAAAGCTTCATTGTGAGCGATCAAATAACACATGTTTAAAATACCATAAGTTTTTTTGTGGGGTCTTCTTTACTGTTGAATTGGTTAAATTTAGGCATTTCCCAATGGGAAAGGTATGGATGAATTGGAATGGATGGGTCAATGGGCTCATTTAAAATCTCGTCATATGTCAGAGAGTTACATGAATCAGAGACAAATGCTTATAATGTTTGCATCTTCTCCATCATCATTTTGATAAGATCATTGGTATGTTGTGAATATGGGGAACCCCTATAGTATAAGGGGGTAGATAAGGTGGGTATGATGTGCATGATATCCTAGTATGTGGTGGTTCTGAGTACAAAAATTTTGATGAAGAAACATAGGTCAAAATAGATGTAGAGGGTAAGTATCCTAAATAAACGATAGATGAAATAAAAGGTTTTTTTTTCATAGGTGTAGGTAGGTGGAGTAGACGTAAATAATCTCATAGAAATCAGAGGGAGAGAGTGCGGGATGAAGAGGACAAGGTTTTGGAAGGGAGTATGGTTTGCCAAAACCAATAGTGGTTGAGATGCAATAGGTATATGAGAAGTGTTGGACACAAATATACCTATACTAAGTGCATTGATGAAGGCATGGTGGACATCGTAGGGACTATACATGTCAAAGGCATGATAGATTTTATTGGTGCAGTAGATATCGATGATGTAGAATTAAGCTAAGAAACCATAGGTGGTAAGGTGGAAGAGGCTAAGCCTACGCTGATAGAAGTTGATGTAGAAGTGGGTATGAGAATAAGAGGAATGGACATGGGAATGTTGGATACAAGCTTCCCTAATGAATTGTGGGTAGATGAATGAGCAAGGTAATACTATAGAGTTGAGGGGTTTTTGATCAAGGAGTCTCGCAAAATCCTCATCACTAGCGGGTATGGTAAGAGACCGATTGGGTTCCATAGATGAATAGATGGAAGGGGGTGATGGGCTAGGTGGAAGAGGTTGGCAGCTAACATGAAACATGAGAGCATTGGCTTGTCTACAAGTCAAAACAATTTGAGTGAAATAGAATGGGTTATCTAAGCCCTATTGATGATGCAGAAACACATAAAGAATAGATAAAAATGGGTCTAAAAGGTGTGATTTGATCATTGTTTTGATTGAAAAATTAGAACATGGAGATTGATTTTGGTTGAATAACTAGTGTTGGTATGAGAGGGGTAACCACTACTGATCAACTAGACTGATGTTGGTTACTATGGAGAAATGCAATATTTTCAAATCTAGCAATAAATGATGAAGATGAAGTACAACTAGACTCTGAAGGTGATATCAAGGACTTAGATATATAGTAAAGTGACAGAGGAAGTCATAGAAAGAAAATAAATATAGATTGAATGCTGCTTTGGAATAAATGACCAAAACAACATAAAATCAATGGCGGTTAGTGAACCGATGATGGTGAGATAATCAAACTGATGGCAGTCACTGGACTAACACCAGTTACTGTGAAATATATGAAAAAAGGAAAAAGTGAATTTTTGATGATTTAGGTCAAATAAAAATACCAACTCAGAGACCGAGTATGGTAATGATTAGTCCTAACACACTCATAAATAGTTGGAATACACCAACTATGATCGTGGAGTATGTATGGTGTAACATTCCAATTTTAAGACTTTAGAAACAAGGAATTTTTTTTCCATAATGTTCTCTGTTCTAAATAAAACATCATTTCGAACACACATTCCATGTCAATCAATCTCAAAACAGATAACCACATGTAGTTGTAAATGACTCAGTGATCCATCGATCTATTCATTTCATAACTCGGTGATCTGATCTATTTATGTTAACTTTAAGTATTACATACTTATCGTATACTTGGTTTTCCTACCCTATTTCGGGTACTGAGTGATCTGTTTAAAGAACCTATCTGAATATTTGATACCAATATTCATTTAACATCATGTTGCTTTAAACTAGGTGACATAGGACAACGCAACCAGGAGCTTATGATACTTTGGCCAAAGATTTTCAACATACTGTTTATGTCACTATTCTTAGATGGCATACTCATCATTCCAGAATACATCCTTCACCTCACTCCTATGTTATCTAAAATGGTCTTTACTGACTACCATCAGTCCACTTGTCTAAGGTTTAACCCTAGCTTTGGTTAGAAAAATGATTTATTATAGAAAGACACTCACAATGTCTTAGGGTATATGGGCATACTCAGTTGAACTAAGTCAACTAGATGTGTCAAGGGACCCTAAGCCATTGAAAGCTACCACCTATCCTAAACATGCAACTAACTTGACCTAGAGAGAAACTAAGTTCAAGTCCTTATTTGTGTCTAGAGCTAGATGATCAATGCAAAAGGGTGTTGTCACATGTCAATTGCAACGCGGTATCCTTGAGAAAACCCTAGTCTTCTCAAAGGTACATCCCTGCAATTGGCATGTACCAACATCCTACAAAAACTCCCTCATCGAGATGTACATACCCCAAGGAGATTATTAATAAATTATTAATTTGGATTAATACATCGATTACATAAACCTTGCTAAAACCTAATCCAGCACTCCTTAATTTCTTATTCTATACTTGAATCAATTAACTATTAAAGAACTTCATTTAACTCATGATTTCTTTTAATGTTCGTTTACTTAGTTTAACAAATAGTTAACCAAAATAGGACAGCAATATCATAAGTTTTAAAATATTGTAATTTAACACTTAGGGAGGTTTAACAACCACATAGGTCCAACTAAAGTAGACTTCATATAAAAGTAAGTCCTATGATTTACAATCATATCTCCAATCCTTTTTGGTTTACATTCATTTAAGAGAGGAAGAGTCTTCCTCTAAATGATTAAGTGTTAGGATTTATCATTCACTATATCCATAGTTCTTATTGCATGTTCATTACACTTCACACTACTATGTTATATTGTTTAGATAATAAACATCCTCTTATGCAACTTAACAAGTTACATCATTATAAGGGAAATTTAACTAATTCCATTTATCCATCTTATCAAAGGATAACTAGATAAGCATATAACAATATGAAGAATATCAACAAAATAGAACTTCCATCTCCTTTATAAGAGTATGAGATAATTTACACAACCAATGCAAGTAAATCTCAACTCGCAATTCATCATTATAAAATTATATATGTATACAATACTATGCACTTTAGGTGTACTGCATAACAACAACCTTCATTCTAAAAAGTATACAACTTTGCTTTTTCAACACAACTAAAGAGTGAATAAGAATTCTTTACAAAGAATCAGACTTATAGCAGCTAATGCATCATACATCTTTTTGCCTTGTTTTATCACTTACGATGTGCATTTGCAAAAATTGCTAGCACGGGTCAGTTCAATGAACTGAGCATGATAAGCACTGAGCATTAAAACAAAGTGCATTCCACAAATTGTTTCATTAAAACAACTTTGCTTTAATGAGAGAATTAATATATCATACAATAACATAAGTGATACCAACCAAAAAATAAGTACAATAATAAATCTAGATCCAATTTTCAAGAGAAGATTAGAATATAATCCACAACATCTGTCTTAAAACTTAAAACAAATAATAAATCTTACCATCCCATTATTTCATAATTCTATCCTAATAGAAGACAACATTTATCTTTTCTATAAGACAAAAGAAGTGTTTACAGAATGGTTCATTTTAGGATGATTCATCTAAATCTTAAGCAAAGAATAAGAAGAACCATTACGTACCATACCCAAACTCAAAACATCCGAAAAAATAGATCAGGTCCATAACATGAATTAATTGTTTCCTTTCAGGGATAACAAATTATAAATTCAACATTTAAGATATACATCTAAGTAGAATTCCATTTCAATCCAAGAAGATATAGAGAATCAAAATAGTCCTAACTACAAATCTAATTCTACTTCTACATATTATAAGTTATCATTCAAAGAGCTGAAACCAATGTTCACAAATCAAAGTAGTCCCATACAGAAGTTAATCTCTACTCAAGTTCACCCAAAAAGATAGAGTACAAGATACAAAACCTACTCCTATCCATCCAAATAAAGCAAGGCTTAGTCAACAATAGTCGATCAAACAAGTATGCATTCACTTATCAGCAAAATGGACTTAATTGCTATCTTTTTACATCTTTACAACAAATGATTCGAATAAGGTAGACCAACATACCATAAGGAAATCACCATCTCATAAGAGAATCGAGTGCAAAGGATTTCAATAATGAACTTATCTAAATGATAGAGGAAAGGTATCTCTATTAGGTAAGGTCCATATAATTAATCTTTTCATTGAACTTAACAAATGAATTTCCTGTTTCAATTTAGTTCAGAATGAAAGACACATTACAGTCCCAAAAAATAGTATACTAATCCCAAGAGAATATATATTTTCTCTCTTTAAAATAAATCCAAGAACTCATTCACTGTATCCAACAAGAATATAATTCGAAAACAGTAAGCTAACAAGTTTAGAATTATCCACGAACTCAAGACTGAAGACTCTTAAATGCTTCACAACTTAATATGAAGAGTAAGTAGTTCGTGATTCAAAAAGAACTATACACAAAACAACTGAATGGATAAAGTAATCCTTCCCTTATGAATTCAATGTATAAGGGTAATAACTCAACCTTTCAATGAGACCCAAACATATTTTAAAGGATTTAAAGAGAGAAATAAACCCAAAAACGTTTGTGTAAGAAGATGTCCCATTCTTATCTCCTATGCTATAGAAATAGAAATCTAAAACAAGACTTTCACAACCACAAAAATGTGATACATGAGACTTAGTTTCAAACAAAATAGTCAACCCAGAATGTGGGTTTCCTCAAAACATAGGAGAAAATAACACCCCCCAAATATCACGCCATTACCATCTCAGAGAAGATGATACAGTCATAAAAACAAAAGTACCACATTCTTTTAAACAAAGACGTTTCCAGTTCCAAATCTCGAAGGGATTACAAAATGACTCAATCAAGCTATCACCTAGTTTTCTGGTGGGTAAGCTATTCCATAAAAGATTTATAATCTTTAAGCTTTTAATACAAGTGAAACTTATAAAAAAAATACCATAATAGAATTGAATTCGTCGATTCAATTAAATTTTCTTAACACTCAAGTACCAAATATGAGTACAGTGTCAAACACAAGCTTCACATAAAAGTTCAGAACTTCACAAGTAATTAAAATACAAGTACAGTGCCAAATACAAACTTCAAGCAACAGTTCAGCGTTGCATAAGTTTCCAAACACTGATTCAAAACAACATGAAGCTCCAACACAAGTTGATATCAAAACACAAATCCCAGAAACAAGATCAAATAGAACTCAAGGTTCCCATAAAGTTCAAAACACTATAATACAATGAAGGCCTGTTCAAAACACAAAAACCTCGAATGCAAGTTCTAGCATGAAAAACAAAGCTACGGTGACAAGTTTCACATACGAGTATCACAAGAATGGTATCATTGAATTTCCACATAGAGAAATTTTCCAAAACAACATTATTTTTGCCATGTATTCATATCCAAAAGTCATAAAGATTCAAACAATCATGCAAGCAATCAACCAAACAAATCATACAAATATTAATAAGCATAAGAGAAGAGTTATTCTAATGAATCATTTAGAAGAAAGCATGAAATCTTAATGGGTAGAGCCTATCATGCCAGATATTACTTCTACCAAATTGAAGGATACTTCCAGCTGAGCTTCCAACTCTTTTTCTCCTCCACAAAAGATCAAAAATTAAACATATTTTCTTCCTATGCCTCATATACTTACCTTTGATCAAAAATAGACTGTAGAAACCAAAAATAGCTTTGAAGTGAAGGTCAAACTACTGGTTCGAAGAACCAGTTAGCTCCATGTAGAGAAAATTCTGCAATGCATGCAAAACCAAATAACCTCCTACAAACCCACCTTCCAGGTTTCCAAGATGGTTTACACACAAAAACCGAGGTCCATCAATGCCATTAATTCAAAATTTCCCAACTGTCTTTCCTTGCCATCACCTCCTAAAAGTGGCGAATGCCAATTCCATCCAAACATACAATTCTATCTTTAGTGGAGCTTCCACGTATGCCTCCACTAAATTTAACTAGCCCCGACCAAAACTGGCAGTACCACCATCCATTAAACCCTATCAACTCACTTAAACTCCATTGGAACCGTCACCTTAGAGATGTGTGACCCTTAGGTTCCCTTTCAATAGTTTAGGATGGATCCCATAAAACTTAGGGTTAGTCTAGCAATAACCACCTTAGGTCTTAAGACATTGTCAAAAGTAATTCCCACCTTAGGTTAGATTAAATTCATAACCATTTAGTATTACTGTAGATTGAGAAACAGGGACGGAAGCCTGTGTATATTTTATTGATCTCAATCAGTAAACAATTACAGAGAATGGGCTGCAATATTTATAGATATTGCACAGCCAAATACGTCCGGGAAAATGAGTTGCACAGGTGCAACCAAAAACCAGATTTCACAAGCTTCCAATAACATCCGGGAAGCAAAATTACATAAAGACAAATATATTGTTTATAACAATATAACAATGTGCAAACAAACAAATATGGTTGTTTAACCATATAACAATTTAATCATTGATTATTTAATTAATAAAATTAATTAAATAATCCTACTATGCATAATTAATAATAGGATAATAAAATTTATCCTAACATTCCCCCCCTTAATTGTGCATTGTCTGAAGAGATGAGGAGAGAAATGCTCTGAACAACTCGAACTTGTCACGTGCAAGTGACTTTGTGAAAATATCTGCTCGTTGTTCAGCTGTTGGACAAAATTGAAGCTGGATGTTGTGCTTCAATACATGTTCGCGTATGAAATGAACCTGAACTTCAATGTGCTTTGTTCTCTCGTGAAAAACTGGATTGCGAACAAGTTTGAGAACACCTTCGTTGTCAACATACATGGTGGTCGGTTTGTCCTGTGGTATTCCAAGTCCTTCCAGTATGCGACGTAGCCAAATCGATTCACAGACAGCTTCTCTTGTAGAACGATACTCGGCTTCTGTGGAAGAGCGAGAAACAAAGTGTTGTTTCTTACTTCCCCATGATATTGGTCCAGATCCCATAAAGAATACAAATCCAGAAGTGGATTTTCTATCATCAATGTTACCTGCATGATCTGAATCTGAATATCCAGTCAAGAAGAAGTTTTCGTTCTTCTTGTATTCTAGACCAAGATCCACTGATCCTTTGAGATATCTCAAAATGCGTTTTGCTGCTTTCCAATGACAAATTTTGGGTTCCTGCATGAACCTGGATAGATAGCTCACTGCAAAGCTGATATCTGGTCTAGTGTAGGTCAGGTAAATGAGACTCCCAATTAGCTGCCGATAGAGAGTGGCACTTACCTCAGGAGATGGATCTGAACGAGATAACTGTAATCTGTTCTTCATAGGTGTAGCAATTGGTGTGCAATCCATCATCCTAAACTTCTCGAGCGTTGTCTTGGTATATTTCATCTGAGAAACAAAGATGTGATTCTCTTTCTGCCATACTTCCAGTCCAAGACAGTAGTGCATAAGCTCGAGATCTGTCATGTCGAATGATCACTTAAGATCTGTCTTCGTTTCATCAATCATCTTCACTGAACTGCCAGTGATGACTAGATCATCAACATAAACAACAACAATCACCATCTCCCCCCCTTGCTTTTTGAGGTAGAGATTGGGATCGTATGGATTTTTGACGAATCCATGTTGTACGAGATGCTCATCAATCTTGATGTACCATGCCCGGGGTGCTTGTTTTAGGCCATACAGAGATTTCCTGAGTCTGCATACCTTTTCTTCTTGACCAGGTACTACATATCCCTCAGGTTGAGTCATGTAGACTTCTTCTTGTAAATCTCCATTCAGGAAGGCACTTTTTACGTCCATCTGGTGAACTTTCCATCCAAACTGAGCAGCTAGAGCAAAGATCATCCTGATCGTTTTGATCTTAGCTGTGGGAGCAAATGTCTCCTCATAGTCAATGCCTTCTTTCTGTGCGTACCCCTTTGCTACAAGTCTTGCTTTACACTTGTCTACTGTCCCATCTGCTTTGTACTTAGTTTTGAATATCCATCTGCAACCAATGGGTTTCTTCCCTGGTGGAAGATCGACAAGCTGCCAAGTGTTATTCTTCATCACTGATTGATATTCAGAATCCATGGCATCTTTCCAAGCTTTTGACTGTAGGGCTTCCTGGACTGTAGATGGCTCGTCTGTTTCAATAACTCTACTCATCAAAGCAAAGTTAACTTCTTCTCTTGCTTTACTGCGAGTCCGTTGTCCAGGGGTGGATGTATCCGGTGGAGCATCCAGTCTTGCATCTCGTAATGTGCTTGTACACCATTTAGGCATACGTTGAGCTGTTCCCATGGGTTGTGGTCCTATCTGATCAACACCATCATCCCCATCATCACTTTCATCTTCTGAGGGAACATTTGCTTCAGTTTTTACAACTGGTGAAAAATCTACATCTTGCGAGTCCGGAGGAGGAGTCTCTGCTTCCTTCTTCTCGAAAAACTCAACATCTCTGCTTGTGTAGACTTTTCTGGTCTTAGGATCCATCAGTCTGTACCCAAGTGTCTCTTCACTGTATCCAATGAAGATGAGATTTTGTGACTTCATGTCCAATTTTTTTCTGTTCTGTTTGGGTATGTGCATGCTGGCTTTGCACCCGAATACTCTGAGGTGTGCAATGGATGGTTTCCTTTTTGACCATGCTTCTTGTGGTGTAATTCCATCAAGAGCAGTTGTGGGCGCTCTGTTTAACAAATACACTGCTGTTTTTGCTGCTTCTGCCCAAAATGTCTTTGCAAGTTCAGAATCATCGATCATGCATCGCACCATTTCCATGATAGTACGATTTCTTCTCTCAACAACACCATTTTGCTGCAGTGTGTGTGGAGGAGGCATTTGTCGATGAATCCCATGAGTTTGTAGATAGTCTCTGAACTCATCACTGGTGAACTCCCCCCCTCGATCTGAGCGGAGAGTTCTGATGTGACGACCAGTTTCTTTCTCAACTGCCACTTTGAACCTTTTGAACGTTTCAAAGGCCTCACTTTTCTTACGAAGACAAAAAATCCACATTTTGCGTGAATAGTCGTCAACACAGAGCATGAAGTACTGGAACCCTGAATGACTTGGCTGCATTGGACCGCACAGATCGGTATGAACCAGGTCAAGTTTTCCATGAGCTCGAAAAGTACTTGTTTGGAATGAAACTCTGTGTTGTTTCCATGCTAAGCAGTGAGGACACTTGTCTGTATCCTTCTGAAGAGATGGTAGCCCATGTACCATATTGCACCGGCGAAGTGTGTCGAGATATTTGAAACTTACATGACCAAATCTCCTATGCCACAACTGAGCTGAGGTGGAGTTTTTAGCCACGAGTGCTTGATCATTTTTGTGAATGAAATCAAGTTGAAACATTCGTCCCACATTTGAGGCTTTTGCAATTATTTTCGAGCCTCTGGATTTATCTCGAATCAAACACATTTTCTTGCCGGATTGACTATCAAAGTCAATTTTCAGGTTGTGATCTAGGAGTTGACTGACTGAAAGAAGGTTCTTTGTCAACCCAGGGACATATAGAACATCTGATAGTCTGCAGTTACGTGAACCAAGGGGTAGAGAAATGTTTCCAATCCCCTGAACTGTATATGAAGAATCATCTCCCAACGAAACATGATTTTTCGATGGCGTGTCCCTCATTGAAACAAACCAGTCTCTGTGGCCGGTCATGTGTCGAGTGGCTCCCGAATCAACATACCAAACTTCACTAGATGACGTGGATGGTTCACTTGATCGAGCAGTGAACAAGAAGTCTTCATTGTCTGACTGATCTTGTTGCTCAGCAATATTACCTTGTTGGTGGGGTCTTCTTTTCCAGTTCCCCTTTTTCTGCCCGTGATAGTTGTTTGACTGTCCCTTGTAAGTTTGTTGTTGTTGTGGTCCAGAATTGCTTGATGAACCTTTCTTATATGTGTTAAACCAACAATCTTGTAAGTCATGTGCTCTTTTGCGAATTGGACATTGCTTCTTCTGTTGATTGTCCCCATGATACTGATTCTGATGTGGGGACTTCTGATAGGATTTAGGTTTTCCTTTACCTTTTCCTTTCCATTTTTGATGTGAAGACAGTGCCTGCTCCTCTTCATCATCCTTGTTGTGCATTGCTTCCTCTTGTTGCAGTAAGTTTACTAACTTGTCAAAACTAATTATCGTATCTGACAAGTTTAGAGGTGTGACAAAAATTCGGTAAGAAGAAGGGAGAGCTCTCAGAACAATGGGAACGAGAGACTCATCTTTGACCTCTTCTCCTAGGGCTAGAAGTGAAGCCCTCAACTCTGCAACTCTTTTTAGGAAGGCTTCAATTTTCTCATTCTGTTTGAATTTCAACGTATGTAACTGACTCTGCAAATTGAGTATGATATTCTTGTTCTTGGCCTCATATATTGTGCTCAGTTTATCCCAAGCTTCTTTTGCTGATGTAGCATCTCGAATGTGGACTTGCACATCGTCGGATACTCCAAACAAGATGATGAGCTTTGCTTTCTGATCTGCTCTATCAAATTATCGTTGTTGTGTTGCATCCGTTGGTGATCTGGTTAGAGTACCAGTCACAACAGGCCAGATTTCTTCAAACTCAAGCTGTGTCTTGATTTTTGTCTTCCAAGCAGCATAGTTGCTTCCTCTGAGCAATTGTGAATCCGGAAGAAAAAATTTGGGGGCATTGGTGCCCATTTTGCAGAGATCACTGACAGGGTTTGGCTCTTATCACTCCAGGTATAAGGTCTCCCAATCTATATACCGTCAGTCCGATATACTGAACCTTTCTATATACGTGCCCTTCCGATATACCCATCGGTACGTGGAAGAAGCTCGCCCTTTCTATATACCCGGCGGTACGTGAAAGAGGCGTTAACGTACGTGAAAGAATTCGATACGTGGTACCAAGACAGTACTGATGGGGTCTGTGTGATTATTGACACCGGCTCAAAGAAATATCCTCATACGCGCGCGTAACTTTGCTATATACTCGGATAATTTCTCAGTCCGGATTTATGTCTTGCAATCGTTCACAGACGGATGGGATGGTTCATAGTGTGTGCACTATGACCTTATTACTCCCCGTCGATTTATAGGGACGATGCCCAGACGACGTTGTTGCAGCTATATTAGGCGTTAAGTGCAGTAGTAGTCGCGACGACTTTACCCGTAAGCGCTTCCCAGAGGCACTGTATATACCGAACGCTGCGAATGAGATCTAGGATCTCGTGAGTGTTACAGAACCAAATTTACTATTTTTGATTACAATTCTACCAGTTTCTTAGCAGTTACAAAGTTTTGCAGTTGACTATGGCAACCTGCAAATTAGTACAATATATAATACAATTTGAATGACAGGCAAAAAATTTCAGTTTCGGGGTCCTGGTGACCTCCTGAGCCCTAAATGCTAAAAATTGCAAAAAAATAGCTGAAAATGCAATTTTTAGGTGGGTCTCCTTTTGCAAAAAATGTCTGGAATGAGAAAACAGACCAAATGGGAGAAAAAAAATTTTTTACCCTAAATTAGGGATTCTCCGCTAAATTTAGTTAGTTATAACTAAATTCAAAAAAGCTGCTAAATTTAGCAGTTCTGCCAAAATTTCCGCCATATGCAAAAGGAGAGTTTTTGAGTGTTTTTTGTGGGATTTGATCCTCAAACCTCTCACTCCTAAGGCACATGCAATAACCAACTTGGCCACTTGGGGCGCTTGGACTATGAAAGGAAGAAATTTGTATTTATTGTCAAATAAATTGACTTACCTCTTGAAAAATGAATGCCACGTGGCGCATGCTGGTGAAGGGGCATTTTTAGGGTTCTATTTGCCCAAAAAACGGATCTGAGACTTTATTTCTTTGCTCAGGCCGCAATTTCTCCTTCCCAGGCCGCGTTTTTTGTGTTGGGGCGCGTTTTTCTCCTTTGACCACACTGTACAGGCCGTTTTTTGCTGTATTTTTCTCCTTGGGGCGTTTTTTTACTTGCTTGGCCGCATATTTTAGTTGCTGGGCATGTTTTTTTTGCTGTATTCTTTGCTTGGGACTGCGTTTTTGATCACTGGCCGCGTTTTTTCAATGCCTGGGCCGCGTTTTTTGTTGAATGTGCTCACAAAAACGTTGTTTCTCCTTTGTGCAGGCGCTGGGGGCAGAAAATGGCGCGTTTTTCCTGTTGTTTGCTCCAAAAAAACGTTTTTTCTTATGCTGGCCGCGCATGGGACAGCAGAGGGCGCATATGCTCTCAAAAAAATGTTTTTTTTTTCCTTGTACAGGTGCTAGATCAAGAAAAACGCCTCTTCTCTTTTTTCTTTTTTTTCTTTGCTCTGTTTGTTCACTGCAGGTGCATATACACAGCAAAGCAATCCTCCAAAAAAAAATATACCTCTAAATGCAGTAAAATCAAAACCCTAATTGGGGAAATTTTTTTTTTTTTTTAAATTCAATACCTGTAGCAATTTTTGCCTGGTGCTGAGTGCACCAGTGCAAAAAAAATTTGCCTTCCAAGTACCTGGAAGGAACAGGCTGATGTGGGGGAGGCAGGGATGGGGCTGGGAGTTTGCACGAGGCTGCACAGGCTCTCGAATGCTACAAATACGTCTCCAATCTCCTCTTTCTCTGCTGCTCTCTCTTCCACACCTTCACAGGGCCAGAATTTCACTCTGGTACCAAATGTAGATTGAGAAATAGGGACGGAAGCCTGTGTATATTTTATTGATCTCAATCAGTAAACAATTACAGAGAATGGGCTGCAATATTTATAGATATTGCACAGCCAAATACATCCGGGAAAATGAGTTGCACAGGTGCAACCAAAAACCAGATTTCACAAGCTTCCAATAACATCCGGGAAGCAAAATTACATAAAGACAAATATATTGCTTATAACAATATAACAATGTGCAAACAGACAAATATGGTTGTTTAACCATATAACAATTTAATCATTGATTATTTAATTAATAAAATTAATTAAATAATCCTACTATGCATAATTAATAATAGGATAATAAAATTTATCCTAACAATTACGTATTAGTTAAAATAGCCTAGCATTACTTTAGTAATCTCTCTCTTATTCATTTAGCACAAAGCTTAGGTTAGGACTCCAACCCAACAAAATAGAATAAGAGGCTTCGATTAGAATGAAATCTAAATAAGTATACGTAGCTAGAACATAGGTGTTACTACCTAGCTTAGGATACTGTTAGGATAATATTTTGGTTTTTGGACCCTGAATTCCTCCTCTATCATGAAATAAATTGAATTTTGTTTACATCCATTATGTCCTGCCAAGATCAATCACTAAATACCTGAGCACAAACATACAACTAAATGAAAACACGTTCACATAAGACCAATGAATGCGTAACATACAAAGTTTATTCCAATATGTCCCTCAAACTACTGAATGTCAATTTACCATTCAGTCTATGAAGAAGATTTAAAACATTCCTTGGATCACTGAAATTGATCCAAGGATGAGTCAGAAATAGGAATAAGTCTTCAACTCTTAAAGTCAGATTGTAGCTTACCTTTCCAAAGTGAAAATAAATTCTTGAAAGCCATACTATTTTAGTCTAATGATTTTTAAGAACAGAAATGATTTATCCATATCACGCATGATCTTCAACAGTCAAAATAACACATCTTTATCAAGAAAATCACATGTCAACACTTGAAATGCAAAGGAGGAATATAACAATTGTCAAGGGTGTTACATGCTTCCCTCCTAAAAAGAATCATCATCCTGATGATAACCTCACTTTCACAATTTGCATCTATGACAATCAATTTATTCAATTTTCTTATCATATGTCAAAAACATATAAGAATTTTAAAGTTCCAGAAATCAGCATTACATAGGTATTTATTCAATACAAATAAATACCTGCCCAAAACTATCATACTTATTATAATATAGAGATAAAATCACAAATTTTTTTATTCAATAGAATTAATTATGTTCAAATAGATATAGAAAAGTAGTTTTCATATCCTCAAGTTTTTCCCAAGTTGCACTTTCTTCATTAAACTAGTCCCACTGGACCTTACATTGACTTATTTCATAATTTATTAAATGAAACTGACAAGTTTCCAACACTCATATGGGTTTAACGATAATTATTCTTGGGTCTTAGACCTACAAGGAATTCCAATTTAACACATGTGATAAATATGAAACGTATTTCTTAAGAAAATAAATATGTAAAACATCATGCATTCATGATAAATTCGGAGGTAATGTTAAACAATAAGCTACACGATTGATTACTTCAACTATCTCAAAAGGTCCCACATAATGTGGTGATAACTTGGCAGCCTTGCCAAAAGTTATAGAACTCTTTTTCTGTTTAACCCGAAGAAAGACCTTCTCACCAATTTCAAACTTTCTATCAACCTGCTTTAATTCAGCATAACTGTTTTTCTTATCTGTTTCTTCTTTCAAGAATTCACGAATCATTTAAACTTGTTGTGCCATTTCCATATGGATTTTAGATCCAATTACCTCTCTATCCTCAATGTTGTCCCAACTAACCAAGGTTCTGCATTTTCTTCCGTATAATTCTTTGAAAGGTTCCATCTTAAGAGAGGCATGATATGTGTTATTATATGCAAACTTAACTAGTGGAAAGTACTCTTCCCACTTATATTGCTAGTCCATACAATACATTCGTAACATATCCTCCAAAACTTGATTAACTCTTTCAGTCTATCCATCCATTTTTGGATGATATGTAGAACTAAAGTTCAACTTAGTTATTAGAGCTGCATTAAGCATTTTCCAAAACCTTGATGTCATTCTAGGATCTCTATCGGATATGATTAATTCAGGTACTCCATGTAATCTGAAAATTTCATGTACAAATACTTTAGCTAACACAGGAGAATTATCCTTTAGATTACCCACATTAAAATGTGCTTCCTTTGTTAGTTTATCCACAACTACTAAAATAACATCATGTTTGTTTCTTGACATAGGCAACCCTTGAACAAAGTCCATGCTTATCACTTGCCATTTGTACTGCAATATACTATAAGGATATAATAAACTGGATGGGTGCATATGTTCCACTTTAACACGTTGACATTCAAGGAAATGTGTCATAAGATCTATAACATCCTTTTTCATTCCCTTCCAGAAATGCTTTTTTTTATATCAGCAAGCATCTTTATAATACCAGGGTGTCCAAAAAAAGGTGAATTATGAAATTCTGCTAAAAATTTCTTTCTTAAATCATATAGCAAAGGTACATATTCTTTGTTTTCAAATCATAAGATTCATTCGTTATCAAAGTGAAAACATTTATACCTCAAATAATTTAGATCTGTAGCAAGCACTGTCTTTACTTGCTGAAAGTAAGAATCAGATTCTATAACACTTTTTACTTCATCCTTAAATTGAGTTCTCAATGTTATAAGAGTATAAATGTGCTTCCTATGAATTAGAGCATCAGCCACTCTATTTTCTTTACCCTTTATATAATTGATGTCAAAATCATATTGAGACAAAAAATCTAACCACCTTCATTATCTTGCATTAAGATTTGGCTGAGTGAAGATATACTTCAATTCAAAAGGTTTAACAAGCAAGTAATGCCTCCAATCTTGCAGTGCATGAAAAATGGCAACAAGCTCTAAATCATGTGGAGCATAATTCAACTCATGTAACATTAGTTTTCTACTCTCATAAGCTATGACATGATCATTTTGTAACAAAATACCTCCTAGACCTTCACCAAATGCATCAGTTACCACCATAAAATCTCCATTAGGATCGATACTGCTAGAATAGGTGCCGAAGTTAACTATTCCTTCAAAGTTTTGAATGAAATTTCACATTTCTCTTTCCAAAAAACCTTTTTATCCTTATTCTATAAAGAAGTTATTGGTGTAGCCACCTTAGAGAAATCTTTTACAAATTTTCTATAGTAGCCAGCACATGCCATGAAACTTCTAACTTCATGTACATTCTTTGGTGCAGGCCACTTAGTTATATCTACAATTTTTGAAGGATCTACAACAATTCCATTCTTACTTATTACATGTCCCAAATAGTGTACTTCTGTGTCATAGAAAGAACATTTAGACAGCTTACCAAATAATTGTCTCTTTCTTAATATTTCCAAAACTATCTTCAAATACTCATGGTGTTCCTCTAAAATTTTAGAATATATGAGAAATTCATCCAAGAATACGAGCACAAATTTGTCCAAGTATTCTTGAAAGATATTATTCATTAAATTCATAAATGTTGCAGGTGTATTTGTTAATCCAAAAGGTAAAACTGTGAACTCATAATGCCCATACCTTGTTTTGAAAGATATTTTATGAATGTCTTCATCCTTAATCCACAATTGATGATATCCAGATCGAAGATCTATCTTAGAATATACCAATGCTCCATGCATCTAATCAAATAAATCATCAATCCTATGGATTGGGTATCTATTCGTGATTATTGCTTTGTTAACATTTTGTAATCAATACAAAATCTAAGTGTTCCACCCTTCTTTTTCACAAAAATTACAGGTGCTTCCCAAGGTGAAACACTTGGTCTAATCAAACCTTTAAACAAAATTTCTTGCAACTGAGCCTTAAGCTCTACTAATTTTGTAGTAGTCATTCAGTATGGTGCTTTAGAAATTGGTTCGGTTCCAGGCTTGATCTCTATTATGAAATCAAACTCCCTTTTGGGTGGAAGACCTAGAAATTCTTCCAAAAATACATCACTGAAGTATTGTAACAGAGGATATCGTTCTATGACATTGTTGTTTTCTTTAGTTGTTTCTGTAATTTTTACTACATATAAGGTACAACCTTTATTTTTGGCCTTTTTAAGTTACATAGTTGTTAGGTTTCTAACAAAAACCTCACGTTTCACACCCTAAATCTTTTTTTTTTTAATGTAGGTTGTCTAAACAACTAATGTGTTTTTCAAAATAGTCCACTTTAGCCTTATGTTTTGCTAATGAATTAACACCTATGATTACGTCATAAGACCCCAAAGGTGCAACAAAAAGATTAACTTCGGTGGAAAAGTTAGGTAAATCAAGGACTGCTCAAAAAATACACATACTAACTGTATGAACAACATTGTTTCTATACTGTACAGTCCATGTTTTATCCATGTTTCCAACATTGTTTCTATTCGCGTAATGATCTTTGCCATAATTATAATAGCCTCCTACATGTCCCTTTTTATGCTCAAAATTATTTCCAGCGTTAAAGTTATCATTCTGACCTCCATAGAACTTTTGTCTGTTATTATTAGTCTTGACAAAGTTGTTTCGTGCATTTCCAGTAGACTTATTTGTTGCAGTTTTCTTCTTAGTATCAGCTGAAAAATTATTTTTTTTACCAAAATTCTTCCATGGTCCTTTCTTAGTTGCAAGAGATGATGAAGAGGAGTTTGGAATTTTCTTCCTTACTTCCACCTTTTGAGCAGATATTGCCTTTATTTTTTGTTCCTGCCTTATGGAATTTTCTACAACTCCTTCCATACTGGTTAGGTTATGAACATCTACCTCTCCTCCTATAATGGGATTCAATCCAATGATGAATTTTTATATTCTGAACTTCTCATCAGTTTGGTACTGAGGTACATACTTAAGGAGTTTTGTAAACCACTCCCAATACTCAGTTACAGATTAGCTTTCCTTGAGCTAAGTTCTAGAATTCAGTCATTTTTTGATCATAGTAAAGTTGTGGAAACCATCATTGCCTAAAGTATCCTTTAAATTGATCCCATGTGATATTAGTTTCATCAATATTTAACTCAGCCTTACGGCTGTCCCACCATGAAGATGCCTCATGGGAAAGCTGATATGCTCCCCATATAGCCTTTGTTTCTTCTGAGAAATTCCTTATTGCAAAGTACTTATCCATTTCACTGAGCCAATTCTCAGCCCCATCTCCTAATGTGGTGCCATCAAACTTGGGTGGACTTATCCTTTTTATATCATTAGTGAGTTTAGCTGCCAGCCTAGCCTTTTTATTCTCAGGCTGAACGAGGTATGTTCACATTGTTATTATCAACACCTACATTGGCGTTGTCCTCAGGAGGTGGCTGATTATTGTTGTCAGAATATTCTTCCTCCTCATTTCCCATTACTTGTTGTTCAAGTATAGCCAAATGATCTCTTGTGTCCAACAGGGAAGCAAGGATCTCATCTGAGTTTCTGGGTAGTTACTGCTCCTTCCTCAGGTGGAGGATTATTTGCAACATTTCCTCTTGTTCTAACCATTTTCTATTACAAGAAAATTTAAGTTTCATCAGATTATGGACACAGTAGGTCCAAGAGCTACAACCTTCAGCTCTGATACCAAGATGTAACATTCCCATTTTAAGACTTTAGAAACAAGGAATTTTTTTTTTTTTTACATAATGTTCTCTGTTCTAAATAAAACATCATTTAGAACACACATTCCATGCCAATCAATCTCATAACTAGATAACCATATGCAGTTGTAAATGACTCGGTGATCCACCGATCTATTCATTTCATAACTTAGTGATCTACCGATCTATTTATGTTAACTTTAAGTATTGGATACTTATCATATATTCATATACTTGGTTTTCCTACCCTATTCCATGTACTCAGTGATCTGTTTAAAGAACCTATCTGAATATTTTCTACCAATATTCATCTGACATCACGTTGCTTTAAACTAGGTGACATAGGACAACGCAACTAGCAGCTTGCGATACTTTGGCCAAATATTTTCAACATACTATTTATGTCACTATTCCTAGATGGCATACTCATCATTCTGGAATACGTCCTTCACCTCACTCCTCTATTATCTAGAATGGTCTTTACTGACTACCGTCAGTCCACTTGTCCAAGGTTTAACCCTAGCTCTGGTTAGAAACATGATTTATTATAGGAAGACGCTCACAATGTCTTAGGGTATATGGGCATACTCAGTTGACCTAAGTCAACTAGATGTGCCAAGGTACCCTGAGCCATTGAAAGCTACCACCTATCCTAAACATGCCACTAACTTGACCTATAAGAGAAACTAAGTTCAAGTCCTTACATTGTGTGTAGATCTAGATGATCAATGTAGAAGGGTGTTTCACCACATGTCAACTACAATGTGGTATCCTCGAGAAGACCCTTGTCTTCTCGAAGGTACAACCCTGTAGTTGGCATGTGCCAACATCCTACAGAAACTACCTCATCGAGATGTACATACCCCAAGGAGGTTATTAATAAATTATTAATTTAGATTAATACACCTTATTACAGCAACCTTGCTAAACCCTAATCCAACACTCCTTAAGTTCTTATTCTATACTTGAATCAATTAAGTATTAAATAACTTCCTTTAACTCATGATTTCTTTTAATGTTCGTTTACTTAGTTTAACAAGCAGTTAACCAAAACAAGACAACAATATCATAAGTTTTAAAATATTGTAATTTAACATTCAGGGAGGTTTAGCAACCACATAGGTCCAACTAAAGTAGACTTCATACAAAATGAAGTCCTATGATTTACAATCATATCTCCAATCCTTTTTGGTTTACATTCATTTAAGAGAGGAAGAGTCTTCCTCTAAATGATTAAGTGTTAGGATTTATCATTCACAATATCCATAGTTCTTACTGCATGTTCATTATGCATCACATTACTATGTTATATTATTTAGATAATAAACATCATCTTATGCAACTTAACAAGCTGCATCATTATAAGGGAAATTGAACTAATTCCCTTTATCCATCTTATCAAAGGATAACAAGATAAGCATATAAATAATATGAAGAATATCAACAAGATAGAACTTCCATCTCCTTTATAAAAGTATGAGATAATTTACACAACCAATGCAAGTAAATCTCAACTCACAATTCATCATTATAAACTTATATATTTACAAGAATATGCACTTTAGGCATACTGCATAACAACAGCCTTCATTCTAAAAAGTATACAACTTTTCTTTTTCAATACAACTAAAGAATGAATCAAGAATTCTTTACAAAGAATCAGACTTATATCAGCTAATGCATCATATAAGTTTTTTGCCTTCTTTTATCACTTACGATGTCCATCTGCAAAAATTGCTAGCACGGGTCAGTTCAATGAACTAAGCATGATAAGCACTAAGCATTAAAATGAAGTGCATTCCACTAATTGTTTCATTAAAACAACTCTACTTTAATGAGACAATTAATATATCATACAATAACATAAGTGATACCAACCATAAAAGAAGTACAATAATAAATCTAGATCCACTTTTAAGAGAAGAGAATAATATAATCCACAACATCTGTCTTAAAACTTAAAGTTTAATTGATCCTATCAATTACCTTTAAACAAACAATAAGATCTTACCATCCCATTATATCATAATTCTATCCTAATAGAATACAAAATTTATCTTTTCTATAAGACAAAAGAAGTGTTTACAGCATGGTTCATTTTAGGATGATTCATCTAAATCTTAAGAAAAGAATAAGAAGAACTATTACGTACCATACCCAAACTCAAAACATCCAAAAAATAGATCAGGTTCATAACATGAATTAATTATTTCCTTTCCGAGGATAACAATCTTATAAATTCAACATTTAAGATATACATCTAAGAAGAATTCCATATCAATCCAAGAAGATATAGAGAATCAAAACAGTCTAACTGCAAATCTAATTCTACTTTTGCATGTTATAAGTTATCATTCAAAGATCTAAAACCAACGTTCACAAATCAAAGTAGTCCCATACAGAAGTTAATCTCTACTCGAGTTCACCCAAAAAGATAGAGTACAAGAGACAAAACCTACTCCTATCCATCCAAATAAAGCAAGGCTTAGTCAACAACAGTCAATCAAACAAGTATGCATTCACTTATCAAGTAGAACGGACTTAGCTACTATCTTTCTACATCATTACAACAAATGATTCGAATAAGGTAGACCAACATACCATAAGGAAATCACCATCTCATAAGAGAATTGAGTGCAGAGGAGTTCAATAAATGAACTTATCCAAATGACAGAGAAAAGTTGATATCTCTATTAGGAAAGGTCCATATAATTAATCATTTCATTAAACTTAACAAATGAATTTCCTATTTCAATTCAGTTCAAAATGAAAAACACATTACAGTCCCAAAAATAGCATACTGATCCCAAGAGAATATATATTTTCTCTCTTTAAAAGAAACCCAAGAACTCATTCACTGTATCCAACAAGAATAGAATCCCAAAATAGTAAGCTAACAAGTTCATAATTATCCACGAACTCAAGACTGAAGACTCTTAAATGCTTCAACAACTTAATACGAAGAGTAAGTAGTTCGTGATTCAAAAAGAACTATACACAAAACAACTGAATGGAGAAAGTAATCCTTCCCTTATAAATTCAGTGTATAAGGGTAATAACTCAACCTTCCAATGAGACCCAAAACTTATTTTAAAGGATCTAAAGAGAGAGCAAGAAACCCAAAAATGTTTAAGTCAGAAGATGTCCCATTCTTATCTCCAATGCAACTGAAACAGAAATCCGAAACAAGACTTTCACAACCTCAAAATTGCGATAAAGGAGACTTAGTTTCAAACAAAATAGTCAACCCAGAACGTGGGTTTCCTCAAAACAGAGGGGAAAAGAACACCCCCAAAATCTCACGCCATTACCATCTTAGAGAAGATGATACAGTCATAAAAATAGAAGTACCACATTCATTTAAACAAGACGTTTCCCAGTTCCAAATCTCAAAGGGATTACCAAACAACTCAATCAAACTATCACCCAATTTTCTGGTGAGTAAGTTGTTCCATAAAAGAGTTATAAGCTTTAAACTTTTAATACAAGTGAAACCCAACACAAAAATACCAGAACATAATCGAATTCGTTGATTCAATTAAAATTTCTTAACACTCAAGTACCAAATATGAGTACAGTGTCAAACACGAGCTTCACACAAAAGTTTAGAAATTCACAAGTAATTAAAATACAAGTACAGTGCCAAATATGAACTTCAAGCAACAGTTCAGCATTGCATAAGTTTCCAAACACCGGTTCAGAACAACACGAAGCTCCAACACAAGTTTATATCAAAACAAAAAGCCCAAAACAAGATCAAATGAAACTCAAGGTTCCCATAAAGTTCAAAACCCTATAATACAACGAAGGCCTGTTCAAAACACAACAACCTCGAATGCAAGTTCCAGCATGAAAAACAAAGCTACAGAGACAAGTTTCACATACAAGCATCACATGCATGCTATCATTGAACTTGCACAGAGAGAAAGTTTCCAAAACAACATTATTTTTGCCATGTATTCATATCCAAAAATCATAGAGATTCATAAAAGCATGCAAGTAATCAACCAAACAAATCATGCAAATATTAATAAGCATAAGAGAAGAGTTATTCTAATGAATCATTTAGAAGAAAGCATGAAATATTAATGGGTAGAGCCTATCATGCCAGATAGTGCTTCTGCCAAATCGAAGGAGACTTCCAGCCGAGCTTCCAACTCTTTTTCTCCTCCACAAAAGATCAACAATCAAACATATTTTCTTCCTATGCCTCATATACTTTCCTTTGATCAAAAATAGACTGTAGAAACCAAAAATAGCTTTGAAGTGAAGGTCAAACTACTGGTTCGAAGAACCAGATAGCTCCATGCAGAGAAAAATCCACAATGCATGCAAAACCAAATAACCTCCTACAAACCCACCTTCCAGGTTTCCAAGATGGTTTGCACACAAAAACTGAGGTCCATCAATGCCATTAATTCCAAATTTCCCAACTTATCTTTCCTTTCCATCTGCCTCCTAAAACTGGCGAATGCCAATTCCATCCAAACATACAATTCCATCTTTAGTGGAGCTTCCACGTATGCCTCCACTAAATCTAACTAGCCCTTACCAAAACTGGCAGTACCACCATCCATTAAACCCTATCAACTCACTTAAATCCATTGGAACCGTCACCTTAGAGACATGTGTGACCGTTAGGTTCCCTTTCAATAATTTAGGATGGATCCCATAAAACTTAGGTTAGTCTAGCAATAACCACCTTAGGTCTTAAGACATTGTCAATAGTAATTCCCACCTTAGGTTAGATTAAATTCATAACCATTTAGTATTAGGTATTAGTTAAAATAGCCTAGCATTACTTTAGTAATCTCTCCCTTATTCATTTAGCACAAAGCTTAGGTTAGGATGCCAACCCAACAAAATAGAATAAGAGGCTTAGATTAGAATGAAATCCAAATAAGTAGACGTAGCTAGAACATAGGTGTTCTTACCTAGCTTAGGATACTGTTAGGATAATATTTTGGTTTTTGGACTCTGAATTCCTCCTCTGTCATGAAATAAATTGAATTTTGTTTACGTCCATTATGTCCTGCCAAGATCAATCACTAAATACCTGAGCACAAACATACATCTAAATGAAAACACGTTCACATAAGACCAAGGAATTCGTAACATACAAAGTTTAGTCCACTATGTCCCTCAAACTACTGAATGTCAATTTACCATTCAGTCTATGAAGAAGATTTAAAACATTCCTTGGATCACTGAAATTGATCCAAGGATGAGTCAGAAATAGGAATAAGTCTTCAACTCTTAAAGTCCAGATTGCAGCTTACCTTTCCAAAGTGAAAATAAATTCTTGAAAGCCATACTATTTTAGTCTAATGATTTTTAAGAACAAAAATGATTTATCCATATCAAGCATGATCTTCAACAGTCAAAAGAACACATCTTTATCAAGAAAATCACATGTCAACACTTGAAATGCAAAGGAGGAATATAAAAATTGTCAAGGGTGTTACATGCTTCCCTCCTAAAAAGAATCATCATCCCGATGATTACCTCACTTTCACAGTTTGCATCTAGGACAATCAATTTATTCACTTTTCTTATCATATGTCAAAAACATATAAGAATTTTAAAGTTCCAGAAATCAGCATTACATAGTTGTTTATTCAATACAAATAAATATCTTCCCAAAACTATCATACTTATTGTAATATAGAGATAAAATCATAAAAAAATTATCAGTCAACAGAATCAATTCTGTTCAAATAGATATAGAAAATTAGTTTTCATATCCTCAAGGTTTTCCCAAGTTGCACTTTCTTCATTAAACTGGTCCCACTAGACCTTACATTGACTTATTTCACGATTTCTTAAATGAAACTAACATGTTTCCAACACTCATATGGGTTTAACCATGATTATTCCTGGGTCTTGGACCTACAAGGAATTCCAATTTAACACATGTGATAAATATGTAACATATTTCTTAAGTAAAGAAATATGTAAAACATCATGTATTCATGATAAAGTAGGAGGTAATGTTAAACAATAAGCTACAGGATTGATTACTTCAACTATCTCAAAAGGTCCCACATAACGTGGTGATAACTTGGCAGCTTTGCCAAAAGTTATAGAACTCTTTTTCGGTTTAACCCAAAGAAATACCCTTATCACCAATTTCAAACTTTCTATCAACCTGCTTTAAGTCAGCATAACTCTTTTTCCTATATGTTTCTTCTTTCAAGCATTCACAAATCATTTAAACTTGTGCCATTTCAAAATGGATTTCAATGTCCAATTACCTCTCTATCCTCAATGTTGTCCCAACTAACCAAGGTCCTGCATTTTCCTCCATATAATTCTTCAAAAGGTGCCATCTTAAGAGAGGCATGATATGTGTTATTATATGTAAACTTAACTAGTGGAAAGTACTCTTGCCACTTATATTGCTAGTCCATACAATACATTCGTAACATATCCTCCAAAACTTGATTAAATCTTTCAGTCTATCAATCCATTTTTGAATGATATGCAGAACTGAAGTTCAACTTAGTTATTAGAGCTGCATTAAGCATTTTCCAAAACCTTGATGTCATTCTAGGATCTCTATTGGATATGATTAATTCAGGTACTCCATGTAATCTGAAAATTTTGTGTACAAATATTTTAGCTAACACAAGAGAATTATCCTTTAGGTTACCCACAGTAAAATGTGCTACCTTTGTTATTTTATCCACAACTACTAAAATAACATCATGTTTGTTTCTTGACATAGGCAACCCTTGAACAAAGTCCATGCTTATCACTTGCCATTTGTACTGCAATATACTATGAGGATACAATAAATTGGATGGGTGCATATGTTCCACTTTAACACGTTGACATTAAAGGAAATATGTCACAAGATCTATAACATCCTTTTTCATTCCCTTCCAAAAATGTTGTTTTTTTATATCAGCAAGCATCTTTGTAATACCAGGGTGTCCAAAAAAAGGTGAATTATGAAATTCTTCTAATAATTTATTTCCATTAAATCATATAGCAAAGGTACATATTCTTTGTTTTCAAATCATAAGATTCATTCGTTATCAAAGTGAAAACATTTATACCTCAAATAATTTAGATCTGTAGCAAGCACTGTCTTTACTTGCTGAAAGTAAGAATCAGATTCTATAACACTTTTTACTTCATCCTTAAATTGAGTTCTCAATGTTATAAGAGTATAAATGTGCTTCCTATGACTTAGAGCATCAGCCACTCTATTCTCTACATTACCCTTTATATAATTGATGTCAAAATCATATTGAGACAAAAAATCTAACCACCTTCATTATCTTGCATTAAGATTTGGCTGAGTGAAGATATACTTCAATGATCAAAAGGTTTACCAAGCAAGTAATGCCTCCATTCTTGCAGTGCATCAACAATGGCAACAAGCTCTAAATCATGTGGAGCATAATTCAACTCATGTAACTTTATTTTTCTACTTTCATAAGCTATGACATGATCATTTTGTAACAAAATACCTCCTAGACTTTCACCAAATGCATCAGTTACCACCATAAAATCTCCATTAGGATCTATACTGCTAGAATAGGTGCTGAAGTTAACTATTCCTTCAAAGTTTTGAATGCAATTTCACATTTCTCATTCCAAAAAATATTTTTATCCTTATTCTATAAAGAAGTTATTGGTGTAGCCACCTTAGAGAAATTTTTTACAAATTTTCTATAGTAGCCAGCAAGTCCCATGAAGCTTCTAACTTCATGTACATTCTTTGGTGCAAGCCACTTAGTTATATCTACAATTTTTGAAGGATCTACAACAATTCCATTCTTACTTATTACATGTCCCAAATAGTGTACTTCTGTGTCATAGAAAGAACATTTAGACAACTTACCAAATAACTGTCTCTTTCTTAATATTTCCAAAACTATCTTCAAATGCTCATGGTGTTCCTCTAAAATTTTAGAATAGTAACTGATAAATTCCTTATTGCAAAGTACTTATCCATTTCACTAAGCCAATTCTAAGCCCCATCTCCTAATGTGGTGCCATCAAACTTGGGTGGACTTATCCTTTTTATATCTTTAGTGAGTTCAACTGCTAGCCTAGCCTTTTTGTTCTCAGGCTAAACAAGCATATTCACATTGTTATTATCAACACCTACATTGGCTTTGTCCTCAAGAAATGGCTGATTATTGTTGTCAACATCTTCTTCCTCCTAATTTCCCATTTCTTGTTGTTCAAGTACAACGAAACGATCTCTTGTGTCAAACAAGGCAGCAAGGATCTCATCTAGTTTCTGGGTAGTTGTTGCTCCTTCCTCAGGAGGAGGATTATTTGCAAAATTTCCTCTTGTTCTAACCATTTTCTATTATAAAAAAATTTAAGTTTCATCAAATTATGGACATAGTAGGTCCAAGAACTGCAACCTTTAGCTTTGATAGTAAGATGTAACATTCCCATTTTAAAACTTTAGAAATAAGGAAATTTTTTTTCCATAATGTTCTCTGTTTTAAATAAAACATCATTTAGAACACACATTCCATGCTAATCAATCTCATCATAGATAACCATATGCATCTGTAAATGACTCGGTGATCCACCGATCGATTCATTTCATAACTCAGTGATTTACCAATTTATTTATGTTAACTTTAAGTATTGGATACTTATTGTATACTTGGTTTTCCTACCCTATTCTGGGTACTGAGTGATCTGTTTAAAGAACCTATCTAAATATTTGATACCAATATTCATCTAACATCATGTTGCTTTAAACTAGGTGACATAGGACAACACAACCAACAGCTTGTGATACTTTGGCCAAAGATTTTTAACATACTATTTATGTCACTATTCCTAGATGGCATACTCGTCATTCTGGAATACGTCCTTCACCTCACTCCTCTGTTATCTAGAATAGTCTTTACTGACTACCGTCAGTCCACTTGTCCAAGGTTTAACCCTAGCTCTGGTTAGAAACATGATTTATTATAGGAAGACGCTCACAATGTCTTAGGGTATATGGGCATACTCGGTTGACCTAAGTCAACTAGATGTGCCAAGGTACCCTGAGCCATTGAAAGCTACCACCTATCCTAAACATGCCACTAACTTGACCTAGAGAGAAACTAAGTTCAAGTCCTTATTTGTGTGTAGATCTAGATGATCAATGTAGAAGGGTGTTGCCACATGTCAACTACAACGCGGTATCCTTGAGAAGACCCTAGTCTTCTCAAAGGTACAGCCCTACAGTTGGCATGTGCCAACATCCTACAGAAACTACCTCATCAAGATGTACATACCCAAAGGAGGTTATTAATAAATTATTAATTTAGATTAATACACCGATTACAGCAACCCTACTAAACCCTAATCCAACACTCCTTAAGTTCTTATTCTATAATTGAATCTATTAACTATTAAATAACTTCCTTTAACTCATGATTGCTTTTAATGTTTGTTTACTTAGTCTAATAAGCAATTAACCAAAACAGGACAGTAGTATCATAAGTTCCAAAATATTGTATTTTAACATTCATGAAGGTTTAGCAACCACATAGGTCCAACTAAAGTAGACTTCATACAAAATGAAGTCCTATGATTTACAATTATCACCAATCCATTTTTGGTTTACATTCATTTAAGAGAGGAAGAGTCTTCCTCTAAATGAGTAAGTGTTAGGATTTATCATTCACAATATCCATAGTTCTTACTGCATGTTCATTACACATCACATTACTATGTTATATTTTTTAGATAATAAACATCATCTTATGCAACTTAACAAGTTGCATCATTATAAGGGAAATTGAACTAATTCCCTTTATCCATCTTATCATAAGGATAACTAGATAAACATATAAAAAATATGAAGAATATCAACAAAATAGAACTTCCATCTCCTTTATAAAAGTACAAGATAATTTACACAACCAATGCAAGTAAATCTCAACTTTCAATTCATCATTATAAACTTATATATTTACAATATTATGCACTTTAGGCGTACTTAATAACAACAACCTTCATTCTAAAAAGTATACAACTTTTCTTTTTCAATACAACTAAAGAATGAATCAGAATTATTTACAAAGAATCAGACTTATATCAGCTAATGCATCATATATCTTTTTGCCTTCTTTTATCACTTACGATGTCCATCTGCAAAAATTGCTAGCACGGGTTAGTTCAATGAACTGAGAATGATAAGCACTAAGCATTAAAATGAAGTGCATTCCACTAATTGTTTCATTAAAACAACTCTGCTTTAATGAGACAATTAATATATCATACAATAACATAAGTGATACCAACCAGAAAAGAAGTACAATAATAAATCTAGATCCACTTTTAAGAGAAGATCAGAATATAATCCACAACATCTGTTTTAAAACTTAAACTTTAATTGATCCTATCAATTACCTTTAAACAAACAATAGATCTTACCATCCCATTATTTCATAATTCTATCCTAATAGAATACAACATTTATCTTTTCTATAAGACAAAAGAAGTGTTTACAGAATGGTTCATTTTAGGATGAATCATCTAAATCTTAAGCAAATAATAAGAAGAACCATTACGTACCATACCCAAACTCAAAACATCTAAAAAATAGATCAGGTTCATAACATGAATTAATTGTTTCCTTTCCGAGATAAGAAATTATAAATTCAACATTTAAGATATACATCTAAGTAGAATTCCATATCAATCCAAGAAGATATAGAGAATCAAAATAGTCTAACTACAAATCTAATTCTACTTTTGTATATTATAAGTTATCATTCAAAGATCTGAAAACAACGTTCACAAATCAAAGTAGTCCCATAAAAAAGTTAATCTCTACTCGATTTCACCCAAAAAGATAGAGTACAAGAGAAAAAACCTACTCCTATCCATCCAAATAAAGCAAGGCTTAGTCAACAACAGTCAAACAAACAAGTATGCATTCACTTATAAGTATAACGGACATAACTACTATCTTTCTACATCATTACAGCAAATGATTTGAACAACGTAGACCAACATACCATAAGGAAATCACCATCTCATAAGAGAATTGAGTGCAGAGGAGTTCAATAATGAACTTATCAAAATGACAGAGAAAAGTTGTATTAGGTAAGGTCAGTATAATTAATCATTTCATTAAAGTTAACAAATGAATTTCCTATTTCAATTCAGTTCAGAATGAAAGACACATTACAGTCCCAAAAATAGTATACTGGTCCCAAGAGAATATATATTTTCTATTTGTAAAAGAAACCCAAGAACTCATTCACTATATCCAACAAGAATAGAATCCCAAAATAGTAATCTAACAAGTTCAGAATTATCCACGAACTCAAGACTAAAGACTCTTAAATGATTCACAACTTAATATGAAGAGTAAGTAGTTCGTGATTCAAAAAGAATTATACACAAAACAACTGAATGGAGAAAGTAATACTTCCCTTATAAATTCAGTGTATAAGGGTGATAACTCAACCTTCCAATGAGACCCAAACTTATTTTAAAGGATCTAAAGAGAGAGCAAGAAACCCAAAAACATTTAAGATAGAAGATGTCCCATTCTTATCTCCAATGCAACAAAAACAGAAATCCGAAACAAGACTTTCATAACCACAAAATTGCAATAGAGGAGACTTAGTTTCAAACAAAATAGTAAACCCAGGACACGGGTTTTCTCAAAACATAGGGGAAAAGAACAACCCCCAAATCTCAGGCCATTACCATCTAAGAGAAGATGATACAGTCATAAAAATAGAAGTACCGCATTCTTTTAAACAAGATGTTTCTAGTTCTAAATCTCGAAGGGATTACAAAATGACTTAATCTAGCTATCACCTAATTTTCTTGTGAGTAAGTTGTTCCATAAAAGAGTTATAAGCTTTAAGATTTTAATACAAGTGAAACCCAACACAAAAATGCCAGAACAAAATCAAATTCATCGATTCAATTAAAATTTCTTAACACTCAAGTACAAAATATGAGTACAATGTCGAACACAAGCTTCACATAAAAGGTTGGAACTTAACAAGTAATTAAAATACAAGTACAGTGCCAAATATGAACTTCAAGCAATAGTTCAGCATTGCATAAGTTTCCAAACACTGATTCAAAACAACACGAAGCTCCAACACAAGTGTATATCAAAACAAAAATCCCAGAAACAAGATCAAATGGAACTCAAGGTTCCCATAAAGTTCAAAACACTATAATACAATGAAGGCCTGTTCGAAACACAAAAACCTCGAATGCAAGTTCTAGCATGAAAAACAAAGCTACGGTGACAAGTTTCACATACGAGTATCACAAGAATGGTATCATTGAATTTCCACATAGAGAAATTTTCCAAAACAACATTATTTTTGCCATGTATTCATATCCAAAAGTCACAAAGATTCAAACAATCATGCAAGCAATCAACCAAACAAATCATACAAATATTAATAAGCATAAGAGAAGAGTTATTCTAATGAATCATTTAGAAGAAAGCATGAAATCTTAATGGGTAGATCCTATCATGCCAGATAGTGCTTCTACCATATCGAAGGAGACTTCCAGCTGAGCTTCCAACTCTTTTTCTCCTCCACAAAAGATCAACAATCAAACATATTTTCTTCCTATGCCTCATATACTTTCCTTTGATCAAAAATAGACTGTAGAAACCAAAAATAGCTTTGAAGTGAAGGTCAAACTGCTGGTTCGAAGAACCAGTTAGCTCCATGTAGAGAAAATTCCACAATGCATGCAAAACCAAATAACCTCCTACAAACCCACCTTCCAGGTTTCCAAGATGGTTTACACACAAAAACCGAGGTCCATCAATGCCATTAATTCAAAATTTCCCAACTGTCTTTCCTTGCCATCGCCTCCTAAAAGTGGCGAATGCCAATTCCATCCAAACATACAATTCTATCTTTAGTTGAGCTTCCACGTATGCCTCCACTAAATTTAACTAGCCCGACCAAAACTGGCAGTACCACCATCCATTAAACCCTATCAACTCACTTAAACTCCATTGGAACCGTCACCTTAGAGATGTGTGACCCTTAGGTTCCCTTTCAATAGTTTAGGATGGATCCCATAAAACTTAGGGTTAGTCTAGCAATAACCACCTTAGGCCTTAAGACATTGTCAAAAGTAATTCCCACCTTAGGTTAGATTAAATTCATAACCATTTAGTATTAGGTATTAGTTAAAATAGCCTAGCATTACTTTAGTAATCTCTCTCTTATTCATTTAGCACAAAGCTTAGGTTAGGACTCCAACCCAACAAAATAGAATAAGAGAATTCGATTAGAATGAAATCTAAATAAGTATACGTAGCTAGAACATAGGTGTTACTACCTAGCTTAGGATACTGTTAGGATAATATTTTGGTTTTTGGACCCTGAATTCCTCCTCTATCATGAAATAAATTGAATTTTGTTTACGTCCATTATGTCCTGCCAAGATCAATCACTAAATACCTGAGCACAAACATACAACTGAATGAAAACACGTTCACATAAGACCAAGGAATGCGTAACATACAAAGTTTAGTCCACTATGTCCCTCAAACTACTGAATGTCAATTTACCATTCAGTCTATGAAGAAGATTTAAAACATTCCTTGGATCACTGAAATTGATCCAAGGATGAGTCAGAAATAGGAATAAGTCTTCAACTCTTAAAGTCAGATTCCAGCTTACCTTTCCAAAGTGAAAATAAATTCTTGAAAGCCATACTATTTAAGTATAATGATTTTTAAGAACAGAAATTATTTATCCATATCAAGCATGATCTTCAACACTCAAAATAACACATCTTTATCAGGAAAATTACATGTCAACACTTGAAATGCAAAGGAGGAATATAACAAGTGTCAAGGGTGTTACATGCTTCCCTCCTAAAAAGAATCATCATCCCGATGATTACCTCACTTTCACAATTTGCATCTAGGACAATCAATTTATTCACTTTTCTTATCATATGTCAAAAACATATAAGAATTTTAAAGTTCTAGAAATCAGCATTACATAGTTGTTTATTCAATACAAATAAATATCTGCCCAAAACTATCATACTTATTGTAATATAGAGATAAAATCATAAAAAAATTTAGTCAATAGAATTAATTATGTTCAAATAGATATAGAAAATTAGTTTTCATATCCTCAAGTTTTTCCCAAGTTGCACTTTCTTCATTAAACTAGTCCCACTAGACCTTACATTGACTTATTTCACGATTTCTTAAATGAAACTGACAAGTTTCCAACACTCATATGGGTTTAACCATGATTATTCCTGGGTCTTAGACCTACAAGGAATTCCAATTTAACACATGTGATAAATATGAAACATATTTCTTAAGCAAATAAATATGTAAAACATCATGCATTCATGATAAAGTAGGAGGTAATGTTAAACAATAAGCTACAGGATTGATTACTTCAACTATCTCAAAAGGTCCCACATAACGTGGTGATAACTTGGCAGCCTTGCCAAAAGTTATAGAACTCTTTTTCGGTTTAACCCAAAGAAAGACCCTTTCACCAATTTCAAACTTTCTATCAACCTGCTTTAAGTTAGCATAACTCTTTTTCCTATATGTTTCTTCTTTCAAGCATTCACAAATCATTTAAACTTGTGCCATTTCCATATGGATTTCAGGTCCAATTACCTCTTTATCCTCAATGTTGTCCCAACTAACCAAGGTTCTGTATTTTCTTCCGTATAATTGTTTGAAAGGTGTCATCTTAAGAGAGGCATGATATGTGTTATTATATGCAAACTTAACTAGTGGAAAGTACTCTTGCCACTTATATTGCTAGTCCATACAATACATTCGTAACATATCCTCCAAAACTTGATTAAATCTTTCAGTCTATCAATCCATTTTTGGATGATATGCAGAACTGAAGTTTAGCTTAGTTATTAGAGCTGCATTAAGCATTTTCCAAAACCTTGATGTCATTCTAGGATCTCTATCGGATATGATTAATTCAGGTACTCCATGTAATCTAAAAATTATGTGTACAAATACTTTAGCTAACACAGGAGAATTATCCTTTAGGTTACCCACAGTAAAATGTGCTACCTTTGTTAGTTTATCCACAACTACTAAAATAACATCATGTTTGTTTCTTAACATAGGCAACCCTTGAACAAAGTCCATGCTTATCACTTGCCATTTGTACTGCAATATACTATGAGGATATAATAAACTGGATGGTTGCATATGTTCCACTTTAACACGTTGACATTCAAGGCAATATGTCATAAGATCTGTAACATCCTTTTTCATTCCCTTCCAGAAATGTTGTTTTTTTATATCAGCAAGCATCTTTGTAATACCAGGGTGTCCAAAAAAAGGTGAATTATGAAATTCTGCTAACAATTTCTTTCTTAAATCATATAGCAAAGGTACATATTCTTTGTTTTCAAATCATAAGATTCAGTCGTTATCAAAGTGAAAACATTTATAACTCAAATCATTTAGATCTGTAGCAAGCACTATCTTTACTTGCTGAAAGTAAGAATCAGATTCTATAACACTTTTTACTTCATCCTTAAATTGAGTTCTCAATGTTATAAGAGTATAAATGTGCTTCCTATGACTTAGAGCATCAGCCACTCTATTTTCTTTACTCTTTATATAATTGATGTCAAAATCATATTGAGACAAAAAATCTAACCACCTTCATTATCTTGCATTAAGATTTGGCTGAGTGAAGATATACTTCAATTCAAAAGGTTTACCAAGCAAGTAATGCCTCCAATCTTGCAGTGCATGAACAATGGCAACAAGCTCTAAATCATGTGTAGCATAATTCAACTCATGTAACTTTAGTTTTCTACTTTCATAAGCTATGACATGATCATTTTGTAACAAAATACCTCCTAGACCTTCACCAAATGCATCAGTTACCACCATAAAATCTCCATTAGGATCGATACTGCTAGAATATGTGCTGAAGTTAACTATTCCTTCAAAGTTTTGAATGCAATTTCACATTTCTCATTCCAAAAATTTTTTTTATCCTTCCTCTATAAAGAAGTTATTGGTGTAGCCACCTTAGAGAAATCTTTTACAAATTTTCTATAGTAGCCAACAAGTCCCATGAAGCTTCTTACTTCATGTACATTCTTTGGTGCAGGCCACTTAGTTATAGCTACAATTTTTGAAGGATCTACAACAATTTCATTCTTACTTATTACATGTCCCAAATAGTGTACTTCTGTGTCATAGAAATTACATTTAGACAGATTACCAAATAACTGTCTCTTTCTTAATATTTCCAAAACTATCTTCAAATGCTCATGGTGTTCCCCTAAAATTTTAGAATATATGAGAATGTCATCTAAGAATACGAGCACAAATTTGTCTAAGTATTCTTGAAAGATATTATTAATTAAATTCATAAATGTTGCAGGTGTATTTGTTAATACAAAAGGTAAAAATGTGAACTCATAATGTCCATACCTTGTTCTGAAGGATATTTTATGAATGTCTTCATCCTAAATCCACAATTGATGATATCCAGATCGAAGATCTATCTTAGAATATACCAATGCTCCATGCATCTAATCAAATAAATCATCAATCCTATGGATTGGGTATCTATTCTTGATTATTGCTTTGTTTAACATTCTGTAATCAATGCAAAATCTAAGCGTTCCACCCTTCTTTTTCACAAAAATTACATGTGCTTCCCAAGGTGAAACACTTGGTCTAATCAAACCTTTAAACAAAATTTCTTGCAACTGAGCCTTAAGCTCTACTAATTTTGTAGTAGTCATTCAGTATGGTGCTTTAGAAATTGGTTCGGTTCCAAGCTTGATCTCTATTATGAAATCAAACTCCCTTTTGGGTGGAAGACCTAGAAATTCTTCCAAAAATACATCACTGAAGTATTGTAACAGAGGATATCGTTCTATGACATTGTTGTTTTCTTTAGTTGTTTCTGTAATTTTTACTGCATATAAGGTACAACCTTTATTTTTGGCCTTTTTAAGTTACATAGTTGATAGTGTTGTAAAAAAAATCTCACGTTTCACACCCTAAATCTCTATTTTTTTATGTAGGTTGTCTAAACAACTAATGTGTTTTTCAAAATATTCCACTTTATCCTTATGTTTTGCTAACAAATTAACACCTATGATTACGTCATAAGACCCCAAAGGTGCAACAAAAATATTAACTTCGGTGGAAAAGTTAGGTAAACCAAGGACTACTCCAAAAATACACATACTAACTGTATGAACAACATTGTTTCTATACTGTACAATCCATGTTTTATCCATGTTTCTAAATTTTCTTTTTATTTTTGATGCTAATTTACTAGAAATAAAACATTCAGTAGCTTGGATATCAAAAAGAATAGTTATAGGTAAACCAAATAACTTACCCGAAACTTCTATGGGCATGGCCTATTTCTCTTCTTGTTTGTTAGCTACTGCAACATGTATCTTCTGTTGCTGATTATGGTCATCCTTCTTCAAAGGACATTGATTCGCGTAATGATCTTTGCCATAGTTATAATAGCCTCCTACATGTCCCTTTTTAGGCTCAAAATTATTTCTAGCCTTAAAGTTATCATTCTGACCTCCGTAGAACTTTTGTCTATTATTATTAGTCTTGACAAAGTTGTTTTGTGCATTTCTAGCAGAATTATTTGTTGCAGTTTTCTTATAAATATCAGCTGAAAATTTTTTTTTTTTACCAAACTTCTTCCATAGTCCTTTCTTAGGTACAAGAGATGATGAAGAGGAGTTGGGAATTTTCTTCCTTACTTCTTCCTTATGAGTAGAAATTACCTTTAATTTTTTTTCCTACCTTATGGCCTTTTCTACAACCCCTTCCATAGTGGTTGGGCTATGAACATCCACCTCTCCTCCTATAATGGGATTCAATCCCATGGTGAATTTCCATATCCTGAACTTCTCATCATTTTGGTACTAAGGTACATACTTAAGGAGTTTTGTAAACTACTCCCAATACTCAATTACAGTTAGCTTTCCTTAAACTAAGTTCTAGAATTCAGTCATTTTCTGATCATAGTAAAGTTAGCGGAAGCCATCATTTCCTCAAAGTATCCTTTAAATTGATCCCATGTTATATTATTTTCATCAATATTCAACTCATCCTTACGGTTGTCCCACCATGAAGATGCCTCATGGGAAAGCCAATATGCTCCCCATATAGCCTTTGTTTCTTCTGATAAATTCCTTATTGCAAAGTACTTATCCATTTCACTGAGCTAATTCTCAGCCCCATCTCCTAATGTGGTGCCATCAAACTTGGGTGGACTTATCCTTTTTATATCATTAGTGAGTTCAACTGCTAGCCTAGCCTTTTTGTTCTCAAGCTGAACATAGGCATGTTCACATTGTTATTATCAACACCTACATTGGCGTTGTCCTCAAGAGATGGCTGATTATTGTTTTTAGCACCTTCTTCCTCCTCATTTCCCATAAACTTGTTGTTCAAGTACAACCAAACGATCTCTTGTGTCCAACAGGGCAGCAAGGATCTCATCTAGTTTCTAGGCAGTTGCTGCTCCTTCCTCAGGCAGGAGGATTATTTGTAAAATTTCCTCTTGTTCTAACCATTTTCTTTTACAAAAAAAATTAAGTTTCCTCAGATTATGGACACATTAGGTCCAAGAGTTGTAACCTTCAGCTCTGATACCAAGATGTAACATTCCCATTTTAAGACTTTAGAAACAAGGAAAAAAAAAATCCATAATTTTCTCTGTTCTAAATAAAACATCATTTAGAACACACATTCCATGCTACTTAATCTCATAACAGATAACCATATGTAGTCTGTAAATGACTCGGTGATCCACCGATCTATCCATTTCATAACTTGGTGATCTACCGATCTATTTATGTTAACTTTAAGTATTGGATACTTATTGTATACTTGGTTTTCCTACCCTATTCTAGGTACTGAGTGATATGTTTAAAGAAGCTATCTGAATATTTGTTACCAATATTCATCTAAGATCACGTTGCTTTAAACTAGGTGACATAGGACAATGCAACAAGTAGCTTGCGATACTTTGACCAAATATTTTTAACATACTATTTATGTCACTATTCCTAGATGGCATACTCGTCGTTCTAGAATACGTCCTTCACCTCACTCCCATGTTATCTAGAATGGTCTTTACTAACTACCATCAGTTCACTTGTCCAAGGTTTAACCCTAGCTCTAGTTAGAAACATGATTTATTATAGGAAGACGCTCACAATGTCTTAGGGTATATGGGCATACTCAGTTGAACTAAGTCAACTAGATGTGCCAAGGGACCTTAATCCACCTATCCTAAACATGCCACTAACTTGACCTAAAGAGAAACTAAGTTCAAGTCCTTATTTGTGTGTAGATATAGATGATCAATGTAGAAGGGTGTTGCCACATGTCAACAGCAATGTGGTATCCTCGAGAATACCCTAGTCTTCTTGAAGGTACAGCCCTGTAGTTGGCGTGTGCCAACATCCTACAGAAACTGCCTCATCGAGATGTACATACCCCAAGGAGGTTATTAATAAATTATTAATTTGGATTAATACACCGATTACAGCAACCCTACTAAACCCTAATCCAACACTCCTTAAGTTCTTATTCTATACTTGAATCAATTAAGTATTAAATAACTTCCTTTAACTCATGATTTCTTTTAATGTTTGTTTACTTAGTCTAACAAGCAGTTAACCAAAACAGGACAGCAATATCATAAGTTTTAAAATATTGTAATTTAACATTCAGGGAGGTTTAGCAACCACATAGGTCCAACTAAAGTAGACTTCATACACAATGAAGTCCTATGATTTACAATCATATCTCCAATCCCTTTTGGTTTACATTCATTTAAGAGAGGAAGAGTCTTCCTCTAAATAATTAAGTGTTAGGATTTATCATTCACAATATCCATAGTTCTTACTGCATGTTCATTACACTTCACATTACTATGTTATATTGTTTAGATAATAAACATCATCTTATGCAACTTAACAAGTTGCATCATTATAAGGGAAATTGAACTAATTCCCTTTATCCATCTTATCAAAGGATAACCAGATAAGCATATAACAATATGAAGAATATCAACAAGAATAGAACTTCCATCTCCTTTATAAGAGTATGAGATAATTTACACAACTAATGCAAGTAAATCTCAACTCGCAATTCATCATTATAAACTTATATATCTACAATACTATGCACTTTAGGCATACTACATAACAACAACCTTCATTCTAAAAAGTATACAACTTTTCTTTTTCAATACAACTAAAGAGTGAATCAGAATTCTTTACAAAGAATCAGAATTATATCATCCAATGCATCATATAATTTTTTGCCTTCTTTTATCACTTACGATGTCCATCTACAAAAATTGCTAGCATGGGTCAGTTCAATGAACTGAGCATGATAAGCACTAAGCATTAAAATTAAGTGCATTCCACTAATTGTTTCATTAAAACAACTCTGCTTTAATGAGACAATTAATATATCATACAATAACATAAGTGATACCAACCAGAAAAGAAGTACAATAATAAATCTAGATCCACTTTTAAGAGAAGATCAGAATATAATCCACAACATCTTTCTTAAAACTTAAAGTTTAATTGATCCTATCAATTACCTTTAAACAAACAATAGATCTTACCATCCCATTATTTCATAATTCTATCCTAATAGAATACAACATTTATCTTTTCTATAAGACAAAAGAAGTGTTTACAGAAAGGCTCATTTTAGGATGAATCATCTAAATCTTAAGCAAAGAAAAAGAAGAACCATTACGTACCATACCCAAATTCAAAACATCTAAAAAACAAATCATGTTCATAACATGAGTTAACTATTTCCTAGATAACAAACAATAGATCTTACCGATTATTTCATAATTCTAAATAAAATAATACATTTATCTTTTCTATAAGAAAAAAGAAGTGTTTATAGCATGGTTCATTTTAGGATGAATCATCTAAATCTTAAGCAAAGAATAAGAAGAACGATTACGTACCATACCCAAACTCAAAACATCTAAAAAACAGATCAGGTTCATAACATGAATTAATTGTTTCCTTTCAGGGATAACAACTTATAAATTCAACATTTAAGATATACATCTAAGTAGAATTCCATATCAATCCAAGAAGATATAGAGAATCAAAACAGTCTAACTGCAAATCTAATTCTACTTCTTCATATTATAAGTTATCATTCAAAGATCTGAAACCAACATTCACAAATCAAAGTAGTCCCATACAAAATTTAATCTCTACTCGAGTTCACCCAAAAAGATAGAGTACAAGAGACAAAACCTACTCCTATCCATCCAAATAAAGCAAGGCTTAGTCAACAATAGTCGATCAAACAAGTATGCATTCACTTATCAGTAGAACGGACTTAACTACTATCTTTCTACATCATTACAACAAATGATTCGAACAAGGTAGACCAACATACCATAAGGAAATCACCATCTCATAAGAGAATCGAGTGCAAGAGGAGTTCAATAATGAACTTATCCAAACGACAGAGAAAAGTTGGTCTCTATTAAGTAAGGTCCAGTATAATTAATCATTTCATTAAACTTAACAAATGAATTTCCTATTTCAATTCAGTTCAGAATGAAAGACACATTACAGTCCCAAAAACAGCATACTGATCCCAAGAGAATATATATTTTCTATCTTGTAAAAGAAACCCAAGAACTCATTCACTATATCCAACAAGAATAGAATCCCAAAATAGTAAGCTAACAAGTTCAGAATTATCCACGAACTCAAGACTGAAGACTCTTAAATGCTTCACAACTTAATATGAATAGTAAGTAGTTCGTGATTCAAAAAGAACTATACACAAAACAACTGAATGGAGAAAGTAATCCTTCCCTTATAAATTCAGTGTATAAGGGTAATAACTCAACCTTCCAATGAGACCCAAACTTATTTTAAAGGATCTAAAGAGAGAGAAAGAAACCCAAAAACATTTAAGTTAGAAGATGTCCCATTCTTATCTCCAATGCAACAGAAACAGAAATCCAAAACAAGACTTTCATAACCACAAAATTGCGACAGAGGAGACTTAGTTTCAAACAAAATAGTCAACCCAGAACGTGGGTTTTCTCAAAACATAGGGGAAAAGAACACCCCCCAAATCTCATGCCATTACCATCTCAGAGAAGATGATACAGTCATAAAAATAGAAGTACCACATTCTTTTAAACAAGATGTTTCCAGTTCCAAATCTCAAAGGGATTACAAAATGACTCAATCTAGCTATCACCCAGTTTTCTGGTGAGTAAGTTGTTCCATAAAAGAGTTATAAGCTTTAAGCTTTTAATACAAGTGAAACCCAACACAAAAATACCAGAACAGAATCAAATTCATTGATTCAATTAAAAGTTCTTAACACTCAAGTACCAAATATGAGTACAGTGTCGAACACAAGCTTCACATAAAAGTTTAGAACTTCACAAGTAATTAAAATACAAGTACAGTGCCAAATACAAACTTCAAGCAATAGTTCAGCATTGCATAAGTTTCCAAACACCGATTCAGAACAACACGAAGCTCCAACACAAGTTTATATCAAAACACGAAGCCTGGAAACAAGATCAAATGGAACTCAAGGTTCCATAAAGTTCAAAACCCTATAATACAATGAATGCCTCTTTAAAACACAACAAACTCGAATGCAAGTTCCAGCATGAAAAACAGAGCTACGGAGACAATTTTCACATACAAGTATCACATGAATGGTATCATTGAATTTCCACAGAGAGAAACTTTCCAAAACAACATTATTTTTGCCATGTATTCATATCCAAAAATCACAGAGATTCAAAAAATCATGCAAGCAATCAACTAGACAAATCATGAAAATATTAATAAGCATAAGAGAAGAGTTATTCTAATGAATCATTTAGAAGAAAGCATGAAATATTAATGGGTAGAGCCTATCATGCCTGATAGTGCTTCTACCAAATCGAAGGAGACTTCAAGCTGAGCTTCCAACTCTTTTTCTCCTCCACGAAAGATCAACAATCAAACATCTTTTCTTCCTATGCCTCATATACTTTCCTTTGATCAAAAAAAGAACGTAGAAACCAAAAATAGCTTTGAAGTGAAGGTCGAACTGCTGGTTCGAAGAACCAGTTAGCTCCATGCAGAGTAAAATCTATAATGCATGCAAAACCAAATAACCTCCTACAAACCTGCCTTCCAAGTTTCCAAGACGGTTTGCACATAAAAACTAAGGTCCATCAATGCCATTAATTCCAAATTTCCCATGCTTATCTTTCCTTTCCACCACCTCCTAAAACTTGTGAAGGCCAATTCCATCCAAACATGCAATTCTATCTTTAGTGGAGCCGCCACGTATGCCTCCACTAAAGTTAACTAGCCCCTGCCAAAACTAGCAGTACCACCATCCATTAAACCCTATCAACTCACTTAAATGCCATTGGAACCATCGCTTTAGAGACATGTGACCCTTAGGTTCCCTTTCAATAGTTTAGGATGGATCCCATAAAACTTAGGTTAGTCTAGACAATAACCACCTTAGGTCTTAAGACATTGTCAATAAAGTAATTCCCACCTTAGGTTAGATTAAATTCATAACCATTTAGTATTAGGTATTAGTTAAAATAGCCTAGCATTACTTTAGTAATCTCTCCCTTATTCATTTAGCACAAATCTTAGGTTAGGACGCCAACCCAACAAAATAGAATAAGAGGCTTAGATTAGAATGAAATCCAAATAAGTAGACGTAGCTAGAACATAGGTGTTCTTACCTAGCTTAGGATACTGTTAGGATAATCTTTTGGTTTTTGGACTCCAATTCCTCCTCTGTCGTGAAATAAATTGAATTTTTTTACATTTGTAATGTCCTGCCAAGATCAATCACTAAATACACAAGCACAAACATACAACTGAATGAAAACACGTTCACATAAGACCAAGGAATTCGTAACATACAAAGTTTAGTCCACTATGTCCCTCAAACTACTGAATGTCAATTTACCATTCAGTCTATGAAGAAGATTTAAAACATACCTTGGATCACTGAAATTGATCCAAGGATGAGTCAGAAATAGGAAAAAGTCTTCAACTCTTAAAGCCAGATTGTAGCTTACCTTTCCAAAGTGAAAATAAATTCTTGAAAGCCATACTATTTTAGTCTAATGATTTTTAAGAACAGAAATGATTTATCCATATCAAGCATGATCTTCAGTAGTCAAAAGAACACATCTTTATCAAGAAAATCACATGTCAACACTTGAAATGCAAAGGAGGAATATAACTATTTTTAAGGGTGTTACATAGGGAGAGAAAAAATGAAGAAAAATAACTCACACCTCAAAACGCAAATCAAGAAAAAACTAGTAGACATGAAATCCTCTTATGTAGATTTTATGTTGTGGCTTATGCCATTTAGGAATGACCTATGAATATAATAGATTATTTAGTTACCAAAGGTGCCCTACAGAAACTAACAACTATGGTTGGTTTCAAGTAAGTTTTGGCATGGTGTCCCTAATATATACTTTGCAATACTCGAGGCCCTACTATGATAAGATGACTGGCTAGAAAAATAGCTAGAGCCAATTGTTAATCCTCTAATCATGTGGTTGTTGATAGCTTCTTCCGGGAAATATGTTTTTTAAGAAATGTATAGTTTATTTTCAGTTGTTTGGTATAGAGAGTGTGTGTGAAAAATGTGAGATATGGTTTAATTTTTCAACCATCAACTGGTCATGACTTCCATCTGTATAGGTTTCCCACAATTTAAATGAGCTACAATGTAACATACAGAAATGAGATGCAAAGATTTTAAACCCAAAATCCAAAAATTCTATTTAATGAGAACAAATTATGAAGGGGTAAAGAGTATAAATTTCACTATATGAAATGTAAGAAATGAAAGAATAGTTATTTTTAATCCAAAAAGACAAATGTCACTGAGACAATTAGAAGAAGAGAATGTTTCTAGAAAAGAAGCTTAATGTTAACTTGTTTCAAATGAAATAGACACACAATATTTTCCCCTAAAAATGAACCAATGCAATGAAACCCAATGAGGGTCCCACCGGGCATGCCAAAATGTTTCACCGAATAGTTTACATAAAATAGATAGTGTAAATGGTTAAGGAGGAATACATGTGAAGTGAAGGTGAAAGGTAGAATGCAAGCATTGTTGATGTCATCCAAGCTAATCAATGAGAAATCCTTTTTGTCTGGGAAGGACTACCTATAAATTCAAAGCAAAACCACAAAATAATATTAAATTACATATGACAATGGACTTCCTAACGTATGCTAGATCCAAGAACCATGGTGCTTCCTAGAGAGGTTGTCAATCCATTGTTTAATAAGAATTTAATGTGATTAAGAAACTGAAATAAAATAGGTCCTATTGCAATGTAATGTTTTACGTTTCTCATACACACAATACACTAGCTTTTATTATAAATATCAAAATAACACTAAATCTAATTAGAACCAGGTTTTTTTAAGTCATGCACATTTTTCAAAGGTTTGATAAGGGTCTAGGGCTAATTTTTTGAGGTATGGGTTAGTTTTAGGTGAGTGAGAATCTTGTTGGTTTGAGAATATAAAATTACATAGATACCGGTATCGATCTGGTGACCGATGCCAATATGAGAAAAAAACTGAAGGTGGTCACAGAACCAACGTCGGTAGGGGAAATAGGTCGTAAAATATTAAAAATAATTTTTTAGGCTCTCTATGATTGCATAAAGAGTGAGGGTAGTGTGGTTTGGGTCGTAATATGACTGAGAAGACTCATGAATACTAAGAAGGAGGTTTAGAAGGGTGAAAAGGCTTGGGATGATTGAATAGTGGGTTGGTGGGAAGAAGATGATGTGTGGGTAACAAACTAAATAAAATATTGAAACAAGTAAGAGATCTACAATGTGATAAGAAAAAATGATTAAAATTCATAGTACTTGGTATTTTTTAGATCCTGTGAGTTGATATGGTTGATGGTTGATCAAAGAAGAGATGTTTGAGTCTAGTTTCATGACAGTACAACCTACGTGCTCCTATGAGTATTCCAATTCTTTGGAAGGAGAACTGACTTCTTTTCTTACACTGTGGTTGTGTGTGTTTTTCTTCTAGATGTAGGAGAGCTTGAAGATTTGAGATTGAATGCAATCATGCTCCAATAAATGAATGACCACCCTATGTAAAGAGTTATAAAATTTTGTATAAAGGAACCAATGGTGATTAAGGTGATCGATGTCGGTTAAGGATAAACCAGCATTGATTAGGGTGAATTAGTTGAAGTTACCAAAAATAGCATGATCTTTACTATATTTGGCGTCATCTGAATGCTACTTTGGGTCTCAAGTGAGGGTTCGCACTTAGATATGTGTTAGTGTTGTTGGAGAAGAAATAGGACTTTAATATTATGTTTTGAAAGAGTCCTAATTGTTTAAGATAAGTAGAGACTCAATCTTAGTTAATTAATAGGCCAAGAATAGGTCTATGGTGTGGTGTTTAGGTGATGTGGCTAGGTGAGGTGTCAATTATCTTAATTAAAATAATTAAGTTAATTAATAATGTGAGGATGAACATTAATTCAATTTTTTGTCACCCTCAAAATCCCCCCCTCATTTTTTGAGTCAAATTAAAAAAATTTGAGCTCACGCCCTCCGGAAGTGTTCAAGTAAAGTTGGGCATCCGTAAAGATAGAGAAATTCATGCTTTGAAGTTGTTTAAACTCTTCAGTTTGCATGTTTTGATAAATTTTTGGTTTTCGTATCTAGACACGTGAAAATTTTATTTTTGTCCTCATTTGAATGAAATTATCAATCTTTCTATGGTCATGGATCATCGAACCTTGTATTGTTTTCAATCCCTTGGTTCGTGAAATAAATTTTAAAATCAGGCATGAAATGGTGGAGTTTTCTTCTTCTCTGCATTTTTCCATAGTCGTGAATGTCGTGCATCTTTTCCCTATCAAATATTGGTCCTAGTATCCACATGTTCGTGGAAATATCTAATTGGAAGCGGTAAAATAGGTCCTTTTTTCGAACTTAACATTTTTGTTATTTTAGCAAAAACTATCAATTTGGCCCCGCGGCCTCAATCATGCTAAAGAAAAATTCAAATCTTGAGCCCAACATTGGAAAGTCAAAGTGGGGAAGCGGGTTGATGGAGAACTTTGAGGTTTTGAGCCTCTTTATAAAAAAAGGAGAAAATTCATAAAGTGACCCACAACCCTAATCATGCTATGAGGAAAAGGTCAAATGTTGAGCCTGTATTGAAATTCAAAGTGCAAAAGTAGGCCATCGGAGTAATTTTGGAAATTTGGTTTTATTTCCAAAAGTGGAGTTAAAATCATAAAATGATTCAGCAGTTCTGCATTGGGGACTTGTGCCCACGTTGAAAGCCAAAGCAAGGAAGTGGGTTGCGTAGAGAACTTTGAGGTTTTGAGCCTCTTTGTAAAAAAGGTAAAAAGTTATAAAGTGACATGCAACTCCGATCATGCTAAGAGGGAAAAATTCAAATGTTAAGCCCGCATCAAAAGAGTCAAAATGGGGAAGCAGGTTGGTGAAGAGATTTGAGGTTTTGAGATTTTTTGTAAAAAGGGCTAAAAGTCATAAAGCGAGCCATGCAATTCCTTCTCCAATCAAGTGAAGCCATGTGTCAGGCTTATATCAAAAGTGAAAGGGTGGACCAAAAATGTAAAAAAAATGCCAAATTTCTATAAAGTCACAAAATCCAAAAGGCATCCTCCATGCCCGCTCCAGTAAATTTCTCCCACATGGACACTCTGGTTAAAAGCTTTAAAGGCAAGGTGAACAGTTCAAATTCAAAGTTACAAAACAAGTGTAATGACTGCATTATGAAAATTTTAGTTTTTTTCTGCCATTGACGTTTCTTTGTGAATTAAGAATCTAAATGGACGTGAATTACTAAAAATATTGTAAACCATTTCTTGCTAACAAAGAAGAAGTTGTAACCATTTCTTGCAAGATATTTAATGGATTCTTCACTCCATTGTAAAGGGTTGGCAATTGATCTTGTAAACTCACGAGTGCATTGTACTTAGAGAAAGCAAAGGAGATAGCCATTTTCTTCTACTTTCCTTCATTCCAAAATTTCTTCCATTCCCACATTATGTACAACCTCTTTTTAAGCATCAATATAAGAAGAACGATTTTGTAGCCTCTTTGATGAGGATATTTTATAAACTTTGAGTTCACAATCTTATCTCGTCTTGTTGCCATTCGTAGGGTTGTTTCTTCTCATAAATGCATGTGCTAAAATTTCTAACTAGTGTGTGTGTAGGAATCTGGTTTTCTACCTGCAGAATTAATTCTCCTACCTCTATTCTCACTTCCTTTCCCACTTTCAGAAAAATTATTCCCTAGCAAGATATTTCTAGCTTTGTCGTAGGGTCATTGGAGTGCTCAACCATGTTGGATTCCCTGGTCGAAAGGCCACCACATAAATCCACATTTTATCGTGCATGCATATACGACAGCTACACCAGTTAAGTAGAGGGATTTAGATTCCCAGAGTGTTGGCCAGGAGTTCACAAATCTATCCACCCAACAAATTTCCTTGCTAATAATTTTTGGTGCCCACTGTGGGGTAGATTTAGTAGCATCTGCAGTTAAATGCGACCGCAAGGTCAAAAAATTTAAAATTCAAAAAAGAGAAAAATATCTAGAATTTGAATGGCTATATGAGCCACATGGATTCAAATCATGGCTATTCTGGGAAACCCTCTTATTTAAATACCCATATTTTTCTTCCACATCCAAGAAGATGTTGCTTCAGATTTTGTGGAAGTTATCTAGCATAATAGACAAAGTGCCAATCACTACTTCATTGCCATGAGAATTATGTACCTTGAAGAAGAATGCGCTGCTAAACTAGAGAGGCAAAGACAAATTCTAGCACTGCAAAGAAGAGCATAGATTTTCAAGCTGGCAAATAGAAGATACACCTTGCAATAGAGACAAGGGGTACAAACTGATCCCCTTTTTGAGGAACTTCAAAGGAGACAAGAGATACTTGGAATCTAGATGCTTCCTTCTCAAGTAACTGGTCATGTTGGGAACTTGATTGTTTCCAATCCTTTGGATGGTGAATTTGCATACATCAATGAGAACCTTGAAGTTTTCACTAACGTAGACACTAAAGAAGAATCTAGAGAAAGAGAATCAAGAGAGGAAGATGAAATAAGATCTCAACTCAAAGAAATCAAGAGATCTTTAAGCCGAGGCATATGAAAGAGTAGTAGCAGAAGCCACAACCTTAACAAGGTTGGAAGCTAGAAACAGAAATAGAATAAGGGATCGTGATCATGAGTGTGAATGTGATCGTGAGGCCCATCAGGCCTAATGTACCATGGGGAGGAAACACCGGTCCACTGGCTCTTGCTCAACCACTCCATGAGCTACCAAGAGGCTTGAGAAAAAACTTCCCAAAATTTAGAGGGGATGGTTCTCAACTCCCTGAAGAGAATGTAGTAACATTTATCACTACTTGTGGTGTGTTGGGTGTTGAGGATGAAGATGTGTTAGTTCGACTCTTTGTGGAGGCACTTCAATAGAAAGCTGTCGATTGGTTCTACATGCTACCCCCAAAGTATGTCACCTGTTGGGAGGATATAAGAAGTGTATTCGAACACAGTTTCAAGAGCACAGAAGATTATCAAGATCTTTTGGTCCAATTGGTACAAATGAAGAAATAAACTTCTGAACAATGAGGGACTTCATAGCAAGATATGATAGAGTGATATGAAGGATCCCTGAAGATGTGGTGCCTCCTGAAAATAATTTGAAGAGATTTTTCATCTGTGCTTTCCCATCAGAAGTAGGTTTCTTCCTCAGAAGAGCCCAACCAAGAACATTGAGGGAATCCCAGGACTATGCAATAGAAACTAATGATGATCTAATCCTTTCAGGAGAGGAGAAATGCCCCAATGGAAAGTAAAAGGGTCAGAATTAAAATTATGTCATCACAGATCCAAATTTCCAAAAAATGGCAAATGAATTGGTTGCCTTTAAGAAGAAGCTATCTCAGATTACAATGTGGAATGCTTCAAAGAAACCAAACCTTCCAAATATGCCAAGGGTTACTCCAACTCCTCATTGTCTTGTGCTTGAAGCACCACCAGTCAATGCCATCTGTGACACCAAAGAACCGGAGGAAGAAGCAAAAATTGATGAAACTGAAGAAGAAAATATGGAAGACTATAAAAACTATTTTCAGGTTAAGGAATTTGATATGCATAATGGCCTAATTGATTACGTTGATGATGAAGATGAGGATGATGAAGAAGCTCCAAGTTTCTCATGTGTCATTTTTGCGGCAAATCCCTTAAGAAGGTAAGAAATTAGGGTAAAAAATGCAATGAGGTGAAGATGGTTGGTGTTTAGTGTCTGTAGACACCAAATTTGTGTCTTACGACCCCTTGTGACCCACATCTCATTTTACAACCTAACCTCATCACCTAAACCTTACACAATTATTTATTAATTACCTTGTAATTGATAAATCCACATCACCTTACCTGCCACCTCAGTTTCGCCACCTCATCATGACCTAGTCCTAACCCCTAAACTAACCTAATTAAGACCTATAACTTGGTCCACACCTACACCCATGACTAATGACCTCCTTTCTCGCACCCAAAAGCTGACCTTCTAGTCACTTGACCAAGCCCGCAACTAATCTCTTGGGAGAAAAGCAGGGAAAGTGGGCGATTTTACTAAAAATAGCCTACTTTTTCCTAACCGATACCGGTTCCTACTCGACCGCCGTCAGTTACGTAACCACCATCGGTTCCCTGTAAATGGGCTCCCCAAACCAAAAACAAAGGATCGGAATTTCATTTTTGGATCAACAGAGATCAGCAGGAGCGATCAAGAGAATCCGGATCTTTACTTGGCCGAGTAGAGACGAGTGAAGAAACCAGAAGAGTTTGCGAGCAAAGGAGACAGAGCCCAAAACTACAACGGAATAGCCAGAAACCTATGATACTCAGCTGATCATCGGGAGGGAGATCTCTCATCTTCTGTGTGTCAAGCCATCTTACCTAAGTTCTGCCTTTGTCATCAGAGTTCCTGGACCTGCATCTTCGGTCAATAACCAGTAAGTCACATCTTGCATGTCCTCTTGTAATAACATTTCTTATGACTTTTTGAATCACAGTCCCCATAAAATCCATTCCTGAGATCCACTACCCAACGTGTCATTGCATCTAACTATCATTCATTTACTCTCTCACCATCTCATTACCTAATATCATCTCATATAACCAGCCATTACCAACAACACCGTTAGCTGCCTACAACACCGTAGAACCACACCGCTATCGGTTATCAGTGACCAACCATACAGTTATCAATAGACCATACCGATATCGGTTATTAGCAACCGGTATCGGTTATTGTGACTCAAAAACCAGAAATCCAGCCTTTCCCCCTACCCAGTCTCAACGAAGCAATTTAATTGATATTTTAAAGTCTTTTGGTGTTAATTCATATTAGCAGGGGAACTGACCACCTCCGAAAGGAAGTTTTATATTTCCTGGGCCCAAGGCTAGTTCCCTCATTTATTGTCTAATCAAAATCTTGTGGTCTTGTGTTCTTATTTGCAAGTAGTCCTTCCAAGACAAAAAGGAGTTCTTCGCAGTCAACCTGATCTTTCTCTATGGTACGCGCACACCATCTCGACATTCAACAGGTATTCCTCCTAGCCCTAACCTTATCTGTTTCTAAAAGGAGTGAAAGGATAGAAGTAACTCTATTCCCAGAAGCCGAAACATTCCGAGTGAGACATTTTGGCACGCCTGGTGGGACCCATTTCGGGTTTCTGTTTCTCTTGCTTATTTTCATTTTAGGAAACATACTTGTTGTTGCTGTTTTTGTTATATATTTAGTAAAGAATTTGTCTTGCTTTCCTAGTTTCGCATTAGTGAAATTCATCTCTTTTGCTTCATCGAACATAATTTTCGATTTGGGTTTAAAACAAGTGCATTGCATTCCTGCTTGTTATTTTTCAATTCTAGTGAACGTAGATTAAGTAACAGGTCGTACACGTGGGGGTGATATCCACGGTATTGACAGGAAATTAATCTTACTTTCACTGCACAACACATACCGAATCACTTCACTATTAACACAACAGCTCAAAACATCCCCCCTTTTCCGCGGTATTCCTCCGCCCGATTGAGGTAACCTTATAAGCCAAAACAAACTTGACATTTCCCCTAAGTCTTGTTGTTTAGGATTCTGACATCATCTTACGCATCTAAAGGCATAAGCCCACAATAATTAAAATTAACCCTAGGGTTAGCCTCTGGATTTACGTGTGCATCTTGCTTGTTTTTAGTTCCTGTTTTCTTTCTCATACTCTGTCTTCTGTGATCAATAAGTTGGACAAGTATACTAAACGTTGTTAAAAATCAAATTAGCAAGCCTTTTATATCTTGTTAGCCTAGACTTCTTGACACCGACATCAGTTACCTGACTGACGTCGTTTGCTATAGTATAACCGACATCAGTTACTAGACCGATATCGGTTTACTGTCCTTTTCCAATTCCTGACAAACCAGCAACCTACCAATTTTACCAGTCTGAGTTTGTTTCTGTTCCTGACAGATTAAAACCCTACCTGTGAACTCCTGGTCCATGGTTGTTATCACTCGAAAGCAAGATGCCGCCATGGTTTCACATGCTTGCTATGTTTCTTTTCCTGAATCACCCCCTTCACATTCTGTGGGGAATCCTACGGATACCAGCGAGGTTCCTAAAATTCCTGTGGGAGATAAAGAATTTGCCAAGTTTCTGGATGCTAATCCTAGTGTTGTACAATACTATTTGTCTCATGCCCCTGACCGTACGCCCGATGGTCAGCTCCTTGTTGGTATGCCTATTAGTATAGCTACTCATTTAGCTCCCACTCCGCCTGATGATACAATACCTTGCTTCCCGCATCTTTAGCCCCGTCTCCCAATCCGATGGCTTCAGAGGTTCATACGACACAGATTAGCTTTCCTTTGGTTAATCTTGGATCCCACATATCACTACCACTGACTGCCCCTATCTCATCTCTCTTTCAGACCACTCCATTCATGACTTACTCTCTGCCACCTATTCACACGAGCTTTCTTCTCAAGCTCCGCCTACCTTTTCATTCCCATACACGTATCCAGTAACCTCAACACCTTATATGGGACATCCCTATTCTGTGTCACCATCACCTCATCCAACCACAGATTTCATCAAACAAATGATGGACAAAATGCAAAACCTGGAGGCTTCTGTTTCAGGAAGTCGTAACGCCTTGACATACGAGCAAGTTTGTCGGGAGCCCATTCACCCTTCTGTCCCCCTCATTCATATCCTCCTCAATGGGAGTTGCCAAAGTTTACTCATTTTAACAGTAAAGAGGATCCTCAACAACACTTGCGATCATTTAGACATGCTTGTTATTTGATTGCCCATGATGATGCCTTGTTACTCCGCACCTTTCCCATGTCCTTATCAGGACCTTCCTTGGAGTGGTACAGTACTTTAACCCAGCACTCAATCTTCTCTTTTAACCAACTAGCCCAATCTTTCTTGGATCATTTCTCCATTAACATTGCCAAGAAAGTATCTATCACTGACCTCTATGCCATCCGACAATTTGAAGACGAATCTATCGCAGATTTCGTTGGACGATGGCGGGGCCTTATCAACCAACTTACGTATGCCTTTCCTCAAACCGAACTCATCGAACTATTTACGCGGGCCTGCGCTAAGCATATCTCCCCTACCCTCCAAATTCCAAACTTTCCGCACATTCGACGAGGCCTTTACCATGGCTCGGAAGCTAGAAATTCGAGCCTTAGAAGAAGAGAAATTGCGGTTGCGTAACAAAAACCCCAATTTCTGAACTCCTGATTCTACCAACAAGCCAAACACCACCACTCCTCACGCGTCTACTTCTTCTAAATCAAAAGGAGCTTTCCACGCGGTAATGGTCAAATCTCAAACACCGTCCAATACTCCGCCGAAAAACCACTTATAACTACAAAGCCGAGCCCACCAATTACACTCCCTTGGGAGAAACTTATGGCGTCATCCTGGAGAAATTGCTCAAAGCTGGGGCTATCACCTTGCCCCCTGTTAAACCTCACTCTGGGTTTGACTCCACCCGCGCAATACCTCTGGTACAAAGAAAAATGACTTTTGTAACTTTCACCGCGTAAAAGGACATAGTCATGAAAACTGCAAGATGTTGAAAAACATAGTGCAGGAAATGGTTGACGTAGGGGATATAACCCTCGATAATCCTAACGCCCCTGCTAACCAAAATCTGAAAATTTTCAAACTAGGCCATTCCGAATCACTCGCTGGTTCTATCTATCAGCGGGCTATGACCTACATTTTTCATGACATTATGCACACTATCCTTGAAGACTATGTCGACGATCTTATCGGCAAGTCCAAACATCGTAGTGAACATCTGGATGTTTTAACCATTATTTTGATCGCCTGTTACAATATTCTGTCCGCCTTCAATCGAAGAAATGTGTCTTTGGTGTTCTTTCAGGAAAAATTCTTGGCTTTATCGTCTCTTTGCGTGGCATTGAGGTCGATCCATCGAAATTCAAAGCTATCCTAGAAATGCCCCCACCCAAAAATCTCAAACAATTGCGTAGTTTACAAGGTAAGCTCCAATCTATCCGACGTTTCATCTCCCAACTCTCGGATCGGTGTCAACCTTTCCATCACCTCCTTAAAAAGGATATTGCATTCCAATGGAGCGAAGAATGTCACCAAGCCTTTGAAGCTCTCAAATCCTATCTCTTGCAGCCACCCGTGCTTATCCCACCCCAAGACAAACCGCCCTTTCTACCTTTACCTTTCCGCCACCGACCACGCTGTAGGAGCCATGCTTGCACATCGTGACTCTGAGAATCACGAACAAGTCGTTTATTATATAAGTCGTACTTTGGTGGACTATGAGACTAGGTACACACATGTAGAAAAATTATGCCTTGCCCTATCATTCGTGGCCACCAAACTCCGACACTACCTTCTAAATCACAGGACTTTCGTCATCACCAATACAGACCCCATCCATTACATGTACGCCAAACCTCATCTGAACCAACGCATTGCTAGATGGCTCATGCTTCTCACCGACCTCGACCTTGAGTTTATCCACCAGAAATCAATCAAAGGACAAACCATCGCAGACCAACTTGCGGACGCTCCTTTACCGGGGGAACAATTTACCAATTTCACATTTCCCGACGAACTCATCGCTACTCTTTCCCTCACAGAGGAGTCGTACCAATGACCCTCTTCTTCGATGGATCTAAATGCCAGCGCGGCGGAGGAGCCGGCGTTGTTCTCATTCCTCTCAACGCTGAAACCTATGCCTCTTTCATTCCGACTTGATTTCCCTTGCACTAATAATACAGCGGAATACGAGGCCCTTGTTCTGGGTCTCCAAGTTGCATTACACTTAGGTATCAAATCTATCAACATTTTGGCGACTCTCAATTGGTAGTCAATCAAGTTATGGGCATCTACCAATGCAAAAAACGAGGAATTTCAAAAATACAAACACTACGTGGATTCACTTCTAGCTTTATTTACCCACTATTCTATACAAACCATTCCCGCTCCACTAAAAAATTTGCGGATACTATGGCTTGCTTAGCCTCGCAAATTCCCGCCGCGCCAACTGACTCTGAATTATTCGTCGTGGTCCAAAAACTTTTTGCCCCATCCTATTCAACCCCGGTAGTTTGTTTATATGATAAATACTGTGTCCACTAATTCACAGGATACCTGGTACCACCAATTCCACGACTACCTTACAATCTCTGTCCTCCCACCCTGACCTTACTAGTAACGGCAAACGTGCTTTTCTTAAAAGTGTTTCGCGCATATGTTGTCATGGGGGGACTCCTCTATAAACGTGGCTTTGATGGTATCCTCCTTCGCTGTCTAACTGGCGCGGAGGCCACTCATACCATCTAACAGGTCATGACGGTATTTGTGGTGGACATTTTAGCGGCCTTGCCGTGGCCAAACGAATCCTTCGCCGTGGTTATTATTGGCCTACTCTCAACAACGACTACTATGAATATGTTAAGCGTTGTGTTATGTGTCAGCAACATGCCAACCTTCAACATACTCCTAGCCACCCGCTCCAGATCGCTCGAGATCTTTGGCCCTTCTCACAATGGGGTTTAGACCTTATTGGTGAGATTCACCCAACCTCTTCACAACGTCACCGTTGGATACTCACAGCGACCCGAATATTACACAAAATGGGTGGAGGATATTCCACTCATTTCAATAAAAAAGAAAAAAAATTTTGAGTTCATTAACCACCACATTATCTGTCGTTTTGGTGTTCCTCACCGCCTGATAACAGATAATGGAAAATCTTTCAAAAACAAGTTGTTGCAAGACCTTTGTGACAACTTTGGTATCAAAACTTAGTTTCTCATCACCTTACTATCCACAAGCCAATGGGCAAGCCGAGTCCTCTAATAAAACACTAACCAAAATCCTCATGAAAGTTGTCAATGAATCTGGAAGAAAAATTGGCACGATCACATTCCCTTTGCCCTTTGGGCTTATCGTACTAGCATTCGTACTTCTACTAATGCCACACCTTTTTCTTTGGTATACGGTACCGAGGCTGTTTTGCCTCTCGAAATACAAATACCCTCCCTTAGAATATCTCTTCAGGATATTCTCACCAACGATGATTTCCGCCAAGAGCGGTTAGCCCAATTGGAGCTTCTTGACGAACGCCGTCTTACAGCTCTTGATCACCTTCAAATCTATCAAAAACGCATTAAACGTGCTTATGATAAGCGACTTCATGAGCATACCTTTAAGGTTGGTGATCTTGTTCTCAAAGAGAATCAACATGTAACCAAACTAGAAAAGAGCAAACGTGGAAAATTTGCTCCCAATTGGATTGGGCCCTTATATAATCACTCATACCTATGGATCTGGTACTTATCGTTTAGCTTCGCTTAATGGTAAACCTGAGCCTGAACCCCTTAATGCCTTGCATCTTCGACCATTCTACTATTGAAATTAGTATTATATCACTTCTTATCTACCTGTCGCTCGTCCCTTGAGCTCACTTACCACTACATACACTCTGTTTCCTACACTTCATAATAACAAATCAGGCTCACATAGTTTGATCCTCACCTCCCCTGATGATGCCTTCCCCTTTTTAGTCTAGTCCATGACTTCAAAGTATTAAAATAAGCCGTATTCTTCTGGGATTTTCTTGAGTCAAACTTCCTACTAAACTAGATGCTTCACGCCAAATGAACATCTAGTCATTTAAATTAAATATAGACTGCTCCCTCGAAGGATAGCTATATGCCGAACTATTGCCGCTATTATTATATATAGACTGCTCCCCCGAAGGACAGCTATGCATTACAATCATATCTGCTACTATAAATAGACTGCTCCCTCGAAGGACAGCTATACACAGTCAGCCTTTATCAGAAGCTTCTCGCATTGATCAGCTTCGTGAAGACCTCGAGAATAATACAATCAATATCCCCTGTAGACTTCCCACATCGATCAGTCTACATTCAATAAAAGAAAATCCTCATTCAAAAGGACTTTTGAGTCATGGACTTGTCTATTTAGGGTAGGTTCTCTTTCGTCAGAGCACTCACTTTGTAATAAGTTCTGCGTACCTCAGTTATATCATCCACCTCACCTCACCACTTGTTTCAACTCAAGGGATGTGACGTATATCCGATATATTGTGATTATACAACTCTTTTCACCTATCGACTTCTCGCCTATGCAAGGTACCTAGGGATTCAAGCTCATCCTATGTTAATATGTGGTTTGTTTAGCTCTTCTCAACTACGGGACACTCTTTCCTCTTTGCCTCGCATCTAGGATTGTGTGTTGATCTTAATCAGGACATGGTTCCCTTCTCTTTGGTAAGCTAACTTTTGCTTTACCTATACCTACATCAACATGGTCCATACCTTACCAACACCAACAACATTACCCTATCAACATCAAAATTCTTATCAAAAACAAACTGCCTAACCATACCCAAATTGCCTGAATTCACCTCTCCCTGGTCCTAAGGGAGAACTACATCGGTCTGAGGCCCCTCCTTGCTTTGTGTAATGGGCTATGTAGGCAGCACTTCAGAGACATGGGGTCTCCCAAGGTTAGCTCGACCATCCCCTACCATAACCTATCCTGTGTGGTGAATATAAATATTTTTGTGTATTTCTATTTAATCACAGTCCTCTTTATCCTTTTTCAAAACACCGAAAATCAAAACACAAACAATCTATTATTATCGTAACTAAAATCAACATACATATTCGGTTTTATTTAGATGTTAAACAAATACGTCTTCTCTATCATCGACACGCAGGTCGGCATCCTTATTTATTCTTATACCTTGCTAACATGTACTCAGACCATCACACCCTCATCCCGAACTAGGTGATGATCGTGATCGTCGACCCCTCTCACCGGGCCTCTCTGTCCTCAAAGGTACCACGGCTATTGGTACCGCCCACTGATCTACCAATCTCTCCTGTAAACATATGAATACGCCCGCTCGCATGGAGGACTTCAGCCTTTAGTCTCCCTGCCCGTGACTCCGCAACCACTAACAATCCTCTTGTCTCATTCACCTGCGTTTGGAGCTGCTGAACCAAACGCTGCAGACGATCCCTCTCTGCTGTAATCACCGCTATGTCAGGGCGCTCACGCACACCTCACAGTTCTGCTACCCACCATAATCTATAGGCCTCTGTCGTTCCCACATCCATTACCCTGCGATCGGCTGCTACTCTTCAGGCCCTTCTGGAGGTGTTGGCCGGGGAGGTGAGAATGCTGCCTCGGCGTCGATCCTCATATATGCTCTATACGCCAGGGGTATATCCTGTACAAATCCAAATTGTCACCGCACGCGATCTATAGGAATCCTCTCATACTCACCCGGCCTGTGCCCTGCGATCCACCTCAATTGCTCTACACCCCTCAACTCCTCAGCTATGTTCTCTGTTACCATATAGTTTCCGTATGGCCTCCAACAGATATCCGCAACCGTCATCTCTCTCCCATACCTGCCTGTAATACTCAATATCACCCATCACAGCCTGGGATCTGGCCTCTTGTTCTGTTTGGACCCATCGTCTGAATCCCAACCTCTGTACTCCGGTCTCTCCTGCCTGGATGGATCGGCCTATTGGTCGCACACAAACAATGTGCTCATAGGCCCAACAGTGTAATAAGTATGAACTATCCAGTGTCGTCCTGTGATTTCGCCTACAAGCCCATAAAACCCCTGTATAGCTCCGCCAAATATGCAGGTGCCCATGCAAACGTAACGTTCCTTTCTACCATCTCCCAGATAACACACATCAATGCCTTTGGAAATCTTCCCCTTCCGCCCTCGGTAATGCATAATACCCTACTGCTATCATTAATATCACTGCTAACCTTGTCTCCTCAGGGTGTGCTGCATACATTACCCCATATGTAAACGATAAACCTCGCTGTGTCAAAATCTCGTGCGTATGGACCAAATACTGCTGTTATCGCTCCCTGTGCCACGCTAGGTAGTGCCTGATATACTGGTTCTCCTGTAATAGGAAGTCTCAAAATCTGAAACACATCTTCCAATGTTACTGTCATTTCACCTGTTGGCAGATAGAAGGTATTTGTCTCGGGATTCCATCTTTCAATCAACGCCTGTAACATACCATGGTTACGTGCGATTCGTGAATAATAACGGATTCCACTTAACCCCAAATGATTTATCAACGTCCATTCCACTGGTGTTACATCCGCTCGGATTCGTGACAACAGCGCTGGCACACTATCATTCATCCTCAATCCTGCCTCTGCCTGCATACACCAAAACAACAAACAACCATTCAATCCGTCAGGGTTTTTTCAAACATTCTGGAAATTCCTCCAGTAACCGGTACTGGTTATACATAACCGATATCGGTTAAGTAACCGATACTGGTTCTCCCTAACTGCTACCGGTCACTGTCAATTATATACACCTTCCCAAAAAAAACAACCACCTACGACAATTAATTTTCTCGTTTATTCCTTTTTATACATACAAACATACCTGCAACCCCTGATTACCTACCCTGTAACACTTACCTCACCTGCAACCCTGTTATCATGTTTCTTTCTCATATCTACCACCTACTCTCCCCCATCTTATTCACAAAACATGCAGTAGTTGAATCACAAAACAAAATGATACCTCTTGGGTTGCAGCAGCTTGGTGGCCCCTTGTCTGCCCTCCTGTCCTTGCCTGCTGGATGCTTCTCCTCGTTCTGCCATGATCACCACCCTTTTTAACTTTGTCTTTCTGCCTTCTAAATCTCAGATCACATTCACTTTCCTTGTCTCTTTCCTCCTCTTCTCACCCAAATCTCTCATGCAAATACCTGTCTCAGTCGTCAAAAAGCGTCGCGTTCGCGTATTTAACCTCTTGCATGGCTCTAAATTAAAAAAACTGAAGTTGCCACCCTAGCTTTTCTATTTTTAGAAAAGATCATACCTAAATAATCGATATCGGTCATATAACTACCGACATCGGTTACTAAACCGATACCGGTTACACACCTGCCATTTTGAAATAGGGTTCTTTTCTTCATTTCTCATCTAAATTTTTGTCGCGCCCACCTCTTTGCCTGCAATAAAACAACAGAATTTACCACATTTGTTCATCCACCACACATAGCATTATAATTTCATTAAACATCATTTATACAAATACACAACCATCGACTACGAATATCAGGAAAGTCCTATTGCAATGTAATGTTTTACGTTTCTCATACACACAATACACTAGCTTTTATTATAAATATCAAAATAAACACTAAATCTAATTAGAACCAGGTTTTTTTTAAGTCATGCACATTTTTCAAAGGTTTGATAAGGGTCTAGGGCTAATTTTTTGAGGTATGGGTTAGTTTTAGGTGAGTGAGAATCTTGTTGGTTTGAGAATATAAAATTACATAGATACCGGTATCGATCTGGTGACCGATGCCAATATGAGAAAAAAACTGAAGGTGGTCACAGAACCAACGTCGGTAGGGGAAATAGGTCGTAAAATATTAAAAATAATTTTTTAGGCTCTCTATGATTGCATAAAGAGTGAGGGTAGTGTGGTTTGGGTCGTAATATGACTGAGAAGACTCATGAATACTAAGAAGGAGGTTTAGAAGGGGTGAAAAGGCTTGGGATGATTGAATAGTGGGTTGGTGGGAAGAAGATGATGTGTGGGTAACAAACTAAATAAAATATTGAAACAAGTAAGAGATCTACAATGTGATAAGAAAAAATGATTAAAATTCATAGTACTTGGTATTTTTTAGATCCTGTGAGTTGATATGGTTGATGGTTGATCAAAGAAGAGATGTTTGAGTCTAGTTTCATGACAGTACAACCTACGTGCTCCTATGAGTATTCCAATTCTTTGGAAGGAGAACTGACTTCTTTTCTTACACTGTGGTTGTGTGTGTTTTTCTTCTAGATGTAGGAGAGCTTGAAGATTTGAGATTGAATGCAATCATGCTCCAATAAATGAATGACCACCCTATGTAAAGAGTTATAAAATTTTGTATAAAGGAACCAATGGTGATTAAGGTGATCGATGTCGGTTAAGGATAAACCAGCATTGATTAGGGTGAATTAGTTGAAGTTACCAAAAATAGCATGATCTTTACTATATTTGGCGTCATCTGAATGCTACTTTGGGTCTCAAGTGAGGGTTCGCACTTAGATATGTGTTAGTGTTGTTGGAGAAGAAATAGGACTTTAATATTATGTTTTGAAAGAGTCCTAATTGTTTAAGATAAGTAGAGACTCAATCTTAGTTAATTAATAGGCCAAGAATAGGTCTATGGTGTGGTGTTTAGGTGATGTGGCTAGGTGAGGTGTCAATTATCTTAATTAAAATAATTAAGTTAATTAATAATGTGAGGATGAACATTAATTCAATTTTTTGTCACCCTCAAAATCCCCCCCTCATTTTTTGAGTCAAATTAAAAAAATTTGAGCTCACGCCCTCCGGAAGTGTTCAAGTAAAGTTGGGCATCCGTAAAGATAGAGAAATTCATGCTTTGAAGTTGTTTAAACTCTTCAGTCTGCATGTTTTGATAAATTTTTGGTTTTCGTATCTAGACACGTGAAAATTTTATTTTTGTCCTCATTTGAATGAAATTATCAATCTTTCTATGGTCATGGATCATCGAACCTTGTATTGTTTTCAATCCCTTGGTTCGTGAAATAAATTTTAAAATCAGGCATGAAATGGTGGAGTTTTCTTCTTCTCTGCATTTTTCCATAGTTGTGAATGACGTGCATCTTTTCCCTATCAAATATTGGTCCTAGTATCCACATGTACATGGAAATATCTAATTGGAAGCGGTAGAACAGGTCCTTTTTTCAAACTTAACATTTTTGTTATTTTAGCAAAAACTATCAATTTGGCCCCGCGGCCTCAATCATGCTAAAGAAAAAGTCAAATCTTGAGCCCACCATTGGAAAGTCAAAGCGGGGAAGCGGGTCAGTGGAGAACTTTGAGGTTTTGAGCCCCTTTGTAAAAAAAGGGAAAATTCATAAAGTGACCCGCAGCCCTAATCATGCTATGAGGAAAAGGTCAAATGTTGAGCCTGCATTGAAATTCAAAGTGTGAAAGTAGGCCATCGGAGAAATTTTGGAAATTTGGTTTTATTTCCAAAAGTGGAGTTAAAATCATAGAATGATTCACAGTTCTGCTAGGGACTTGTGCCCACGTTGAAAGCCAAAGCGAGGAAGTGGGTTAGCGGAGAACTTTGAGGTTTTTGAGCCTCTTTGTAAAAAAGGTGAAAAGTTATAAAGTGACATGCAGCCCCCATCATGCTAACAGGGAAAAAGTCAAATGTTGAGCCCACATCAAAAGAGTCAAAATGGGGAAGCAGGTCAGTGAAGAGATTTGAGGTTTTGAGATTTTTTGTAAAAAGGGATAAAAGTCATAAAGCGAGCCATGATTCCTTCTCCAATCAAGTGAAGCCACGTGTCAGGCTTCTATCAAAAGTGAAAGGGTGGACCAGAAATGTAAAAAAATGCCAAATTTCTATAAAGTCACAAAATGCAAAAGGCATCCTCCATGCCCGCTCCAGTAAATTTCTCCCACATGGACACTCTAGTTTAAAGCTTTAAAGGCAAGATGAACAGTTCAAATTCAAAGTTACAAAACAAGTGTAATGACTGCATTATGAAAAGTTTTTTTTTTCGCCATTGACGTTTCTTTGCAAATCAAGAATCTGAATGGACGTGAATTACTAAAAATATTGTAAACCATTTCTTGCTAACAAAGAAAAAGTTGTAACCATTTCTTGTAAGATATTTAATGGATTCTTCACTCCATTGTAAAGGGTTAGCAATTGATCTTGTAAACTCACGAGTGCATTATACTTAGAGAAAGCAAAGGAGATAGCCATTTTCTTCTACTTTCCTTCATTCCCAAATTTCTTCCATTCCCACATTATGTACAACCTCTGTTTAAACATCAATACAAGAATAAATATTTTGTAGCCTCTTTGATGAGGAGATTTTAGAAACTTTGAGTTCACAATCCTATCTCATCTTGTTTCCATTCGCAGGGTTGTTTCTTCTCATAAATGTATGTGCTGAAATTTCTAACTAGTGTGTGTGCAGGAATCTGATTTTCTACCCACAAAATTAGTTCTCCTACCTCTATTCTCACTTCCTTTCTCACTTTCAGAAAAATTCTTCCTTAACAAGATATTGCTAGCTTTATCATAAGGTCATTGGAGTGCTCAAGTGTTGGATCCCTGGTTGAAAGGCCACCACATAAATCCACATTTTATCATGCATGCATATACAACAGCTACACCGGTTAAGTAGAGGGATTTAGATTCCTAGAGTGTTGGCCATGAGTTCAAAAATATCTCCACCCAGTAAATTTCCTTGCCAATAATTTTTGGTGCTCACCGTGGGGTAGATTTAGTAGCATTTGCAGCTAAATGTGACCGCAAGCTCAAAAAATTTAAAATTCAAAAAAGAGGAAAATATCTGGAATTTGAATGGCTATATGAGCCACATGGATTCAAATCATGGCTATTCTAGGAAACCCTCTTATTGAAATACCCAAATTTTTCTTCCACATCTAAGAAGATTTTGCTTCAGATTTGATGGAAGTTATCTAGCATAATAGACAAAGTGCCAATCACTACTTCATTGCCATGAGAATTCTAGACCTTGAAGAAGAACACGCTACTGAATTGGAGAGGCAAAGATAAATTATAGCACCATAAAGAAAAGCATGGATTTTCAAGCTAGTGTATAGAAGATACACCCAGAAACAGAGACAAGGGGTACAAACTGATCCCCGTTTTGAGGAACTTCAAAGGAGACAAGAGCTACTCAGAATCTAGATGCTTCCTTCTCAAGCAACCAACCATGTTGGGAACTTGAGTGTTTCCAATCCTTTGGATGGTGAATTTTCATACATCAATGAGAACCTTGAAGATTTCACCGACATAGAGACTGAAGAAGAACCTAGAGAAAGAGAATCAAAAGAGGAAGAGGAAATAAGAGCTCAACTCGAAGAAATCAAGAGACTTCAAGCCGAGGCATACGAAAGAGCAGCAGCAGAAGCTGCAGCCTTAGCAAGGTTGGAAGCTAGAAACATAAATAGAATGGGGGATCATGATCATGACTGTGAACGTGATCATGAGGCCCTCATGCCTAATGTACCATAGGGAAGAAACACCGGTCCACTAGCTCTTACTCAACCACTCCATGAGCTACTAAGAGGCTTGAGAAAAAACTTCCCAAAATTCAAAGGGGATGGTTCTCAACTCCCTGAAGAGATTATCACTACTTGTGGTGTGTTGGGTGTTGAGGATGAAGATGTGTCAATCTGACTCTTTGTGGATTCACTTCAATAGAAAGCTTTCGAATGGTTCTACATACTACCCTTAAGGTATGTCACCTATTGGGAGGATATAAGAAGTGTATTTGAACACAGTTTCAAGAGCACAGAAGATTGTCAAGATCTTTTGGTATAATTGGTACAAATGAAGAAATAAACTTATGAGTCAATGAGGGACTTCATAGCAAGATATGATAGATTGATAAGAAGGATCCATGAAGATGTGGTGCCTCCTGAAAATAATTTGAAGAGGTTTTTCATCAGTGCTTTCCTATCAGAAGTAGGTTTCTTCCTCATAAGAGCCCAACCAAGAACATTGAGGGAATTTGAGGACTATGCAATAGAAACCGATGATGATATAATCCTTTCCAAAAAGGTGAAAGGCCCCAATGGAAAGTAAAAGGGTCATAATTCAAACTATGTCATCATGGATCCAAATTTCCATAAAATGGCAAATGAATTGGTTGCCTTTAAGAAGAAGCTATCTCAAATCACAATGTGGAATGCTTCAAAGAAACCAAACCTTCCAGATAGGCCAAGGATTGCTCCAACTCCTCATTGTCTTGTGCTTGAAGCACCACCAGTCAATGCCATCTGTGACACCAAAGAACCAGAGGAAGAAGAAGAAATTAAAGAAATTGAAGAAGAAAATATGGAAGACTATGAAAACTATTTTCAGGTTGAGGAATTTGATATGCATAATGGCCTAATTAATTACATTGATGATGAAGATGAGGATGATGAAGAAGCTCCAAGTTTCTCATGTGTTTTTTTCACTCTGCACAATCCAGGAAAGGTGCTTCTGTAGACACCAAATTCGTGTCTCACGACCCCTTGTGACCCGCATCCCATTTCGCAACCTAACCTCATTACCTAAACTTTACACAATTATTTATTAATTACCTTGTAATTGATAAATCCACATCACCTTACCCGCCACCTCAGTTTGCCACCTCATCATGACCTAGCCCTAACCCTAAACTAACCTAATTAAAACCCATGACTTGGTCTAGACCCACATCCATAACTAATGCCTCCTTACTCGCACCAAAAGCCGACCTTCTAGCCACTTGACCAAGCCCGCAACTGATCTCTCGGGAGAAAAGCAGGGAAGGTGGGCTATTTTACTAAAAATAGCCTACTTTTTCCTTACCGATGCCGGTTCCTACTCGACCGCCGTCGGTTACGCAACCGCCATCGGTTCCCTGTAAATGGGCTTCCCAAACCAAAACAACGGATCGGAATTTCATTTTGAGAGATCAGTCAGAGGATTTCTGGATCAACAGAGAGCATTGCGAGCGAGGAACAGAGTCCAGATCTTCACTTGACAGAGCAGAGACGAGTAAAGAAACCAGAATTGTTTGCAACCAAGGAGATCAACTTGCATCTCGGTCAAAACCAGTAAGTCAGATCTTACATGTCCTTTTGTCATAACATTTCTTATGTTTTTTGAATCTCAGTCCTCTTAAATCCGTTTCTGAATCCACTACCCAATGTGCCATTGCATCGAACTGTCATTCTTTTACTCCTAACCATCCCATTTCCTAATACCATCCAAAAAACCAGCCATTACAAACACCATAGCTGCCAAGAAGACCGTAGAACCCACCGCTATCGGTTATCAGTGACCGCCATCGGTTATCAATGACCAACATCGGTTATCAGTAACCGGCATCGGTTCCTCTGATCAAAAACCAGAAAACCAGCCTTTCCCCCTACCCAGTTTAACAAAATAATTTAATTGATATTTTGCAGTCTTTTGTGTTAATTCATATTAGTAGGGGAACTGACCACCTTCGAAGGGAAGTTTTATATTTCCTGGGCCCAAGGCAGTTTCCTCATTTATTGTTTAATCAAAATCTTGTGGTCTTGTGTTCTTATTTGCAGGTAGTCCTTCCAAGACAAAAAGGAGTTCTCCGCAGTCAGCCTGATCTTTCCCTATGGTACGCGCACACCATCTCCACATTCAACAGGTATTCCTGCTAACCCTAACCTCATCTGTTTCTAAAAGGAATGAAAGGATAGAAGCAACTCTATTCCCAGAAGCTGAAACATTCCGAGCGAAACATTCTGGCACGCCCGGTGGGACCCATTTTGGGTTTCTTTCTCTTGCTTATTTTCATTTTAGGAAGCATATTTGCTGTTGCTTTTTTTGTTATATATTTAGTAAAGAATTTGTCTTGCTTTCCTGGTTTCGCATTAGTGAAAGTCATCTCTCTTGCTTCATCGAATATAATTTTCAATTTGGGTTTAAAACACGTGCATTGCATTCCTGCTTGTTGTTCTCCAATTCTAGTGAACATAGATTAAGTAACAGGTCATACACGTGGGGGTGATATCCACGGTATTGACAGGAAATTAACCTTAGTTTCACTGCACAACACATACCGAATCACTTCACAATTAACACAACAGCTCAAACATCCCCCCTTTTCCGCGGTATTCCTCCGCCCAATTGAGGTAAGCTTATAAGCCAAAACAAACTTGACATTTCCCCTAGGTCTTGTTGTTTAGGATTCTGACATCATCTTACGTCTAAAGGCATAAGCCCACGATAACTAAAATTAACCCTAGGGTTAGTCTCTAGATTTGTGTGTGCCTCTTGCTTGTTTTCAAATCCTGTTTTCTCTGTCATACTTTGTCTTCTGTGATCAATAAGTTGATAAACATACTCAACATTGCTAAAATCAAATTAGCAGCCTTTTATATCTTCTTATCCTAGACTTTTGACACCGGCATCGGTTAAGGGACCGACGTCGTTTGCTCTGTGACCGACACCGGTTACTAAACCAATATCGGTTACTGTCCTCATCAGCCCCTGACAAAACAGTAACTTGCCAAATTCACCATTCTGAGGTTGTTTTTGTTCTTGATAGATTGAAACTTTCCTGTGTGTTCTGGTCTATGGTTGTCATCACTCGGAAGCAAGCTGCCGTCATGGTTTCACATGCCTGCTCTGTGTCTTTGCCTGAATCACCCCCTTCACATTCTATAGGGAACCCTATGGACACCAGTGAGATCCCCCAAATTCCTACAGGAGACAAGGACTTTGCCAAATTTCTGGATGCTAATCCCAGCGCTGTACAATACTATTTGTCTCATACCCCTGACCGTACGCCTGATGGTCAGCTCCTTATTGGCATGCCTATTAGTATAGCTGCTCATTTAGCTCCCACTCCTCCTGATAACAATACCTTACTTCCTGCATCACTAGCCCCATCTCCCAATCCGACAGCTTTAGAGGTTCATACGACCCCGATTAGCTTTCCTTTGGTTAACCTTGAACCTCACGTATCGTTACCACCAACTGCCCCTATCTCATCTCTCTTTCAGACCACTCCATTCATGACTTACTCTCTGCCACCTATTCACACGAGCTTTCTTTCTCAAGCTCCGCCTACCTTTTCATTCCCATACACGTATCCAGTAACCTCAACACCTTATATGGGACATCCCTATTCTGTGTCACCATCACCTCATCCAACCACAGATTTCATCAAACAAATGATGGACAAAATGCAAAACCTGGAGGCTTCTGTTTCAGGAAGTCGTAACGCCTTGACATACGAGCAAGTTTGTCGGGAGCCCATTCACCCTTCTGTCCCCCCTCATTCATATCCTCCTCAATGGGAGTTGCCAAAGTTTACTCATTTTAACAGTAAAGAGGATCCTCAACAACACTTGCGATCATTTAGACATGCTTGTTATTTGATTGCCCATGATGATGCCTTGTTACTCCGCACCTTTCCCATGTCCTTATCAGGACCTTCCTTGGAGTGGTACAGTACTTTAACCCAGCACTCAATCTTCTCTTTTAACCAACTAGCCCAATCTTTCTTGGATCATTTCTCCATTAACATTGCCAAGAAAGTATCTATCACTGACCTCTATGCCATCCGACAATTTGAAGACGAATCTATCGCAGATTTCGTTGGACGATGGCGGGGCCTTATCAACCAACTTACGTATGCCTTTCCTCAAACCGAACTCATCGAACTATTTACGCGGGCCTGCGCTAAGCATATCTCCCCTACCCTCCAAATTCAAACTTTCCGCACATTCGACGAGGCCTTTACCATGGCTCGGAAGCTAGAAATTCGAGCCTTAGAAGAAGAGAAATTGCGGTTGCGTAACAAAAACCCCAATTTCTGAACTCCTGATTCTACCAACAAGCCAAACACCACCACTCCTCACGCGTCTACTTCTTCTAAATCAAAAGGAGCTTTCCACGCGGTAATGGTCAAATCTCAAACACCGTCCAATACTCCGCCGAAAACCACTTATAACTACAAAGCCGAGCCCACCAATTACACTCCCTTGGGAGAAACTTATGGCGTCATCCTGGAGAAATTGCTCAAAGCTGGGGCTATCACCTTGCCCCCTGTTAAACCTCACTCTGGGTTTGACTCCACCCGCGCAATACCTTCTTGGTACAAAGAAAATGACTTTTGTAACTTTCACCGCGTAAAAGGACATAGTCATGAAAACTGCAAGATGTTGAAAAACATAGTGCAGGAAATGGTTGACGTAGGGGATATAACCCTCGATAATCCTAACGCCCCTGCTAACCAAAATCTGAAAATTTTCAACAAGCCATTCCCGAATCACTCGTCCAACAGTAACGTGAACCAAGATATCTTAGCCGAGGAGAGTGTTCATGAGATCCATGCAGTCTTCAATTCTCAGCCAAAAGCCTCTATTGAAAAAATTTTAAATCAAGCCTCTCCACCAACACAGGAGTTTGAACCTCCTTCACCACCATCAATCCAAAGTGAAATCATTCCTTTACCCATAGAAGAGTTAACTGCCCGGACTTCTCTTCTCATCAACGAGTCTTCTTACACCACATCCCTACAAGACTGTGAGCGGATGCTATCTAATTTATCTATTTCCCAAACGTCCCCTTCTAGCACTCTTGCTACACAAGAGGAAGGCTCGCCACTCCTTTTGACATCCTTAGACGAGAAATCTCTTACACTAACATCACCACATTCTTTAAATGTGACAGATCCCCTCGAACACGCCCTCCTACCTATTAGTCCCTCATTGCCTAAATCTTTTCAACGACCAGTTGACCTCTTAACATCTATTGATACAGTGCCTCATCTACCTCCTGTGTCACACCCGCGATGGACTGGAATTACAACCCACCTTTCTTCCGTACCAAAATTACAAATCACACCTGGAGACTGTCATTCCACAGAAGATAGACAGGCCCTATGGGAACGTTTGAGTACCCCTTTTTCTACTCAAATGCAAATGACTGATCCTGATGTCTCCACCATATACCCGAAGTGCTTACAGAAGCTTAAAATGCCCCTGTTCTCGCCTTCACCCCCGTCACCTCTACCAAATGCCCCATCCACTTCTATCAACTTAGCCAGATCTTCCCATACGCTTGGGACCTCACCAATGCCCAGTCTAACGCACCCGCCTAAGCGAATCGATCTATCCAAAAATAAATCCACTCCACCGCCTAGGAGACAAACTCAATCCCTACCCCTATCACAATCAAAACCATCATCGTCATACCTACCTTCCATATTGGGACTCCATCCCTCTACCTTACATCAATATATTATGCCTCCTGTGTTTTCTTCAGAACAACTTACGCCTTCCGCACCTATACAGAAATTCCAGGGTATAGCAACACCGTCACTCCGCGTATCCTGTCCACCTATCAACCCTAAACAAATACCATCATCAAAAGATTTGTTTTCAGTTACTCCTATTTCCCCGTGGTTGTTTTCTGATACCACGTCATCTGCGGCCTCATCATCCAACATAGCTTCTGCACCAAAGAAATCACGTTTAGTAAAAACCATGTATCAACACCCCTCGGCTAAACCACCACCCATACAAACTAACCACGCCCAAACATTACCAAAACCCACACAATCAATACCCTCATCCTCTTCCGATTTTGACCCACTCAAAGGATCTTACGCCAAAATCCTTGCTATGTTGGTGGAGAATGCGACCATTTCCCTACCTCCACTTAGACCTTATGACCCGTCTAAGCCCCGACCTATGGATTACGATGAGTCTAAAATTTTCGCTTATCACCGCACACCAGGACATGATGTGGAGGGATGCAAAGCTCTAAAAACCATCCTTCGCCAGTCACCTCTCCCGGATAGAAAGATTAAGAAAGACAACTTACGAAGGGAGAGACCTTTAGTTTCCATTCCCTCTCCTATATCATCTGTCCCCCCGCCTCACCAAGATCTATCATTATTACAACCCCACCTCGTGAAGACCATGAGTTATCCCCACCATCTTCCTCATCTCAGGTCTACGAGATTAATATGATTAGTGTCGCTACTCGGGGGCAGAAAAACAATGGGAAAGCAAAAGAAAACACACCTGCGGCATCTCTTTCTCCGTCAAACATCCTGATTGCACCACCACCTAAAGTGGTCATTCGCGGACCCGCCTATCCCGTCTCTAATGGCATTGCCCACCGAAATATGATTAAACAGCTTCACCAATCGCCCATAAAACTGAAACTGTATGATCTCATTCAGACTTCTGAATCTCATCGACAAGCTCTCGTTGAGATCCTTCAAGGGATAGAGGTTTTGCCTAATGAAACCCTACCTGTTACCTCCATTCTAACACCCAATCACGTTGCTTCTCTCACCAAACAACCCACTGCCCCAACCACTTCTGTCTCTGTACAACAAGCTGCTGCAGTCAGTTTCTCTGAAGATGAAATTGTCGACTTTGGTATAGAAGATCCCGACCCTGCCCTTTTCATCTCCGCTTACGTCTGGGACATTCGAGTACGTCGGGTTATGATTAACGGGGGCGCTAGCCTAAACATCATCTCTTCAAAAGCCTTCCAATAGATGAACATCCCTTCTAGTTGCATGTGTGCCAACCCCATCATGTTGCGGTCATTCAATGACGCTATTACTTCTACCTTAGGCACCATGATCCTCAACATTTGCGTAGGACCACGTACTTTACCCGAACTCTTCTATGTCCTTGAGGGAGAGTTCCAATATAATATATTGCTGGGTCGTCCTTGGATCCGAGCCATGGGATGCGTTCCCTCAACATTACATAGATGCATAAAATTTGAGTACGAGGGGAAGTCTTACACCGTAAAAGCTGACCCTCCCCCCTTTAAAACCTGCAATATGTTATACCGCCCTAACGATGTGCTTATACCAATCAAGACACCCATACATTCAACTCAACCGTCCTCCTCAAATGTATCTCAACCATCCACCCCAACCGCGCCTATGCCTTCAATTGATGAAACCACCATCGCAAAAACTACTTCCCTTCCCGCAGCTAACATTCCAACCTCCGACCCCTTAGTAGATGTTTTTCAGCACCTTACGCTGGGGGAGTACCGCCTATATAATGTTAGTTCTTTCCCTACCCCGCAGGAGTACGGACAATTACATGCACATCCCACCTACGACCGTCGCGTGGGGGAGATAATCTCTTACAGACCACCCTATTGCCGCACTAACCTAACGTATGGGGGTGTTGACGCATCCTCCATTACCCCTGAACCTCCTCTTGGTGTGGTTCCTTTCCAATCCAATTTTCAATACTTGACAAATCGTCGTTTCGCCCTCACCTTCTTGACTTGCTGTGTGTGGAAAGGCTTTGGTTTTGGCCTTTACGAACAAGGCCGACATACACTCATTCCCGTGACTACCCGTAAACATAATAATCGCAGTGGTCTCGGTTTTCCTGAAACACCTACATAGGAGACACCTCCTGTCAGCTGTATCCTGGAAGAAGAAGACGTCGCCCCTACCAAACTATCATCACCCACTTTGCCATCATCACCCACAGAATCTATAGACCCTGAATCCATCCCCCCTAACTTTTTTTTTTCATAAATGCTATCTTCATAGGTCCTCTCACTTATCAACGCGATAATGAGGACCCATCTTCTCTTCCCCTTCTATATCCAGACATGATCGAAGAGGATTCACCTTTGATTAATGTTGTTTAATGCCAGGATGACGACTCCATCCTCACTTACCTTGGCGCGGATGATTATTATATTCAACGAGCCTTACCATCTAAAACCCAAACTATGCTAAACGAATCTACCATAGAAATAAATATCCACAGGGAGGAGGATCCTCACATTGTGAAGATTGGACAATCCCTTAACACATCAGAACAAGCCGCCTTTACTACCTTTCTCCGTGTTCGTAACCAAGCTTCCGCATGGTCTTACGCTGACATGCCAGGAATTGATCCTACTATCGCCGTCCATAACATCACCCTAAACCCCGTTTCCAAACCAGTCAAACAGAAATTGAGAAAAATGCATCCACGCATTGCTCTCTTGGTCAAAGAGGAGCTCCAACGACTCCTTTCTGTTTCCTTCATCTTGCCTATTGACTATCCTCAATGGATTTCTAACATCGTACCTGTCACTAAAGCGACAGGGGGACTTCGGATATGCACAGATTTCTGGGATCTTAACCTCGCTTGCCCCAAGGATGACTTCCCCCTCCCAAGTATTGATCAACTTGTTGATCTCACTACGGGCCATGAAATGCTTTCTCTCATGGATGGCTTTTCAGGATACAACCAAATTTTGGTTGCCCCTGCCGATCAACACAAAACTGCCTTCATAACTCCTTGGGGAACCTTCTGTTATCGTGTCATGCCATTTGGCCTTAAGAATGTTGGTGCTACCTATCATCGGGCTATGACCTACATTTTTCATGACATTATGCACACTATCCTTGAAGACTATGTCGACGATCTTCTCGGCAAGTCTAAACATCGTAGTGAACATCTCGATGTTTTAACCATTATTTTTGATCGCCTGTTACAATATTCTGTCCGCCTTCAACCAAAAAAATGTGTCTTTGGTGTTCTTTCGGGAGAACTTCTTGGCTTTATCGTCTCTTTGCGTGGCATTGAGGTCGATCCATCTAAAGTCAAAGCTATCCTAGAAATGCCCCCACCCAAAAATCTCAAACAATTGCGTAGTTTACAAGGTAAGCTCCAATCTATCCGATGTTTCATCTCCCAACTCTCGGATCGGTGTCAACCTTTCCATCACCTCCTTAAAAAGGATATTGCATTCCAATGGAGCGAAGAATGTCACCAAGCCTTCGAAGCTCTCAAATCCTATCTCTTGCAGCCACCCGTGCTTATCCCACCCCAAGAAAACCGCCCTTTCTACCTTTACCTTTCCGCCACCGACCACGTTGTAGGAGCCATGCTTGCACATCGTGACTCTGAGAATCACGAACAAGCCGTTTATTATATAAGTCGTACTTTGGTGGAATATGAGACTAGGTACACACATGTAGAAAAATTATGCCTTGCCCTATCATTCGTGGCCACCAAACTCTGACACTACCTTCTAAAACACAAGACTTTCATCATCACCAATACAGACCCCATCCATTACATGTATGCCAAACCTCATCTGAACCAACGCATTGCTAGATGGCTCATGCTTCTTGCCGACCTCGACCTTGAGTCTATCCACCAGAAATCAATCAAAGGACAAACCATTGCAGACCAACTTGCGGACGCTCCTTTACCGGGGGAATAATTTACCAATTTCACATTTCCCGACGAACTCATCGCTACTCTTTCCCTCACAGAGGAGTCGTACCCAATGACCCTCTTCTTCGATGGATCTAAATGCCAGCGCGGCGGAGGAGCCGGGGTTGTTCTCATTCCTCTCAACACTGAACCTATGCCTCTTTCATTCCGACTTGATTTCCCTTGCACTAATAATACAGCGGAATACGAGGCCCTTGTTCTGGGTCTCCAAGTTGCATTACACTTAGGTATCAAATCTATCAACATTTTTGGCGACTCTCAATTGGTAGTCAATCAAGTTATGGGCGTCTACCAATGCAAAAACGAGGAACTTCAAAAATACAAACACTACGTGGATTCACTTCTAGCTTTATTTACCCACTATTCTATACAAACCATTCCCCGCTCCACTAACAAATTTGCGGATACTATGGCTTGCTTAGCCTCGCAAATTCCCGCCGCGCCAATTGACTCTGAATTATTCGTCGTGGTCCAACAACTTTTTGCCCCATCCTATTCAACCCCGGTAGTTTGTATGATAAATACTGTGTCCACTAATTCACCGGATACCTGGTACCACCAATTCCACGACTACCTTACAATCTCTGTCCTCCCACCTGACCTTACTAGTAACGGCAAACGTGCTTTTCTTAAAAGTGTTTCGCGCTATGTTGTCATGGGGGGACTCCTCTATAAACGTGGCTTTGATGGTATCCTCCTTCGCTGTCTAACTGGCGCGGAGGCCACTCATACCATCCAACAGGTCCATGACGGTATTTGTGGTGGACATTTTAGCGGCCTTGCCGTGGCTAAATGAATCCTTTGCCTTGGTTATTATTGGCCTACTCTCAATAACGACTGCTACGAGTATGTTAAGTGTTGTGTTATGTGTCAGCAACATGCCAACCTTCAACATACTCCTAGCCACCCGCTCCAGATTGCTCGAGATCTTTGGCCCTTCTCACAATGGGGTTTAGACCTTATTGGTGAGATTCACCCAACCTCTTCACAACGTCACCGTTGGATACTCACAGCGACCGAATATTACACAAAATGGGTGGAGGCTATTCCACTCATTTCAATCAAAAAAGAAAAAATTGTCGAGTTCATTAACCACCACATTATCTGTCGTTTTGGTGTTCCTCACCGCCTGATAACAGATAATGGAAAATCTTTCAAAAACAAGTTGTTGCAAGACCTTTGTGACAACTTTGGTATCAAACTTAGTTTCTCATCACCTTACTATCCACAAGCCAATGGGCAAGCCGAGTCCTCTAATAAAACACTAACCAAAATCCTCAGGAAAGTTGTCAATGAATCTGGAAGAAATTGGCACGATCACATTCCCTTTGCCCTTTGGGCTTATCGTACTAGCATTCGTACTTCTACTAATGCAACACCTTTTTCTTTGGTATACGGTACTGAGGCTGTTTTGCCTCTCGAAATACAAATACCCTCCCTTAGAATATCTCTTCAGGATATTCTCACCAACGATGATTTCCGCTAAGAGCGGTTAGCCCAATTGGAGCTTCTTGACAAACGCCGTCTTACAGCTCTTGATCACCTTCAAATCTATCAAAAACGCATTAAACATGCTTATGATAAGCGACTTCATGAGCGTACCTTTAAGGTTGGTGATCTTGTTCTCAAAGAAAATCAACATGTAACCAAACTAGAAAAGAGCAAACGTGGAAAATTTGCTCCCAATTGGATTGGGCCTTATATAATCACTCATACCTATGGATCTGGTACTTATCGTTTAGCTTCACTTAATGGTAAACCTGAGCCTGAACCCCTTAATGCCTTGCATCTTCGACCATTCTACTATTGAAATTAGTGTTATATCACTTCTTATCTACCTGCCGCTCGTCCCTTGAGCTCACTTACCACTACATACACTCTTTTTCCTACACTTCATAATAACAATCAAGCTCACATAGTTTGATCCTCACCTCCCCTTGATGATGCCTTCCCCTTTTTAGTCTAGTCCATGACTTCAAAAGTATTAAAATAAGCCGTATTCTTATGGGATTTTCTTGAGTCAAACTTCCTACTCAACTAGATGCTTCACGCCAAATGAACATCTAGTCATTTAAATTAAATATAGACTGCTCCCTCGAAGGACAGCTATATGTCGAACTATTGCCGCTATTATATAGAGACTGCTCCCCCGAAGGACAGCTATGCATTACAATCATATCTGCTACTATAAATAGACTGCTCCCTCGAAGGACAGCTATACACAGTCAGCCTTTATCAGAAGCTTCTCGCATTGATCAGCTTCGTGAAGACCTCAAGAATAATACAATCAATATCCCCTGTAGACTTCCCGCATCGATCAGTCTACATTCAATAAAAGAAAAGCCTCATTCAAAAGGACTTTGAGTCATGGACTTGTCTATTTAGGGTAGGTTCTCTTTCGTCAGAGCACTCACTTTGTAATAAGTTCTGCGTACCTCAGTTATATCATCCACCTCACCTCACCACTTGTTTCAACTCAAGGGATGTGACGTATATCTGATATATTGTGATTATACAACTCTTTTCACCTATCGACTTCTTGCCTATGCAAGGTACCTAGGGATTCAAGCTCATCCTATGTTAATATGTGGTTTGTTTAGCTCTTCTCAACTACGGACACTCTTTCCTCTTTGCCTCGCATCTAGAATTGTGTGTTGATCTTAATCAGGATATGGTTCCCTTCTCTTTGGGTAAGCTAACTTTCGCTTTACCTATACCTACATTGACATCGCCCATACCTTACCAAAACCAACAACATTACCCTATCAACATCAAAATCTTATCAACCAACAAACTACCTAACCATACCCAAATTGCCTGAATTCACCTCTCCCTGGTCCTAAGGGAGAACTACATCGGTCTGAGGCCCCTCCTTGCTTTGTGCAATGGGCTATGTAGGCAGCACTTCGGAGACATGGGGTCTCCCAAGGTTAGCTCGACCATCCCCTACCATAACCTATCCTGTGTGGTGAATATAAATATTTTTGTGTATTTCTATTTAATCACAGTCCTCTTTATCCATTTTTCAAAACACCCGAAAATCAAAACACAAACAATCTTATTATTATCGTAACCCAAATCAACATACATATTCAGTTTTATTTAGATGTTAAACAAATACATCTTATCTATCATCGACACGTAGGTCGGCATCCTTATTTATTCTTATACCTTGTTAACATTTACTCAGACCCTCACGCCTCATCCCGAACTAGGTGATGATCGTGATTGTCGACCCCTCTCGCCGGGCCTCTCTGTCCTCAAGGGTACCACGGCTATTGGTACCGCCCACTGATCTTCCAATCTCTCCTGTAACATATGAATAACGCCCTCTCGCATGGAGAACTCCAGCCTCTAGTCTCCTCGCCCGTGACTCCGCAACCACTAACAATCCTCTTGTCTCATTCACCTGCGTTTGGAGCTGCTGAACCAAATGCTGCAGATGATCCCTCTCTGCTGTAATCACCGCTATGTCAGGGCACTCACGTACACCTCGCAGTTCTGCTACCCACCATAATCTATAGGCCTCTGTCGTTCCCGCATCCATTACCCTGCGATCAGCTGCTACCTCTTTAGGCCCTTTTGGAGGTGTTGGCCGGGGAGGTGAGAATGCTGCCTCGGCATCGATCCTCATATATGGTCTATACAGCCAGGGGTATATCCTGCACAAATCCAAATTGTCGCCGCACGCGATCTATAGGAATCCTCTCATGTTCACCCGGCCTGTGCCCTGTGATCCACCTCAATCGCTCTACACCCCTCAACTCCTCAGCTATGTTCTCTGTTACCATATAGTTTCCGTATGGCCTCCAACAGATATCCGTAACCGTCACTCTCTCCCATACCTACCTGTAATACTCAATATCACCCGTCACGGCCTGGGATCTGGCCTCTTGTTCTGTCTGGACCCATCGTCTGAATCCCAACCTCTGCACTCCGGTTTCTCCTGACCTGGAGGGGTCGGCCTATTGGTCACACACAAACAATGTGCTCATAGGCCCAATAGTGTAATAAGTATGAACAATCCAGCGTCGTCCTGTGATTTCGCCTACAAGCCCATAAACCCCTGTATAGCTCCGCCAAATATGCAGGTGCCCATGCAAACGTAACGTTCCTTTCTACCATCTCCCAGATAACACACATCAATGCCTTTGGAAATCTTCCCCCTTCCGCCCTCGGTAATGCATAATACCCTACTGCTATCATTAATATCACTGCTAACCTTGTCTCCTCAGGGTGTGCTGCATACATTACCCCATATGTAAATGATAAACCTCGCTGTGTCAAATCTCGTGCGTATGGACCAAATACTGCTGTTATCGCTCCTCGTGCCACGCTAGGTAGTGCCTGATATACTGGTTCTCCTGTAATAGGAAGTCTCAAAATATGAAACACATCTTCCAATGTTACTGTCATTTCACCTGTTGGCAGATAGAAGGTATTTGTCTCGGGATTCCATCTTTCAATCAACGCCTGTAACATACCATGGTTACGTGCGATTCGTGAATAATAACGGATTCCACTTAACCCCAAACGATTTATCAACGTCCATTCCGCTGGTGTTACATCCGCTCGGATTCGTGATAACATCGCTGGCACACTATCATTCATCCTCAATCCTGCCTCTGCCTGCATACACCAAAACAACAAACAACCATTCAATCCGTCAGGGTTTTTTCAAACATTCTGGAAATTCCTCCAGTAACCGGTACCGGTTATACATAACCGATATCGGTTGAGTAACCGATACCGGTTCTCCCTAACCGCTACCGGTCACTGTCAATTATATACACCTTCCCAAAAAAAAAAAAAAAAAAACAACCACCTACGACAATAATTTTCTCGTTTATTCCTTTTTATACATACAAACATACCTGCAACCCCTGATTGCCTACCCTGTAACACTTACCTCACCTGCAACCCTTGTTATCATGTTTTCTTTCTCATATCTACCCACCTACTCTCCCCCATCTTATTCACAAAACATGCAGTAGTTAAATCACAAACAAAATGATACCTCTTGGGTTGCAGCAGCTTGAGGTGGCCCTTGTCTGCCCTCCTGTCCTTGCCTGCTAGATGCTTCTCCTCGTTCTGCCATGATCACCACCCTTTTTAACTTTGTCTTTCTGCCTTCTAAATCTCGGATCACATTCACTTTCCTTGTCTCTTTCCTCCTGTCTCTCTTCTCACCCAAATCTCTCATGCAAATACCTGTCTCAGTCGTCAAAAAGCGTCGCGTTCGCGTATTTAACCTCTTGCATGGCTCTAAAATTAAAACTGAAGTTGCCACCCTAGCTTTTCTATTTTTAGAAAATCTCATACCTAAATAACCGGTATCAGTTATATAACCGATATCGGTCATATCACTACCGACATCGGTTACTAAACCGATACCGGTTACACACGTACCATTTTGAAACAGGGTTCTTTTCTTCATTTCTCATCTAAATTTTTGTCGCGCCCGCCTCTTTGCCTGCATAAACAAAATAATTTACCACATTTGTTCATCCACCACACATAGCATTATAATTTCATTAAACATCATTTATCTTATACAAATACACAACCATCGACTACGAATATCAGGAAACTATCAATCTCTACATCATTTGGATCCAACTCATCAGTTACATATATCACAATGTCACAAAACCAACAATTCATCACATCACATATCATTCATACATACGTACAACAAAAACAAAAACATCAACATCATCCATCTATCAACATATCAACTAAAACTTATCATACATTACATATTACCAACCATTAACAAAATATTTAAACACATTTTGAATACTGCACGAAGATCAAAACATCGTCTCTCTATATATATACCAGTTTTCAAAAATACAATGTGCCCTACATCGGGGCCTCTGTGATCTCATAATATACCAAAGCCGGCACGCAGGCCACAATACCTACCAAAAATCTCTACTCAGCTCGCAGGCCGGTCTCTCATATCAAAAATATACTCGGCTCGCAGGCCGGTATCAAATGTACAACCCGTACTCAGCTCGCAGGCCGGTATATAATACATAAATGAATGAATCAATACAATGAATAAGTGTCGGCATGCAGGCCTCTATCAATACAACCGGTTCGCAGACCGGTGCCTGTGTCCCTATACAAAACCATGTCGGGGATCTATCAGCTCTCCCCACCACCCTCGGCACCTCTCCCCGCTGGTCCCTATGGTGCCTCTCGCCTCCTGCCCGTCACGGACACGCCAGCTGTGGCTGCCCCTCCCTGAGATCTCTAGCTGTACGAGGTCTCTACCCTATGCGCTGCATACGCCTGATACTCGACTCCGGGTACTATCAAGAATATCCTGATAATATCGGGCCTCTGCTCTAACCTCCATATAGCGATCTCGCGCCACTGAAGGAGCTGGGGCTGGTCCCCTGGCACCTAACACCAATACCCCCTAAGCCTGTACCTGCACCTGTGGCCACGGTGGTGCTGCCTGTGCTGCTGCCTGTACCTGCACCTGTGGCTATGGTGCTGGTGGTGGTGCTGCCTGTGCTACTACCTGTACCTGCACCTGTGGCTGTGGTGCTGGTGGTGGTGCTACCTGTGCCTGTGCCTGAGCCTGGGCTAGCTGCACCTGTAAGGCCCCTATCTGTGCCTGCGCAGTAGCTAGCTGCCCCTGTAAGAGCTGCACCTGACCCCTGAGCTGATCCCTCTCTCCTATAACCGCAGCCAAGTCTGGCTACGCAGGCGGTACTATCCTCGCTGCTCTCTGCCCAGCCCACCACACCCTGTATGCTCCCGTGCACCCGGCATCATCCACACCCTCACCTGCTGGTCTCTCCACTACCCAGTCTGGATCAAAAGGCTGTGGCGCTGGCAGTGGGGCCTCTACATCATCCCTCCGGTACTGAGGGAAGGGAGGTGGCTCGTCCTGTCGTAACCCCATCTGCCTACGTACCCTCTCTAGGGGTATCCGCTCGTACTCTCCCGGCCTCCGTCCTGCTATCCAGAATGTATACTGGATCAGGCGCAGCTGTACGCGGGCTCCTCTGCCAGGCTGGTGACCTCTGTAGGGTCTCCATACAATGTCTACTGCTGTAAGGCCCTCTAGCAAGTGTCTATAATAGACCACATCCCAACCTGCAACAACTGCTCGTGGCTGGCCCACGACCCCTAACCACCTCTGAAAGCCATATCGGTATATGACCTGTGGCCCTGGCTGCTGGGGTAGCCCTACTGGCCTGATGCATACGATGTGCTCGTATGCCCAACAGTGCAACAAAAATGTCAAACAAATACCAAATCGCCTCCTCCGGCGATAGCCCCATAACTCCCTGTATAATTGCACCAGATATACTGGTGCCCAGGCATAACAGGTGTGCTCCTCCACCATCTCCAGCAGTACCCCCATCAATGCTCGTGGGAAGCGGCCTCCCTTTGAGTCTGGGAGGGCGAAGCAGGTGATCCCAACCATCATCAACACCGCCAGTCATGTCTCGTGACAATGCGCACTGTACATGTCACCGTACCCGATACTCGCGCTATGGTAGGTCAGTAGCGCGGCTGCATCCCCAAAAACCTGCAGTATGTTGTCCATCGCAGTCTCTGAATCTACCTGGAAGACTGCCTCTCCCTCGATCGATAGCCGCAGAATGCGATACACATCCTCTAATGTGACTGTCATCTCCCCGGTCGGCAGATGGAACACATTGACCGCCGGATCCCACCTCTCGATGAGGGCGACCATCAGGCTGTGATCCCTCTCTATCACTCTGTACCTCTAGACCCCGCCGAGTCCCACCTCGCGCATGATGGCCCAATGCGCCGCAGATACGTGTGGCCTCATCCGACTCAATAGTGGAGGCATCCTATCACGCATCGTCAACTGCTGACGTGCCTGCAAAACCAACCCACATTCTTAGACCTACTCTTTATTATAACATCTACTTTACCATCTAAACCCCCTTTTGTAAAGCCCAAAATCTAACCCCACACTTACCCCTTCTCCACCCCTAACCCAACCCCACTCCCACTCCCACCCACAACCCAAAAAACAATCCACCCAACCCCCACTCACACTCCCACCCAACCCAAATACAACTAACCCAACCCAAAACCCACACCCAACCACACCCCAACAAGCCACCCAACCCACCTTCAAACCTAAACCCTAAACCCTAAACCCCATCCCAAACCCAAACACCCAACCCCACTCCAACCACACCCCAACAAGCCACCCAACCCACCTTCAAACCTAAACCCTAAAACCCTAAACCCCATCCCAAACCCAAACACCCAACCCCACTCCAACCACACCCCAACAAGCCACCCAACCCACCTTCAAACCTAAACCATAAACCCTAAATCCCATCCCAACTCCACCCTCAACCCATCCCTTCCCCACCGATACCGGCTGATACGCGACCGATGCCGGTCCCCCCATTTGAACCCTCACCCTATACTTTTGCGACCGATGTCGGTTGCCTAGTGACCGACATCGGTCACTGTCTCCTGCCCAAGCCGAACCCCCGCGCGGCCCCCAAAGACCATTTTTTCACCTGTTTTTACCCATCTACCCACCCAAACACCCCCAAATTTTACACACCTAGCCGCCTTACCCTATCTTACCTATCTACCCTCTCTCTTTTTCAAATTACGGTCTATTTACTCCTCATTTCCTAAAACAACTAAACTCCTACCGAAACCCCCAATCTCACTTAATACAACCAAATGCATAAAATAAAGAGTTTAGAATCTACCAGTACGACGACACGTCATTGTGGTGGGATGGGTGGTGGCGGTCTAGCTGGTCCAGCCCCTCCAGCTCCTCCTACCTGTGCCATGGCTCCAATCCTAATCTGCTGGGTCCCCGGCCAATCAACTGCTGCCTCCTCCTCCCCTCGGGCCCCCTCTCAACTCTCTCCGCTAATCAAATAGCTACACCTCACTCAATAAACCTCCAAATCAACTCTCCACGTCAGACAAGTCGCTTTGGTTTGCAAATAACAAAAGTGACAATGACAGGCCGTATTTTTCTTTTTATAGGTTTTTCGACCTTAACCGATGTCGGTTTCATTTTTTCCCTAAGAAACCGGTATCGGTCCCTTGACCGATATCGGTCATTCAGAATCGACATCGATTCGATACCCAACTTTCACCCCATTCTTTGCCCTTCTTTACTCCTTTCCTCTTTTTCACCAATATCGCCTCTGTCCACCTTTGCTGCACAACATTTGTTCACTTGACCAGCCTGCCTACGGCCTCAACCTACCATTCGGCCCGACCCAAGGCCTCAACCTACCTATTTGGCCCGACCCAAGGCCTCAACCTACCATTTGGCCCGACCCAAGGCCTCAACCTACCTATTCGGCCCCCAAGACCTAAGGCCTCAACCTACCAATTGGCCCGACCTAAGGCCTCAACCTACCTATTTGGCCCGACCTAAGGCCTCAACCTACCATTCGGCCCGACCCTAAGGCCTCGCCCAAGGCCTAACCTATTTGGCCCGACCCAAGGCCTCGCCCTACCTATTCGGCCCGACCCAAGGCCTCAACCTACCTATTTGGCCTGACCCAAGGCCTCGCCCTAACAATTTGACCTGACCCAAGGCCTCAACCTACCCACCTAACCTGACCCAGGGCCACTGCCCAACCACTTGGCTTGACCAAAGGCCGTATCACTTCCATACCATCCCATAATCAACGTTTTATTTTATACATCCATCATGTACCTTGTGTTCAATCGAGCTCACCTGTTCATGTTTTAGCATGATTAAGGTCCTTGACTTGATCTGTCGACCAGCTTTTCCCAGACCTAGACCGTGACGTTTATTTCAACCAAACCAACCACTTGGTACTGCCGAACATGCCTAAACATTCCTGTACCTCACTTGTTATATACCCTGGAGCTACTTCCTATGCCTTGGATACCAGGATTATATCACCCTTGTTTGGATAAACTATCGACCTTTGCCTATGCATTGCTGGTTTACTAGTCAAATCATGTACCCTCGTCGTACTATTACATTTCAACATGCGTCTGCTTCCTTGGACCTACCCCACCACCTTACCATCCTCTCTACAACATGTACCCTTTATCAACCCTATCCCTGATTTCCCGTTCACTCAATCGGTGATATATTTGAGGGGGATTACCTATATCCTTAACATGAGAAACCACTTCATATTATTGTCCGCGCAGCTTTACAGAACAAGCTACACGACAATAAGGGGCTAATGTAGACACCAAATTCATGTCTCACGACCCCTTGTGACCCGCATCCCATTTCGCAACCTAACCTCATTAACCTAAACTTTACACAATTATTTATTAATTACCTTGTAATTGATAAATCCACATCACCTTACCCGCCACCTCACTTTGCCACCTCATCATGACCTAGCCCTAACCCTAAACTAACCTAATTAAGACCCATGACTTGGTCTAGACCCACATCCATAACTAATGCCTCCTTACTCGCACCAAAAGCCGACCTTCTAGCCACTTGACCAAGCCCGCAACTGATCTCTCGGGAGAAAAGTAGGGAAGGTGGGCTATTTTACTAAAAATAGCCTACTTTTTCCCTTACCGATGCCGGTTCCTACTCGACCGTCGTCGGTTACGCAACCGCCATCAGTTCCCTGTAAATGGGCTCCCCAAACCAAAACAACGGATCGGAATTTCATTTTGAGAGATCAGTCAAAGGATTTCTGGATCAACAGAGAGCATTGCGAGCGAGGAACAGAGTCCAGATCTTCACTTGACAGAGCAGAGATGAGTAAAGAAACCAGAAGTGTTTACAACCAAGGAGATCAACTTGCATCTTGGTCAAAACCAGTAAGTCACATCTTGCATGTCCTCTTGTTATAACATTTCTTATGCTTCTTGAATCTCAGTCCTCCTAAATCCGTTTCTGAATCCACTACCCAACGTGCCATTGCATCTGAACTGTCATTCTTTTGCTTCTAATCATCCCATTTCCTAATACCATCCAAAAAACCAGCCATTACAAACACCATAGCTGCCAAGAAGACCGTAGAACCCACCGCTATCGGTTATCAGTGACCGCCATCGGTTATCAATGACCGGCATCGGTTATCAGTAACCGGCATCGGTTCCTCTGATCAAAAACCAGAAAACCAGCCTTTCCCCCTACCCAGTTTAACAAAATAATTTAATTGATATTTTGCAGTCTTTTGTGTTAATTCATATTAGCAGGGGAGTTGACCACCTTCGAAGGGAAGTTTTATATTTCCTGGGCCCAAGGCAGTTTCCTCATTTATTGTTTAATCAAAATCTTGTGGTCTTGTGTTCTTATTTGCAGGTAGTCCTTCCAAGACAAAAAGGAGTTCTCCGCAGTCAGCCTGATCTTTCCCTACGGTACGCGCACACCATCTCCACATTCAATAGGTATTCCTCCTAACCCTAACCTCATCTGTTTCTAAAAGGAATGAAAGGATAGAAGCAACTCTATTCCCAGAAGCCGAAACATTCCGAGCGAAACAGCTTCATCCTAAACGGTTACGGTAAAGGATAAGAAGAATAAAGGATATTCTCCTCCAGAGGTCACAAAAAATAAAATCATCAACAAAGGATCACCATTACCACCTTCTATGGAGTCATCCAAAGAAAAACTAGACTCACTGGTTGTCAGGGATCATGCTACTATTCCAAGTAAGTCATCTAATTATTCTCTCAACTCAAAAATTGCTAAGAACAATTCTCCTTTAAATGTTGTTCCTACAAAAACATCTAAGGTTCAATCAAAATCTACACCCTCACCCCCTTCTAAGCCAATTTCTACGCCCGAAAAGAAGAATTCAACACCCAAAGTAGCAAATCCAATACCATGAAAATATTCTTCCATTTCCAGAACCTCTTCCTCGCTCATCATAACCCCATTTGAATTTGTGGAACATGCAAGCAAAACCAAAGTCCAGCTCTCAGAAATAGAATACCTACAAACACACCCTGCCTAGTTTGACAAGTTCATTAATGCAGTTCATGGTGGTAACCATGTATCCTTGAGTCCTAATTCTAAAGGCTTACTTCCCACACCATCCATACCACCTTCCCAAAACATGCTAGCTCTCAGTGCCTCCAAAACCAATAGGGTTGAACCTTTCTACCTATCACTCCTCATTAAAGGCTTCCAACTAAATAATTATGTAGTCATTTTTTACACCCACCAAAGAATAAGGGAATCCCATGCACACCAGCCTATCACCCAGTGGGCACTGGGTGCTCACCAGAGGCATGTGCGGGTGCCGAGTCTCTCTTTTATGTGAGTTAAGTGGGAAACCATCATCTATGTTAGGAACTTAATGAATAAAGGTGGAAATGAGACATACAATCATCATAGGGCTCATAACATGGCCTCTAGACAATGTATTCATTCCAAACAGAGAATACTTACAGATAACAAATAGAACTACAGCAGAAAGGAAAATACATAAGGATTTACATCTATTCCATAACATCCATGAGCAGAAATGAAAAGATATAGATATGAACCTAATCAATTACATTCATACTCATTCATGTTTGTAACCTCATTACATTCAATGGATCCATTAGACTACCACAACTTGATCAGACCGAAGTCATACATCATAGCATGGATCATGTCCTTCATCCATACAAAGAAAAATTTATATCCCAGCCCCTTAATACATTACTCCCTTATATAGCCTCTACCCAATCCCACAGAGTTCTTGTAGTATTTCTGCAGAGCTCCACTCTCTATATTCTCCTCCCGTCTATCTGATCTATATATTTTTCTCCTATAGGGCACTCACATATATAGGCATCCCAAAGTGCCAACTCATCCTTCTACGGCCTCAGATCTGGTGCCAAGTGTCTGAATGTGATCCTCCATGGGAGCATGCTCCTCTAGGCCTAAGCTCTCCACTTTCTGCCATGATGTCTTCTAGAACCTTCTATCGTAGGGTATATTCCTTTCATGGGCATCATGTTGTCCAGGCTGGCACCTTATCCACTCCACATGCGCAGTCAGGTCATGCTTTTCTCGTGTCCTGCCCAAAATGCCCAATATGGCTAAGTCTTGAAACCTTGTCTCTGTCTGTGTGTGCGCCACGGGTTTTCTTAAACCATTCCTTAAACCATGTCTTGTGCCCTTCTCCTTGCGCGCCCTTCTTCAACTAGGCCTTGCACACCTATGCACCTTTTTGTACTTAGCCAATATTTTGGGGTCCTAACATCACCCCACACTATGCCTGTTCTCCATCCATAGGAAAATTCCTCCAATGAATAAAGAAATACAGTAGACTTATGTCTTGGAAAAAGAATAAGGGGATGAAGAATTTGGGAAAGAAGAAAGAATGGGGAAGTGATGGCATTATTTCAACAAGCTAGGAAAATCTTTCTGCAAGTCGGCCTCCAACTTGTTCCAGGCATCAACTTCATTCTGCGCTCTCTAACAGAGGTCATTGACTAGGGTGATTACCTCCCCAAAACTTAGTCCATCTCCTTGAGCATTCATAGTGTCAACAATTTTCTCCAACTCCTTGCTCATGTCTTCAAGTGCATCCATCCTTCTAGTAATCTGTGGGTACAGTTCCTTCAACCAGTTTTTGATTGAACCCCTTAAGGTTTCAATGGCCTTAGATTTATTTTTGGCCTCGGTAAGGATTTTGTCCCTTTCTGCACCTATTTCCCTTATTCTTCTCTTGAAACTCCTTCATCTCTGCTTCATGAGTGGCAACCAATATGCTCACCACTCTATCCCTATCTGTACAATTATCATACATGGCCTCAGTAGATTGGGTAGCAACTTTGACATCCACAAGTACCTTGCTATACTCAACAATGATTGCTACCACTTTCAATTTGTCCTCCCTCTCCAAGCATGTTGCCACTTCTTTCGTGGAATCTAGGGCCAACGGTTGTCTCTCCATGGTGAGGATGTGTGTCAGATCTTCTAAGCATTCAAGAGTGGATCCATACTTCTACACAAGCGGCGTTAGGTCTGGATGCTTCAACATAATGGCAATTGTGATAGAATCCATCTTTTTGTATACTTCACACACCTTCACCTTCTCATCCCTTAGTTCACACTTCAGCTGTGCGTTGATCAACTCTTCTTGTTTCAAGCCCTTAGTCTTCTCACCCAGCTCCTCTTCCTTCTTTTCTAGCTTTTCCTCTAGAAATCTTACTTTGTCATTTCTTCCAAAGAGCCTATCCTCAGTTTCGATCCTGACCTTGTTCAACACATTACATAACTACTCATCCAAGAGTTGTTGGGCATTTACCAAGGGGTTGGTTCCCTTAGACTCCGGTACTTGGCATGATTTCCCCTTGGTATACTTTGAACTCTAGGCTCGTCAATATGGGACTCAAATGCCCAAGAGAGCATCTTCCTTGTCCTTGGGGGTACATGCCCTCCTCATGTCAAATGACTCCATAGCTAGAAGTTCTTCTATGGGTACAGTGCTTTAGAAATGCATGTGTAACACCTTCCTTTGGTCATCAACATAGCCCATCACCTTTCCTTGTTCTGTATCAAGGCTCTTCCTTCCTGAGTGTGTGGCTTTGGGGAAACTCACCATTAGACTGGGACCTCTTCCCATACTGACTTGTTCTTTCTCAACACTTTCCTCCTTACCCTCTTCCATCACTATGTCAGTCCGTTGCACTCTAATTCATTTTCTACTAAGGCCTTGATTATTTTCATTTGCTTCTCTTTCTACCACCTCATTTACTTTTTCCTACGTAAGGCTTGGAGATTTCTAATTTTACACGCCAACCTCCTCACTTCTTCCCATGTCCTGGGTGCCTTCTCCTCTCCCAGCTACCCTTGTGCCACATGAAAATGAACTCTTGTTCTTCTTCTCCACCCTCTTCTTCTGAATCATGCACACTGAAGACAAGTGGCTCTTGATCTCTTCCAGATCATCTTCTTCATCGCTATATTCATTCATCATCATCATCCTTTTCACCTATGTATCTTTCCAAGCTCTCAGTTTCTCCTCCGAGTCAACTTCCTCTTCTATCCTCTGCTTCTTTCTGAGAGGTGACTCTTCCGTAGGGGATCCAACCTTCTCTGCTTCCTCTAGTGACTTCTCTTTGGTGAGGGGTTGCTTTGGTGCCTCTTCTTCTGGGGTCTTCTCCTTTACAGAGGACTTCTTCCTGCATGTATAGGTGCTAGGTTTGGCACTTGTCCACTAGCGCACTTACTGGCTGGGCATTCTGTACACTTGGTTCTTTTTCTTCTTCTCTCTCCTTTTCTTGAGTGTGGGCTTTCTTCTACCTGTGGGATCTTTAGGTATGGAGACATCATTCTCCAGGTATGCGCCTTTCTCAAACTTTGGCCTAATGCGGAGATACACATGCGCCATGGACTTTCCTGCAATTTTTAGAGTCAGGGGTTTCATCATTCTGACTTCATGTGCTACATACTTTTCCATACATGCACTTCTTGGGGTAGACCAGTGTCCTGTGCAACTCCCTGTGGTCCTAATCAACTTCACTAAGGTCAAACCTTAGTCTCTTTGCTTCTTTGAACCTGTTAACTCCCACTTGGAAGTACTGGGTGGTGAAGGAGAATGGGAGTTTACACCATGGGCTCATGGTTTCATCCACCATCATGAATCTACCTATGCAGAAGTGTTGGTACATAGCAAACTCAGCTTCTCCCATTGTAAGCATTGGTAGTTGCTCTGGGATTCTCCACTCTACCCCAAATGCATCCCTTAAGCACTTATACCACTTGTCCAAGTTTGCCTTGTGGGAGGCTATCATTGTTTCACATGTATACTTTGAAAATATTTTTGCGGGTGAGGGATCTTCAGCTGGATACTCCCAAAAAAACTTGTCTGTCCATGTCAGGAACTCCTATCTCTGAAAATACAATTTTCAGGAGGACATTTCCAAAGAGTATCTTTCTCCTTCCTGGGCGTTGTTGATTATCTCATCTACAATGAAGGCCGATAAATTGTAGATTGTGCCCTCTAATATTTTTTTGCATACATTCAACTAGGCCTTATTCACCTGCATCCACCTTTATTGATCATTTAACTTTTTGACCAGGCACATGGCCATTCTCATGACGGGATTTGGGATTTCTACAATATCAAAATACCTTGACCCCTTCTTGTAATCATATGCAGCAACATTTGTTTGATGGCTTCCTTGTCACTCAGGTCATCATCTATGTTGTCTCCCTCGTAGATGAGGCCTATAAACTTTGAAATCAGCTGAGGGGTTATGCGCATCTTGCCCCACAAAGTAAAAGTGGTCCTCATGCACACGTGCGACATCAGCCACTAATAGAGGTGCTCAGGCTTTCCAAAGTAGGGAAACTCATAGAGTTGCAATAACCCTACCTTCTCCAACTTAACTTTTACCTCATCACTATAGATGGGCAAACCCTCTGGTGTCCTTTTGTTCATCAGTGCACTAACTCCAATGCCATTTCCTTCTCTGTTGGGCTTGTGCAATGGTTATAATCACTCACTACCATCTTTCTCAAATGGGATTCCCACTCCTTCCCAAGAAAAACCCCATCCAGGTACTACATTTCTGCATACCACTCCTCATTCATGCTTGTGGTGGTTTATGTTGGCTCTCTGCCCTTGCCCTTGCCCTTTCCCTTTGGCTTCTTGGGTGACACATCTGGTTTCTTGGGTGCCATTGTCTAGGTCCTCTTATCACTTCAATATCTTCTTGTTACTCTACTCTTCCACTCCTTCCAACCTTAGATCTCAAACTTGTGAAGAAAACCTCTTAAACTCGTGCCCTAGTTGCTCAAACCCTAACTGGGATAATTCCTTCACAATATGGTGCCTTCTCACAACTTCTCTTACACCCATGAAATCCCTTCCTTCTGGTTTGAAAATCCAAACTAGTTACTCATGCTCAAACTCTTCAAATTTTTCTTCACACAGATCAGTTCTAGAAGCCCTAGTTTGCAAAGATGCAAAAGTGCTTCTTTCTTCGTATACGCAAAGTAAATAATGAAATGCCTCGACCCTTTATTTATAGTTTTTCCCACTTTGTAACATTAAATGCTACCTTACCTACCACCATACTTTAACACTTAATGCAGGATTTTTTTAAATAAACCTGACTTTAGCGCTTTAACTCACGTGCACCAACCTTGCATGGAAAATTCTCCAACCTTCTAGCGTGCAACCAATCCATCTTGATAGGAGACTCTTGCACGTGTGTAACCAGCACTGAAGGAACTTCTTCTGTCATGATTTTTTCTCTCTCCTACCTCATGTTGCTTATGTGCTTCTTCTTCTCTTGTACATGGATCCCAATGTAGCCTTATCCTGACACCAACCATCCTTTTTCACCTTTTCTTACATGTACTTTCTTCACAGGGCCATTCAACTGGGCTTTCCAATGCAATCCTTCCTGGCACTTCACACTTCAATTTCTTCCACCTTATTCCACCCCCACACTAAAATGATGTGCGGTCCTCTGCATAGTTACAAATTTCAAAAAGTAATGAGATTACCAGTGCCCAAGGCAAACACAAAACAACAAATGAGAAAGGGAAACACAAGAAAGGAAAATGCATTAAAGAAAATCCTAAACTAACTAGCAATACTACCTTATTTACAAACACCAAGAAGACTTATTTATAGTAGGGCTTCAGCCTACTCCCATTGAAGTGTCCTAGAAATCTCGTCCCATCTAGCACTTGTAACTGGCAAGTGCCTGAATCAAGGATGTACGAGATGGTGTAAGGACCCAACCAATGCACTTTTAACTTCCTAGGATGGTGCAAAAACTTAGAATCATATAGTAAGACCATCTTCCCAACCTCAAACTTCTTGTTCCTAATGTGGTGATCATGCCATGATTTTTTCTTTTCTTTTTCTGTTGTTTGGCTCCACCTTGGCCAGTGATCATCTTTCATCCAGCTTCATTAATTTATTAATCCTTTCTTCCAGTGCACTTGTTCATCATCCATCCCTCCTACGCACGCTATTCATAGAGAAGGTAACATGAACTCAACCGAAAGGACAACTTCCATGCCAAACACCAATTGAAACAGTGTGGCTTTGTTCAGCCTTTTATAAGTTGTCCTATAAGCCCATAATACGGATGATACCTTGTCATCCCAATCTTGTCTTCTGACATCACAAATATTTGTCAGGGTATGACTCAGTATTTTGTTAAATGCTTCTAGCGGTTCCATTTTCTTGTGGGTGATAAGGTGTAGTTTTGTGATGAGCCACCATGAACTCTGCTAACAGGATCCTCACAGTCTCATTCAAGAAATGTGTACCCCTATCACTGGTTAAACTTAAAGGGCATCTATACCTCATGATAATGTTCTCCCACAAAAATCTTGTTGTTATAGATATTGTACAGTCTTTAGTTGGGGCTGCCTCTGCCCACCTTGTCAAATAGTTTGCGCAAGTGATTACATAGCGTGATCTAGTCCTACGCGTTGCTGGTGCAATAGGGCCTACAAAGTCTATTACCCATTTCTCAAAAAGGTTCAGTGCTAGGGATAGGGTGCAAAGGCATTTCATCTCTTCGTCCTAGCTTTCCAACGCGCTGACAATGGTCACACGCTTTACAATACTCCTTGCAATCCTTATATAGAGTTTCCCACCACAATCCTACCATTAATATTTTACGTGCAGTGGCATCACCTACATAATGTCCACCTGCACTTCCTCCATGTGCTTCCTCTATGATGGTGAAGCACTCATGCTCTAGTACACACCTGCGTAAAACTTCATCATGCCCTAGTTTGTATAAGTCCCCACTGATCAACATGTAGGGCACGATACATATGGCTAGTTTCTTTTTCTCTAATGTCTTCATCCCTTCCAGTGCCATACCTATTTTAAGGAACACAACAATATCCTTCAAGTCTGAGGGCATACACCACAACCTAAACAGCTTGTGCATCTGGCATGGTATCTTCAATGCTCTGTGTGTCCTCCCCTGAATCAATCCTAGACAAATGGTCAGGTCTGAATTACTCTTTCCTGGTTTGATAACTACAGGTGAACTCAAACTCTTGGAATAACATACACCCACCGACATATGCACCCTTGTAGGATGGGCTTGTTCACCAAATATTTTAATGCCATGTGGTCAGTGTAGAAGATAAAGGGAGTTTCCAGTAGATACTACTTGAACTTATGAAGCACATAGATCATAGACAATGCCTCACACTCAATCGTAGTATAATTCTACTCTACTGGTGTCAACTTCCTGCTTGCAAAGCATAGGGGGTGATCAACAATTCCCTCACCAGGTTGTGCAAGTACTACCCCAATGGCCATTCTGGAGGCATCTACATGAACATGGAAGGGCTTATCCTAAGAGGGGAAATGTAATATAGGCACGGTGACAAGCCTATCCTTCAATGTGTCAAATGCCTTCTATTGCGCCTCTCCCCAATGGAAGGAACTTTTATGTCTGAGCAACTCTTCTAAAGGTGCGGTGATCTTGGCATAACCCTTGATGAACTTCTAATAGTATCCCATGTGTCCAAGAAACCCACACACTACACTTTGACTAGTTGGCTCCCCTAATCCCACAATCACTGTAATTTTGGTAGGATCCACCAGCAAGCCTTCTTTGCATATGATGTGTCCCAACAGGGTCCCAAACGGGGTAGAAAATACACACTTCTTGATGTTGAGGGATATCCTCAACTACCGACACCTTTCAAACATCAATCTCAGATTGTCACAATGGTCCTTGACCAGTCCATACATGGTCCAATCATCAAGGTAGACTTAGAGAAACTTGTGGATGAAGTCCTGGAAGGCCTGCACTACAATGTGTGAGAATACAGTCAGGCGTGCATTCTTCAACCCAAAAGGCATGACCATATAGGAAAAACTTCCCCACTCGGTGGTGAAGGTTGTCTTCCTCTAGTATTCCTTTGCAATCCTCACCTGGTGATAGCCTGAGAACCCATCCATGAAAGAGTAGACTTCACGCCCTACCACTCCTTCCAAGATTTCTTCAGTGAATGGGGTTGGGAAGGGATCAATGACACACACTACATTTAGATCCCTATAATCAACACATATCCTTATCCTTCCATCCTTTTTTATACTAATCACCATTGAAACTTATCCACTCTGACTCCTCCACATAGCCTCTATGATTCCTGATGCTATCATCTTGTCTATTTCCTCCTTGACCTTCACGTGCAGATTAGGATTCATTCGGTATGGTCTCTTCCAGACTGGGTGCGCACCTTCCTTCAACTTAATTCTCATTTCCCCTAAGGAATGGTGAACACCTTTGAGTTCATGATACCCACATGGGAATAAATCCTCAAACTCATGTAAAAGATCAATGATCTTAGAGACTTCCTTCTCTGACCAATAATCTCCAATGATAGCTTCCTTGGGTTCCACCTCCGACCCAATATTAACCTTCTTTGTCTTTAAAGGCTCATGATAGGCATGTGTTCTTTCATCAGCACTATCCATCACTTTGCACGAGCCTAGAGAATGGTTAACCTCCAAATTTTCCATCTCTTCACCATCTATGACATAGACCATCTTTCCTTTTTCTTTCTCTGTGCACACGTGCACTCAAACTACACCTCATCAGACTCATCTTCACCAAATTGTCTATCCAAGCATGTCTCTCCTAGAAATTCTACAAGCCTATCCTCTTCCTTTGCACTATCCCCCATCATAAGGCACTTGACCTCCTGCAATGCCTTATCCACCAATGGTTTGGTGCTTCGATACTCAAATTCTTGGATGAGATCAGCCACTAGTTCTTTCCAATTCCCTGTTTGGCAGTGTGTCTTAGAGTGGATGTACCATGCACGCATAACCCTATAGTGTAGAATATAGTTTGTGTACCCATAGGGATGGTGGCAAAGCTTCTGTGCCTTCCCTCTAGGCTCTCTCATAGGCTTGAATGTGGAAAGAGGTGGGCTCCTTACCATGGTAGTATTTTATGGTGGTGGGTGCATTACTTCTAGAGAAATGAACAGAGAAGGAAATTCTCACTTCATTCCATTCCAAGAGATTATCCTGATGCGTTTCCCACCAGCACATACTAGTTCCTAGTAGGACGTAACTTAACATCCCCCTTCTTTCATTTTCCTCCTTCCACTGAGATTTCCATCTTCTGCAAAAAGACCTCAAGGGAGGCTCCTCCTGAGTACTTAGGTAGCTCCTTTCCTCCTAGGTACTGGACCGTGTGCACCTTTGTCACCTTTGTTATCTGATCCTCTCAAATGTCATCTGATCAACTCATAGGTTCCATGCACCCAATTATCACATGCTAGACTAATTGGTGTCACTTAAGGACTGAGCATCCTCAAACTGGATAACTCCATCGGTAGGATGGATTATCTCTAGATCTCTGATTGAGCGCACATATATTCTATCCAGGACCTCTTCTCCCAAAGGTTTAGTATAGGGTGTTGACTTCCCATCAGCCAGGGGTATGATGACCCATTCCTCCTCATTTTCAAAGCTTATGTATCCCTTGTTGAACCAAAGATCTACATTGTTCTTATAGCACCATGGGCACCCAAGTAGTGCTGGGAAATTGTCTACCTCGGTGAGTGCCAAGACTTTGAAGTCCCCAGTAAACTTAGCTCCCTGAATGGTGATAGCTGCATCCTTTAAGACACCAATGGGCATTGCCTTCATTTTTTTTTCCATATACAACACATTTAAAGATGGATGTAATGCAGGCCTTCCCATCTGATGCCATACATCCAAGGTGAGAACATTGACCTCCACTGCCTGTGTCAATGAGGATATTACTAAGGAGCCATCCATCCATGACCGCATTTAACGTGATCTCCCTATCATAGTCAAGGTTATGAGGGGGAAGGTTTACATGCAATACCTTCCTCTCATGCTCTTCTCTGGTGTGTGGTACCTTCTCTCTCAACCATGCTCCTAGCAAGGGAATAATATTCTCTTTGCCTTAGCATTTTACATACTTCCTTGACCTCATCCAGGTCATCTTTGGTGCCTCGACCTTCCTTCTTTGCTCCTCCCTCCTAGACTACTCCTTTAGACACTGTATTTCTCCTTGTAACTCCAAATGACATCCATGGTATCTTGATATACCTCCTTTTGATGCACAGGGTCTGGGTACTTCCCATGTACCACTTCTTCCCTTGAAACCAGGTTCTTTTGCCTTGGTATTTCCTTTGCGTGTGCGGCCTCTGCTCTTGTTGTTACCATAACAGGTTCTAAGCCTACATCACATGTTACCCATGGCATCCATTGTGTGTCTGTCTTCTTAATTCTTACCATTGTAGTGCCCTTGTCTTTCCTGGTGCTACTGATTCATGTGCTCAAACAACTCAGGGCACTCCTCATACTTGTGTTTCTTCCCACACCATGAGCACTGCAATAGGTCTGGGCACTCTCATTTGTAATGCTCTGTAGACCCACAATTAAAACAAGTTCCATGTGGGAACTCACTTCTTCCTCCTCCATGGTTACCATGACCATGGAATCCTCTGTGAAATCCCCTTCCACACACCTCCATCTACACGCTCCTCATAATGGTGATCATCACCTTTAGAACTACTGGAAATGTTGGTCTGGTGCACCCCATGATCAATGGCCTCATGGATCTGGTCAATAAGCCTACAATCCTTAGTATCATGGGTCATAGAGGTGCAAATATTACAGTAGAAAGACACATTCTTCCGAATTACATGCATTGTAACAAGGGACATCTACTTGCATCATGGTCCCCATGACAAATTTCACAGTCTACTGTTATGGTGTGTACTATCCTCTGGGGGAAACTATCCTTGACATGCCCCTCTACTTCACAATTTGTACACCATATACCACTGTGAGTCTCATGGACTGAGTTCGCAGACAACTTCTCCAGCTACTTAGCCATAGCAGTAATTTGAGCCTCCAGAAATGGGCTAACACCAGTATCAACACTTCCAATAGCTTCAGCGCATGTAGAGCATCTTCTAACACCTTGCGTGGGTCTTGTGAAAGTTTTATGAGATAAATCTCTTCTAAAAGGTGTTATCAACCCCCCAATAAAACCATTGAGCATGTTGTGAAGGGTGAATGTCATATGAAAATTTTGACAGGAGGGTCTTGAACCATGCATCATACTCCCACACACTCTCTTCCATTCCCTGTTGAATCTCCTTCAGGGTGTTGATGCTCTTCTGTTCAAACTCAGGGATGTGGAATTCTTCCAAGAAGGTGTTCTTTAAAGAAGTATAATCCACCACCATTTGATGAGGGTCATATTTCCTATACTAGCTATATGCGTGCCCTTGCAACATCGTTGCAAACTGACTAGCCTTTCACTCTAGGGTTGTGATCCCCTTCATGTGCCATAGCAGCTCACACTTGTGAACATGTTCTGCAGCATCTTCAATACTCCTATAATCTAGAAAATGTAAAGACATCTCAAAGAAGACTTGAGGAGGTGGTTGGGGCCCTTGTCCTCCTGAGCCAGAGCCTTGGTTCCCTCTGGTGTTTCCTCTGCCATCGGATCCACCAGATCCACTAGGTCCTGTGCCTCCTAAGCCACCAAGATCCACCAGGTCATATTCCTCCTGACACACCAGATCCACCAGATCCTATTCCTCCTACCCACCCACCAGATCCACCAAGTCTTGTAGTGGTCATGCCAAGGGTCCCCAAGTTCCACTGAACTACATGTCGATGGTCTGTGATAATGCCCCACTACCACTAGTGTACCCCGCACCACTCCCAAACATGAGACTAAAGGCTTGTGTACTTTCTCCTTGTCCAAAAATTCCTCTAAATACTAGAATATGTGTAGCCATAGAAGTGGGAAATGAAAAATTGTATCTCCTGGGTGTAGATCTGTCACTTCCACTAATACCAACTGGGTCAACAATACTCCTTCCTTGATCTGGAAAACCAAGTGCACTGGGGTTTGGTCACTAGGTGGGTTCAGATACATGCCAATGAATCTTCTCTCTCCACTTGAAATGAACTCTCATCAGAAGCTGAAGGGGTCTCTCTTATGTGCTTGCCAAGATGGGGTAGCACAGACTGCTCAGGTTCCATGTCCTCTGCGTGAACCTCAACTCCTTCCTGCAACGTCTACCTCCATAGATCCATCACACTTGCAACCTCATGTTGTTGTCTAGCAATCTCCCTTTCACGTGCTTCACTATACTTGAGTCACCTCTCCTCCCTTTCCTTCTCCATCGTAATATCTACCATCTTCCTCCACCCTAGTTTCCTCACCCAGCGCTCAGAATGGTTTAGACGGCCATCAAAAATGCCTCTAAACTCAAGGTAACAATCAAGATCTTCATTTTTAGAGGGATAACATGTAGAAATGATCCTCTAGGCTCCCACAGAAACTCAAACTCAGCAACTTCTGGACAAGAATATGTAGAAATAGCATACTCCAGAGTGTAGCTAGCCAACACACCTTTCCACCAATGATCCACAGCATGAGTCCACATCAGATCTGCATCTTACAGCCTCTAGTATTCTTCTTGGGTCCACACACATGATCTATAATACCAGCTTGATCTAGACGCATATGCCGAGAGCCATTCATACAGCTCTACTGGGAAGCAACAGAAAAAATTTCATACAAATCATGGTAGAGGTTCTCTTCTACCCATCTACGTGCATCAAACTCAGATCCAATGCTGAATCTCTGAGAAAATTCATCCTCCATGCTCTTAAACCATGATTCAACACTTTCCAAAGTTAAATGCTCTATCATCACTCATTACATAGATCATGATGTATGTCATTTCCCACTACAACTTTGAAAAGAGGTCCCGGTAACAGAACCAAGATGTAGTCATTTTTACACCCACCAAAGAACAAGGGAATCCCATACACGTCGGCCTATCACCCAATGGGTGTTAGGCACTCACCCGAGGCATGCGCTAGGGTGCTGAGTCTCTATTTTATGTGAGTTAAGTGGGAAACCATCATCTATGTTAGGAACTTAATGAATAAAGGTGGAAATGAGACATACAATCATCATAGGGCTCAGAATGGCCTCTAGACAAATGTATTCATTCCAAACAGAGAGTACTTACAGATAACAAATAGAACTACAACAGAAAGGAAAATACATAAGGATTTACATCTATTCCATAACATCCATGAGAAGAATGAAAAGATATAGATATGAACCAAATCAATTACATTCATACTCATTCATATTTGTAACCTCATTACATTCAATGGATCCATTAGACTACCACAACTTGATCAGACCAAAGTCATACATCACAGCAGGGATCATGTCCTTCATCCATACAAAGAAAAATTTATATCCCAACCCCTTAATACATTACTCCCTTATATAGCCTCTACCCAATCCCATAGAGTTCTCGCAGTATTTTGCAGAGCTCCACTCTCTATATTCTCCTCCCGTCTATCTGATCTATATATTTTTCTCCTATGGGTGCTTTTGCATATATAGGCATCCCAAAGTGCCAACTCATCCTTCTACAGCCTACAGATCCAGTGTCAAGTGTCTGAATGTGGTCCTCTATGGGAGCATGCTCCTCCAGGCCTGAGCTCTCCACTTTCTGCCATGATGTCTTCTAGAACCTTTATCATAAGGCATATTCCTTTCGTGGGCATCACATTGCCAGGTTGGCACCTTATCCACTCCACATGCACAGTCAGGTCATGCTTTTCTCGTGTCCTACCCAAAATTCCCAATATGGCTAAGTCTTGAAACCTTAGCTCTATGTCCGCACGTGCACCATGGGTTTTCTTAAACCCTTCCTTAAACCCTTTCCTATGTGCCTTATCCTTGTGCACCCTTCTTCAACTAGGCCTTGCATGCCTATGCACCTTTTTGTACTTAGCCAATATTTTGGGGTCCTAACAAATTGTATCATAGATTTCGGAGCCTCAGAAAATGTGATGCCAGCCACAGTTGAAAATGCTCTAGGCCTCACCTTGACCCAGGTAAATGGCACCTGTTACTCAATGTAATCCAAACAAGTGTCATTGGTAGGAAGAATCAAAGATGCACAGGTAGCACTAGCTGATTTTCCAGACAAGAAGGTGCTCCTAACCATATTGATAGATAGACATCCTCAGTGTCCTTTGGTATGCTATTGAGTAGGAGTTTCTATAGAGAACTTGGGTGGACAGATAAAAATGGATTGGTCATCTACAACTATCCCAGTAAAAGGTAAGATATGAAGAAGTTTCTACCAATAAGAAATATGAAGTTCACAGTAAGAAGGTATGATGATCTGAGAGAAAACATTTCTCTTTCAAGATTGTGGGCTAGGAAACTACTTCCTCACATCAAGAAAAGAGGATAACTTTCCACTTCTCATGGAGGAATAGGAAGATCAAATTTGGACAATGGAATTTGATGGTATTCATTCCAGTGGCGGTCTCAGGAGCTTGTGTAGTATTGTACTCTCCTTCCAATGAGTTGTACCCATTTTCCTACAAGCTGTAATTTGATAATACAAATAACACTATAGAGTATAAAGCACTACTCTTAAGTATGAGTGCTAGCAGAGGGACATTGGAATCAAGAAACTGAGATGACTGAGGGTGATGCAGAGATTGTAGTAAAGAAGGTCTGCCAACAATATCAGGTGAAGAATCCAAGACTCTGGCATTACAGAAACAGAGTGTGGGACTGCATTGAATCTTTTGATGCATTTTCCATTGAAGCTATTCTAAGGGAATAGAATGAAAAAGGATGATTCTCTTGTAGTTTCAGCTTCCCTAGTGACACCTCATCCTTCTTTTAGTAAAAACAAAGTCACCATTGAAATGGTATTCAGGGCCTAGTGTACCAGACAATGCAAATCATTGGCAAGTCTTCAATGATGATAACCAAATTCTAGCCTTTTTAGAGCAAAGGGATAATTTCAATAAATCTCTTCTTTGAATGAGGTGAAAATCCACACCAAGAAGCATAGTCCTCAAAGAAGAGAAAGAAGAAATTGAAGGGATTGATGATGACGGTAGTAATCAAATTGAAAGGGAAAAAAAAATCCCAGAGGCCTAGTCTCTTTAGAAGACCTCTTTGAAAAACATGACAAATTCATTCAAGAGACAGAAAAGCAATATTCTAGTTGCCCAGCTGATTTTGATAAAGAAAACATTGGCACCCCAGAGGAACCAAGGGATGGTCAATATTGGAAAATGTTTCTTGCCTGAAGAAAAAAGAAGGTTTGTTGCATTACTCAAGAAATAATTAGATGTCTTGGCCTACTCTTATGATGAACTCAAATCCTTCCAGCTAAAGCAAATGCATCACTTAATTCCTTTGAAGTAGGGTGTTAAGCCCCTTCATGAAGAAACAAAGACCGTACAACCCAAAGATTACTGATACCATCAAGGAGGAGGTAACGAAGATGTTTAATGCAAGGATCCTCTTTCCCATCCCACCATTCAATGTGGGTGGCTAACATTGTTCCAGTGTACGGAAGATGAATGGTGAAATAAGGATATGTGTAGACTTTCGCAACCTAAACCAGGCATCACTAAAGGAAAATTATCCTCTTCCTATCATGGACCATATCCTGTAAGCAGACACTGGATCTGAAATACTTTCATTACTTGATGGATTCTCAGGATATAATCAAATCAATGTGGCAGAGGAGGACCACACCAAGACAGCCTTTACAACACCTTGGGGCACTTTATGCCTACAGCAGAATGCCTTTTGGCCTAATCAATGCAGGAGCTACATTCCAAAGGGTGATGAATTTGGCCTTCAAAGACCTGAAGCATTGCATTGTCATGTATCTTGATGATCTCATAGTATTTTCAAAGAAGAGGGGAGATCATATCTATCACTTAGAATAGGTACTTGCAAGGTGTAGGAAACATGGCATATCACTAAATCCAAAAAATTACATTTTTGGAGTCATAGAAGGAAAGTTATTCAGGCACATTGTGAACAAAAATGGATCACACATTGATCCTAAGAGGATTAGATCCATTCAAGCATTAGCCCTACCCACAAGCAAGAAAGGATTTCATCCATTCCTTAGAAAGGTGAACTTTCTTTTTCATTTTTTGCTTGAGTCTGCTGAGTTGACGAAGCACATCACTTCCATGATGAAACCACAAGAAAACGTCAAATGAAATAATGAAGGGAAGGTATAATTTGAAGAGATCAATAAATCCATTTCCAAGGCTCCAACTCTTGTATCTCCATATTTTAATAAAATCATTCATCATGTATTGTTATGAAACAGAACATACACTCTCTACCGTTCTCATTTAGAAAAATGATGAAGGCGTGGAAAGTACCTATTGCTTTCATGAGTTGTCCTTTGAAAAAATCATGAGCTAAAGTACAGCCAATTGGAGAAGCATGCCTATGTAGTGGTCAAGGTCGTAAAAAACTTCAGGTTTTACATCCTCAATTCCCATACGGTGGTGATGGTCCTCGGTAGTGAAATCAATTCCATCTTGACATAACAGGATTCCTAGAGCTAAAAGAGGAAATTGGATTGCAAAGACTCAAGAATATGACTTGGAGATTCGACCCTCTAATCTGGTAAGGGGAAATGGCTTGTGCAAGTTGATTATTGAAGATGAAACACTCAAAGTTTGACATGGAAAAGAAAATTGTGCTTTCTCAACTTGTTCAGAAAGACAACCCACAGGTTCTCTTTGTCACTACTACTGATGAGTGGTATGTTGATATTGCCTATTACTTGAATTATGGAGAATTCCCTCTCCCATATTGATTACAAGCAAAGGAGAACACTCAAACTGAAAGGCAATTAAATTTGTAATCTGGAATCATGTGCTTTACAAAAGACGCCTAGATGGTTGTTTCCTCAAGTGCATAGATAAAGAGAAACATGAAAAGTTACTTAAAGCATACCATGACTAAGCATGTGGTGGACATTTTTTCAGTAGTGGTCACTACACACAAGATCCTCTGAGGAAGGTATTATTGGCCCCACCATCTTTGCAGACACTCAAGATTGGGTTTTTAAATGCAAAGCATGCCAATAGTTCATTGGAAGACCACAAATCGCTGCATTACCACTTAGGCCTATGGTTATTGAAGAACCATTTAAATAGTGGGGGCTGGAATTCATTGGTGTTCTGAACCCTCACTCAAGTGTGGGGGTACACCTATGTACTCACAACAATAGACTACTTCACCAAATGGGTGGAAGCCATATCTGGCCAAACAAGCCAACACTGAAACAATATGTAACTTCATCAAGGAGAATATCATAGTCCATTTCGGAGTGCCACAAAAGATTGTAGCAGATAATGCTACCTATTTCTCTTCAAGAGAGCTGACCAAGTTTTGCTATAGCTAAAAAAATCTCCCTGTCTCATTCTTCTAACTACTATCCACAAGGAAATAGACAGGCCATGAATCAAGTAGCAAGAACATTGTGACCATTATCCATAAGCTTGTAAAAAAGAATCAAACGAATTGGCACAAAATGTTGTATGACGCATTGTGGGTGGATAGGATCACTCCCAAGAAGGCAATAGGTATGTCACCATTCCAACTGTTGTATGGATTCGAAGAAGAAATTCCTCTCATGATCGAGATACTAGCTCTCAAGCTGCTAACAGGAAATAGAAGATGGTTAGTACAAGGATTCCATTGACAAGAGGATCCTCTTTCTTGAGAATGTTGAAGAAAATAGACTCCAAAGTGGTGGATCACATTAAGGAGCACCAATTGAAAGTAAAGAAGATTTTTTATAAGAAGGCTAAGGCAAGAGAATTAAAATTTGGAGACTTCATCCTACTATGGGACAAGAGAAGAGAACCAAAAGGAAGCCATGGAAAGTTTGATTCACTATGGCTTGGCCCATTCCAGATTCGTGAAGCTTATGGAGAGAATGCTTTTCTTCTCTCATATTTGGATGGAACACCACTGGAATTGCCTCAGAGTGGGGAATACTTGAAATTGTATCATCAGTGAAAGTCAGGTTGTTCCCCCGCCTTGTACCATAGGTGTGTTTCCCTTTCCGTTGTGTGGTTTTGTTTCCCCTTCTGTTACATGTCATGTGTTTCCTTCCCATTGTGTGCTTGTGTGTTTCCTTATTCTAATCTTTCTTTTCTTGAAGTTGTACATGACTCTACAAGGCCTAATGGATAAGGAACTTTTCAATGAATTACAGGTTCTAGAGATTGAGATTCTTGATTTCCCATGTCATGTCATCACTATGCTCAGTCCATGTCATGTCCCCAAGCTAGATCCAGCTATGTGTCACCCTAAAAATCCCTCCCTCATTTTTTGAGTCAAATTCAAACATTTTGAGCTCATGCCCTCTAGAAGTGTTCAAGTAGAGTTGGAAGTCTGAAAAGATAGAGAAATTCATGCTTTGAAGTTGTTTAAACTCTTCAGTCTGCACATTTTGAAAAAAATTCATTTTTCCTCTTCTAGACGCGTGAAAAGTTTATTGTTGTCCTCATTTGAATGAAATTTTCAATCTTTCTATGGCCATGGATCATCAAACCTTGTATTGTTTTCAGTCCCTTAGTTCATGAAAGAAATTTGAAAATCAAGTGCAAAATGGTCGAGTTTTCTTCTTCTCTACATTTTTCCATAGTCGTGAATGACGGGTGTCTTTTCCCCATCAAATATTGGTCCCAATATCCACATGCACGTGGACATATCTAATTAGAATCGGCAAAACGGGTCCTTTTTGTGAACTTAACATTTTTGTTATTTTAGCAAAAACTGTCAATTTGGCCCCATGGCCCCCAATCATGCTAAGCAAAAAGTCAAATCTTGAGCCCGCCATTGGAAAGTCAAAGTGGGGAAGCAAGTTGGTCAAGAACTTTGAGGTTTTGAGCATCTTTATAAAAAAAGTAGAAAATTCATAAAGTGACCCGTAGCCCCAATATCCACATTACGTGACATATCTAATTAGAATTGACGGAATGGGTCCTTTTTGTGAACTTAACATTTTTGTTATTTTAGCAAAAAACTGTCAATTTGACCTCACGGCCCTGATCATGCTAAGGAAAAAGTCAAATCTTGAGCCCGCCGTTGGAAAGTCAAAGTGGGGAAGTAGGTTGGTGGAGAACTTTGAGGTTTTGAGCATCTTTATAAAAAAAAGGAGAAAAGTCATAAAGTGACCCGCCAGCCCCAATCATGCTATGAGGAAAAGGTCAAATGTTGAGCCTGCATTGAAATTCAAAGCACGAAAGTGAGCCATCGGAGCAGTTTTGGAAATTTAGTTTTATTTCCAAAAGTGGAGTTAAAATCATAAAATGATCCGCAGTTCCACTGGGGACTTGTGCCCATGTTAAAAGTCAAAGCGGGGGAAGCAGGTCAGTAGAGAACTTTGAGGTTTTGAGCCTCTTTGTAAAAAAAGGTGAAAAGTTATAACGTGACATGCAACCCTAATCATGCTAAGAGGGAAAAATTCAAATGTTGAGCCCGCATCAAAAGAGGCAAAGTGGGGAAGCAGGTCAGTGGAGAGCTTTGAGGTTTTGATCCTTTTTGTAAAAAGGGATAAAAGTCATAATGCGAGTTGTGATTCCCTTTCCAATCAAGTGAAGCCACGTGTCAGGCTTATATCAAAAGTGGGAAGGGTGGACCAAAAATGTAAAAAAAATGCCAATCTCTCTATAAATTCACAAAATGCAAAAGGCATCCTCCACGCCCACTCCAGTAAATTTTTCCCTTGTGGATGACTTTGGTTTAAAGTTTCAAAGGCAAGATGAATGGTTCAAATTCAAGAGTTACAAAACAAGTGTAACAGCTGCATTATGAAAATTCTGGTTTTTTTCCACCATTGAGCATTTCTTCATGAATCAAGAATTTGAACAAACGCGAATGACTGAAAAGATTATAAACCATTTCTTGCTAACAAAGAAGAATTTGTAACCATTTCTTGCAATATATTTAATGGCTTCCTTCACTCCATTGTAAAGGGTTGTCAATTGATCTTGTAAACTCACAAGTGCATTGTACTTAGAGAAAACAAAGGAGATAGCCATTTTCTTCCACTTTCTTCCATTCCCATATTTCTTCCATTCCCACATTATGTAAAACTCTGTTTAATCATCAATACAAGAAGAAGGATTTTGTAGCCTCTTTGATGAGGATATTTTCAGAAATTTTGAGTTCCCAATCTTATCTCATCGTGTTTGCCATTTCTAGGGTTATTTCTTCTCATAAATGCAATGTGTTGAAAATTTCTAACTAGTGTGTGTGTAGGAATTTGATTTTCTACCTGCCAGCATTAGTTATCCTACCTCTATTCTCACTCCCTTACCCACTTTCAGAAAAATTCTTCCCTAGTAAGAGATTGCTAGCTTTTCCGTAGGGTCAGTGGAGTGCCCCTGTTAGATCCCCAATCAAAAGGTCACCACAAAAATCCACATTTTTCACGCATGCATATATGACAGCTCGTACCCGGTTAAAGCTGAAGGGGACTTCGATTCCCAGAGAGTTGTCCAGGAGTTCACAAATCTGTCCACCTGACAAATTTCCTCGCCAACACAATTATAAGTAATTAAATTAGTATAAATGTGGGGTAAGGGGTCACGGTTAGATGAATATGTTATGTTAATTAATTAAAGGGGACTAAGGGGAGTGTGACCCAAATTTAGTGTCTACAATGATATGGAATGATCAATAGGATTTCCATCAAATGGAACTATTGTTGAACTATGTTATGCAGATTGCTGATATTTTGTCAAACATTTTTTTAATGTTTTTGTTTTGGTTTTTCAACATTTTGAACGTTTTATACTGTTTTGATATTTTCTAAACATATTTTATTATTTTTAGATTTTTGAACATATTTTAATGTTTATAGATTTTTGAAACTATTTGACTGTTATTAGTCTTTTTTAACATATTTTAATTTTTTTGGATTTCGAACATATTTGAATGTTTTTAGATTTTGAACATATTTGAATGTTTTTGGTTTTTGAACATATTTGAATGTTTTTTTTTTTTTAAATATTTGAATCTTTTTGTATTTTTTGACTTGGTAAAGGGTGCATTGTCTGAACTCATATTCAAGCAATTGTAAGTAATTCATTCCATTGGCAGAATGTAGATTATATAGTGATAGGATATCTCACTCCACTCCTGACTCCATACAACTAGGAAGATGTCATGGCTCACCACCGAGAGCCAAGAAGGATTTGATGACTAGGAGAATAGGGATATTAAAATGAAGATGAAGGATTACAAGATACAAGGCGTAACAAGGGTCCATTCGGGAAAATGTGACTTATCCCCAGTCAAGATTACCTAACCGATTACAATAATATTTCACTTTATAAATTTTGACTAGAATTAGATCCATTGATGGTATTTTGATTGACAAGATTTGGTTGAAGGAGTTGTTGTCTCTCTTAACATGAATAACTTCTTGGGTAATCACCTTTGATGTAGGTTTTTTGAAGGCTTTATTTTGTTCATTTTTTGAATTTCCCCCCTACATTTTACCCCATGCCACCAGTAAAAGGAAAGGGCTCAACATCAAAGAATAATGTAGTCGAGTAAGGATTTATGTGTCCTTTCCCAATATCATACTACTAGTAATAAGTATGGGCTCATCACCGAATACTGTAGGGGATGAAAGGTGTAATGATTGATATTTATTTTTGTATTTTAGAATGATTTTTCCTTATATGTTGATATTGTTGGACAGTGTGTCATTCTTTTGTTTTCATCGATTTCAAGTAAAATTGATGTCAAATGAATTCTTAAGTCAACATGATGTTTTCGTTAGTTCATTGATGTTAAATGAGGTATGTGTCATGATGAGTAGTATTGGTGAGTGTGAAGAGTCATGGGTTCTTGGTGCACATACATGTTCCTAAGGCATGATCAAGAAAGTAGGTGTTGAGTATGGGATCCAAAGGTTGTGTGAAGTTTTATAGAGTGTATAACATGCTTAATATGATGTTTGAGAAGTGTTAATGAGTTTGTAAGATGTTAACAAGGTCATTTAATGAGAGACATGTGTTGAAGGAAGCCATTCTAAGCCTACTCATAGACCTAGTGCATAGAAGGTGATGTGGTATCATGAGATATGGAGAAAATAATGTTGGTACAAGTATGTGAGGTATGTTGTGAAATTCCATAATAGGTTTAGGAGGTGTTTAAGGTCAAAAATTATACATATGATGCACGTTCAAGGTTATTTTGAAGTAATACTATGAAGACAAGGCTATTAGGAATGGGAAAACCTTGGTGCTTTGAGATATCCAGAGGTTTTCATACATTAATGGAAATTTGGATAGGTGAGGGAGGTTTCTATAGTTCTATGAGAAAAATTTCAAGTCAAGGTAATGAAGAAAATGCAAGAAAAGTGGTTTTGAGATCTATCAAGCTATTAAAACACTCATTACCAGCTGGATAGGCTATTTCAGATACTCACCCACATATGTGAGATATCCATGAGAACCTGAGTCCTCAAGGGATGTTAGGGCATGAATCTAATAATATTTTTCAAAAATAATGAGGTAATTTGGTCGTCAAATATTTATGAATAATCATTAACAAGTTAAATAAGTCTAAACCCTAGTTTTTGAGTGATAGGAAAAAATATGATTGGTATGGTCTCCAAATTACTTGTGCAAGATAATATGATGGTTCAGGGTTTTATAGAATTCATCAGAGATTCTATTGGTAGTGATTTCATGTTCCAGGTGTTTTGGTAAGATGGAGAAAAATCCTTGTTTTGTGGAGATTTGTAAGTACAATCATGTTTTGTAGTTTCATGAAATGAAATAAATTGTTATAGGAATATTTTTATGTATGATAAGTGTTCATGAATATTTTTGGGTAATTTCTATGGAGAAAATTAGATTAACAAGTCTTCCAAGTGTGCCTCCTACTTTTGGCCTAGTGAGGTCAAAACTAGTCATGGTGGTTCAAGGTGTGTCTAGTTATTTTACATTTTGTAGTTGTGCCCAATGGTCATGGATAGATTGAATAGGTTCTATATGATTTGGTTGAGTTATTTATTTGATATGATATGGTGTTTTTCATGTTAATCCCTAATGGCCTAATCATCCCTCTCAGGCTTGTCAAGAAGCTATGATGGAACATGTATGAAAAGGTGAATTTATCCATATGGACCTATACATGTTAGTGCTTGAGGAGGTGTTTCAGGTACCTAGTGAAGTTTTAAAGGTGTTTGTAAGTGTCTGGAAGTGATGTTGGAGCTGTTTGAGATCATATTCTCAAGACTTGTTCTTGAGGGCTAAACCCCAATTTTTGCAGTTTAAGAGATGGGGTTGTTTGAGTGACTTTTCCCATGATTTGAAGGATGGAATGAGTTGTGTTAGAATCCTGAAATTGATATATTTATAGTGATGTGTCATTGTTTCCTTAATGAAGAATTTTATAGGTGAAGTTGCTTGATCTTGTAGACTATTTTCTAAGTGTTGAGACTTAGTTAGAGGTGTTTGCTTCTTGGAGTGTGTCAATGGAGAAGATTGATGTCGCAAAGTATCTTGAGCATAATGATGATATTGAGAGGATGTTACTAGTGTTTCCTGAGTTGATGGCGCCTTGGTGGATCTATCTATTGCATTTAAAATTCAAATCCTAACCATCGGAGTGATGAGAGTGTTTTATTCCCTAATTGAGAGGTTTCAGAGTTTCTTACGCCTATGCCGACCTAATGGGGTCATAAAAAGAAATTTATAAGGATTTGTAATGTGTTTTTATGTCGAAATGACCAAAATTAATGGTATTATATGACATGTGGTCATTTATGGTGTGTGCCAAGTATAAAAGTAAGTTGTATGTGCTCATTTGAGCTAGGATAGAGGATGCAGATGCGAATGAGCTAGAGGAGGTGAAAGAAGAGCTTAGAGGGATCAATGGTAGAGATGAGAAGAGGCATGAATATTTGATAAGAGTATAGGAATAGATATTCAATATTATTATACCTAATCAACATATGAATATGTAAGTTTGAGGAAGAAGAGACATAAGTTTGAGATATTTTTGAATGCATGGAGTTGAACTAGTGGTCACTATCAGTTTTCATAGGAAAAAATCATCATGTGATCTTCATATTCAGGTTGATGAGTTTATAATTAGTCATATTAGGGGTTTGTATCCTCCTTGTATGGTTGGTTACCTAAAAAATTAGGGGTTGATTCTCCTTGTGGGGTTGGTGCCTCATTAAAAAAATCTCATGTGATATGTAATATTCACTTGATTCCTTTTTGTTGTGTAATATATGTAGAGTTTCAGTGGTTTTTCTTCCCCTTGAGGGTTTCCCAATTAAATATGGTGTCTTTTTATCCTCTCTTGTTTCATGCTTATGTGGATGGTTCTTATATTTCTTGATGGTTTGCTAAGATAGCTAATAAGATAACACTTGTTCATGGATGTTGTATGGATGATTTGAATAATTACATACAAGTTTTGAAAAAATAAAGTAAAATTTTTTAAAGAGTGATTCACCCCCCTCTCATTCATCTTCCTTCCAATAATTGGTATCAAGTCAAGGTCCTTTTTAAGAAATTCTAACAACTTGGAGAAGATCTTTGAAGTACAATTTTTTTTGTCAAATGGATGAAGATCTTTTGTTCTTTCAGGCCTATGTGTTCAATGGAACTAATTATGTCTTTTGGAATTTCAAAATGAAGGTCTTCTTAGGTGCCCTTGGGTATGATGTTTGGAATTTATTCAATGTTAGGAATACTGCTTTATTAGAACCTATGGAAGTGATAGCTAAGAATGCCATCTTGAGTGAATTTGTGGAATTTGTTCATTCCAAAGTTATCAAATGTGAGTCATCTAAGGCTTTGTGAGAAAAAATGGAGTTCTTGTATGAAGAAGATAGTAGGAATAATAAAAATAATGAATATCTATATATTGGTAACATGTTGTCATGCAAATGTGAAACATTAAAAATGTAAATTTTCAAACATGACAACTAGACCCAAATTGAAAATTTTGTTCCCAAGTCTTCCTGAAACTCCCTCCTGCTTATTTTTTTAGTTGTACATCATGTATAGTGCTACCTTGAAAGTACTTCCAAGATGATGAACAAGTAAGTACAAGTTTTTGGAATGATGTGATAATATCACCAATTTTATCTGGCGAAGTATTTCAACTACTAGTTTATCAGCAGGCCTAAAAAGCCTAATTCTAGACATTTAGAAATAGGTGTGCATCCTCTGGGATATATTTGGAAGATAAAAAGCATCTGGGAGTGGTGTAAAGTAATTAATAATGTAATGGAACTATTTTAGGAACATTTAGGAATGTTTTGGAACAATAATAGTGCAAGTGGTTTTTGACGGTCAAGAAACATATAGTCTGAAATAGTGCCTGAGCTTCGGAAGTTGATTTTGAGAGCTCCGTAATAAATTAGAGGTCAAAATATATCATTGGAAATATAATTCAAACCTCTAAATAATGGTACTTTCATATTTTACACACGACTCAGGTGATGTTTTTCACATATCATTTTCAATAGACACACTCGATTATCCCAAGTAAAACAAAGTTTTTGAGGGGGTTTCACGAGGAATTAGATCTTGGGAACTGTCCCATTCATTTTTTAAGGTTATTATGAGTCAATTTCATATAAGGAAACACCAAAAAATTCATCCTAGAGCTCCGAAAACTTTGTCTTCAAGGTCTCTCTCAACGTAAGTGTTAGTGCAAATCAGCAGCACCCCCTGGATGTTGATCAGATTTCTAGTTTGATCATTCTAAGCATCCAGTGTGATTGCACAACATTGAAACCTCTCTCCAAGTGTGGGACTTGCAAAATGAGAGAGGAATCTCCAGAGAAGGCTGGTTCTTGCTCCTAAACTACCTGCCAGATATGTTATTTGCACAATCGTAGAGGTTTGAATCTAACTAATCCTACTCTAAATTTCCAAGGAGACCAGAGATAGAGAATGCATAAAATTGAAAGCCTACACTAATAGCGGTGATACACCAGAAGGAGGAGTGGTGAACACTTCTAGTTCTACAGATAGACACAGATCATGGAATGCAACATAAACATCATGCACAAACTGATAAGATGTAATTGAAATTCTGAAATGAAGCAAACAACACAACCAAAGGACTGAAAAAACTGGTCACAGAGCCTGTATTGTCATTTCCACTGTCAAAATCCTTGCATTACAACATCAAAAGGTAGAAAACCTGTTACAACCATCAAGAGGTTCTGATACTTGCAAAAATCACTTGTTGAAGGTGAAAGAAGAAGCTTGCTATCCAAAGAAATGTTCCCCCCAAAAATGAGCCAAATTTGGCTTTTTCAATGCATGGGTCGAGCCCAGGAGAGAGAAAAATGTGTAAAAACATGGGAGCCATTCCTCATTGAATGAAGATGCATTAAAACAGCATGGGCATCCTTACAGACCCATGCTCTGACATTTTTGGCCATGCTGAAGAAGAATGCGACCCATTTTGCATTAAAACTGGTTGTTGAAACGTCATTTCTGGCCATTACCACGTGCCAAAGATGTTTCTTGATTTTCTCTCTCCAAACTGAACCAAAATGAAAGATTGACCCCAGGAATCTTGTAGATAATTTCACCAGCTTTCCATTGATATAAAGAACGTGGAAATCTGAGCTCTGGATCGAAAGTTATGGCCATTTGAAGATTTAGGGCAAAAACAGGCCCAAAATCGGATCGGCGGGCAAAAAGTTTGAATTTTTTACCCGTTTGGTCTTTGGAAAAAATTTTCAAATTTTCCCCCACACTCTGCCACTCCAGGATGCCACGTGGCAGATCTGATTGGCTGTGGGCTCATCCTGCTCCAAATTTACTTCATTTTTTCCTTTGGAAAATTTTTCAAAAATTGGACACGTGGGCACGATTTTATTGGCTGAAGACACGTGGGGGCGCACTTAGATGCGGGCCCTCGAAAGCATTTCCTCTTTTTCACTTTGGAAAAAATTCTAATTTTCCCCCCCACTCCACTCCTGAGCCACTTGTGACACGTGGCATGACCTGATTCGTTGGCCAGGGGGCAGCGGGCCAAAACACTCCTTTTGGATTTTTGGTGAAACACTTAGCCAAATTTCCAACTTTTTTTCCACGCCCTGGGACACACTCTGCATCCCGGGCTTCCTTGTCTCTTTGGTGGCCTTTTCACCTTTTCACATCCCACGCATCCCACCTAACTTTTCCCAACTGTCCCAGACTACCTGGGACAAATCTCTCTGAACTGCCCAAAATGGACTGTCTTGTCGGCAAATGCCGGTCGATTTCGTCGTCCCACGCATCCCTCGTACTTTTGTCCCAGCTGTCCCGGACCGCGTGAAACAAAGATCTCTGAACTTACTTTCAGCCATGATCTTTTGACTGTCTTTCGGAAAATTGGCTGATTCGATTCTTGTCGCGGCCTTTTCGCGTCCCATCCCCTCGCATACTTTTGTCCCAACTGTCCTGGACTTCTTGGGACAAATATCTCCTGAACTGCCCGAAATGGACTGTCTTTCGGCAAATCGGCCGGTTCGCGTCCCCCGCGTACTTTTGGCCCGGATGTCCCAAACTGCGCGAAACAAAACTTAGATGATTTTTTCCTTGCTTTCGGTTGATTCGGATTTTCACGTCCCTCGCATCCCGACGTCCCAACTATCCCGCAGAATGCCTGGGACAAAAATGTCTGACTTAGCCGATTTTCTTGCTTTTTCGGCCCCAAGCTTGGTACGACGAACCTCAGTACGACCCGAACTTCAGACCCGTTTAAAACAGTCCTGCAACCTTTTTTTTGCATTTTTTCCATTTTCTCTAACTCATTGGGATTTCTTCTTGGATGGGAGAGTTAGAAAAAAGGCCGAGGGGACCCCGAAAAACATGATTTTGGGCCTCGAATCAATCTTACTTACTCGGGACTGAATAATTTGATGCATGTTATCAAAATTACCTTGAGGGGTGAATTTTGGATAACAATTTTGGTGACTCAGTAGGGTCATCTGCCTACTAGATGAAGTTACCAGTTGCCTGAAGCATCCATTGGGCATGGAGTCATGAGTTGTCTGTTCGGAACCCCAACTGACTTAGAATGTTGCAAGGAGGAAGATGGAATATCACCCAATGGAAGCAAGGGCTGTAAAACATCTCCAGGGATAGCAAGCCTGTGCCAAAGCACTTAGGGAAAGTAAAAAAACCTACAGCAAAAACAATGTGCACAAGCACTTGGAGGAATGAAAACCTAAGCTAATATTTACAAGGTGGAGAATTTCCCTTTAGTAGCAATGCTTTAGATAGATTCCATTGACTGGAATCTGCAGTTCTTCGCCATCCAATGAAGACAATTAGAAGGCATTGCTGTCCTTACACTTTGTGACCATGTATGGGCCACTCCAAATGGCATCAAATTTTGAATGCCTTCCCAGTTTTGCTCTATCTGCATCCCATTTTAACACTAGATCTCTAACTTGGAAAGATCTACTCTTGGCCTTCCTATCAAAGGTCTTCTTGATCAAAGCTTGATCCTTCTCCATTGCTTGGGATGCCTGATCTCTGATCTCTTGGAGCTCCATCAACTCTGCATATCTCACCTCCATGGGCCCAAACTCTAGCAACTCTAACTGCTTCATGAGTTCCAATGTTGGCAACTCAAGTGACATGGGCAAGATTGCCTCTCTTCCATAAACAAGCCTGAATGGAGAGTTACCTATGGATCTCTTGGGAGTTATCCTATCAGCCCATAAGGCTGATTTCAGTTTGGTATGCCAAGACCTCTGATTCTCATCAAGAGTCCTCCTGATGATCCTCAACAAGTTCTTGTTTGTAGATTCAGCCTGGCCATTACCCTGAGGGTAGTAGTTTGATGAAGTACTTAGGTAGATCCCGTTCTTGACAGCCCACTCAGTCACCTTGGATCCAATGAATGCTAATGCATTATCTGAGATTATTGTAGCAGGTATGCCAAATCTGGTTACTATCCCCTCATAGAAGTCTAAGATGCTAGACTCATTTGCTTCCTTGAGTGCTACTGCTTCAGTCCATTTGGTGAAGTAGTCTGTGGCTGTCAAAATCCACTTATGCCCTTGGCTTGAATTGGGATTAATGACTCCAATGAAGTCCAAACCCCATTGCATGAATGGCTGGTCAACTGAAATTGGATGCAATGGGAGGGCAGAAAACCTCTCTTTACCTGTGAAGAATGCACAATTCTTGCACCTTTTGATCCACGCGAAGCAATCACTGAAAATCTTGGGCCAATAGTAACCAGCCTTCATGATTTTTAGGGCTGTCACTCTTGGTGTAAAATGACCACCAGCTGGTCCACCATGGAACTCTTCCAACACCCTATGAATCTGATTTGTGTTAATGCATCTCAGCAGCACTCCATTCACATCTTTCTTGAACAAAACACCGTCTACTATGGCATATGGGACAGCCTACAATCTGAAGTGTCTTCTTTGGGTTTTGTTCATCTCTGGAGGGCATAGGCCCATGCTTAGGAAGTGCATTATACCTTGGGTCCAGCAAGGAGTGGGGACAGCATTATCCTCTTCTTGAGTGCTACCTTGCACATGGCTGTCTTGAACTGTCAAAACAGCCTCTTCTTCATTGCATACTCCCTTTTGCTTGCCCAGAATCAGTTGCTCACACAATCCTTTTCCTCTTACCAACTTGGTGACCTTGATCTCAATGTCATACTCCATGACACGAGTGATCCAACCTGCCCTTTTCTCATTCAAATCTTTGTTGAGGAGGAAGTCCTTTACTCCCGCATGAGAGACCAATAACTGAACCTTGTTGTTTGAGACTAGATGTTTGAATTTCTTCAAGCTTCTGATTACTGCACAAGTACATGCTTCTCAATAAAAGAATATCTCACCTCATAGTCCTCCAGGCTTTGGCTGAAGAAAGCAATTGGCTACTCATCATTGTCCTTGTTCTGCTGCACCAAAATGGCAGAAATGGTATCATTACCCCCAAACGCATAGAGGATGAAATCCTTGGAGAAATCTGGGTTGATGAGAGTTGGTGCTTGAGAGATGGATTCTTTGATTGCTTCAAAACTCTCCTTGTCTTCTGTTGTCCACTTGAAAGCCATGCTTTTCTTTAACATCTTGGTGATAGGTTTGACAAGGGCTGTAAAATCTGGGACAAACCTCCAAACAAAGTTTATTCTCCCCAAGAAACTCTGAAGGGCCTTCTTGTGGCTTGGCAATGGTAGTGCTCTTATGGCTTCAACCCTCTCTGGATCAATTGCTAATCCTTCTTTGGAGACAATATGGCCAAGGAGCTTTCATTCATGTGCTAGGAAGATACACTTCTTAGGATTCAAAGACACTCCAAATCTCCTGCACCTTGTGAAGACTTGTCTCAAATGAGAGAGGTGGTCTGCTACATTCTTTGAAAAAATAGTGATATCATCAAGGTATATCAGCACCACGTTGTTAATCAAACCTTTGAATGCCATGTCCATTGCTCTTTGGAAGGTAGCTCCAGCGTTGGACAGCCCAAATGGCATTTTCCTGTATGCATAAGTTCCCCATTTGGTTGTGAAGGCTGTCTTGAACTGATCTTCTTCCTTCACCATAATCTGATTGTAGCCTGAGTAGCCATCAAGTAGTGAAAACCTCTCGAAGCCAACCACAACTTGCAAAATTTGCTCCATAGAAGGGAGTGGGTAATGGTCCTTGAGAGATGATCTATTCAAGTCTCTGAATTCAACACACAATCTGATCTCTCCACTCTTCTTTCTGACTAGAACTAAGTTGGAAACCCAACTAGAATGCTTGATTGGGAATATGATTCTTGACTCAATCAACTTGTTCAATTCCTTCCTTATGAGAGGTTCCATGTGTGGATTGACTGGCCTTTGTTTCTGCCTGATGGGCTTAGTATTTGGATCCAATTCAATGGTGTGCTGAGCTAACTTGGGATTGAAACCTTTCAAATCTTCGTAGCTCCAAGAAAACACATCAGGGAACTCTTGACACAGCTGTATGAACTCATACCTTTCTTGTTCAGTTGTCATCTTTCCAATTTGCAATGGTTTGTTCTCTTCCACCAAGATGGATACTGAATCTTCTCTCTTGACCTGAATGTTTGCTTTCTCTTTCCTAAACTGATCATTGGGATTGAAAATGGACTCCAAAGTGATAAGTCCCTTGGGCAGCTTGTTAGTTCTCAGTTGTACCACTTGGTCACCATACTATTTTTCCAATTTTTCCTGATTTTTAGCTGAGAACTCAGCTTCTTCTTGCAAGAAATGGATGATTTGCTGGTCATTCTCAAACACTTGCCAACTTACATTGTTATCTGGCACTGAAGGCCTCACAATCACATGGATGTTTGGCTGTACCTTGTCCTTTTGAATGCTTTCCACAATATCAAAGGCTGCCCCAACTGCTGCAAGCCTGTCAGCAGCTTGGTTCTCTTTCCTAGGAACTGATTTGATGCCAAAGCCCTCAAAATCTTCAATGAGGTCCCACACCCTGTTCTTGTAGCACTTGAGTAGATCATTCTTGGCAGCATGCTGCCCTTTGACCTGATTTACAATCAATTCACTATCACCAAAGACTTGCAAGTTCTTTATTCCTCTCTTTATTGCCCAATGCATCCCTTGCACCAAGGCTTCATATTCAGCAGTGTTATTGGAGCATGCAAACTGAAATCTAAAAGCTAAATAGTACTTTAATCCTTGAGGTGAAACTAGCATGGCTCCCCCTCCGGCACCTTGTCTACTCCTTGATCCATCAAAAAACAGCTGCCATACCTCATTTTCATCCTTTTGGTCTGGCTTGGTGATGTTAGGAATGGGCTGATTTTCTTCATGTATGAAATAGACTCCTAGCTCAGATTCTTCTACTTCTTGATAAGGATCAAAAGCATGCACCTTGTTTTCCCATTCATCAAGAGTTAGATCAAGGATGCTTCCAACCTTGGTGTCAGCTTCATCAGTGCTTGGGTTATCTTGTTGATCAAATGCCGAACAGTTGGCACTGATCTGACTTGGAGTGTAGGGCTCAATGTGGAAGTTTGCAATAGGTTCAGAACTGATTGTAGCTCTGGTTCCATACCTCGTTCTGAACAGCATGTGTGACCAATCAACAGATAAATATCCTCCAATCTTGGCTATGAAATCTCTTGACAAACATAGGGAAAAGAGTGGTGGAAGGTCTATAACTGATACATCTTGTAAAACAACAACATTTGGACATACATGCAAGATAAGACTTAAGTTTCTAATCACCCCAACTGTTGTTACTGCTGTCCCATCCAACTGCACTACCCCTTTGCATATGGTTTCATATTGAAGTCCTAGCTGATCAGCTATTTGCTTGGGCATCACTGAGCTACTTGCCCTGGAATCAATTATGCAATTGTGCACCAATTGGTTTCCAATGATTAATGAGACATAAAAAGGAGGTTGCTTCAACATTTTACCTTGCTGTCCTCCATGATTCCCTTCAGATTGGGTAGCATTTGTGAGCACCTTCTCTTGCATTTGGACTTGTTGATTTGAATTTCTCTAGTCCTTCATGGAAGCTTGTAGAAAATATCTTTGGCCTGGGATGGATAGTGATTCCCACATCGATATATTTACATTTGTCTTCTTCATCTGATCAATGATGTTGAATGGGGATGAAGCATCCCTCTACTGTCCTTTAGCTTGCACATTCATTCCTTGCACATGGGTAGTAGCAGCTAGCATGTGAGTTGGTTTAGGAGCTGGTTTGGGTTCTCCTTGCATGTTTGGAACTACATTTTGTTTGCCAACAACTTATGGAGTGGTAGAAGGTTGCAGATTATTTGGAGCCAATGGCAGTCCTTCACCCAAATTTCTCCTTTTTGACCTTGTGTTGGCTGCAACACTTTGAGAGGGTATTTGATTCATACCATAGAAATCTTCAACCTGCCAATTGACAAGAGTAGTTTCATTCGGAGATGTTCCTTGCTGAGGTGCTTCTTGCTGTTGATCCTCTTCGTGGCTAGACTCTTGTGACCCACCAATGGTTTGCACCATAAGAGCCTGATGTAATGCACCGTTAAAGCACATTGATTGGTTATGTGGCTGACTGCACGGGAAACACCAATCATATTCTTGGGCCATGTTATTTTACACCGGTACCAAATCTCTGGATGTGGATGCAACATTGGGGTTATTGGGCTGAAATGGTCTGTTGGCAGGAAGCCTTGCTTGATTCTAATTTGCAGTTAGATTGGGTGGTCTTTGAGGCTAATATGGTTTCCTGTTAGGCCGAGCTTGAGGCTGATAAGAAGGTCTAAAACTTTGGGCTTGTTACCTCTTGAGTGTAACCAGCTCATTTCCTAAACTTTACAGTTGCTTCATGACTTCTTGAAGTTCGTTTGAGGCACTAGAAGATGAAGTAGAAGCTTCATTTGAATTCTGATTTCTAGGAGTGGGAATAGGAGCTAAGACATGTGCTTGACTAGTACTTAGGCTCTCTAAACTTGGATATAATGGCATTGGAGGCCTAGGAGCTATCTTTCCAGCTTGAATTAAATAATTTTCAGCTCTAATGGCAATGCTATAAGCAACAGGGATAGTTGTGCCTCCCATGGATTGAATCAACATAGAAATATTAGAATTTAAGGCTTTAAGGTAATATAGAAAAAAACCTTTTGCCGCTGGCCTTACTGCCACTGGAATCCTCTCCCAAGTCCTTTTAAATATGAAGTTGAAGTCGGTCAGCTACTCATTGGGAGCTCTCTTGATGGTTGTCAATTGTTCCAAAATGGACAAGTTATCTCCCTTCTCTCCAAACTGCTCGTGGAGGGCTATACATAGTTGGTTCCAATTTTGGATAGAACCTGAGGCAAGGCTTTTGAACCATTGTAAAGCTTTCCCCTTGAATGAGGATGCCAGAAATTTGACTGCAACTTGCATCTCATTGATTTCATGAATTACACAAAGGTTGGCAATGTCTTTAACATGATCACCAGGAGTAGTCTAGTTCTCTCCAGTGAAGTATAAAATGTTCTTCAATGTTGCAACTGGGATTGGATGTTGTGCGTTGAGAGCAAGTGGGCTGCTGTCAGTGAAATTGACATACGGATTCGGTGGTTGCGACATTCTAATTAGCCTGAGAACCCTTGTTGATTGGATGAAAGGCCTACCAGGTGGAGGTGTTGACAAGGTTCTATTAGGTGGAGATGGAGATCTTTGAGCTCTTCTTCCCCTTCTTTCTCTTCCTGGAGATAGGTGTAGATGAACAAACAATCCTTCCTCCCTAGCTCTTGACCTGGTCTGTATTCTTCTCATAAATTTTACAGGCTTGGACTGCTGAAACCAGCGGATTATGCTTCTTTTGGAGTCACTAGATGTGTGATTTTAAGCTCCTTCAAACCTGGAACTTACAACAAGTGCACATTGATCTTGTTACAATAAAAGTGAAGACCTCTAAGGTCCCACCTGGCATGCCAAAACTGTTAGTTCAAATCAGTAGCACCCCCTGGATGTTGATCAGATTTCTAGTTTGACCATTCTAAGCATCTAGTGTGATTGCACAACATTGAAACCTCTCTCCAAGTGTGGGACTTGTAAAATGAGAAAGGAATCTCCAGAGAAAGCTGGTTCTTTCTCCTAAACTACCTACCACAATCTACTCTAATGCAGGGGAAACTAACTATTCTAATCTAACTTTCCAAGGGACCAGGTGTAACACCCTGAAATGTTGTTACTTCCTCCTGAGCATACAAGTGTTGATATGTGATTTCTCTTGTAAAAAGGATAAGTTCCTTTGATTGAGAAGTCATGCTTGATATGGACTGTATCTTTTTTTTGAGATTACAGATTCGTGACTGAGTCATAATATGTTTGGACTCTTTTATTTCTTTCATTTTACGCCTGAGTTTAATCTGATCTCGGAATGAATTATGGAGTTATCCATCTATAAGACTTAGCCTTGGATCAGTGGTATTGATCCAAGTGATGCTTTAAGTTTATTCATGATGAATTAAAATTATAGACCTTATGTAGGTTGCAAGGTCTGGATGCATTGAATAAGCTAGTCTGGAGTATAACTCAGGCTGATCATGTTAAATGAATTGGTTCCCGATATCGTAATATCATGAAGGTCTTGATCGTGGACTAAGTAATAATTCAGTTACATATAATTCAATAGCCTATTGGAAGTACAGGAGTGAACCCTATTCGTGAATGTATGCTGTAGGTTCTTTTTCTGAGCATTGGAAATATTAGACCTAAACTGGATTTATTAAGGTTAGTAACCTAAAACTAAACTATAACCTAGGCCTAGGCTATAAGCTAATGTTCTAAGTTAGTATCTATGTGCTATGAGGTTAGACTAAGTGTTATCTTAAATTCTAACCTAAGTTACTAACCTAACTAATCAACAAGGAAGAAAGGGGACCTATGGAAGGATGCGAACCATGGGCGGAAGTTTCTATGGCATTAAATGGCGGGATAAGTATGAAGGATAGGTAATTTGGTAGAAGTTTTTAAACGGCTAGCTAGAGCCGACGTGGCAGGTCGCCAAAGTTAGAAATGGTCTTTGAACTGGTTTTATCCATCGCCAACTATGGCGGTCGGTGGCAATGGAAAGTTATCGGGAAATTTGGAGTAAATTCCATTTATGAACTCGGTCTTCGAGCTCGGGTTTCACGGGAAGGCATGCAAAATGGAAAGTTAGTAGTTTGTTTGGTTTTTCATGCGCTCTGGTTTTTGCTCTGTTTGATCACTGGTTCTTCACACCAGTCTTCTTGGTGTTGCATGGCAAGTATGAGTGTAACTAGCTCTTTTCTCTAGCAAGGAAAATTTATAAGTCATGGAAATAACAAATTTTTGTTGGTGAATCTAACTTGGAAAAAAAGAAGAAGGCTCGAGCTCTTTCAGTGGTCTTCTTCAAATTTTTAAGCAAATAACCAGGCATGTTAGGCCCTAACCTTTAAAAATCTTACATTCTTTCAATTGATTTCATTAGAACAACTCTGTTTAGATGATTTATGGGTTTAGATGGTTATTATGGTAGCTTTGTGTGATTTTGTTACTATATCTTCTTCTGGTTCGATTTTCCAATTTAACCCTTGACGGGTGTGCATTGTGTTTTTGAGCTATCGCTCTATTTTGTTGTGTTTTGAATTCTGGCTTAGGTTTTTGAAATGTATGCAAGAATGAATATTAGACCTGCTCTATGAGAGCCCATGCATTGTTCCCTTGCTGGGTTCAGGCTACAGTTGATACTTGTTGATTGACGCTTGTTGTTGATACTTGTCGGAAAGGATACTGATGGACTTTTGTTTGAACGTTCAGTTTTATTGGCCTTCTTTGTAAGTTCCGTCGTGTTTAGTATAGGTGGTGGTTATAGAAATTTTGTTGGGATTCGCTATGATACTTTGGTTATGTTGAACGGATAACTGGCTGTGTTTCAGTATTTGATGCGACCCTGTAGAAGTTGTTTTTCCCTCCTTGTGTTGCAATTACGAGGTGTAACCCGTTGATGGTTTGCATTATATTTATTTTACTTACAAGATGACTTTGTGGAGTCCTTGGATTGCTTCGTATCTTGGACTACTGTATAAGTTATGTATGTGTATACTGGTAGCATGATTCCGTCGGAGTCCTGGAGGGGTAACTGTTAATACGAATTCTGTTATCTTGTAATGTATACCTTCATTTTAGTAATGGATTTTTAGTACAGACTCGGTTGGTATACTTTCGATGTTCCAATTTGTGTAAGATTGAGCGAATAAAGTTGTAGAGGCTCAATTGGATTCCTTGTTACAAAATCAATATTTAACGTCTGTAATAGCCTGATTTTGATTATTTACCATTTTTGGCATGGTTGAAATCTTTAACTTATGTTTATCTGGTATATCAGCTTCTGTAGAAGATTTATCGTGTATACTATTGTTCGGATTCAGTTGAAATCCTTGATAGATAACCACTGTATCTGCTTTTATAAAAGCCTGATTGGGATCACTTATTGTTTTTGGCTCTGTTGGGTTCCTTAAGTAATGATAGATATCTTGTATCTTTGTCTCTGTAAAAGTAGGTTGTGATTACCATATTTTTCAAACTCGGAATGAGTTCAGATATGAATGCGATATGTTATTTTTCCTTTCTGAATAATTACAGTTAATTAAGGTTGTGCATGTTGAGTGGATTTCGTGTGAATATCTCTGCATAGTCTTAGGGGAAACATCTTGTGCTTAATATTAACGGGTCTCTTGTTGGCTGAGATAAAAAGGAGAAGTTGTTTTGATTTCGACCTTAGATCTAAAACCATACTGTGTTTAGTAGGGATTAGAATAAGTTGTATGTTGCTGTGAGGAATTGTTGTCATGTTTGAGCATGATTACGTCTTCTGTTGCATGGGTATCTAGTCTTGAGCTTAACTGAACTAAGGAACTGTCGACTTCACCTCGACAGACGATGGCATTGAATATCTTCTTGTTTGTCGCTTCGTGTGGAAGGTCATGTGTAATCTGTTGGTTGACATTCATGTGTTTTGGCGTAAGAGCTATTGTTCTGCTCATATGCTACAGGAGTTTTGTTATATTTGATTTTAACAAAACTGTGGTTCTTTTTGTGGCTCGGAAGACTTATTCATATGCATATAAGGTGAATTCTTTCCTTTCGAGGAGATGGTACAGTCATGAGCTTGTGTGAAGGGAAAAATGAATGACTTGTTTTCTTTCTCTTCTGTTGTAAAGTATATGTTGATATTTTTATCTAACCGTTGGAACTGTTTTTAACATATTGATGGAATCATGATTTGTTATGATATTCCTTTTACTGTTGAATGTAATGATCTATCTTTATGGAAGCTAGGGTAAAAATAAATCTAAGCAAGACACTAAACAAGCTGGATTAAATTATTAATTCCTAGTCTTGTTTAAGCCAGGACAATGTTTAATTGGATTCCTAATCTTTATATCTCTATATTAATAAGTAAGACATAAATTCAGTTATAAGAACTGAAATAGACCTAAAAAGGGTCCGGTTGGCAATCACATGTGAAGAATATAGGTTATTGTCCAATTTTGTTGATTTAGAATTATGTAAATTCTATGAACTCCTTGATGGGACCCTCTAGTCTTAATAATTTCTCTTGTGTAATGGGTTTTATTAAGAAAGGTCATTCTTTGGTGAGGAACCCAGGGATCGGGAAAGGCTAACCTTAGGGGAACGTCTTTTATTATAACTTTAACTCAACGTGCATAACGCTTATTATAAGTAGATCTTTTCGAGGTGGATTTAAAGGTTGACGGTACAAGTCAACTGCAGGGTTGTACCTTCGAGAAGATTGGGATCTTCTCGAAGTTACAACAATGTAGGTGACTTATGATGACACCCTTTGCATTGATCGTTAAGATTTACACCTTTAACTCGAACAAGTTACTCTGGAACCGATTAGGAATGTGGTCACATTATATGGCTGCCTAAGACACTTGGGGTATCTTGACACACTGGCTTAACTAGGGTTGACCCAATATGTCATCGTATCCCTAGTCCTCGGGAGCATCCATATAACGTTGTCACCTTACTAATCCATTTCTGAGTGAATAACTTGGGTTAGGAGGGACTGATAGAAGTCAGTATAAGACATTCTATATAACATAAGAATGGGGTGAAGGGAATATTCCAGATTGACGAGTATGCCGTTAATGAGACATAAGCAGTATGTTTTAAATCTTTGGCCAAAGTATCGCAAGCTACTGATTGCATTGTCCTGAGTCACCTAGTCTAAGGGATGAGATGCCGATGAATAATGGTAACGATTATTCAAGTTAGGTTCCTTGGATAGAGAATTCTGAATCCCAAAATAGGGAAGAGAACCGTAAGAGTGAAGTGTTGATTAAAAACTCCAACTCTTATCACTCATGAATAGATCGGTAGATAACCGAGTCATGGAATGAATAGATCGGAGGTACTCCGAGTCATTACAGTTGCATATGGTTATCTGTTATAAGAATGGTTATTTGATTTGTGAGTTCTAAATTATGTATTTAGAACCAGGAAGCATTTATCAAAAAAAAAATTTGACTTGTTTTAATATATAGAATTGAGGATGTTACATCTTGGTATCAGAGCTGAAGGTTACAGCTCTTGGGCCTATTGTGTCCATAATCTGATGAGAACCTGAATTTTCTTGTAACAGAAAATGGTTAGAACAAGGGGAAACGTTACGAATAATGCTCCACCTGAAGGAGGGGTGGCAACAACCCAGAAACTTGATGACATCCTTGCTGCCCTGTTGGACACAAGAGATCGTTTAGCTGTACTTGAACAGCAGGCAATGGGAAATGAGGAGGATGAAGAAGCTGGTAATGACAATCAGCCACCTCCTGAGGACAACCCTGATATGGGTGTTGATGTTAATGCTGGAAATGCACCTGTCCAACCAGAAAATAAAAAGGCCAGGTTGGCAGCAGAACTCACTAATGATATAAAAAGGATAAGCCCACCTAAGTATGATGGCACCACATTAGGAGATGGAGCTGAGAACTGGCTCAACGAAATGGAGTACTTTGCAATAAGAAACTTCTCAGAGGAAACCAAAGCTATTTGGGGAGCCTATCATCTTTCCCACGAAGCATCTTCGTGGTGGGATAGCCATAAAGTAGAACTAAATATTGATGAGACCAATATTACTTGGGATCAATTTAAAGGCTATTTTAGGCAACGTTGGCTGCCACAACTTTTCTATGATCAGAAAATGATATAATTCCAGAACTTAGCTCAAGGGAAGCTAATGGTAACTGAATTCTGGGAGTGGTTTACAAAACTCCTCAAGTATGTACCGCAGTATCAAACTGACGAGAAGTTCAGAATACGGAAATTCATCATGGGATTGAATCCCGTGATAGGGGGATAGGTCGATGTTCACAGTCCATCCACTATGGAAAGGAGTTGTTGAAAAGGCCATAAGGCAAGAACAGAAATTAAAGGCTATTTATGCTCATAAAGAGGAAGTGCAGAAGAAGACTGCAAACCCTTCTTCAACCTCTCTTGCACCCAGAAAGGGACCATGGAAAAAGTTTGGAAACAAAAATAAGTTTCCAGGGGATAATGGTAAGAAAGCAATAGTAAATAAACCTGCTGGAAATATAAGGGATAATTTTGCCAAAAATTATAAACAATGGGCAGAAGCCCTATGGAGGACAACGTGACAATTACAAGGCTGGAGACAATTTTGAGCCTAAAAAGGGACCTGTAGGAGGCTACTACAATTGTGGCAAAGACCACTACGCAAATCAGTGCCCTTTGAAGAAGGATGATCGTAATCAGCATAAGATACATGCTGCAGTAGCAGACAAGCAAGCTGAAAAGCAAGTGACACCTATAGAAGTTTCGGGTAAGTTATTTGGCATACCTGTCACTATTCTTTTTGATACAGGAGCTACTGAATGTTTCATTTCTAATAAACTTGCTTCTAAACTTAAGAGAAAAGATGGAAAAATGGATAAAACTTAGACTGTACAGTATGGTAATAACTCTATTCATACAGTTAGTATGTGTCCTTTTTGGGGCAGTCCTTGACTTACCTAATTTCTCCATGGAAGTTGACCTCTATGTTACACCTTTGGGATCATATGACATTGTTATCGGTGTCAATTGGTTAGCTGACCATAAAGCAAATGTAGACTGCTATGAAAAGAACATAAAATGTTTAGATGATCAGCTGGAAACAGCAGAGATTCAAGGTGTGAAACGGGAAATTTCAGTTAGAAAACTGTCAGCTATGCAGCTTAAAAAGCCTAAAAATAAAGGATGTACCCTTTATGCAGTAAAGATATCTGAATTTTCAGAAGAAGATGGTGATTACATGAAGTGATTTCCTCTATTACAAAGCTTCAGGGATGTTTTTCCTGAGGAATTACCAGGGTTACCACCCTAAGAGGGAAATTTGACTTCACCATCGAAATCAAAACCAGGAACAAAACCTATTTCCAAAGCACCTTATCGGATGACTACTACAGAGTTAGTCGAGCTTAAGGCACAGTTTGCAAGAACTTTTTGTCTAAAGGTTTTGATTAGACCAAGTGTTTCACCTTGGGGTGCGCTTGTAATATTTGTGAAAAAGAAGGATGGAACACTTTAGGCTGTGTATTGATTATCAGATGTTGAACAAAGCAACAATCAAGAACAGATATCCACTTCCAAGGATCGACAATCTGTTTGATTCAGATGCATGGAGCAGCGGTTTATTCTAAGATAGATCTTCGATCTGGTTATCATCAGTTAAGGATATAGTGGGTAATTGGACCAGAAATTCTCACAGAAATGGAACAACAAGTTAAGCTGATTCGTGAACGATTAAAGGAAGCAGCGGATAGGCAGAAGAGCTATGCTGACCTTAAGCTGGTTGATCGAAGGTTTGAGCTTGGTGAGAAGTTTTTTTCTTTGTGTTAAACCCAAAAAGAGTTCTATAACTTTTGGCAAGGCTGCCAAGTTGTCACCCTCAATTCATGGGACCTTTCGAAATTGTCGAAATAATCAATCCTGTAGCTTATCGTTTAGCATTACCACCTGCTTTATCTCGCATGCATGATGTTTTCCATATTTCTTTTCTTAAGAAATACATTTCAGATCTGTCACATGTTTTAAATTGGAATTCCTTGCAGGTCCAAGACCCAGGAATAATCGTGGTTAAACCCACATGAGTGCTGGAAACTCGCCAAATTACATTTGAGAAATCATGAAATACAGCAATGTAAGGTCCAGTGGGACCAGTTTAGCGAAGAAAGTGCAACTTGGGAAAATCTGGAAGATATGAAAATTGCTTTTCCTTCTCTTTTTCAACAGAATGAAATCTATTGACAAAAACAATTCTTGTATGAACTATTTTTTTTAAGTATTTATGAAATCCACATGAAGACAAACATTATTCAGGCTGAATAAAAATGTGTTGTGACATTGATTTCTGGAACTATTTAAGTTGGAAAATAGTCGCATTGTTTTGTGAACTAATAAATGGGTTGACCTGAAGGTTAATCAAATATGTAATCATCGGGACGATGAATCTTTTAGGAGGGAAGCATGTAACACCCTGAACTGTTGTTACTTCCTCCTGAGCATACAAGTGTTGATATGTGATTTCTCTTGTAAAAAGGATAAGTTCCTTTGATTGAGAAGTCATGCTTGATATGGACTGTATCTTTTTTTTTGAGATTGCAAATTCGTGACTGAGTCAGAATATGTTTAGACTCTTTTATTTCTTTCATTTTTACGCCTGAGTTTAATCTGATCTCGGAATGAATTATGGAGTTATCCATCTATAAGACCTAGCCTTGGATCAGTGGTATTGATCCAAGTGATGCTTTAAGTTTATTCGTGATGAATTAAAATTATAGACCTTATGTAGGTTGCAAGGTCTGGATGCATTGAATAAGCTAGTCCGGAGTATAACTCAGCTAATCGTGTTAAATGAATTGGTTCCTGATATCGTAATATCAGGAAGGTCTTGATCGTGGACCAGGTAATAATTCAATTACATATAATTCAATAGCCTATTGGCAGTACATGAGTGAACCCTGTTCATGAATGTATGCTGTAGGTTTCTTTTTCTGAGCATTGGAAATATTAGACCTAAACTGGATTTATTAAGGTTAGTAACCTAAAACTAAACTATAACCTAGGCCTAGGCTATAAGCTAATGTTCTAAGTGAGTATCTATGTGCTATGAGGTTAGACTAAGTGTTATCTTAAATTCTAACCTAAGTTACTAACCTAACTAATAAAAAAGGAAGAAAGGGGACCTATGGAAGGGTGCGAACCATGGGCGGTAGTTTCTATGGCATTAAATGGCGGGATAAGTATGAAGGACAGGTAATTTGGTAGAAGTTTTTTAAACGGCTAGCTAGAGCTGACGTGGCAGGTCGCCAAAGTTGGAAATGGTCTTTGAACTGGTTTTATCCATCGCCAACTATGGCGGTCGGTGGCAATGGAAAGTTAGTGGGAAATTTGCAGTAAATGCCATTTATGAACTCGGTCTTCGAGCTCAGGTTTCATGGGAAGGCATGCAAAATGGAAAGTTAGTAGTTTGTTTGGTTTTTTCATGCGCTCCGGTTTTTACCTCTGTCTGATCACTGGTTCTTTGCACCAGTCTTCTTGGTGTTGCATGGCAAGTATGAGCGTAACTAGCTCTTTTCTCTGGCAAGGAAAATTTATAAGTCATGGAAATAACAAATTTTTGTTGGTGAATCTAACTTGGAAAAAAAAAAGAAGGCTCGAGCTCTTTCAGTGTGTCTTCTTCGGATTTTTAAGCAAATAACCAGGCATGTTAGGCCCTAACCTTTAAAAATCTTGCTTTCTTTCAATTGATTTCATTAGAACAACTCTGTTTAGATGATTTATGGGTTTAGATGGTTATTATGGTAGCTTTGTGTGATTTTGTTACTATATCTTCTTCTGGTTCGATTTTCCAATTTAACCCTTGACGGGTGTGCATTGTGTTTTTGAGCTATTGCTCTATTTTGTTGTGTTTTTGCATTCTAGCTTAGGTTTGTGAAATGTATGCAAGAATGAATATTATACCTACTCTGTGAGAGCCCATGCATTGTTCCCTTGTTGGGTTCAGGCTACAGTTGATACTTGTTGATTGATGCTTGTTGTTGATACTTGTCGGAAAGGATACTGATGGACTTTTGTTTGAATGTTTCAGTTTTATTGGACTTCTTTTTAAGTTCCGTCGTGTTTAGTATAGGTGGTGGTTATAGAAATTTTGTTTGGATTCGCTATGATACTTTGGTTATGTTGAACGGATAACTGGCTGTGTTTCAGTATTTGATGCGACCCTGTAGAAGTTGTTTTTCCCTCCTTATGTTGAAATTACGGGGTGTAACCCATTGATGGTTTGCATTATATTTATTTTACTTACAAGATGACTTTGTGGAGTCCTTGAATTGCTTCGTATCTTGGACTACTGTATAAGTTATGTATGTGTATACTGGTAGCATGATTCCGTCGGAGTCCTGGAGGGGTAACTAGTAATACGACTTCTATTATCTTGTAATGTATACCTTCATTTTAGTAATGGATTTTTGGTATAGACTCAGTTGGTATACTTTCGATGTTCCAATCTGTGTAAGCTTGAGCGAATAAAGTTGTAGAGGCTCAGTTGGATTCCTTGTTACAAAATCAGTATTTAACATCTGTAATAGCCTGATTTTGATTATTTACCATTGTTGGCATGGTTGAAATCTTTAACTTATGTTTATCTGGTATATCGGCTTCTGTAGAAGATTTATCGTGTATACTATTGTTTAGATTCAGTTCAAATCATTGATAGATAACCAGTGTATCTGCTTTTATAAAATCCTGATTGGGATCACTTATTGTTTTTGGCTCTGTTGGGTTCCTTAAGTAATGATAGATATCTTATATCTTTGTCTCTGTAAAATTAGGTTGTGATTACCATATTTTTCAAACTTGGAATGAGTTCAGATATGAATGCGATATGTTATTTTTCCTTTCTGAATAATTACAGTTAATTAAGGCTGTGCATGTTGAGTGGATTTCGTGTGAATATCTCTGCATAGTCTTAGGGGAAACATCTTGTGCTTAATATTAACGAGTCTCTTATTGGCTGAGATAAAAAGGAGAAGTTCTTTTGATTTTGACCTTAGATCTAAAACCATACTGTGTTTAGTAGGGATTAGAATAAGTTGTATGTTGCTGTGAGGAATTGTTGTCATGTTTGAGCATGATTACGTCTTCTGTTGCATGGGTATCTAGTCTTGAGCTTAACTGAACTAAGGAACTGTCGACTTCACCTCGACAGACGATGGCATTGAATATCTTCTTGTTTGTCACTTCGTGTGGAAGGTCATGTGTAATCTGCTGGTTGACATTCATCTGTTTTGGCGTAAGAGCTACTGTTCTGCTAATATGCTACATGAGTTTTGTTATATTTGATTTTAACAAAACTGTGGTTCTTTTTGTGGCTCGTAAGACTTATTCGTATGGATATAAGGTGAATTCTTTCCTTTCGAGGAGATGGTATAGTCATGAGCTTGTGTGAAGGGAAAAATGAACGACTTGTTTTCTTTCTCTTCTGTTGTAAAGTATCTGTTGATATTTTTATCTAACCGTTGGAACTGTTTTTAACATATTGATGGAATCATGATTTGTTATGATATTCCTTTTACTGTTGAATGTAATGATTTGTCTTTCTGGAAGCTAGGGTAAAAATAAATCTAAGCAAGATGCTAAACATGATGGATTAAATTATTAATTCCTAGTCTTGTTTAAGCCAGGACAACGTTTAATTGGATTCCCAATCTTTATATCTCGATATTAATAAGTAAGACATAAATTCAGTTATAAGAATTGAAATAAACCTAAAAAGGGTTCGGTTGTCAATCACATGTGAAGAATATAGGTTATTGTCCAATTTTGTTGATTTAGAATTATGTAAATTCTATGAACTCCTTGATGGGACCCTCTAGTCTTAATAATTTCTCTTGTGTAATGGGTTTTATTAAGAAAGGTCATTCTTTGGTGAGGAACCCAGGGATCGAGAAAGGCTAACCTTAGGGGAACGTCTTTTATTATAACTTTAACTCAATGTGCGTAACGCTTATTATAAGTAGATCTTTTCGAGGCGGATTTAAAGGTTGACGGCACAAGTCAATTGCAGGGTTGTACCTCCGAGAAGATTGGGATCTTCTCAAAGTTACAACAATGCAGGTCACTTATGATGACACCCTTTGCATTGATCGTTAAGATTTACACCTTTAACTCGAACAAGTTATTTCTGAACTGATTAGGAATGTGGTCACATTATATGGCTGCCTAAGAGACTCGGGGTATCTTGACACACTGGCTTAACTAGGGTTGACCCAGTATGTCATCGTATCCCTAGTCCTCGGGAGCATCCATATCCTAACATAAGAATAACTTGGGTTAGGAGGGACTGACAGTAGTCGTTGTCACCTTACTAATCCGTTTCCGAGTGAATAACTTGGGTTAGGAGGGACTGACAGAAGTCGGTATAAGACATTCTACATAACATAAGAATGGGGTGAAGGGCATATTCTAGATTGACTAGTATGCTGTTAAGGAATACGAGACATAAGCAGTATGTTTCAAATCTTTGGCCAAAGTATCGCAAGCTGCTGATTGCGTTGTCCTGAGTCACCTAGTCTAAGGGATGAGATGCCGATGAATAATGGTAACGATTATTCAAGTTAGGTTCCTTGGACAGAGCATTCTGAATCCCAGAATAGGGAAGAGAACCGCAAGAGTGAAGTGTTGATTAAAAACTCCAACTCTTATCACTCATGAATAGATCGGTAGATAACCGAGTCATGGAATGAATAGATCGGAGGTACTCTGAGTCATTACAGCTGCATATGGTTATCTGTTATAAGAATGGTTATTTGATTTGTGATTCTAAATTATGTATTTAGAACCAGGAAGCATTTATCAAAAAAAAAATTTGACTTGTTCTAATATATAGAATTGAGGATGTTACACCAGGAAGAGAGAATGCATAAAATAAAAGCCTACACTAAAGCTATGATACACCAGAAAAGGATTGGTGAACACTTCTAATTCTACAGATAGACACAGATCATGGAATGCAACATAAACATCATGCACAAACTGATAAGATGTAATTGAAAATCTGAAATGAAGCAAACAACACAACCAAAGGACTGAAAAACTGATCACAAAGCCTGTATTGTCATTTCCACTGTCAAAATCCTTGCATTACAACATCAAAAAGGTAGAAAACCTGTTACCACCATCAAGAGGTCTGATACTTGCAAAAATCACTTGTTGAAGGTGAAAGAAGAAGCTTGCTATCCAAAGAAATGTTTCCACTCAAAAATGAGCCAAATCTAGCTTTTTCAATGCATGGGTCAAGCCCAGGAGAAGGAAAACGTGTAAAAACGTGGGAGCCATTCCTCATTGAATGAAGATGCATTAAAATAGCATGGGAGTCCTTACATACCCATGCCCTGACATTTTTGACCATGCTGAAGAAGAATGCGACCCATTTTGTATTAAAACTGGTTGTTGAAATGTCATTTCTAGCCATTACCACGTGCCAGAGACATTTCTTGATTTTATCTCTCCAAACTGAACCAAAATGCAAGATTGACCCCAGAAACATGTATATAATTTCACCATCTTTCCATTTATATAAAGAATGCAGAAATCTGAGCTCTGGATCAAAAGTTATGGCCATTTGAAGATTTAGGGTAAAAACAGGGCAAAATCGGATCAGCAGGCAAAAAGTTTGAATTTTTTACCCGTTTGGTCTTTGGAAGATTTTTCAAATTTTCCCCACACCCCGCCACTTGGATGACATGTGTCAAGATCTGATTCATCCGTGGGATCATCCTTTGAAAATTTCTTCTGGGCCCTTCCTTAAAATTTTTTGCCACTTGGACACGTGGCACTATTTTATTGGCTCGAGCCTGAGGGGCGCACTTTGCCCTTCGAAAATTTGGCATTTTTCACTTTGGGAAAATTTTCAATTCCCCCCCCCCATGCTCTACCACTTGGATGACATGTGGCATGACCTGATTCGTTGGCTGGGGCAGTGGACCAAAACACTCCTTTTGGATTTTTGGTGAAACACTTAGCCAAATTTCCAACTTTTCCTCTGCCCTCCACTCTTCCGGCTTCCTTATCTCTTTGGCAGCCTTTTCACCTTTTCACATCTCACGTGTCCCATGCATACCTTTGTCCCAACTATCCCAGACTTCCTGGGACAAATATCTCTGAACCGCCCAAAATGGACTGTCTGTCAGTAAATCGGCCGATTCGCGTCCCACGTGTACCTTTGTCCCAGCTGTCCCAAACTGCGTGAAACAAAGACTTAGGTGATTTTTCTTTCTTTCGGCTGATTCATATTTTCATGTCCCATGCATCTCGCATGTACCTTTGTCCCAACTATCTTGGACTACCTGGGACAAATATCTCTAAACAGCCCGAAATAAACTATCTTTCGGCGAATTGGTCGATTCGCGTCCCCCGCGTACTTTTGGCCTAGATGTCCCAAACCGCGCAAAAACAAAACTATGACAATTTTTTCCACTTTCGGCTGTTTCGTATTTTCACGTACTTCGCGTCCCAACATCCCAACTATCCCACGGAATGCCTGGGACAAAAGACTTAGCCGATTTTCTTGCTTTCTCAGCCCCAAGCTTGGTACGACAAACCTCAGTACGACCCGAACTAGTTTAAAACAGTCCTGCAACCTTATTTTTGTATTTTTTCAATTTTCTCTAACTCATTGGGATTTCTTCTTGGATGGGAGAGTTAGAAAAAATGCCGAGGGGACCCCAAAAAACATGATTTTGGGCCTCGAATCAATCTTACTTGCTCGGGACTGAATAATATGATGCATGTTATCAAAATTACCTTGAGGGGTGAATTTTGGATAACAGTAAGCTTTTGGAACTTATTCATTTTCATAAGAGGATGCTTGTCACCTCTAGGTTGAGACACAATTTTTGTCCCTCTTTTGCCCTTCCCTTTGGGATAGAGGGGAATATAAAATGCACCCAACATTTTTTTTCTCTTGGACCATCATATGACCTTGTTAAGCACTCTACAAGCATTTTTACCTTGTTTCTAGCCCTCCCATCATCAAATGAGAATGTGCCACTTGTTAAGATCAAATGAGGGTGAATTATTTTTCCCTCATGTTCCTATCCCTTAGGGACAAAGGGGATAAGAAAATGCTCCCCTCTTTTCCCCCTTACATGGTTTCTCATATGACCCAGTCTCAGCCCCCGGGTTTCAAAGTTGTAACATGAAGTTAAAATTAGTACCTGATCTTCCATGGATGAATCTGGGAGATACATAAGGAGTTAAGAGGAAAAACATACTCATTGGAAATATTGGATAATTATCTACATTATTTAATGTTTAAATCCTCCAAAATATATAGGCGTTTCTTAGCGCAACTCATTTTTTGCAAGAACACCCTATTGTCCCAAGAAAAAATGAGATTGTTCATGTAGTTATAGGAATAATTGGAATTTAATACCCATCCAATTTTATTTAGAAGTCTCTTGGGAGTCAAAATCATATATGGTTTCATCAAACATGATTTCCTGGAGCTTTGGAAATGTCGCCGACAAGACTCTTGTGAGGTGTGTTTATTAGCACTTAGTCAATTTTTTGAAGAACAAGTGCATGACACATTTTTAATGTCCCTCATGTACATGTACCTTGGGATAGAGGGGAAAATAAATTTTATATACCACATTTTTTCCTCCTGGATCTTCATATGACCTCAAACTAGCCTCAATAGTGCTAAAATTCTTTTTTCTAGATCTTTCCTCACTTCCTCCCTCATCAAATCACATTGAACCACTTGTCACAACCATGTGAGGCTGTATTTTTCTATCCCTCCTGTTATTCCTATCCCTTGGAGATAGAGGGGACAAGAAAATTATCCCCTCTCTATGCCCCAATCTAGTCTTCCATGTGACCATATCTCAGCCCCAAGTACTTAATGGGTTGTTTTTTCCTCATTCCCCTCTCATCTAATTGAAATATGCCACTTTTCAAGACCATGTGAGGGAGAATTTTTATGTTCCTCCTATCCTTTTCCCTTGGGGACATAGGGGACAATAACATTTTCCCCATGGTATGAAGATTCAACACCAAAAATTTGGATAAGTGTTTTTACCTTGGTACTTGTCTCTTCTTCATCTCCCATGAACCACAAGTGTTTTCGAAAGTTCTAAAAACACAAAAAAAAACTCATACCCACCTCATATTTTCATGATAAATCATTATATATGTGGAAAAAATATCCAAGAACATATAAATTCATGAGTAACTTTGTTAAAATTATTCTAGAGCATCCTCTGTTGCAAGAATGAAGCCTTTTCTCATTGTCAGTGAACAAGGAAAATGATCAAACCAAGGGTTTGAGTTGAATTTTATTCTCTAGAGAATATTTGTGATAAAGGAAACTTATTGAATCCATTAGTTTCTTCCATAACACATAAGTGAAAGGGAAGTGAATATTATCTTCACTTCCTAAGGTTCCAGTGGGTGGAATCACTTGAAAAATGGAAGAAACAATCCCTAAAAAATATAACTTCGCGTAAACTAGTTTTCATACCATGAAGTCCCTATTTTTTAGGGATATTGAGGACTGATTTTTTCATCAGAATTATTCCCTCCTTGAAGAAATTTTCAATTTATCAAATATCTGGAAGGTGAAATCATCCAAAAATTAGCAGGCAAGGGTCTTTAAAAAATCTAGTTTCATTAAAACTAGTTTTTGCACAATGAATTTGTCTGATTTTTCGAGATATATAGGACTGATTTTTTCTTAGTATTATGATCCATATTATGAAAATTTAATTTTCCAACTTATTTTGGTGAAGGAATCATCCAAAATTTCAAGCAGTGAATCTTACAACAAAACCTAGAATCTCAAGACCTCTTTCGTTGTAATACGACACCCCGCAGTGAACTTACTAAAAATGACATCTTTCAATAGGCAAGGCATGACTAAAAAATAGTAAGTGATTGAATAATGTGAGTTATCGATATTTATGGTTCTCTAGACAGAAAGGAAGCATCAGGGAGTACATTCAATTATGTCTAGAATCAAATCAGATTTTATCAAGGCACAATAGGTGAAATCCAGGAACACTATGTAGTTGGAAGAGATTTGAAAAGAGTCAAAGCTTAGTTGAAATCCAAGCTAATATTTCATCATGGCTCATTATCCATCATCATTTCTTATTGATTTTGTTGAATTGAGCTCAGTGATTCAAGTGAGTTGAGATCAATGAGCTAGGTGAGTCGGTGAGTTGGGTGGGTTAAAGTGAGTTGGTTGAGTTGAGCTCCATGAGTGAGTTGAGTTGAGATCAGTGAGCTAGGAGAGTTGGGTAAGTTGGTTAATTCAATTGAGCTAGGAAAGATCTCATCCTTCTTCCTTCAGGATCTCACCTCAAGAGGTCTTGCAATAGTGTTTCTCAACACTCTTTTGGTGGTTCAAGGTGTTTGTGCATCTTGCAGAAGGAGAAGATGGTGATCATCTTGCTTTAGATTAGAAAAAGGAGATTCTTAAATGGATCATTCAATCCATTTCTCCCTCTGCCTCTTCTCTCACTTTCTTCTAATTCTTCATTGTACAAAGTCATTCTATTTTATCCTATTTACTTAAGTGAAAATATTTGTAATTTGTAAATGCATTCTCTCAAAATTATAAGAGATATACTCAATTTGTATCTTTTAGGGGTAATTGAAAGGTCACAAGTAGAATAGGAACATTAAGAGTCATGTGGGGGAGATGAAAGGTCAATTCATAACACTGTAAATTGGGATGGCTTCTCCATTCCAAAGGATCCTAGATTTTAAGAATTCATACTTTGTAGAAATTGTGAATTATGTTTTGGATGTTAAACTTTGTATCACCAACACAAGAAGTAAAAGCTACATTCTTCCACTTTATTTTCTCATGTTTCCTCTATTCTCTCTTTTCAAAAAATTTGCAAGTATGGTGATCAAGAAGTAACTTGGTGTCATTTATGAATGGATATAAAGAACTGTGTGTCTGGATTTGTTAGTCTCACTAGGTGTTTCATATTTTTTATTTAAGGATAAAGGTTTTTTGACTGGCACCCTAACTAGGTACAAAAAAGGAATTAAGCCCAGATACATCATTAAAGATCAAAAGAAACATGACAAAAATAATTACTAAGTAACAACAAAATCACAACCCCTACGTAATTCTAACATCAAAAACCAGCAATCAACCAGCTGTCGAATAGTGTGATTTGAGTGTCATATGATAAGGTGTTAATTGCATTTTAGTAGAGACTCTTTTTTTGTTTTGAACTACCTTCCACTCCTCCTTGTTAATAATTTCACTAGAATCGCATGGGAGGATCACATGTAAAAAGGAATTAGGTAAAGAGGAATACCTATCAGGAAAAGAGGAGGATTCCCTCTCTAACACTGCATTAAGAGGGGCATGTGGAATATTTTTCAAAGATTTAGATTGAGGCGGGTATGAGAGGTTTACAGTAGGTAATATTTCACTCGAGGGGGTCTCAAAACAGAATCAGGAACATGAATATTAGAAGGATCAATGGTGAAGTGAGAGGTGAGAGAACTAACCTACCAAGAAGGATTGGCCCCCCTTTTTTTAGTACGTCCATAATCCTCTAACAAATGTCCTATTTCAAAAAACCTATGACAATAGAAAGCCAATATTTCATAGTCCAGTATTTTTGTCTAGGTTATATCACTAATCTACAAATTTATTCTCTCTTGAAGGTCTTAAGAGGTATCTAAGTCCACAAGAATCCTAATATGAGTGGTATGCAACTGAAGGGAGGGTAGCCTTATTAGTTTTTCCAAAGATCCCAACTTATTGCCAATGGCTTCAAGGCAGGATTTTTCCCACAGTTACAGAGGAAGGCCTGGAAATCTAATACACATGGGAAATGTGTCAAATGAGTTTTTCAATGGGTCAAATAATGGGTACCAGGGTTTAGTCATTAGTCCATATTGATCACCCCAAAATCAATACCTTTCATGTATGTTTTCATGATCCTTAATAGATTCAAACATGACAATGAAATATTATTTGAAGGGATAAGGTTTGATCTTACACTTAATTTCATGGCTCCAATAAACTATGATCCATTTATGGAGTTGGGATAACTTGGGCCAATTTTGTTTGAATCTACAGATGAGTCCAAGTCTGTTGTATTCATCTTCCAAATCATGAAATTTACGAAGCACATCGTCTTCCAATTTCAACACAAGGATGTCTTTAGCAAGTAATATGGGATTTTTCTGGCCACCTATGATAGCAGCCATAGTAAAATAAATTCCAGCCTACATACTACCACCCCCACCCTGCAAATGAACCCCCTCCCCTAAGGGTAAAAATGAGACATTTTTAGCTGAATAGAAACCCTTAACCCCTATAGTCAAAAATCCACCTCCATTTTTGTCATGCTTTGTGCCTCAAACAGCATATTCAGCCTATATCCCTGTCGTGGCAGCCGATTTGGGGCCCTGGGTTGAGATCACATGTTTGGGGTCTTTGTTTCCCTTAGCGTGTCCCTGATTCCCCTGCCCATTAGTTGTGTGTTTTTATTTTTATTGTTGCTTTCCTCTAAATTGAATTTTAAATTGCTTTGGTTATCGGATGTGAACTCTGTAATTTCATAATCACACTAATAACCTTCCCTTTCCTAAATTCTCTCCATTACCCCTCATCACTGTAATTTCCTCCCTTATACCCCATATAAGAAATTTTCCATAGGTTCAGTGAAGTGTTCCCATGTGATCCTTGTCCTACTTGGCCACCCCATAACATTTATATAGGATTAGGATAGTTACATTCAATAATGGGATCCTCCCCATACACAAGATGGAGGGGTGTAGCCCCATGAACATTAGTGGAAACACCTAATTTTCCATACGATAAATTATTTCATCAATAATTTTTGGTGATTCTACAGGGGAGAGATATTCCCTCTTACACTCATACAGATCTCTAAATTATAAAAAAAATCAAAATTTGAAAAATGCCAAAAAATATATATCATTCAAATAATCAAAATCCTCTTTGCAATGATTTTGATAAATCTGCACTTTTCAAGTTTCCTTCCTTCCTAAGTACTTAAGAAAAATTGGCAGAAATAAGGTACACTTGGGTTGATCGTGTAGGTGGTGTTGTTGACCCCGCATTATAGGAACAATGAAGATTTTATTTGAGACTCCCTATAGTAGCAACAAGAATACAAGTTCTTGAAAATTATCTTGAAGGTCATACTAAAGAACCAATTGTTGAACCACGAGTCCTCATTCCTCCTGGAGAAAAAAGAGAAAATGAAAGAGATGAAGAAATAAAAGAGGAAATGGCATCAAAAGCACCTATACCATGGGGACAAAACATTGGTCCATTATATTTTGCTCCACCATTCCATGAACTTCTATAAGGATCAAGAAAGAATTTTCTAAAATTATATGGAGATGGTAAACAACATCTTGATGATCATATCACAACCTTCATCATAGCCTTTGGAATCCTTGGGGTAAAATATGTATATGTTACAGTGTGGTTATTCATTGAATCATTGCAAGATACCATGGTGGATTGGTTTTACTACTTGCCTTCATGCTCAATTCCTTATTGGGGTAGTTTAAAAAATAAGTTTGAATAAATATTCTAGACCACCAAATACGCCCATGCCCTCCTTACTCAACTTACTTAGATGAAGAAATATTTGTAAGAGTCCATGAGAAACTTTGTGGGAAAATTTACAACTTGATCAACAATATTTATGCCATTTCTCTTCCCATTGCAAATAATCTAAAGATGTTCTTTGTGAATGCTCAATTCCCTAAATTAAGCTTCATACTATGGATATTTCAACCAAGAGATTTGAATAACACTCAATAATTTTTTGTCAAGGTGGAATATGCCCTCATCTTGTTAAGTAAGATCAAGAATCCTTCAATGCAGGATAGGTCTTAGGTTTCTATAGATGAGAGAGTTGATCAAATGTTGCAGAAGTTGGAAAATTAATTGAAAATGTTGAAGAAGGAATTTTCGTGGTGAGAAACTCATCCAAACCAAATTAGAAATCAAATTTCAGGAGTACCCCAAAGGCTTGTCTTGGAATCTTTTTCGGTCAACGCAATATGTGAGATCAATGAAGATAGAGAAGAAGAGATTTTTGAATCAAAATTTGAAGATGAAGGAGAAGGATAATGTGCTCAAATCATTTTTTTTAATACAAACTTGATGATGAAGAATCTACATATAGTTACTCATATGTGGTGTTCACTCAATCAAAAAAGGAGAAAGAATGATCTTTGTCAAATTCTCAAGCTAACAAATTGAATCCTCAAATGGTGACTCTAAGAAAAATAAAAATGAAAGAAGGATCATCAATTTTTTCTTCAATAGGGTTAGTGGAGAAGAAACATGAGATCACTCTAGCAAGGAATCCTTATGCCTCTTCAAATAAGTCTCCTTCATCTTCTCTTGAAAAATAAATTTTGTAAATCATAACAACATCCATGTCAAATATGCCACAACTATTGATGTTACTACCACCTCTTCATCCTTTGATATCATTGAATATTTACAAAAATCAAAAGTCCAAATTTCTAAATTTGAGAACTTCAGAACTCATCCCAAGCAACTTGAGAAACATTTTTAGCATATCAAAGGAAGTAGCTTTGTTTCATGTCTTAAAGATTCCACCAAAGAAGAACCACCATGTGTATCTCAATCAACTCCATCTCTGAACTATCTCGCCTCCACACCCTCCACCTCTAAGAAGGTAGAACCTTTCTACATATCCCTTCTACTTAATGGGTACGAAATGAATAACTACATCATTGACTTCAGTACCTCTGACAACATCATGCCTACAAAATTTCCTAAATCTCTTGACCTATCTCTTTCTCCTACCTCTAGCCATTTCCTCTCCATGGAAATGAAATAATTTCCCCTTATGGGCTAGATAAAATATGTTGAGGTAGTTGTTGGGGCTCAAAATTACACCCATCCCAAATCAGGATGAACTGGTATTTTGAGGCAACATGGGACTATCTCCAAGTTGTGAAACCGTGTGTGCTTGAGATAGAAATCCAAAGAAGGCCAATTCGTCTACCTATATCTACTATTAAGACTACTCCTAGGAAGGGAAATGCAACTACCTACCACTATTATAAGAATCCAAGGGACCAGAGTTAGAAGGAGATACATAAAAAGGAAAAAATAAGCTAAAGGAGGTGATAACACCATAAAGAGGGGGATGAACACAGTTAGTTTTGAGTGAAAATGAAGGAGAATGTGCACAGAGAGAATAGTCATGCTTATCACAGTCTAAATCACATACACGCACGTGTTTTCATGTTGCAAAAATCAGAGAAGGAACCTACAAGGGATGTGAAAGAGCACCAAAAAAATGATATTGCAAAAGAGAGGAAATAAGATGCAATAATGATTCAAGACAAAGAATAGCCAAAAAAACAAATCTTCTATTGCTTCCAGAAAATATAGAGTTGATTACAATGGAAAATAAAGATGATATCCACATGAAAAGAGCTAGATCTAAAGGCCTACAAGTGAAAATGAAAATGAGAAAATCCCTTGGAAAACTAAAGGGGTTCAACCTTTTACAACGAGCATTGTTCTTAAATTTATAGAAGAAGAAGGAGAGAAGAATAGTCGAAAGAAGAGGGAAACATAGATATGAAATCCAACCACCAATGGAACACATTGGATGCCTAAAAACCCACCTATAAGGATGTCAAATCCACCTCCCTATGTATTTTTTGCTTGTAGAATAAGGAAAGAGGTGATAACTAAATAAAATTTGGTGGTTGAACTTACTGAATCTATGTATTAATTGATGAAACACGTTTTTCTTCTTCTCACCTCAAAAATCCTACCAATATATGATTTTGAATGAACTGGAGTGTAGATCACATTAGTATCTTTCTAACAAGAAAAAAATCACGTGGATTTGAGCCATGTAGCAGAAGTTATGGAAATGTGAATTCTATATTGCAAACTGAACACATAATGACACATGACATGTGTTGATTTGTTGAAGGATTGGCCAACTGTTCATTTGTTTTTTTTCATTTTGGTCATGTGTCACACACTGGTTCATTACAAGGATTTAGAGACCATTTTAATCACTTGATGGGTTGAGTGTAACACACCCAAGTTTAATAGATTTCCACGTGGCACAGTTACTAGTGCAAAAGATTGTGTGAGGCATGTGTGAGAGAAAAAGGTGTGAGAATGCATAAGATAGACATGCAAAAGGAGTGTGCACAAAGTTGGAGGAAAGGGGTATGCATGAAAAAGGATCTAAGTCTATGGTCAGAGTTTGGCATTTAATTGAGGAGCACACATTGGAAAGAAATAAGGGACACACAAAGTAAGCTGTGAAGGAAGCGTCTAAAATACAAAGGCAAGATGTGCTAGGGAGGAATGTGGAAGAGTTATGTAAGGGACTTAGCCTAATTATAAGGCAAGTCAGGGGATGTACATGGAGAAAGTGTGAACTGTGGAAAAGAAGGCATGCATGCAAAAGGGGTGCACACAAAGGGAGAATGGAAGGAGATAGAGGAATGGAGAGGGAAGGGTGTGTTAGGGCACATGGGAGAATTGTAACCAACTAGTGTGCCAAGGGAATAAATAGAGTGTGTGTTACCTATAATGTTGAACTTTAGAACTAGATTGGGGATGTAAGTTGTCAAAATAACTAATGAAGTTATTTTGGACAATAGTTTGGTGGATTTTGGAGCCATCTTCCTGCTAGATGAAGGACATCAATAGCCTTGGAGTATCCATTGGACATGTATTTTGTGTGAAATCATGAAATACAGATCTGTAAATTGAAGAACAACCCATGAATTCACTTGGAGCACTATATGAACTCTGAACAACTACTACTCTCATAAAAATATGTTTTGATTTAGATTTTACAATAGTGAAAAACTGCTGAAAATAGTTGGAAGATCCTTGAACTAGACTGTCATCTTGGAAGCAACAAAAGAGCATGCATAAGAAGCACATGAAAGGAAAGAACTATATACAAATATATCAGTGTGTGCAGAGTGCACTTGGAGGAATTGAAACTATCCTAAAAAATATACAATGATGTAGAAGACTTAATGGAATTGCTTGAGATAAATCCCATTAAATGAGATTATTAGCACGCGTCTATCAAGGTGAGAAAACTTAAAAGTGTTATCCACCTTATAAGAAATGATAGTGTAAGGGCCACTCCAAATTGTGTCAAAATTTGAATGGCACCCTGGTTTGGCTCTGTCAACATCCCATTTTAAGCTTAAATCACCAGCTTTGAAAGTTTGAGGTTTATCGTTTCTCTCAAACCATTTCTTTGTTGATTTTTAATGCTATTCTAGCTTGATCGTGACAAAGTCTCTAAATTCTTCTAGTTCAATCATTTCTTCCATTCTGATTTGTCACTAATCTGCACCCTCAAATTCCAAGTTTTGGGTGAGTTATAACAAATTTAATTCAAGGGATAAAGGTATTCTATCTTCCTTACCATAAACGATCTTGTAAGGTGAAGTACATATTTCCTTCTTCACTGTGATTTTTTCTTCCCAAAGCGCACATGAGACCTTTGTGTGCCAATACCTCTGGTTGATATTTTTTGTCCACTTCATGATTCTGATCAAGTTCTTGTTGGTTGACTCTGGTAATCCATCATCTTAAGGGTAGTAGTTGGAAGAGGTCTTCAAATAAATACCAAGACTAAGCGCCTAATCATAAATTTTAGTACCAAGGAAGGCCTTTGCATTATCAGAGATAATGTTCTAAGGAATGTTGAACCTTGTTACAATGCCCTCAATAAATTCAAAGATGACTGATCATTTAAATCCTTGAGTGTGACAACTTCCTTCCATCAATTGAAGTGCTCTATAGCTATCAGGACCCATTTGCATCTTGCACTCGAAGGAGGGTTGAAAATGCCAATGAAGTCAAGAACCCATTGTGTAAAAGTTTGATCCACTTGGATTGGCTAGAGGGCAAGCACTGCCAATTTTTTATTTCCTGCAAATAAAGTGCATTCTTTACATTTGATGAGCCACTTGTGCATGTACGTGAAGAAGGTAGGCCAAAAGTATCATGCCTTGATTATATTCATTATTGCTTGCTTTAGAAGAGAAGTGTTCGCCAGTTAATCCATCATGAAATTCTACAAACACTTTTTCAACCTACGCACCATCAATGCATCTCAATAACACGCCATTAATATTTATTTTAATATGAATGTCATCGATGAGTACATATGGACCAAAATGTAACTTCATATGTCTTCTCTTTTCTTTATTCAAACTAGGATGGTATGCACCCGAGGAAAGGAATGTGACCATGTCCTTTATCCAGGTGCGTGAAATAGGATCTTCATTTTGATCAAGTTTAGTGTGTGAGAGCTCTTCATCTAAAAATAATGAAGACATGGGTTCAAACTGATGGTACTTAAAATAGTCTCGCCCCATTTTTCCTTTGAAAATCCATTGATTTACGGCCTCTGTCACATTTTATCCCCCTATGTTGTGCCCGAAAGTTCTTTGCCTTCCTTTTGTTGCCATAATTAATCTTTCCTTGGGCCGATGATCACGTATGGTCCATATTTGTCTCCTCGTTTCTCTGTTCCTCTAAAGGGGTCTATAATTTGGGTCTCCCATTCTCTGTACATCTAAAAACTCAAGATTTCCCATTCTTTCCATTTTCCACAGTTGAGATTTGTTTTCCTTGTCATTTTTTCCCTAAATACTTGAAAGAAAATAAATGGATGTAGCTCTAAGGAATGTATTTGAGCCTTGTAACATTTCTGAATTCTCTATCCTTAGAGAAAATTTCATCTACGGGATCGAATGATTATTTCCCTACATTTTACAGTTTGACGAGTGTTTCTCTTGGTCAAATTTACATCCTTACATCAACAAGAAACATGGCCTCTTTTAATTAGATGCAGCTCAGCAGTGTACTTCAGAAATTCTACGAATTACCTCAACTCAAATATTTGTCCACATGGAGGAATAACACTCATTTGAATATCTACATTTTGGTTTGGCCTTGGAGTAGCACCAGGAGAACACGTGGAGGTTTTCACTGCTTTACCTGGACTTAGACAACCTTTTATGCAACTAATACAGTTTGGCGGGGCAGGGACACATGGCGAGCCCGCATTCATTCATAGTCTCAAATTTGAGCACCATTTTGAAATTGCGCCATGGAGACACTTGGAGGTTTCCACTGGGTCTTCCCATACTTAGTATTTTTCAAAAGGTTTTTGGGAGGTCTGGAACATGTGGAGTAACCATGCATGTTTGGGGAGTTTCCCTTGAGTTTCATTTTAAAGAAGCACCAAGAGGACACTTGGAGGCCTCCGCTCACTTTACATTTTTCTTGGATTTTTCAACAGACAAAGGAGATTGCCTCAGACTCTAACACATGGAACCTTCTGCTGAGCTTCAAGCCTTCAAACAAATTTTTCTGGGCCAAGACATGTGGTGAGCCCACACTCTTTTAGGGTCTCAAATTTTGGGGACCATCTCAAGGTGTACCATTGTGACGCGTGGAAGTTTGAAAATTCAAAAGGGGTGGGGAAGTGGACCATCGGGGGAAGCTTAGAATTTTTTTCCGCTTATTCTCAAAAGGGTTAAGATATCAAAAATGGCCCACAAGCCCAACAAAGGATTAGTCAAATTTTGTTTCAAAGTTAATGACAAAGGTACATACTCTTAGGGGGAATTTAGAAATTTTTCCTTTTAGGAGAAAGGGGCTAAAAGCATAAAAGGAAGTGTGGTTCCACTAGGACCCACATCACAAGCATTTCTCAAAAGTGGAGCTGCAGGAAAAACTTGGAAAATTTTCCCTTTTCCAAAAAAGAGGTCAAATGGCATAATTTGGCCATGGTTCCTTTGGGACCCACCTTGGGGCATGTGTCGGGCTTATTTCTCAAGGGCGGAGGTGTAGAGCAAAATGGAAATTTTTTCTATTTTTTCAAAAAGTTGTAAAAATTCAAAAGGAAACCCTCGGGCCCATTTTAAATTGAATCTTCCACGTGGACTGCCCAAATTCAAAGTGAAGATCAATGAAATTTGTGTGTATGAATCTGATTTTCCCCCCATTTTACTGAAAAGCTCCTGAAAGTGCAAGTCTTCATGATTTCTTGGTATTTCCCTACATACCAAAAAGAGAGGGAAGTTAATTTTGATATCTAAGTTTCATGGGGGATATCTGGAGACGTCTTTTTCCATTAAAATGATCTGGTTATTAGGCTCGATCTGATCTTTCATTTTTCTTCTTTTGAGCACGCAAAGAAACCATATTTGAAAGATTAGGGGCAGAATTGGTTAGTAAGTTAAAGCAAGAGTGATCTACCAATAGAGGGAGTTGAAGTGGGAGAGGCTCGAAGATATTTTCCCCCTGAGGACCTAACAAATTTTTTACAGATCTAATTTTTTGAATCACAATCAAGATCATGGCGAGCACTGGTGCACTCAATGTTTGGATTTGGGGGGGGGCGGAATCTGTTGCAAAAATTTTATAAATGGCATGATTTTTTCCATGAAATGGGTTGAGTGTTAGAGCTCAAAGAAAATTCCCAAGAGGAAAATTTGAAAAAATCTTGTCTTTTTAAGAAGTCATCTAAGGAACCTAGTTATCTCTTTTGTATTAAGTTTGATTGTGTCAAGGTGGTTACGAGTGTAAAGACTTTGACAAGCTCTGATATTGTTCTAGAAACTTTCCCCTGCTGATAAATTTAATCAAACTTGAGTTATTCCATGTTGATCTTGAGAAAAATGTGTCTGTTTCATTTTTGAATGTCTACAAATAAATTTTCTTGTTCCTATCACAATCTTGTATTAAAATATTTCTAAATCACACAGTTCTCAATCTTTATGGTAGTTTAGTGGCATCTACAATTTCATGTCTCAAAAGAGATTTCATCTGGGAATGAAATAAATGATTTAAAATCACTCTTCTTTCATATGTTGACAGAGATTGTCTTTAAGCCTCTAGGTGTACCTCAGGCGTGATTGATCTTAGATTTTGATGCTTTGTTGGGTTCTTTAACTTGAGCCTTCGTGTTAGAATCTCATAGATTGTGTGAAAAATTGCTAATCTGGGCCTCCATTGAAGTACATACTCTGGTTAAAGAAACATTTTAGTTGTTCTGTGGCATTCTGTAGGTTTAGCCTTCCATTTTGTTGAAGCTCTCAAAGATCTGGAAAATCTAGTCCATCCTACCTCACCTCCCACTAAAATTCATTAAAAACATCCAATCCTACCTTTACTACCCCCTTTTTTTTCCTGTGTGTGTATAAATGCATAATGTTTGTTACCAAAACATGCAGAAACAATCAGATTTCAAATGTCTTTAGTGGCCTGAACTTGGTCTAGAAAATATCTCCACTATCTAGAGTGAAAAACTTGTGAGAGTTAGATTTTGTTGCATTGATCATATTTTCTTCAAGGTCTCTTTAACAACTTCATAATGAATGATATCTCTATCTCCTCCATAAACAACAGGCTACAAAATGGTTCTCTTACCTTGGTTGAAAGGAACAACCTAAAATAGTGAGGATAGATCAAATCCTCTTGAGGGTGCTTCCCATTTCTCCACATCTAAGTGACAAAAGGCTAGTTAGATCCTATCCCTAGCTACAAAATGACTCATTATGATCTATCTTTCTCTAATCTTCCTGCCAAATACTTGTGATGTTGCTCAGACAATTGAGGGAGAATCAATTTGGGTACCAACATCTTACTAGCGCTATTGTCGAGGACATAGTGATTGCAGTTCATATTCAGACCCTGGTAAACACTTCTTATATGCTCAAAGTGCTAATACATCTTTTTAGGCATCATCCTATGTTTATTCCTATAAGAATTTTCAAATTTACAAATGTTATGTGCAATATTTCCATTTTCTATAGTTATTGCACTAAGTTTCATTGATAAATCTGAGTAAAGAAGAGTCAGATCTTTCCATTTCCAGTTGCTAGTATTAATAGACATTTGACAAATCATATTTTAGTGCATTTGCACAACTAAGGTTGAAATCCTTAGCGGCGACTCCTTTTTTGATTTTTTTCTTGATGAATACCAATGTCTTAACCTCTGTCAAGTGAGTTTTTGTTACTAAACTTTGTAAAGATGGAAGGAAGAAAATCATTTTTTGTTATAAATCTTGCTAGGACACTATTTCCAGAGCTAGGTGTGTGCATGTATACTTTTCTTAAATAAAATGAAGCAAGAACTACCACCTAAAATAGTTCTTACAATTTAGCTAAAACAAAGCATAAACACCATCAACATAGAGAACTAAGCAAGGATCTAAACTAACATTATAACTTTGAAAACATAAGATCAAAACTATGCATGTTATTTTAACATCTTTACTCTCCTAGATTACCAACAAGAATGAATGGACCTATTTAGCTCCAATGGCAATAAAAAATTTCTTTGTTTGATCCTTAAAGAATGCAAGAATAGGAAGCTTTAGCTCTTGACAATGGTGACCTCTCAAGAAAACAAAAGGCAAGCTCTTAGTCTCTTTGCTATATGCTTTGCATTTTCTCTCTTAGGAGTTTACGTGTAAGTAAAAGGTAGGTGGAGGGATCTTTATATAGCCCAAAGGATAAAGGATTCAACACATCCTCATGAATGTGGGATAAAGGTAAAATATGATTAGGAATGGATAAGGTTGCTTTATTAAAGGTAACCTTACTTTAGAAGGGTTTAATACATGTTTAGCAAGTCATGGGAGTTGGGGGGTGCTTTAATTAATCAAAGGTGATTAATTAATAGGTAGGTATAAGCTTATAGAAGCCAATTAGAAGAATATTAGTGTAATTTAGGCTATTAAAAAGGGATTAAATCAATTAAATATTGATTTACTAGTTAAATGAAGGGGAAGACTAATTAATTGATAATAATTAATTAATCTAGATAGAAGAGGTGATTTATTAACAAAAGGTCATTAATTAGGGTATTTGTTGGATAGGTGACTTAATCAATTAGCGTATTGTAATTTATTAATGATAACAAGAGGGAATATGAGCACTTTTGATGATATGTTGTTGATTTTTGAGAAAGAGTATAATTAGCATAATTTAAGTATTTAAATTGCTTGGGCGTAATCATAGGTGTCTACATTTACCCCTCTTTGGGGTGGCGTAAGTGATGCCACTTCAAAGATAGTAGATAGAAGAGATTTTCAAGGGATAGAAGAAAAATTAGTAGGAGGGAGAGATGCCCCCTCGAGTGTTGATGGGGTGATGGAAGAAGCCAATCGACGATCGAAAAAGATGAGCTATAGGAAGAAGAAGGGGGATAAGGTAGGATGCCTCAATGAGAGGGATAATTAGGGGTGAAAGGGAAGTGGTGTAGAAGAAATATGGACGAGGGCAGAGAAGAGCTTAGCCTCTAGCCGCGTATTTGTTTGAAACAATTTGGATGTCATCATATTGCCATAGGAACTACGTCATCGGTCCTTATGAAAAATATAAGCATACGACAAAGGTAGAATGACATGAAAAGCCATAATACGAAGAATTGTCCATTACTGAAAACACTAACTCCATGCAACATACAAAATGCAATGCAATACGAGAAAGTGAAATATGCCTAGCTCCATGCAACATACAAAATGCAATGCAATATGAGAAAGTAAACAAGATAAACTAACATAGAAACATAATGTAATGGTTTTATTATCAAGCTTCAGTGATGACATGTGTGAATTAACGACAAGGGTTGATGATGGTGCCCTAAGTAAGGATACATACGAGGGGAATAACGGAGGACACTTGGGTCTGATGGAAAAGCAATGTGCACTATGAAATAGTACCAGGCAACTCATTGTGCCCTAGAGTACAAATAAAGTAAGCAGCCTAGCTTTTGCCAATGGAGGTAGATCAAGATGATCCGCAAGTCGCACACATGAACAAGTGAGCACCAAAGAGTGACATTTAGTAGGATGATTTTCAATTTTTAGAAGTTTTCTTAAACATATTTGAATGTTTTTGATGATTTTTCTAACATATTTGAATTTTTTGGTTGATTTTAAAAGTTTTATGAAACTATGTATAGGGAGATGAGGAAGCGTGGATGCCCCCAATGATATATGGGATGTACAAGGGTATAAGTCCATGTGCGTATGAGAAAGGTGAAGATGAAAAAAAAATCCCTAATGATTAGGTGGGAGTATTCAAAGGTAAACTCTTCACAGGTAAAAGCGGGACCCAAGACCATTATGGAGAGGTTCAACATGATGGTGAACGTAAACCAATGAAGCATTGGGAAGAATCAAGGATGCCCCCAATGTAAGTTGGCCTACAAGCACATGATAGAAAGGAAGAAGAAGATTTTTTTTTTTGAAAGGGTACAAAGGTGTCTGAAAACATGGCAAAAAATGAATATTATACACATGGATGTTCTAAACGAAGTAGAAGAACGATGTGAATGATATGAATGTAGCTTAGAATCCTCACGAGGAAGAATTGATTAGCTAAAGGCTTAAATCGTGAGACAAGATATGGAATAGAGTAAGAGTCTGAACAAGGTCCAAAAAAAAACACTTGGTAACATACTAATCCTGTTTACTCATAGAGATCTGGTGTGTGCACGTGGAATTTATTACCTCTTGAAGGGAAGATTTAAAAGACAACAAGATGACAAAACCCTAGCCAATGTGTAGGAATGATTTATTATGAAAGGTGATTTTGTGAATGGATGGTGAAAGGATAGTTGTACATTGTTCCGCTTCTAGCCAGGCATTCATAGCCCCGACGGAGATGTATTTAATTCTAATCACAACATTGCTCTACTACTAGTTAGGTGTCCATATCCCTGATAGAGATTATTGGAAATACCCCAAGAGAGATTTATATATCAATTTTCTTTTGCTTTGTAGCTTTTAGATTTTGATGTTTGATTGATTTTGATTATTTTGTTGTCTGAAAACTTATTTCAGCTCTTTTGTTTGACAAGGGGTTAAGAACCACTGAAGGCTTTATAGAAGGAGGTGGAAATGCTTATGATGACGACATTGGCTAGTGTCAACAAATATGTCCAAAATTTCTTCGCAACAAGTTTATTAGATGTTGAATGTGATAGGATCTCTAATAGGTCAGTCGTTCTTTAATTTACCAAGGTGACAAAAGACCAAGTTCAAACAGATACCATAGAGATAAATGTCACAAAATGCATGTGAATAGGCTGACAAAAATAGCACCGAAGGGATGAAAATGGTAGGGAGACTTTTAGAAAAAAAATAGCAAGGAAGGGAAGAAAGAAACATCCATGAGTACACAATACCTAATTACAATGTTTGATCTTTTATACCTTTGATTTTTGTTGTGTTTTCTCAAAAAAAAATTTATTTTTGAATTGTTTTTTATTTTTAGGATTTTGACAATTTCAAGAGGTTGGGACTAACAAAGTCACTGATCCAACAAAAATGTTTGCGACTTCCTTAATAAGGGAGACTAGGCGCGTTTGTTTATCGAGAGTGATATTATCCCCGATCTTAATGATTGAGGTGATTTCACACTCAATAAATGATTGTGATTTGTTCTGAAACATGGATTTCATATGTGGGAGATTTTAATTCCCCATCCAGAGGTTTATGTACTTTTCACCATACTTGATGGTTACGTTGGTGTGCATTCTTGAATCGTAATTGATTTAGAATTTTGATATTGTTTGATTTGTTGGGAGTTATAGAGCTCTTTGCAGTTTTGATCTGAGCTTGATTAAGAAACTGTTTGGGTTTATAATTAGCTAACGCATGACTTGTCTGATCCTGAGAAGGATAAGAAAGTGAACATGGACATTTAGAACTAATGCGAGAAATAACCATGGGCTTGCCACCATCTTTGGTAGAAGAATAATGTGATGGATGAAATGGATATGGTCCAAGAATTGAAGAGGAGGGGCTATCAGGAGGTGAACTACTGATATAAGATGATGAAGGGCTTCTAGGGTGTGGCCCAAGAATAGAAGAAGAAAGGCTACTAGGATGTGACCCATAGATAGAAGATGAAGGCCTACTAAGATGTGGCCCAAGAATAGAAGAATAAGGGCTACTAGGATGTGACCCATAGATAGAAGATGAAGGGCTACTAGGATGTGGCCCAAGAATAGAAGAAGAAAGGCTACTAGGATGTGACCCATAGATGTAAGATAATGGGCTACTAGGATGTGGCCCAAGAATAGAAGATGATGGACTACCCGGGGGTGATCCATACCTAGAAGAAAAGGGGCTAGTTAGACGTGCCCCAAGAATAGAAGATAGTGGGCTATTTGAAAATGTCCCACAAATAGCAGAGGGAGGGCTACTATAATGTGACCCACACTTAGATGAAGATGAAGGGATACTTGGCGTTGACCCCATAAGAGATTTTGATTGAGGAATTATGATAGACAAAGAGTTATTAGGTGATGAAAACATAGGCCATGGATCAATGCAAGACCAAGGAGTTTCATCACATAATGAAGAATGTGAAGATGGAAGAATAAGAGGGGGATCAAGTTGCATGATCTGAGGATCTTCCTCCATTTCTTGATAAAAGGAATCAACCTTTTCCTCACAATACACGAATGCATCGAAGTCTAAAGAGAAGCATTCCTTGTAATCTGCTAGAGGAATATCTTCGTGTGCCCCTATAAATGCCCTGATTGTTTCTTCATTATGAAATAGGTCAATTGGTATGAGTTGTTGATCGATCCCTAGGGGTTGATTGGAAGAAATAGGTTCACTTGGTGTGGAAGACTTAGAATATGTTTGATGATTATTGATAGAAGAAGATGATGTGGGGGATGAAGAATATGTGTAGATAGATGGCTCAGGAGTAGAAGAAGGTGGTGTGGACCTACCTATACAATGGTATGTCATATGTAAAATAGTAGGATTAAGTCCAAAGTTTGTAGATTGTGATGCATGGGTTGAGTCAGACATTTGTCTCGAAGGACTTTAAGTCACATGAATATTAAAAGAAGGAAGATTCCATGGGGGTGATTAATGAAGAAGGTCTTGCAAATAAGGGGAGGACTATGATTCAAGCATTGCATTAGATGAATGATGAAAAGGATCCTGCGAAGAAAGAGAGGACCGCAACTCAAGAATTGTATTATACTTCTGATTGGAGGGATGTGGAGTCATGTGTATCTTCAAAGGAAGAAGATGTTGTTGGGGAAACTGATAAAAGGGGTCCTACGAAGAAAGGGAGGACCGTGACATAAGAGTCGCATTAGATGACTTAGGAGTCAAATTAGATGAATCTGAATAGTAGTTTGGATCTGAATCCTCAGAAGAGTCAAAGGAAACATTTGGATTGGAATCCTTAGAAGAAGAGGAAATGTTTGGATTAGAATTAGAAGAAGAGTGGGGGGAACTCGAATAATAATTTGGATCAGAATGCGTAAAAATCATACCATCGGCTATGAGATGAAGGTGGGGAATGAGTTACCTGGATGGGTTCTCTAGCGCGAAGAACCAATCAAGGTTTGGTCATGATGAGCATCCTTTGATGTGAACGCCGAAGGTTAGATTCCTTATTGTCGTAAGCGTGAGGAACTACGCGATAATTAGTCATCTCTTGTGTCGTTTAAGCACAAATGTCTAGACCTAGATAGTGTGATCAAACTTCTTCAAAGTGAAGAAGGCTTCATGCTGATTTGGGCAGCATAATGACAGCCAACTAGACATTCATTAAGTATTGATATGTGTGAGTGGTTTTCTAAAGAAGGTCTAAGGAAAATCGACATTGTGATGACGTAATATCAATGAGATCGAGATGGATTGTCCTAGAAAATAAGTTTTCTGGATGAATAATCACAAGGAACAATCATGCAAGTGTGAAACCCAAATCCAATCAACAAGGAAATACACCATATGAAAATGCGATGCAAAGATGATCAACAAGATGTTTTCACTTATGTCAAGTTCAAGGAAATGAATGAAACGTAAGTAAAAACAAGAAGTCAATGTGATCTCCCAATCAAGATATATGATGAGCGAGCTCAAACTTGATTAAGACCTATATCTCAAAAAGTGCCAATTACAATTCACGAATGACACAACAATATCACCAAGATATGCTAACCAACTTTGCGAGACAGTGAAGTATTGATATCGAGGTGTTATTAATATAGCACGCACAAATAGTAACACCTAGCACTCTTTGAAATCAAGGTAATAATAGAACCAAACTAAAAATCTCAAAGTATAGCTAGGAATAGTTAAAAATGTGTGTAACGTAACCATACAATATAGGTATTTATGTCAAGTTTACTAGAAACAAGACGTAAATATCAAAATTGTAGTGATACGATACAAAAAATCTAACTCTTCTGAGGACCATGGTGATGAACCATGCCTAACTACAATGACGACCTTGACATGGGTATCAAGATCAAAATGGCTACCAATAACATGAAAACACCTCTGCACACTTTAGACATTTAACTAACCTAGCCACAAACATGGATGGGGGTAAATGGACATAAAAGTGAGAGAAAAATTTGATTGGTAACACAAAGGTAGTCACCCTTCTTTTGATCAACAAAGTGTCAAAAGAATGTGAAGGAAGTAAATCAAAAAAAAAATGAAAAATGTTGGCTTCACTTTGGCAGAGTTTCTCCTTGCCCTAAGGCAAGTAAAAACTAGGTGAAAGTACTGTGTCACACATTTCTCAATGAAAATATGGTTCACAACTGAACACGGTTTTAGAATGGTCAAAGTGGTCTCCTGGCCAAAGTATATTCTCCTAGGTGGTTCTCTCGCCCTAGGTGTTACAAAGTTACCATGAGTGAGCGCGATTTACGCAAAAAGTCACACTGACTAGTTTGGGAATATCTCAACTTTACTTTACCCCCTTCAAGAACAGTAGGCAACTAGTGCGTCTATGTGTACTATCACTGGGGTTGCCACAACGGACAACCTGTAATGCTATCTCACAAAGGAATCACTAGTCAAGTAGGTAGTGCGGAGCACTTCTCGTTTCATCCACAAGGTTCCCTCTTGAGTGGACTACTTTGGGGTTCCTGGAACCACCCCCATTGTTGTAGTTTAAGGCGTTATGCCAAAGGGGTTATGTTCCAGTTGAGCGGAGAGGGACGTACCCTTTTCCAAAACTTGCAATACAATGTTTTGAATATGTTCTTTTTATCTTGTTTAATTAGGTGTGGTTTGCTTGAACACCTTTTGGCAACCTGTATAACAACTATATTAGTAGTTTTTTATTTCGTTTTGATTCCTCCTTTCTTTGACAAGCATTTTTATGTCCTGCACTCAAGTGTTAGTAGTTCTCTAAGAAAATCACATTATTTAAAAGAGGATTAAGAGGTTCTTTTGATTCTCAAGATCATCCAAGGATGCAAGAGAAGAGAATACACAACAAATAATCCAACTAAAAAGTAAAGAAAATATTTTCAATCAATGAACCATACAAAAATCTTGATAAATGTTCATTCCCTTAAACCAAAAGTGAAAGATGAAGTTTTCAATTTACCAAATGTTATAAAATGAAGACTAAAGTTACTTTTGATTCTCAAGATCGCCCTAAGGTGAAAGAGAAGAGCATACAAAAAATTTATCCCAACTATATAGAAATGGAAAACTTCAAATCAAATGACTATTGAAAAATGTTGTGTAAAAGGTTTATTCCCTTAAACCAAAAGTGAAAGATGAAGTTTCCAATTTACCAAATGTTATAAAATGAAGACTGAAGTTACTTTTAATTCTCAAGATCACCCTAAGGTGTAAGAGAAGATCATAAACAAACTTTATCCCAACTATATAGAAATGTAAAACTTCAAATCAAAGGACCATTGAAAAATGCTTTGTAAAAGGTTCATTCCCTTAAGCAAAATGAATAATCAAATTTCTAAGTTTAATCCCAATGTTAAAAAAATATAGATCAAAGTTGTTTTTGATTCTCAAGATCACCAAAAGTTGCAAGAGAATAACATACACATGCTTTGATCTAAATTGAGGAAGTATGGAAATACAACATTAATCAAAACATTAGACATGTTAGAAAATGACTAGTTTTAAACCAACAGAAAAACCTACAATTTATGTAAGTATAAATCCTAAATTTATGTTTTCATTGCATATTTAACTTTAACACCTTTCCAACACAAAAAAGTGGAGTCATTTTGAGTTTGGGAGCAAACGTTATGGCCTTCGGAAGATGGGTTATGCATATGCTCTTATGCTCACGGGTATGCACTTAACATGCACTCAAAAAATGTCAAAAAAAAATGTCCCTTAATCTGTAAAATGGGTAAATTTTTTTCAACCAAGATTCAATTTTCACAACCCATCACATTAATATATGAATAGAAGACTCAACGCTATCAAACATTAACATACATGCTCAAGAATTTAAAATTTTCAAGAAATTGACAAAACTAGCATGTAAAATGATGAAAAAGTAAGCTCTAAAAATGAAAACATGATGAAATCTTGAAATTTTCTCACCAAGATTAAATTTTGATAGCAACCCACCACATTAATATGTAAATAGAAGACTCAGCACTATCAAACACTAACCTACATGCTCAAGAATTTAAAATTTTCAAGAAATTGACAAAACTAGCATGTAGAATGTTGAAAAAGTAAGCTCTAAAAATGAAAACATGGAGAAATCTTGAAATTTTCCCATCAATTCCAATTTTGACAGACACTTCACCTCCTTTATAACTACAAGGAAGACTCAACACATACAAAATCAACAAAACAAGTTAAGAAAAATAAGTTAGATCAACATGTGTAAAAGAGGGTTAGTAACCAAAAATGAAACTTAACTACAAAAACTTGAAATCAAGTGCAAAGGAAAATGGAGTAAGTCCCACCAGGTGTGCCAAATGTGTGCATGTATACTTTTCTTAATGCTAAATCAAATGAAGAAAGAACTACCACCTAAAATAGTTTTACAATTTAGCTAAAACAAAGCATAAACACCATCAAGATAGAGAACTAAGCAAGATCTAAACTAATATTATAACTTTGAAAATATGAGATCAAAACTATGCATGCTATTTTAAAATCTCTACTCTCCTAGATTACCAACAAGAATGAATGGACCTATTTAGCTCCAATGGAAATCAAAAATTACTTTGTTTGATCCTTAAAGAATGCAAGAATAGGAATCTTTAGCTCTTAACAATGGTGACCTCTCAAGAAAACAAAAGGCAAGCTCTTAGTCTCTTTGCTATATGATTTGCATTTGCTCTCTTAAGAAGTTTAGGTGTAGGTATGAAGGTAGAAGGAGGGCTCCTTATATATCCCAATGGATAAAGGATTCAACACTTCATCCTCTTTGTATGTGGGATAAAGCTAAAACATGATTAGGAATGGATAAAGTTGCTTTATTAAAGGTAACCTTACTTTAGAAGGGTTTAATTTATGCTTAGCAAGTCATGGGAGTTGGGGGGGTGCTTTAATTAATCAAAGGTGATTAATTAATAGGTAGGTGTAAGCTTATAGAAGCCAATTAGAAAAATATTAGTGCAATTTAGGCTATTAAAAAGGGATTGAATCTGTTTCGAACAGAATTTTTGTTCCAGGATAGAGTTACTTCTATCTTTTCATTCTCTTGAGAAACAGATAAGGGTTAGGGCTAGGAGGAATACTTGTTGAGTATTGGGAAAGTGTGCGCATACCATCGAGAGATTAGACCAATTGTGAAGATCTCCTTTTTGTCTAGGAAGGACTACCTATGAATAAGAATGCAAGACCACCAGATTTTCATTAAACAATAAGTGAGGGAACTACCTTAGGCCCAGGAAATATTAGACTTCCTTTCAAAGGTGGTCAGTTCCCTTTTAATACAAATTAATGCAAATGATAATAAAGAAGCTATTACGAAATCACAATTTAGGTACCCTCGTTACGAAAAGCAATAGAGACTAAACTACCAATAATAAAATGTCATGTTGTTTGTTTGGTCACTGGTTATTGATACGTTCAGATCAAGTCACATGGGATTGACAAGGCTAGATATGAGATTGTTTGGAGGTAAATGGGTGAAAGGTTAGTTTTTGGTATAAGTCACAGTGACCGACGCTGGCCACTGGATGACCGATGTCAGCCACTGGATAACCGACCGCAGTTATAAAACCGATACCGGTAGGGGATGACCGATATCGGTAGGGGCAGTGATTTAGGGGCTTTTAAATGGAGGTTGGTTTTAAGGTGGTTATGGAGTTCAGAAGGTTGGTAGATGGTTGAAGGAGAGTTGTAGGGTGATAGAGAAGACTCAGAGAGCGAGAAAGCTATCTTTGGGGAAATATAGGGATGGATGAATGGAGGTTAGGTGCAGGGTACTAACTGGGTGGTAAATCTAGGAGTGAGCTTATAATCACTATGAATCAAAAGTTCACAAAGCAGTGTCTAGGAGCATACGAGGTAGTAAAAGAGACTACTTACTAGTTTCTGATGCGAATGTAGGTCCAAGGAATGTAGTGGCAAAGGCCAAGGCTCAGTTGGGATGATCTAGCAATCAGAAAGTGAGATAATAAAGCTATCCTCCGACTCTCCCAATGTTTGGATGAGTGCGATAGTGATCTAGTTGCTCAGCTACAGTCTTGGGCTCAATACTCCTTCTCTGCAATCTATTCTCTCTTTCTCAATTGTCTCTCTCTTGCCAAATCAATTCTAATGCTTGCCAATGAATTCCCCCCGGGTCCCTTTGTTTTGGTTGGGTGAGGTCATTTACAGGGAACCGACGGTGGTTGCCTAACCGACGCCCGGTCGAGTAGGGACCGATGCATCGGTTAAGTAAAAGTTGGCTATTTTTAGTAGAATAGCCAACTTTCCCTCCTTTTCTCCCAGAGGGGTCAGTTGTGGGCTTGGTCAAGTCATTATTAGGTTTGTTTTGGTGCGAGTGAGCGGCGATGAGTCATGGGTGTGGGTCTAGACCAAGTTATAGGTCTTAATTAGGTTAGTTTTAGTGTTAGGGATAGGTCATGGTGAGGTGGCGAGGTGAGGTGGCAGGGTTAAAGATGTGGATTTATTAATTATAATGTAATTAATAAATAATTAAGTGTGTAAGGTTTCGATGGTGAGGTAAGGTTAGATTGCGAGATGAGATGCGGGGCACAGGGCATCGTAAGACCCAAATTTGTTGTCTACATTTTCCCCTTGTTGTCATGTAGCTCGTCGTGTAAAGCTACACTGACAATAATAAGAAGTGGTTGCCCCAATTAAGGGTATAGGTAATCCCCCTCAAATCTATCACAAATTGAGGTGATGTGAAATCAGGGATAGGGTTGATAAAGGGTGAATGATGATGAGATGATAGTAAGATGGTGGGGTAAGCTCAAGGAAGCAGACGCATCATTGAAATGTAGTAGTGCGACCAGGGTACACGATTTGAAGTGACCAAACAAGCAATTCATAGGAAAAGGTCAATATTTTATCCAAACAAGGTTGATATAATCCTGGTATCCAAGGCATAGGAAGTAGCTCTAGGGAATATAATGGGTAAGGTACCGGAATGTTTAGGCATGTTTAGTAATACCAAATGGTTGGTTTGGTTGAGATAAACGTCATGGCCTCGGTCTAGGCAAAGTTGGTCGGATGATCAATTCAAGTATCCTAGTCATGCTAAAACACGACCAGGTGAGCTCGATAGAATGAACAGCTACATGATGGGTGGATAGAATCGTAATTTACGGGCCTCGGTTGAGGTACTTAATTGGTGTGGTCTTGGTTCGAGCCGATTGGTTGGGTGCAGCCGATTGGTTGATTGTGGCCTTGGGTCGGGCCGATTGGTTGGTTGATTGGTTGATTGTGGCCTCGGGTCGGGCCGATTGGTTGGTTGCGGCCTTTGGTCAGGCCAATTGATTGGTTGCGGCCTTAGGTCAGGCTGATTGTTTGGTTGCGGCCTTGGGTTGGGCCGATTGATTGGTTACGGCCTTGGGTCGAGCCAATTGGTTGGTTGCAGCCTTGGGTCGAGCCGATTGATTGGTTGCAGCCTTGGGTCAGGCCGATTGATTGGTTGTGGCCTTGGGTCAGACCGATTGGTTAGTTGTGGCCTTAGGTCATGCCGATTCATTGGTTGTGGCCTTGGGTCAAGCCGATTGGTTGGTTGTGGCCTTGGGTTGGGCCGATTGGTTGGTTACGAACTTGGGTCGAGCCGATGAATTCAAAATAAGGCTATTTAGCAAAGCTGAGGGTAGGTGATGTGGTGAAAAATAAAGATTGGTGGATAATGGTAGGATTTAGGTTAAAATAAGCAGGTAACCGATATCGGTTAGGGGTGACCGATATCGGTTAGAATATCGATATCGGTCTTCTAGGGCATGACCTAACTGATATCGGTTAGAGGTCAAAATCTATAAAAAGAAAAAAGTGGCATGTCATTTTCACATTGTGAATTTGAGTGCCAAAACATATCTTGTTGAGTTTTGAATTGATTGTGTTAAGTGTTTGGGATGAGTTGGCACTAGTTGAGTGGGTGAGCGAGTTATTGGTAGGCCCCAGAGATCGGGAGGTAGAGCTTGATTGGTTGAGGACCCTGCTGAGGAGATTTGGAACTATGGCATAGGCTGGAGGAGCAGGAGGTGCTGGAGGTGCTGGAGGAGCTGGACCACCACCACCTATCCCACCAGGATGACATGTAGTCATACCGGTAGGCTCTGAACCTCTATTTCTGTCAATTTGATGAATTTGGCTGGGATTTGGGTATTGGGGTAGGAATCCAAAATTTGATAAAATAATGAATAAATGAAGGTAAATAGTAAAATGGATTGGGTAGATATGTTAGGTAGGAAAAAATGTCAAGGTGGGTAAGGTTTTAGGCCATTGTGCTGGGTAAATTGGGAGAAATAGGAATAAAGGGTGTTTGGGGGCCGTTTTTGGTTCGGCCCCTAAATCCCACAGTGACCGATGTCGGTCCCTAGTCGACTGCCATCGGTCACAGTTTTCAGATGTAGATTTGCAGGTGCAGAGACCGGCATCGTTCATGTGTCGACCGACGTCGGTTCATAAAATTTGGACATATGATGAAGGTGGGGGACCAATGGCAGTCGAGGGTGACCGATAGAGGTCACCATGGGTAGGAGGTAGAGTTACAAAATTGCTTTGTTGGGTGTTGTTTCAGGTGGGTAGGATATATTATAGGGTTGAGGGGTGATTGGGTGGTTGGGGTCAGTTCGGGTAGGATAGGTTATGGGTTGTGTATAGATTGGGATGAGCTGGGTTGTGTATGGGTGGGTGAGTAAGTATAGAGGGTTAGGTTGGTTGTGTTTGCAGGCATGCTAGCAGTTGACCATGTGAGATCGGATGCCGGCCCTATTAGAGTGGATGCAGCCACATGTGACGGCAGAGCAATGGGCAGTTATGCGGGAGGTTGGACTCAGTGGAGTCCATAGGTATAGGGTTGTGGATAGGGACCACAGCCTAATGGTTTCCCTCATCAAGAAATGGGATCCGGAAACCAATGCTTTCCATCTCCCTACGGGATAGATGACAGTCACCCTAGAGGATGTGTATCGCATCCTGAGACTTCTAATCATAGGTGAGGAGGTGTTCCAGGTGGATGCCAAGACAGCAATGGATAGCATCCTGTAGGTATTCAGGGATGCAACCCCATTGGTTGCATATCATAGTGCGAGCATCTGCTACAGTGAGATGTATCGTGCTCATCGACGGGAGACACGGCTTGCCGTGCTGATGATGGTTGGTATCACCTGCTTTGCCCTTTCTAACTCAGAGGGTAGCCGCTTCCCACGGGCTCTGATGGGAGTTTTACAGGAGATGATGGAGGAGCACACCTACTACGCATGGGCACCAGTGTATCTGGTGCAGCTATACAGAGAGCTCTGGGGTTATCGCCGTATGAGACAATTTGGTATATGTTCGACATTCTTGTTACACTGTTGGGCATACGAGCACATCATGTGTATACGACCAGTAGGGTTGCCTCAACATCCAGGGCCATAGGAAGTCTACAGATATGGGTTTCAGAGGTGGTTGGGGGTCGTGGTCCAGCCACGAGTAGTGGTCGCAGGGCGGGATGTGGCCTTTTACAGGCATATGTTAGAGGGTCTGACTGCATTAGATATTATATGGAGGCCGTACAGAGGCCATCAGCCCTGTGGAGGAGCCCGAGCACAGCTGCGATGGATCCAATACAACTTTTGGATAGCTGGACAGAGACCCGGGGAGTATGAGCGGATTCCCCTAGAGAGGGTACGATGACAGCTAGGACTACGGCAGGATGTGCCACCTCCCCTCCCACAGTATCAGAGGGAGGATGTAGAGGCACCACTACCTCTACCACAGCCATGTGACCTATTCGGGGTAGCAGAGAGACCGACAGATGACACAGTGGACGATTCTGGGGTTACAGGCTCATTTTTGGTTTGGTGGGCAGGGCAGAGGGTGGCCGTGAGAGCATAGCCAGCACAGCTAGCACAACCAAATTTAGCAGCTGTTACAGTGGAGAGGGACTGTCTCCTGGGTCAGGTGCAGGTATTATAGGGGTAGCTTGCTGCCACACAGGCACAGATTAGGGTGTTACAGGGGTAGTTAGCCCAGACACATGCACAGGCACAGGCACAGGTGCAACCTTAGGTCCCTGTTCAGGTTCCGATGGCAGCTCCACCACCACCACAGGTACCGGCTTAGGTTCAGGGCATATAGGTAAGGTAGGGCCCACTTCTATTAGGAGCCGGGGGACTAGCCCCACTAGCTATGGTTACACGGGCCCGTTAAATGGAGGCTAGAGTGGAGGCCCATTACTATCAAGACCTACTAGATGGTGCTGGTGTAGAGTATCAGCCATATACAGCTCATAGAGTTGAGACTTCCCAGAGTCACAGGTCACAGGCAGCCGCAGCCACAGCCGGTGGGTCGGTTACAGGTAGGAGGTGAGACCCGGCACAGGGGCCAGCTGAGGGATGGGCCGAGGGAGGGGGAGAGAGCTGAGTCACCCCAGGAGTGGAGACACTTTTGGTCGAGTTGGATAGATGATTTTTGATAGAGACATTGGTCTGCGAACCGAGTGTGCATATAGGGGCCTTCGTGCCCACATAGGATTTATGTATTCATTTTTGTTGTATATATTGACCTGCGAGCTGAGTACATTTTGTATAGTTGATACCGGCCTGCGATCTGAGTATATTTTTAACATGAGAGACCGGCCTATGAGCCGAGTCGAGATTTGGATAGAGACAACGGCCTGCATGTTGACTTTGTATTTTGGATTATAGAGGCCCATGCAGGGTAATTTGTATATTTTGACATTGATTTCACGATATATAAATGATGAGTTTGATCCACATGGTGTGTATAATTTTTTATTTGATGCATATATTATAATATTTCATGTGTTTTGTTAATAGTATTGGAATTTGATGTATATAGATGGTGTTGATAATGTTTTGATGATATGCATATGTTTTGAAATGTTGATGTTATTATGATGATAGATGTTGATAGTGATGTTGTTATGCAAGGAAAAGAGGCGGGCTCCGCCAAAAAATTACAAAAAACAAAGAAAAGGCCTAGGTATAAGCAAAAAGGAGATAGGTGACCGATATCGGTTAGCTAACCGATTTCAGTCACTATGTGACCGATACCGGTTAAGTAACCGATATCGTTTATGTTAAAACGAGCTTTTCTAAAAATAGAAAAACTTGGGAGGCAACTTAAATTATTATTTTTAGAGTCATGCAACATGTTAAATACGCGGATGTGAGGGTGCTGACATCTATACATGTTAGTTGCATGGGAGAATTGAGTGATAAGGAGGAAAGAAATAGGTAAATTGATCGTGGGCTTTGGTTAAGAAGGCATAAAGGCAAGTTATAATGAAGAGGGTGGTGAACATGGTTGAACAAGGAGAAGCGTCCAGCGGGTAGAGAGGAGAAGGAAGACAGGTTCCACCTCAAGCTACTGCATCCCAAGAGGTATAAGTTTTGGTTGGAATTAGATTTTACATGCTTATGAATAGGATGTGGTAAGGTAAGTGGGTAGAGACAAAAAGAAAGGTGATAGGCAAGGGTTTGAGATGGGGCGAGTGTTATGGGGTAGGTAATTAGGTGTTGTAGATATGTTTTTAGGTATAGAGAGGGGCAAACAAGTGAATAAGTTATCATAGGTGGTGTTTTTAGGCAAGGTGGATAGGATTGACAGTGACCGATATCTATTTATGCCTAACCGGTATTGGTTAGGTAACTGATATCAGTTACTATGTAAAGTTATAAATTGTGATAAAAAACACTTGGGGATTTATTTGTTGTTTGTTGGTTTGATGTGTGCAGGCAGAGGCAGGGTTGAGGATGAATGATAGGGTGCCAGCTTTGTTGTCACGGGTCCAAGCGGATGTAACACCAGATGAGTGGGCATTAATAAACCGTGTGGGGTTAAGTGGAATCCTCTATTATTCACGAATCGCACGCAATCATGCTATGTTGCAGGCACTGATTGAGAGATGGAATCCAGAAAAGAATACCTTCCGTCTGCCAACAGGGGAAATGATAGTGACATTAGAAGATGTGTTTCAAATTTTGAGACTTCCAATTACAGGAAGACCAGTGTATCAGGCAAAGCCCAACGTGGCGCGGGCAGCGATAACGGCAGTATTTGGTCTAGCCGCACGAGATCTGACACAGCAAGGCTTGACATTTACTTATGGTATAATGTTTGCGGCACACCCTGAGGCAACAAGGTTGGCCGTGGTATTAATGATAATAGTGGGGTACTATGCATTACCTAGATCGGATGGGGGAAGATTTCCAAAATCATTGATGTGTATTATTCGTGAGATGATATAAGGTAGCACTACTTTCGCATGGGCACCCGCATATCTAGCAGAGATATACAGGGGTTTATGGGCATGCAGGTGAAATCACATGACTACACTGGACTGTGCATACTTATTACATTGTTGGGCCTATGAGCACATTTTGTGTGCGACCAATAGGCCGACCAATCTAGGTAGGAGAGACAGGATTGCTGAGGTTGTGATTCAAGAGATGGGTCCAGACAGAGCAAGAGGCAAGAGCTGAGACCGTGACAGATGACACTGAGTATTATAGGTAGATGTTGGAGACGGTGATGATTACGGATATCTGTTGGAGGCCTTATGGGAACTACATGGTGACAGTCAACATAGCCAAGGATTTGAGGGGTGTAGAGCGATTGAGGTGGATCACAGGACACAGGCCAAGTGAGTACGAGAGGATTCCTCTAGATCGTGTGCGGAGACAATTTGGATTTGTTTAGGATGTACCCATGGATCATAGACCATATAAGAAGATTGACGCTGAGGCACCATTCTCACCTCCATGGCCAACACTTCTAGAAGGACCAGAAGAGATAGCAGCCAATCGCAGGGTAATGGATGTAGGAGTGACAGAGTCTTATAGATTATGGTGGGCAGCAGAGCTGCAAGGTACACACAAGAGGGCCGATCATCCTAACATAGCTATGATTACAATGAAGAGAGACCACCTGTAGGGTTTAGTTCACCAGCTACAAACACAGGTGAACGAGACTACGGGATTGTTAGAGGCTTCGCAGTCATGAGTGGAGAGACTAGAGGCAAGATTCCTCCATGTGAGAGGGCATATTCATATGTTACAAGAGAGATTGGTGGATCAGTGGGAGGAACTAATAGCGGTGGTACCTTTAAGGATGGAGAGGCTAGGTGAGCGGTGTCGACAATCACCATCGCTACCTGATTTGGGACGAGGCACGAGGGCCTAAGTGAGTTTCATACATAGGGGTAGAAGAATAAATAAGGACTCTGACTTGCGCGTCGATAATAGAGAAGATGTATTTGTTTAACATCTAAATAAAACTGACTATATATGTTGATTTGAGTTATGAGAATAATAATACTGTTTGTGTTTTGAATGTTTGGATTGATAAAGGACAAAGGTGAGTGTTATAAATACGTGAAAATATTTATATTTTTAAAGAAAACACAACACATGATAGGTTATGGTAGGGGATGGTCGAACTAACCTTGGGAGACCCCATGTCTCCTAAGTGTTGCCTACATAGCCCATTGCACAAAGCAAGGAGGGGCCTCAGATCAATGTAGTTCTCCCTTAGGACCAGGGAGAGGTGAATTCAGGTAATTTGGTTATGGTTAGGTAATTTGTTGGTTGTTAAAAGTTTGATATTGGTAGGGTAATGTTGTTGGTGTTGGTGTGGGTATATGTGAAGCGAGGGTTAGCCTACCCAAGCATAGGACACCATGCCCTGATTAAGGTCAACACATAATCCTAGATTCGGGAAAAAGAGGCAAAAGTGTCCCATAGTTGGAAAGAGCTAAACAAACCATGTATTATCGTAGGATGAGCTTGAATCCCTAGGTACCTTGCATAGGTGAGAAGTTGATAGGTGAAAAGAGTTGTATAATCACAATATATCAGATATACGTCACATCCCTTGAGTTTTGTTGTTTTTGAAGAATGGTGAGGTGAGGTGGATGGTATAGCTGGGGCACAGAGAACTTGTTATAAGGTGATTATTCTAACGAAAGAGAACCAAACCTAAATAGACAAGTCCATGACTCAAAAGTGCTTTTGAATACTACTTTTATTTTTTTGGATATAGACTGATTGATGTGGGAAGTCTATATGGGATATGCATTTTGTTGTTCTTGAGGTCTTCACGAAGCTGATTAATGCGAGAAGCTTCTGAGAGAGGCTAACTTTGTATAGCTATCCTTCAAGGGAACAGTCTACTTATAGTAGCAGATGCAGATTTTGTACATAGCTGTCCTTCGAGGGAGTAGTCTACTTATAGTAGCAGATGCAGCTTTACACATAGTTGTCCTTCGAGGGAGCAGTCTAGTTTATAGCTTAGAGGTCTAGATGTTCATTTGGCATGAAGCATCTAGTTTTGTAGGAAGTTTGACTCAAGAATATCCCAGAATTGTATAATTGAGAACTTGTTATTTTGATACTTTTAAGTCATGGACCAGACTAAAAAGGGGAAGGCATCTTTAAGAGGAGGTCATGATCAAACCATGTGAGATTGATTCTACTTTGAGATGCACGAAACAAGGTGTATGAGGTGGTAAATGAGCTTAAGGGATGAGCACAAGGTAGATAAGAAGTGATGTAACACTAAATTCAACAGTAGAATGGTCAGAGATGAAAAGCATTAAGGGGTTCAAGCTCAGGTTTACCATTAAGTGAAGCTAAATGATAAGTACCTGATCTGTAAGTGTGAGTGATAATGTAAGGCCCAATTCAATTAAGAGTAAATTTTCCACGTTTAATCTTTTCTAGTTTGGTTATGTGTTGATTCTCTTTGAGGACAATATCACCAATCTTAAAGGTACGCTCATGAATTCGCTTATCGTAAGCATGCTTGATGCGCTTTTGATAAATTTGAAGGTGGTCAAGAGGTGTAAGACGACGCTCGTCAAGAAGCTCCAATTGGGCTAACTACTCTTGGTGGAAGTCATCATTGGTGAGAATATCCTGGAGAGATATTCTGAGGGAAGGGATTTGTATTTCAAGAGGCAAGATAGCCTTGGTACCATACACCAGAGAAAATGGTGTGGCATTAGTGGAATTACGAATGCTGGTACAATAATCCCAAAGGGCAAAGGGGATGTGATCATGTCAGTTTTTCTCAGAATCATTAATGACTTTCATGAGAATTTTGGTTAAGGTTTTGTTAGAAGATTCAGCTTGACCATTTTCTTGTGGATAGTAGGGTGACCAGAAGCTAAGTTTGATACCAAAGTTGTCACAAAGGGCTCATAACAGCTTATTTTTGAAAGATTTTCCATTATCTGTTATTAGGCGATGAGGAACACCAAAACGAAAGATAATGTGATGATTGATGAACTCAACAATTTTCTCTTTTTTGGTTGAAATGAGTGGAATGGCCTCCACCCATTTAGTGTAATATTCAGTTGTTGTGATGATTCAACGGTGATGTTGCGAAGAAGGTGGGTGAATCTCACCAATAAGGTCTAAACCCCATTGTGAGAAAGGCCAAAGATCTTGTGTGACCTGTAGTGGGTGGATGGGAGTATGTTGAAGGTTGGCATGTTGTTGACACATAACACAACACTTAACGTATTCGCAGCAGTATTTATTAAGAGTAGGCCAATAATATCTTAAGCGAAGGATCTGCTTGGCCATGGCAAGGCCACTAAAGTGCCCACCACAAATTCTGTCATGGACTTGTTGGATGGTATGGGTGACTTCAGCGCTGGTTAGACATCGAAGGAGGATACCATCAAAGCCGCGTTTATGGAGGAGTCCCCCCATGATGACATAACGAGAAATTTTTTTAAGAAAAGTGTGTTTACCATTACTAGTAAGGTCAGGTGGGAGAACAGAGGTTGTAAGGTAGTCGTGAAATTGGTGATACCATGTATCCTGTGAATCAGCAGATACATTATTTACCATACAAACATCTGGGACTAAGTAAAATGGGGTAAAGAGTTGTTAGACCAAGACAAATATGTCAGAGTCAGTTGGTGAGGTAGGAATTTTCCAGGCCAAGCAAGCCATAGTATCCACAAATTTATTAGTTGAGCGTGGAGCGGTTTGGATAGAATAATGAGTAAATAAGGTCAAAATTGAATCCACGTAACGTTTGTACTTTTGAAGTTCCTCATTTTTACATTGGTAGATGCTAGTAACTTGATTTACTACCAATTGAGAGTCACCGAAAATGTTAATAGACTTCACACCTAAGTGTAACGCAACGTGGAGACCCAAAACAAGGGACTTTTATTCTGCTGTATTGTTAGTGTAGGGGAAATCGAGCCTGAATGAAAGAGGCATATGTTCACCATCAAGAGGAATGAGAACAACGCCTGCCTCTCCACCGCGTTGACATTTAGATAAATCGAAGAAGAGGGTCATCGGATAAGATGCATCACTAAGTGAAAGGGTTGTGATGAGTTCATCAGGGAAAGTAAAATTGGTAAATTGTTCTCCAGGTAAGGGGCTTCCGCGAGTTGATTCACGATAGTTTGTCCTTTGACTGATTTCTGGTGTACAAACTCAAGGTTGAGGTCAGCGAGGAGCATAAGCCATCAGGTGATGCATTGGTTTAGATGAGGTTTGGCATACATATAATGTATGGGGTTAGTGTTGGTGATGACAAAAAATTTGTGATTCAGGAGGTAATGTCAAATTTTGGTGGCCGTGAATGATAGGGCTAGGCACAACTTTTCTATGTGTGTATACCTAGTCTCATAATCCACAAGAGTACGGCTTATGTAATAAACTGCCTGCTCTCGATGCTCGGAGTCATGATGTGTGAGCATGGCTCCTACAGCATGGTTAGTGGCAGAAAGGTAAAGGTAGAAAGGGTGATCGTCTTGAGGTGGAATAAGCACAGGTGGCTGCAAGAGATAAGCTTTAAGAGCCGCAAAGGCTTGGTGGCACTCCTCACTCCATTGAAAGACAATGTCCTTTTTAAGGAGATGATGGAAAGGTTGACATCGATCCGAGAGTTGTGAGATGAAACGCTGGATAGATTGGATTTTTCCCTGCAAACTACACAATTGTTTTAGGTTAGTGGGTGGGAGCATTTCTACGATAGCTTTGAATTTAACTGGGTCGACCTCAATGCCACGCAAAGAGACAATAACGCCAAGGATTTTTCCCAAAAGGACGCCAAAGACACATTTCTTTGGTTGAAGATGAACACAGTATTGTAACAAGTGATCAAAAATAATGGTTAAAACATCGAGATGTTCACTGCAATGTTTATATTTTCTAAGAAGATCATCGACATAATCCTCGAGGATAGTGTGCATAATGTCATGAAAATTTTAAGTCATAGCCCGCTGATAGGTCGCACCAGCATTCTTAAGGCCAAACGGCATGACACGATAGCAGAAGGTCCCCTAGGGGGTAATGAAGGCGGTTTTATGTTGATCGGCCGGGGCTACTAAAATTTGATTGTATCCCGAGAAACCATCCATGACAGAAAGCATCTCAAGGCCCGCAGTGAGATGAACAAGTTGATCAATGCTAGGTAGGGGGAAGTTTTCCTTTGGGCAAGCGAGGTTAAGGTCCCGGAAATCCATACATATCTGAAGTCCCCCCATCACTTTAGTGACAAGTACGACATTAGAAATCCATTGAGGATAGTCAATAGGTAAGATGAAAGAAACAGAAAGGATTCATTGAAGCTCTTCTTTAACTAAGAGGGAAATGCGTGGATGCATTTTTCTTAGTTTTTGTTTAACTGGTTTGGAGTTTGGTTTCAGAGTGATGTTATGGACAGCAATGTCAGGATCGATTCTTGGCATGTCAGCGTAGGACCAAGCGAAAGCTTGATTGCAGGCACGGAGGAAGGTAGTGAAGGTAGCTTATTCTGATGCGTCGAGAGATTGTCCGATATTTACAATGTGAGGATCGTACTCTGTGTGGATGTTGATTTCTATAGTCGACTCATTCAACATGGTTTGGGTTTCAAATGGTAAGGCGCATTGAATATAAGATTCGTCTGCACCAAGGTAGGTGAGGATGGAGTTGTCATCCTGGCACTCCACAACATTAATCGAAGGTGAGTCTTCTTTGATCATGTCTAGATACAAAAGGGAGAGAGAAGATGGGTCTTCACCATCGTGTTGATAAGTGAGAGGACCTAGGAAGATAGCACTCACGAAAAAAAAAGTTAGGAGGGATAGATTCCGGGTCTATTGATTCCGTGGGTGAAGATGGAAAAATGGGCGATGATGGTTCAGAAGGGGTGACTTCGTCGTCTTCCTAATACAATTAACATGAGGTTTCTTTGGTGTAGGTGGTTCAGATAATCCAAGACCACTACGATCTTTGTGTTTGCATGTAGTCATGGGAATGATCATATGTCGGCCCTGTTCATAAAGACCGAAACCAAAACCTTTTCAAGCACATCGAGTCAGGAAGGTGAGGGCGAAACGATGGTTGGTTAGATATCAAAAATCAGATTGGAAGGGAACCACACCAAGGGAAGGTTCAGGGGTGACAGAGGATGTGTCGACACCCCCATACGTTAGGTTGGTGAGGTAATTAGGTGGTCCATAGGAGATCACCTCCCCCACATGACGGTCGTAGCTAGGATGCACATGTAACTATCCATACTCTTGTGGGGTATGGAAGGTGCTAACGTTGTATAGGCGGTACTCCCCCAGTGTAAGGCATTGAAAAACACCTACCAAGGGATCCAAGGTTGGAATGTTGTCCACGGGGAAGGAAGAGGTATTTGCGTTGGTGGTTTCATTGGGTGAAGGTGTGGGTACGGCTAAGGTGGATGGTTGAGGCGTGGTTAAAGTAGATGGTTGGGTTGGATCAATGGGTGCCTTGACTGGTACAAGTACATCATTAGGGTAGTATAACATATTGCAGGTTTTGAAGGGGGGAGCGTCAGCTGTGACGGTGTATGACTTCCCCTCATACTCAAATTTTATACATCTATCTAAGGTGGAGGGAATGCATCCCATAGCCCGGATCCAAGGGCGGCCTAACAACATGTTGTATTAGAACTCTCCCTCAAGGACATAGAAGAGTTCAAGAAAGGTACATGGCCCTACACGAATGTTAAGGATCACGGTGCCTAGGGTAGAAGTAATAGCATCGTTGAATGAATGCAACATGGTGGGGTTGGCACACATGCAACTAGGAGGGATATTCATCTGTTGGAAGGCTTTAGAAGAGACGATGTTTAGGCTAGCACCCCTGTCGATCATAACACAACGTACCCAGATGTCCTAGACGTAAGCCAAAATGAAAAGAGTGGGGTCAAGATCTTCTGCACTAAAGACAACAATTTCTTCTTCGAAAAAACTGATAGCAGCGGCTTGCTATACAGGGACAGATGTGGTTGTGGAGGTAGGTTGTTTGGTGAGAGAAGTGATGTGGTTGGGTGTTAAGATGGAGGTGATGGGCAGGGTTTCGTTAGGTAGAACCTCTATCCCTTGGAGGATCTCAATTAGAGCTTGTTAATGAGATTCAAATGTTTGAATGAGATCATAGAGTGTCATTTTTACAGGAGATTGATGAAGCTATTTGATCATGGTGTGATGGGAAACTCCATCAGAGATGGGATAGGCAGGTCCACGAATAACCACTTTAGGTGGTGGTGTGATCGGGATGGCGAAAGGAGAAAGAGAGGCTGCAGGTGTGCTCTCTGTAGCTTTTCCATTGTTTTTCTGACCTCAAGTAGCAATGTTAATCATGTTGATCTTGTGAATACGAGATGAGGAAGACGGTAGGGATAAGTCATTGTTCTCGAGAGGTGGGGTTGTAATGATGATAGATTTTGGCGAGGCGGGGACAGGTGGTATAGGAGAAGGGATCGAAGCTAAGGGATTTTCCCTCTCTAAGTTTTCTTTCTTAGATTTTTTAACCGAGATAGGCAACTGGTGAAAGATGGATTTCAAAGCTTTGTATCCTTCTACATTGTGTCCTGGTGTGCGGTGGTAGGCATAGATTTGAGACTCATCATAACCTATAGGTCAAGTTTTAGATGGATCATAGGGTCTGAGTGGGGCTAGGGAAATGGTCACATCCCCTACCAACATATCAAGGATCTTGGCGTAAGATCCTTTGAGCGGGTCAAATTCAGATGAAGATAAGGCTATTGATTGAGTGAGTGAGATTATTGATTGTTTTGCTAATGGTTGGGTACGAGTGGTTCGTACGGGTGGTGGTTTAGGAAATGGATTTTGATGATTTGGTTTAACTAGGCATGGCTTCTTCTATGCAGAAGCCATGTTTAGCTGATTAGATGATGAGGCCACAGATGACGTGGTGGCAGGAAAAAACCATGGGGAAAGAGGAGCGATAGCAAACAATTCCTTTGATGATCGAGTTTTCTTAGGGTTGGTAGGTAGGCAGGATACTTGTGGGGACGGTGTTGAGACGCTTGTGGATTTCTATATGGGTGCAAAAGGTGTAGGTCATGTTAAAGAAGACGTAGGAGGCATGGTGTATTGAGGCAAGGTGGAGGGGTGAGGCCCCAATATAGAAGGTAGGTGTGATGGCGAGGGTTGAAACCGTGCCTGCTGTACCGGTGTGATAGGGGGCGATGGTTTTAGTTGTGGCAGAGGCACAGATTGGACTCGAGGAGATTGGGTCTGTCTCCTAGGTGGATGGACGGTTTTATTTTTTGGATAAATCTAACTGTTTAGGTGGGTGCGTTAAACTAGGTATTGGTGAATTCCCAAGTGTAGGGGATGGTTTGGTTAAGTTGATAGAGGTGGATGAGGTATTAAGTAGAGATGAGGGGGGTAAAGGTGAGGACATAAGCATTTTGATCTTTTGTAACAACTTTGGGCATATGGTAGAGGTGTCTGGATTAGTCATCTACATTTGAGTAGAGCATGGTGTACTAAAACGTTCCCATAAGACTCGTCTATCTTCTAGGGGATGACAATCGTCACGTGTGGATGGGAATTTTGGTATGGAAGAGAAGTGGGCTGTGATTCCAGTCCACTGTGGGTGTGATATAGGGGGTGAATGAGGCGCTGTATCAATGGGTGATAAGAGGTCAACCAGTTGCTGGAAAGATTTAGGCGATGAAGAACTGATAGGGAGGAGGGCATGTTCTAGAGGATCCGTCATGGTTAAGGATTTTGGTGATGTAGGCTTGAGGGGTTTCTTCTCGAGGGATGACAGGAAAAGTGACGATCCTTCTTCTTTTGCAGCAAGAGTGGTGGAAGGAGATGTTTGGGAAATAGATAGGTTGGATAACATCCGCTCATAGTCTTGCAGGGATGTGGTGTAAGAAGGGTCTTCTGTAAGAAGAGAACTCTGGGTGGTTGATTCCTGTATGGGTAAAGGAATAGTGGGGTTTTCCTCTTGTCCTGAGGAAGGAGAAGGGGGTGAGGACCCCTGCGTTGGTGAAGAGGCTCAATTCAGAATTTCCTTTATGGAAGCCCTTGGTTGGGAGTTGAAAACCGCATGGATCTCATGCACACTCTTCTCCTCGGCTGAGGTTTCTTGGTTTGTGTTACTGTTAGATGAATGGTTTGGAAATGACTTGTTGAAGATTTTTAAATTTTGATTAGTAGGGGCATTAGGATTATCAAGGGTTATATCCCCTACATCAACCATTTCCTGCACTATGTTTTTCAACATCTTGCAGTTTTCGTGGTTGTGTCCCTTCACGCGATGGAAGTTACAGAAGTCATTTTCTTTATACCAAGAAGGTATAGTGTGGGCAGAATCAAACACAGAGTGAGGTTTAATAGGAGGCAAGGTGAGAGCCCCTGCTTTAAGCAATTTGTCCAAGATCACATCATAATTTTCTCCCAAGGGGGTGTACTTGATGGGCTCGGCTTTATACCTATAGGTGGGTTTCAGCTGGGTATTAGACGGTGCTTGATATTTGACCATCACTGCGTGTATGGCTCCTTTTGATTTCGAAGTAGCTGATGTGTGAGAGTTGGTGGTGTTGGGTTTGTTGGTGAAGTCTTGGGTTCGGAAATTTGATATTTTGTTGCACAACTTTAATTTCTCCTCCTCTAACACTCGAATCTCTAGTTTCCGAGCCATAGTAAAGGCCTCATCAAAGGTGTGGAAAGTTTGAATTTGGAGGGTGAGAGAAATGTGTTAAGCACAGGGCCCGCATATAGAGTTCAATGAGCTCAGCCTAAGGTAAGGCATAAGTAAGTTGGTTGATGAGGCCCTACCATCATCCAATGAAATCTGTGATAGAATCGTCTTCAAATTTTCGAATAGCATAGAGATCGGTAATGGATACTTTCTTGGCAATATTGATGGAGAAGTGATCCAAGAAAGATTGGGCTAACTGGTTAAAGGAGAAGATTGAGTGCTGGGCTAAAGCACTGTACCACTCTAAGGTAGGTCCTGAAAAGGAAATGGGGAAGGTATGGAGTAGTAAGGCATCGTCATGAGCAATCAGATAGTAGGCATGTCTAAACGATCGCAAGTGTTGTTGAGGGTCCTCCTTACTACTAAAGCAAGTAAATTTAGGTAATTCCCATTGAGGAGGATATGTATGAATGGGGATAGAAGGATGAATAGGCTCCTAACAAACTTTCTCGTATGTTAGGATGTTACGGCTTCCTGAAACAGAAGCATCGAGATTTTACATCTTGTCCATCATTTGTTTGATTAAATCATTGGTTGGGTCAGATGATGGTGCTGTCGTCATAAACGGAGAAGGATTGGGCCAAGAGCTGCTACTAGAAAATGGTGGGGTTGAATGTGGATAAGGTAATGATGAGGAATGTGTTGGGGTGGCTGAATAAGGGTGTCCTATATAAGATGTTGAGGCCACCGGATGAGTCTGCGGAAATGAAAAGGTGGGCAGAGCCTGAGAGGGAAAGCTCGCGTGGATAGATGGTAGAAAGCGAGTTATGAAAGAGGCAATCTGCGGGAGGGATGAGGTAGGGGCAGTGGATGGTAGTGATATGTGGGGCTTTATATTAACCAAAGGAAGGCCAATTGGTGTAGTATGAACCACTGAAGCCACTGAGATGGGAGACAGGGCTAAGAATGAAGACGGTGAGGTGGAGTTATTAGGTGGGGAAGGGGCTAAGTGAGCGGCTATACTAATAGGCATACCAGAGAGGAGCTGACCATCGAGTGTACAGTCAGGGGTATGAGATAAATAATATTGTACGACACTAGGATTAGCATCCAAAAATTTTGCAAAGTCTAGATCTCCTATAGGGATCTTGGGAAAAGCACTGGTGTCCGTAGGATTCCCCGTAGGATGTGAAGGGGGTGACTCAGGTAAAGACACAGAACAAGTATGTGAAACCATGGCTGCGGCTTATTACCAAGTGATAAAAACCATGGACAAGAAGATATAGTAGGGAATTAATCAATCAGAAACAGAAACAGCAACAAAATGTTGGAATTGGTAGGTTGCTGGTTTGTCAAGAAGTGTGAAACACAGTAACCAATATCGGTCTGGTAACCAATGTCGGTCAGACGGTAGCCTGCGTTAGTCAGTGTAAACAATGTCGGTAAAAGAGGACCGGTGTTGGTCACTCTGAAGGAAAGAGAGAACGTAAGAGGCTACTGGTTTGCGGATAACAATGCTTATTATACCCACCAAACTATCTGAAGTGATCACTGAGACAGGGTATAACAGAGAAACAGAACTGAAAGAAAAATAGAAAACAAGCAAGATGCACAAGCAAATCAAGAGACTAACCCTAGGATTAGTTTTAATCACTTTGGGCTTATGCCTTAGACGCAAGATGATGTCAATCCTAAAAACAATACCTAAGGGAGATGTCAAGTTTGTTTTGGCTTGTAAGGATACCTCAATCGGGCGGAGGAATACCGCGGGAAGGGGGGATGTTTGAGATGTTGTGTAGCTTATGATGTGATTTAGTATGTGTTGTGCAGTGAGAGTAAGATTAATTTCTCTTCAATACCATAGATATCACCCCCACGTGTATGACCTATTACTTAATCTACGTTCACTAGAATTAAAGACAGCAAGCAAGATTGTGATGCATGTGTTTTAAACCCAAATCAAAAATGATATTCAATGAAGCAAAGAAAGAGAAGAGGTTAAGAAGATGACTTTCACTAATGCAAATATGCGAAAGAAAGACAAGTTCTTTTACCAAAATGACAAAATATTTTGTGAATATTTAGAAGAAAGAAACAACAAGTGTGCTCCCTATATGAAAACAAGCAAGAAACAAACAAACCCGAGAAGGGTCCCACTGGGTGTGCCAAAATGTTTCACACATAATTTTTGTTCCAGAATAGAGTTATTTCTATCTTTTCATTCTCTTGAGAAACAGATAAGGGTTAGGGATAGGAGGAATACCTGTTGAGTGTTGGGAAGGTGTGCGCGTACCGTAGAGAGATCAGACTGATTGTGAAGAGCTCCTTTTTGTCTGGGAAGGACTACCTGTAAATAAGAATGCAAGACCACCAGATTTTTGTTAAACAATAAGTGAGGGAACTACCTTGGGCCCAGGAAATATTAGACTTCCTTTCGAAAGTGGTCAATTCCCTTTTAATACAATTAATGCAAATGATAATAAAGAAGCTATTGTGAAATCACAATTTAGGTACCTCGTTACTAAAAGCAATAGAGACTAAACTACTAACAATAAAATGTCATGTTGTTTGTTTGGTCACTAGTTATTGATACATTCAGATCAAGTTACAAGGGTAGACAAGGCTGGATATGGGATTGTTTTGAGGTAAATAGGTGAAAGGTTGGTTTTTGGTATAAGTCACAGTGACCGATGTTGGTCACTAGATAACCAACCGCGGTTATAAAACCGGTACCGTTAGGGAATAACCGATATTGGTAGGGGTAGTGGTTTAGGGTTTTTTAAATGGAGGTTGGTTTTAAGGTGGTTATGGGGTTCAGAAGGTTGGTAGATGGTTGAAGGGAGTAGCAGGGTGATAGAGAAGACTCAGAGAGTGAGAAATTTGTCTTTGGGGCAATATAGAGATGGATGAATGAAGGTTAGGTGCAGGGTGTTGCTGGGTGGTAGATCCAGGAGTGAGCTTCTAATCACTATGAATCAAAATTTCACCAAGTAGTGTCTAGAAGCATACAAGGTAATAAAAGAGACTACTTACTAGTTTTTGATGTGGATGCAGGTCCAAGGAATGCAGTGGCGAAGGCTAGGCTCAGTTGGGATGATCCAGCAATTGAAAGTGAGCTGATGAAGCTATCTTTTGACTCTCCCAATGTTTGGATGAGTGTGATCATGATCTAGTTGCTCAGTTACAGTCTTAGGCTCAATACTCCTCTCTGCAACCTCTTCTCTCTCTCTCACTTGTCCCTCTCTTGCCAAATGAATTCAGATGCTTGCTAATGAATTCCCCTCGGGTCCCTTTGTTTTGGTTGGGGGAGGTCATTTACAGGGAACCAATGGTGGTTACCTAACCAATGCCGGTCACGTAGGGACCGATGTTGCTTAGGTCAAAGCTGGCTATTTTTAGTAAAATAGCCAACTTTCCCTCCTTTTCTCCTGAGGGGTCAGTTGTGGGCTTGGTCAAGTCATTATTAGGTTTGTTTTGGTGCGGGTGAGGGGTGATGAGTCATGGGTGTGGGTCTGGACCAAGTTATAGGTCTTAATTAGGTTAGTTTTAGGGTTAGGGCTAAGTCATGGTGAGGTGGCGAGGTGAGGTGGCAGGGTTGGAGATGTGGATTTATTAATTATAAGGTAATCAATAAATAATTAAGTGTGTAAGGTTTAGGTGATGAGGTATGGTTAGGTTGCTATATGAGATGCGGGGCACACGGCATCGTAAGACCCAAATTTGGTGTCTACAAAATCAATTAAATATTGATTTACTAGTTAAATGAAGGGGAAGACTAATTAATTAATAATAATTAATTAATCTAGATAGAAGAGGTGATTTATTAACGGAAGGTCGTTAATTAGGGTATTTGCTAGATAGGTGACTTAATCAATTAGCGTATTGTAATTAATTAACGATAACAAGAGGGAATATGAGTTCTTTTGACGATATGTTGTTGATTTGTGAGAAAGGAGATAATTAGAGAAATTTAAGTATTTAAATTGCTTGGATGTAATTATAGGTGTCTACAATGGAAAAACAAATTTGGAAGGAAGAAAAGCCTAGAGAGTTGTTGGATATCAGTAGACAAGAAAAGGGATCTCCATTGATGAAAGTGATTTGCCTATCATTGAAGACTTCTATTCAAGTGATTTGGAATCAAGTAGTCTTTTTATGGAATTAAATTCTCCATCTAGAGAGGGTCCTTCATTTGATTTTGAAAAGTTTACTTCTCATTTTGCTCCTTTCTTTTCAAAAGTTGATAGGTATTTCCAAGAAACAAGGCCTTTAGGGGATATCCATTTTGGAATTTATACTCCTATGTTCTAAAGACCATCTGTCCCTTATCAATTTGTCTCCCCTTTAGGGTCACCTCCTCACAACAACATGGCCTTACCCCCACCCAGACCTCCTTTTGTTGTAAACACCTTTGGTCCTATAAATTTTATAGGGATAGTTGGTTATCCAAATGCAGTTCCCCAGGATGTAAGAAGTATATTACCAAAGTTCCAAGGAAACAACGCTATAACTGGTGATCAACATTTAAATCTTTTTATCAATATGATGGAATATTTTGAGATTCAACATGAAGATGTATATATCAATATATTTATCCATACTCTGGAAGAGGATGCAAGGGACTAGTATAAATCTTTGTCAGATAATTCTATTGATTCCTAGACAGATATGAACTATGCATTTAGACTGCAGTATGGTGATAGAACTGACCCTAGGTTTCTTCTATCAGAATTTGAAAATATCAAGAAGAATCCTAATGATTCAGTACATGATTTCAACACAAGGTTTAATAAGACCTTGAGGAGATTGCATGTTAGGATAAGGCCATGTTATGAATCATGTTTGATCAAATATTCAGATGCATTTGATAAAAAGGTTTCTTACTACTTGAGGGACAAAAACCCTACTAATTTAAGGAAAGAATTCACCATGGCCCTGCAAATTGAGATTAACATCAAGGAAATTTTAAAGCCTCCAAAAAGAGAGGGTGTAAAACTAATTAACCCAAAAAATCCTCATACAATCAAGGCTACTGATTTAGAGGAAGTTGTGAAAACTTTGACAGGGGCTATCCAATAAAATCATATAAACTAGCCTAGAAAGAAAAGGGGATTAGGCAGAGTTCACAAGGTCAACACAATCAACAAAACCAAGACTGGTTTACAAATCACCAAAGATCTGAAGACATAGGCAAAGGACCTATTAGATTTGGAAATAGACAATCCCATGCTAGGGAAAATAGAATGGTTCATGACCCTTTGGCTTTCATAGTTGCTGTTGTGGAGGAGATTGATGTCATTGATCGGTGTGACAGACGTTTCATGCCACATGCTCCATGTGAGGAAGATCAAAAAGAAGAAGAAGAATATGATGATGATGATAATAATAATGCCTGCATGGTGGGTTTCTCCACGAGCTCACAACAAGGGGCAACTTCAAATGAGGTGAAAAGTGCTAGAACTGCTTGTGATTTTTGGGATTGCATCTATCGGGTACCTATCCTTCCTCCCTCTCATGCTTTAGAAGTAGATATTGTACAAGCTTTTGAATTACCCAATAATGACTTTGAATATTTAAGGGCCTTAATGATAAAGAAGTATGGTGGAGGAATCCCATCTGAGGTGGATAGAAAGTTATTGATGAATGTGGTTGTGGCTCAAGAAAAGGAGCACAACACAAGAAGTAGGGTTGTCAAAGGTGCATGGCCTCATGCCAAACCAAAGACTCCATTGCTTTCAAATATTCCTAAAGAGGCCCTTAAGAAATATGCATTTTCCAAGGGCCCTACTGTCCCAAACAAAAATCATACCCTTCCTCATGCCCAAGCTATCAAAAGTCTTGTGCCACCTAATGAGTGTGTCAACCTTCCTTCCAATGATACCTTGCCAAAGAATGTCCCATATGACATTGCCCAAGTTTTAAGTCAAATCAAAGTTTTTGTTCCAATTGTTGAGTTGCTTAGGATTCTGAGCACAAGAAAAGAGCATTTGAATACTTGGGATTGAGAGAGGAGAAGACTGCCCTAGGTAGAAATATAAACATTATGGAGTCTCCACTAGTCATTGAAGAGTTAGAGACACCACCAGTGTTAGAGGAACTAAGTGAACCACCTAAGGTTTATTTGGGGATGTCCTTGGTGGAGTCTCAGCTAAATGTGGATCCGTTCTTCACCACCCTGATCATTAAGGACAGACTGTTGCACAACTGTATGTTTGACTCAGGGGCATCATGCAATGTCATGCCTTTGAAATTCATGAATGAGATGAATATTAAAGTGACAATAGCATATGGGAAGTGCACTGTCATGGACTCTAGAGAAGTGTCAGTGGTGGGATGTCTAAAAGGTATGGTCGTGCAACTTGTAGCTTATCTAAGTAAGAACCTGAAGCTTGATGTAGTCATTATTGATTGTCCAGCCAAGTGGGGTATGTTTTTATCTATAAAATTGGTTGCAAGTGTTGGTGGGAGTGTCCAAATGGATATTTCTTACGCTACTATCCCAATTGATGGTAGCCTTGTCAGGTTATATGGGGAAAAGAAGATGTTGCACCTTATGGAGGATCCCAATAATTCATCCTATGAGGTATTGTATACAAGTGTTGATGCCGATAACTTTGTAGGATTTTCGGATGGAAAAGAGCATAAAATTGAAGAATGCAAGTGTCTTGAGCAGGTAGGCTCTCCTTGGACTTTATTGTTTGATGGAGCTTGCTCCAAGTTTGGAAATGGTGTTGGTTTTGTTCTGATCTCTCTAGGCCAGGAAATTTCTTTTGTTTTCTTTCAAGATCAACTTTGAGTGCACTAATAACATTGCTGAGTATGAGGCACTGTTGTTAAGTCTGAGGATTGCATGGAAATATGGTGTTAAGGACAATATTATCAAGGGATATTCAAAGTTAGTTTTCAAACAAGTCAGGAAACTATATGCCACAAAAAATAGTGAATGAAACAATATAAGCATGTAGTTTGGGATTTCATTGATATGTTTGATTCATTAAACAGTTTGCATCATGATAGGAAGTTGAATGGTTTGGTAGACAAGCTTGCAATGTTGGGATATCAGTTTGATAATTGTAAAATGTCCCCATATTGTGAATATGATTCTGAAGTATTAACAAGACCCTCTTTCCCTGAAAATACTAAACACTGGCAAGTTTTTGATGATGATACTTAGGTCAGGAGATTTATGTAGACCAAGGGAGAGTTTTGTTGATTAATGCATTGATTAGGAACCAATGGTGTGTGCAACAGAGGAAAAGGAAACCTTGTTTGGTAAGGGCATCATTTAGCTAAAGACTAATACCATTCCTAGAGGGTTGTTTGCTCTTGAATCAATTTTTGATAATGTTGATTGCATTATTAATAGGCATATGGCAGCCTCGAGAGATGTTGAGGAGCATGATCTTGGTGCAAAGGAAAAACCAAGGAAAATTTGGTTAGGCAGTAATCTTAGCAAAGAGGAGAAGCAATCATACATCCAACTGTTGAAAAAATACCAAGATTGCATGGCTTGGACCTACTCTATGAATTAAAATCATATAGAGAGGATCTATTTCAACATGAGATTCCCTTGGATTCTAATGCAAATCCATTTAGGTAGAAATAGAGGCCAATAAATCCACTCTTATCTCTCAAAATTCAAGAATAACTGAAGAAACTGAGAGATGGATGAGATTATTCGGCCCACAAGGTATTCTTCTTGGGTTGCAAACCTAGTACCAGTTAGAAATAAAAATGGTGACATCAGGCTATGTGTAGATTTTAGGAATCTAAATAGAGCATCAATGAAAGATAATTATCCTTTACCAAATATGGAAAACATGCTACAATTAGTGACTAGTTCTGAGTTGCTTTCCACCTTAGATAGTTTCTCTGGTTATAAACCAAGTTGTGGTGAAGGAGTCAGAAAGGATCAAGATAACCTTTACTACTCCTTGGGGGAATTATGTATATGTTAGGATGCCCTTTGGTTTGATGAATGCTAGAGCCACATTTCAAAGAGTAATGGATGTTGCTTTTGTTGGTTACATGAATGAGTTTATTGTTGTTTACCAAGATGATGTAACTGTGTTTTATAGAAAGAGAAGTGATCACTTGCTGCACTTGGAGAAGATGTTGATAAGATGTAGGGAATATGGCATCTCACTCAATCCAAAGAAACTCCATTTTGGAGTGCAGAAGGAAAAGTTTCTTGGTCACATTGTGTCACAAGAGGGGGTGATGATTGATCCAGAAAGGGTGGAGGCCATTAGCAAAGTCCCAATTCTAAGAACCAAGAAGGAAATTTATTGTCCTTCCTTGGGCATATAAACTTCATCAGGAGATTCATATCAAACTTTGTTGAGTTGACCATTCAAATCACTTCCATGTTTAAGAAGGACTAGGTCATCAAATGGGAAGAGACTGCCATCCAAGATTTCAATGGGATAAAGAAGGCATTAAAGCATTCCCCTATTTTAGCAGCTCTAGACTATAAGAAGCCATTCCAACTATTTTCTTTTGCTTCTAATAACACTATTGCATTTGTCCTGTTATAGAAAGATGATGAAGGGGCTGAAAGGACAATTTCCTTTTTCAGTAAGGCCTTGTAGGGGGCTGAGCTAAAATACACTATTATGGAGAAGAAGGCATTTGCCTTAGTAAAATAAATAAATATTTGTAAGGCCTTACATTCTAAGTTCTAAAGTGGTTTCTTATGTTCCCCACACCGTGGTGAAGGACATCTTGTCAGAGATGTAAGTCTCAAGAAAAAGATGCATGTGGGTGAGACAAGTTGCAAGAATATGATATGGATATCCAAACCACAAATTTGGTAAGAGGTTTGGGCTTGGCTAAGCTTATCGCTGAAGAGAAACTTGCAAAATATTGAGGTAAATGATGTAGGATAGAGGAAAGGGAAGGTGTTTTTGAAATGTTGACATGAGTTTTGGGTGGTACAACGGATGTAATTTTCTCATCTCATACACTTATGTTGCACTAATTATTTAAGTAAGAACCAGAAAAGATATCTTAAGTTGGATTCTCATAAATATGTCATTACTAGGATTTTAGGTTAACTTGGAAGAACCTTGAGGTAGTCCTCTTAAGGTGCATTAATTAAGATGAATCCCCTAAGATAATTGTTGATCTCCATGGACGGATTTTGTTGGGGGACATTTTGTCTATAAGAGTCACAACACACAAGATCATAAGGGCTGGTTATTAGGTGGCCAACTCTCTTCAAGGATACAACACTTTTTGGTTAGAAGATCTGAGATTTGTCAGCACTTCTCTAGAAGACTAAAAGCTTTAGGCCCCCTTCCTTTGCATTCTGTATCAATTGAAGCCCCATTCAAGCAATGGGGAATGGATTTCATTGGTGAGATTTGAGACCCTTCAAGTGCTGGCCATAAGTGGATTCTTGTAGCCATTGATTACTTTACTAAATGGGTGGAGGAAATCCCCACTAAGAAGGTAACACACCAAACTGTCATGGATTTTGTGTTGAACCACATCCATTTGCAGGTTTGGAGTGCCAATCAAAATTTTGGCTGATAATGCCATGAGTTTCATGGCTAAACCTCTAGTGGCAATGTGTAAAGAGTATGGGATCAACTTGACATATGCCTCTAATTACAATCCCCAAGGAAATGGAAAAAGTTGAGTCCAGTAATAAAATTTTGTTGAAAGCTATTAGAAGAACCTTGGAGCTAAACAAGATAAAATGGGGTGAATAGTTGAAGTTTTTTTTTGCGCTGATAAGATCACTGTCAAAAGAGTTAATGGAAAGAATCCATTTGAATTGGTATATGGAACTCAAGCCCTGTGGCCCCTTCATATGCAATTATCCTCACATCAGTTCACTTAATAACTAGAGGATCAAGAAGTAAGTCCTTATGATGCTCGCATTAACCAGATTGTTGAGCTTGATGAAGAAAGGAGGGCATCCCACCAGAGGCATGTAAAGTTCAGAGAAAAGCTTAAGAAGTTATTTGATAAGAAGTTCACTCCCATAGTTTTTCAATGTTGGAGATCTTGTACTGATATGGGATATCAGGCATGAAGATAAGGGCACGCATGGAAAATTTGACTCATTATGGATGGGCCCTTACTCCATTGATATTAGGATTGGTGAACATACCTTCTTGAAGGATTTGGATGGTGAATTTATTGAGTTTCCTATTAATGGTAGGCATTTGAAGCATTTCTTGGACTAATTCCCCAGAATCAAGGTAAAAATATTTTTGTTGGTTTCTCTATTCGTTCTTGGGAGATGGCTTTGTTTCTCTACTCTGCAAGATGACTCTATCACCCAATGGATAATTTTTGGCACTTGGTCTACCTTTGTTCTTTTGGAATTCACAGGGAGTTCCCATCCCCGAGTCGGAGCCGATGTTCATGCTTAAAATAGTCTCGCCCCATTTTGCCTTTGAAAATCCATTGATTTATGGCCTTTGTCACATTTTATCCCCATGTGTTGTGCCCGAATGGTCTTTGCATTCCTTTTGTTGCCATAATTAATCTTTCCTTGGGTCGATGATCACATATGGGTCCATATTTGTCTCCTCGTTTCTCTGTTCCTCTGAAGGGGTCTATAATTTGTCTCTCTCATTCTCTGTTCATCTAAAAAATTGGGCTTTCCCGTTCTTTCCATTTTCCACAGTTGAGATTTGATGTCCTCGTCATTTTTTCCCTAAATACTTGAAGGAAAATAAATGGATGTAGCTCTAAGGAATGTATTTGAGCCTTGTAACATTTCTAAATTCTCTGTCCTTAGAGAAAATTTCATCTTTGGGCTCAAATGATTATTTCTCTGCATTTAATGTTTTGACGGGTGTTTCTCCTAGTCAAATTTTCATCCTTTCATCAACAGGAAATGTGACCTCTTTTGGTTAGACACAGCTCAGCAGGGTACTTCAAAAATTTTATAAATTTCCGTAACTTAAAGATTTGTCCACGTGGAGTAATGGTGCTCATTTGAGGATCTATTTTTTGGTTTGGCCTTGGAGTAGCACCAGGAGGACACGTGGGGGTTTCCACTACTTTTCCCAGACTTAGAAATTTTTTTATGTGGCTAATACAGTTTGATAGGACAGGGACACGTGGTGAGCCCACGCTCATTCATGGTCTCAAACTTGGGCACCATTTTGAAATTGCGCCATGGAGACACTTGGAGGTTTCCACCGAGTCTTCCCATACTTAGTATTTTTTCAAAAAAAATTAGGAGGTCTAAGACACATGGAGGAACCGTGCATGTTTGGGGACCGGCCCTTGAGTTTCATTTTAAAGAAGTGCCAAGAGAAAACTTGGAGGCCTCCTCTCACTTTACATTTTTCTTGGAATTTTCAACGGCCAAAGGAGATTGCCTCGGACTCTGACACATGGCACCTTCCACTGAGCTTCAAGCCTTCAAACAATTTTTTCCAGGCCAGGACATGTGGCAAGTACGTGCTCTTTCAAGGTCTCAAATTTTGGGGACCATCTCAAGGTGCGCCATTGTGATGTGTGGCAGTTTGAACATGGCAGTTTAAAAATTCAACAGGAAACCCCTGGGACCATTTTAAATTGAATCTTCCATGTGGACGGCCCAAATTCAAAGTGAAGATAAACAACAGTTGTGTGTCTGAATCTGATTTCCCCCTCCCCCTTTCAAAGTGAAGATCAACGGCAGTTGTGTGTCTAAATCTATTTTTCCCCCCCATTTTACTGAAAAAGCTCCTGGAAGTGTGATTCTTCATGATTTCCTGGTATTTCCTACATGTCAAACAGAGACAGGAGTTAATTTTTATATCTAAGTTTGGTGGGGGAGATCTTGAGACATCTTTCATCATTAAAATGATCTGGCTATTGGGCTCAAACTGATTCTTCTATTTTTCTTCTCCTGAGCACGCAAAGAACTAGATTTGACAGATTAGGGGTGGAAGTGGTTGGAAAGTTGAAGGATAAGAGTGATCTACCATAAGAGAGGATTTGAATACGGGAGATATTTGAAGAGATCTTGCCCCCTTGAGCACCTAACCACATTTTACAGATATGATTCCAGGAATCGTGATCGAGATCATGGTCGAACACTAGTGTACTCAATGTTTAGTTTTTTTTTGGGGGGGGTAAACTCTATGGCAAAATGTTATAAATTGCATGATGTTTATCATGCAAAAGGGTGGGAGTGTTGGAGGTCAAAGAAAAATTCCCAAGAGGAAATTTTGACAAACCCTGTCTTTTTGAGAAGTCACCTGAGAAACCTAGTTATCTCTTTTGTATTAATTTTGATTGTTGTCAAGGTGGCTGCAAGTGTACATCCATTGAAAATCTATGAGATTGTTATAGAAATTTTCCCTTGCTTATAAATGTAATCAAACTTGAGTTATTTCATGCGGTGATCTTGAGCAAAATCTATTTATTTCATTTTTTAATATTTGTAAATAGTTTTTCTTGTTTTTATCGCAATCTTATATTAATTTTTTTCTAAATCACATAGGTCTCACTCCTTATGAAAATTTAGTGGCATATGTAATTTCATGTCCTCAGAATATCTTTCATCTAGGGAATGAAAAAAATGATTTAAAATCACTCTTCTTTCATTTTTTAACGGAGATTATCTGTAAGTGTCTGGGTGTACCTCAGGAGTGATTGATCTTAGATTTTGATGCTTTGATGGGTTATTTAGCTTGAGCCTTCATGTTAGAATCTCATAGATTGTGTGAAAAAATGCTAATCTGGGCCTCCATTGAAGCACATATTCTGGTTAAAAAAACATTTAAGTTATTATGTGGCATTCTGTTAGTTTATCCTTCCATTTTGTTGAAACTCTCAAAGATCTAGCGAATCAAGTCCATCCTACCTCACCTCCCATGAAATATTCATGAAAAACATCCAATCCTACATATACTACCTCTGTTTGTCCCATGTGTGTACAAATGCGTGATTTTTGTTACTAAAACATGTAGAAAAAATTAAGATTTAAGATATCTTTAGTGTCTTGAAATTTGTCTAGAAAATATCTCCACTATCTAGAGTGACAACTCATGAGAGTTAGATTTTTTTGCATTGATCATAGTTTCATCAAGTTCTCTTTAAAAACTTCATAAGGAAGGATATATCCATTTCCTCCATAAACAATAGGCTACAAAAGGGTTCTCTTACCTTGGTTGAAAGGTACAACCTAAAATAATGAGGATAGATCAAAGCCATCTTGAAGTTGCTACCCATTTCTCCACTTCTAATTGACATAAAGGCTAATTAGATCCCATCCCAGGCTACAAAATGAGTCATTATGATCTATATGTCTCTAATTTTCCTCTCAATACTTGTGATGTTGCTTATACATTAAGGAAGAATCAATTTGGGTACCAACACAAACTACGCATCTTCAGTAAGCTGCTTACAGAGCGCATTGCTTCTAACAAGCTTAGTGGATTTGATAGTCACATCATACTCCATGATTTTATTCACCTATATTTCTCTTTTCTCACTAATTTTTTCTCCCATGATGAATTATCTCACACCTGAGTGTGAAACTAATACCTTGATATGATTCATGGCAAGCATACTTTTGAATTTATTGAGCAAGTGTGTGATGGAAAAGTACCCATCCATCAGGAAAATCTATGTGCGTCAACCATTATTTGTAAAATATTCTCCATAGATGGAAAAGGATAATGATCCTTCAAAGATTCCTTATTGAAATCTCTAAAATCAACGCAGAGTCTGATTTCACAATGTTTCTTACACACTAGAACAAGGTTTGCAACCCAAGTAGAATACTTGATGGGAAATATTATTCTTGCCTCAATGATTTTGGATAACTCCTTCCTTATGAGGGGCTCTATCTTAGGATTTACTAGCCTCTGTTTTTTTCTAATGGGCTTGATGATAGTATCAAGGTCAATGGAGTGTTGAGAAATAATTGAATCAAATCCTTTGAGGTCTTCATATTCCAATGAGAATATATCAGTGTATTTTTGACAGAGGGATACAAAGGCCTATTTTTCATCATGCGTGTAATCTTTTCCAAGAAGCAGCTCTTTGCCATGCGCAATATTGACTGGGGTACAGTCTTCTTGTGTTGTGCGCATATACTTTTCTTCACCCTTGAGCTCATCATTAGGGCTAAAAATATTCTCTAAGGTGACTATCCCTTTAGGAAACTTGGTTTTTTTTAGTTGGATCACTTAGTCACCATAGCTATCATGTAATTTAGCTTGCATGCTTGAAGAGAATTCAGCTTCATTCTGAATGAACTGGAAAATTTGCACATCATTTTTTAATACTTGTCAGTTGGTTTCATTATCTGGAATAGATGGTATGATCACCATCTTGATATGCTACGCATTTCCTTAGATAAAATACTTAGTAGGTGATAACTGTAAACCAAGAACGACTATTTGATATGCTTCCTTGTTCAACTTTCTTGGCACCATCTACAGATTTAGATCATCAAATCTCTCAAGGAGGTATGAAACTCTATGTTTATAAGATTTTATAATTGTATTATTTGTTGTGCACTTGTTTATGACCTGGTGGATAACCAAATTAGTTTCCTCAAAGATTTGTAGTGCCTTGATCTATTTCTTTTCAACAATTAGAAGACCATGTATCGATGCTTCATATTCTGCTACATTGTTGGAGCTTGAAAATTACAGCCTATGTGTGAAGAATAATTTATCATTCTTGGGAGAAATGAGAACGATACATATGCTTATGCAATTTCCACTTTTGGAGCCATAAAAAAAAAACATTTTCCATGACCTATAAGAATCATCATCTCGTTCTTTTCTGAGTGCACTATGCAACACAATTTGTTCTTTAAGGATGTAATATGTCCCAAGACCACTTTCAAAAGATTAAAGGGATTTGGCATAAGGATAAAATTCATAGTGCTTCTTGTCCCATTCATCTAGCAATAAATCAAGTGTGGGGGGAGGGATAGGCTACTCTTCTGGAGTTGAAACTAGTTCTTGGCCTTCTTGGATTAGGCAATTGGCTTAAAGAGGTGATGGGTCATATGACTCAACCTGATATGAAAAAATGGGATCAAATTGTATGGTAATTGGGTACCATACCTTGTTCTTAGTAACATATGAGAATAATCAAAAGGAAAATAGCCACCAACCTTGGTAGTGAAATATCTGGATAGGCAGAGGGAAAACATAGGAGGTAGGTCAATCATTGAAACACCTTGAATCGTAGTGAGGATCATACATGCAGGTCACTCTGACTAGCAAAAGTTTAAGGTTGTGTGTTAGTTGTTGTATATATCTTCCCCCCTCGGGTAGATATAGATGAACAGGAGAATATAGAAATCAAAGAAGCTCAAATCCCTGACATTCAAAAGGTGCAGGAAATTGGCGTATGAAAAAGGCACATGAAAATGAGTGTTGACACTAGAATGTATGCGCCAAGGCGCACAGAAGTGGCACACGACAATGAATGTCGACAGGGCAAAAGTTACGCCTTGGCGCATGTAAGAGTATGTCGACACACACACGGATGCACCTATGGCGCATCTTCGGGAGGCGCAACATTTTGAGCACTGACAGGAAGCAGCCCCTGGCGCAGATATTCAAACCGCCATAACTTTTGACTGGGAGCTCGGATTCATGCAAGGTTGGAATTTTCAGAAAGCTTACAAGGTCATCTGTCCAACTACGACTGGATATCTTTAATTGGGTGAGGAAAAATTCTTAAAATTGCAAAATACAGTTCGCCACCTTCTAGGTTCACTAGGGTTCTCACCTACCGCCATAATGATATGATTTAAATGCAGTCTGGAGGTGGTTGGGGCAGATTTTGGATTTCCTCTCTTCTCCCTCTCTTTTTCTTCCTATAAATTGTAAGGAGGGGCTTCTTTCTGGGGGTTGATCCTTTCAGCTCTGCCCTCCCTTCTTTTTCTTCCCCAGGGTTGAAAATGGAGTTTGAACCTCCTCCCCTGCTCTGTAATGGCATTTTTTGCCTTTTACCATTAAAATGATGTTCTGTGCAAACTTCTGGAGCAACAAAAAATGTGTTTTGTGATGCATCTGTCCATCCTTGCTCATTTTTTTTTGCTTGTTCTCTTCTTGCCTCTCTTCATTGCAGGTATTTGTGCATGTTCTAATGTTCATTACAGGTCTGGAGCTGTGTTCATGGAGTTTTGGGACATTTTCTGTGTGAAATCTATCCTTGGGCCTGTGATGCATCTGTCCATCCTTCCCATTGCTCACCTCTCCTTGTTCCATGGCAGTTTTGATAGATGTTCAGCATTCTCCTTCTCTGGTGTATCACCGTTTTAGTGTAGGCTTTTGTTCTTTTCTATTTTCTCTCTCTCTCTCCCTGTCCCCTTGGTGGTTAGATTAGGATTAGATTAGCTTGCCTGCACTGGAATAGCTTGTGGTAGGTAGTTTAGGAGGAGGAACCAGCCTCTAATTTGGAGATTCCTCTCTCATTTCACAAGTCCCACGCTTGGAGAGAGGTTTCCATGTTGTGCAATCACACTAGATGCTAGAGTGATCAACCTAGAAGCCTGATCTGTATCCAGGGGTGCTGTGAGTCTACATCAACATTAGTTTCCATCATTCTCTTCTTGTACCTTGTGTTGTCTGTGACCTGGGTGCATGGTCCATTCACACTATATACACCTTGGTTTATTGCATAGAAGTCTTTGGCACCAATGAATATAAGGTTGGCCTCAGGAACAACTTCTGACATTTCTTTATTTTCAAGTTTGTGTGCACTAGTGGAGGGATCATTGCTTGAATAAATTTGAATCGTATAGGTTTGCGCACACAACGAATTGGCATAGTTTTACTAGCTATGAGGCATGTTGTAAGGAAAACACCATTCTAAATCTTGAACCAAATTATTCTTAACTGGAACAAGTACTTGAATTAAACTAGGTGTTGGAAGAGGTTGTGTGTAGGAAACATTTTTAAGAGGAAGCATTAGCATAACATCTATCATTTTGTTGGTTATGCCCATATCTTTGATTTGGATACTAAATTTTGAAGGGATGATGGCTTTGGTGATACCCTTGATTAAAATTATTTTTGAAGGCTTGCACTTGTTTTTTTTCTAAAGATATAACTTTATTTGATAGATTTATAATCAAGGCATTTGTTTCTTCATCCTCTTTTTTCTGCACAGGATAATAGGATGTAGAGGCAGTAGCTTGAGTACTTTGCTCAGGAATAGGGGAAATGGAAGGCTAGAGCACCTGAGGAATTTCTGGAAACGAGGGTACAAGTGGTCTAAGAGATAAATTTCCTACCTATATTAGACAATTTTCAGCCTTAATGGTTAATTCATAGGCCCCAGGAAATGTTACGCCCCCCATAGATTGGATCATGACAATAATATCAAAATTTAAAGCCTTTATAAATTATAGGAAAGCACCTTCTAGATTTGGTCTTACCAGAGATGGAATCCTCTCCCATGTTTTCTAAAATCTAAAATTGAAATTTACCATGAGCTCATTGAGAGCCCTCTTGATAGTAGTCATTTTTTCTAACAAGGAGAGATTATTTGCCTTCTCTCCAAATCAATCGTAAAGGGATATTCCCAACTAATTCCAATTATTGATTGATCCTACCACCTAACTTCTGAACCATTGCAAATATCTTCCCTTGAATGAAGAAGTTGATAACCTAATGACCACATCTTATTCAACAATTTGGTGGATAGAGTAGACATTGGAAATGTCTTGAATACGATCTACTGGAGTGGTCTGATTTTCCTAGTGAAGAAAGAAATACTCTTAAGTGCAAACACTAGAATATGATTTTGGGTGTTAAGAGAAAGAGGACTGCTACTAATAAAATTAACAAATGGTTGATTCTAGTGTTGTGCCATAATGATAGGCCTCATAACTCTAGTAGGTGTAGAAATTGCATAGTGCAATGGATATGGAGATGCGTGCACAGTTACTCTGTTGCTTCTTATTTTTGGAGAAATTTGGAGGTATTCAAAATAATCTTCAGTTGCTGCACTTTTTTGGTATGTATCCTTCTCATGAAAAAAACCACTGAAAATAGAAGATATGAGAGTTCAGAGTTGCCATATGTGTTGAAACAATCCTCCATAGGCTATAAATCACTAAGTCACACAATGAAACTTAGCAATGATGAAATATGAGATTTCAATGTTGGTCCCCACCAGGCATGCCAAAAACTATTGGAGCTCAAAATTACACACGTCCCAGATTAGGATGAACTAGGATTTTGAGGAAACATGGTATTGTCTCCAAGTTGTGGGACCTTGCATTCTTAAGACAAACCTCTAGAGAAGCTTGATTCCTCTACATATTTCTACTGCTAAGACTATTCTTAGGAAGGGAAATATAACTACTTACCACTATTCTAAGAATCCAAGGGACCAAGGTTAGAAGGAGATATATAGAAAGTAAAACTAAGCTAAAAGAGGTGATAACACCAGAAAGAGGGGATGAACATAGTTATTTTTTAGCGAAAATGAAGGAGAATGCACACAGAGAGAATAGGCATGATTATCACATTCTAAAAACACATCCACACACTTGTTTTCATGGGGCATAATCAGAAAATGACCATGCAAGAGATGTGAGAGAGCACAAAAAATAGATAATGTAAAACAGAGGCAAGAAGATGCAATAAAAATGATTCAAGGTAGAGAAAAGCCACAAAACAAAGATTTTATTGCTTCCACAAAATATACAGTTGATTACAATGGTGGATGAGGCTGATATCCACATCTAAAGAGCCAAATCTAAAGTCCTACAACTCAAAATGTAAAGGACCAAATCCCTTGGCAAACTAAAGGGGTCAGACCGTTTATAATGAGAATTGTTCTTACATTTATAGAAGAAGAAGTAGAGAAGAAGAGGAGAAATAAGAGGGAAACTTAGATTTGAAATCCAACCACTGACAACAAGCATTGGATGCCTATAAATCCACCTACAAGGATATCATATCTACCTCCCTATGTTTGTTTTACTTGTAGAAGAAGGAGGGAGGTGAGATTTGATTAAAATCTAGTGGTTGAACTAATTGAATCTATGCATTAATGGATAAAATGTGTTTTCCTACTTCTCACATATCAAATCTCACCAAAATCTGATTTTGGATGATTTGGATTGTAGCCCATGTCAGCTTCTTTCCAACAAAATTGAAAGTGCACAGATCGAAGCCATGTACTAGAAGTTATGGCGATTTGAAGTCTAAAGTGCAAAATGAACACGCAATGACAGTTGGTGAACGTTGATTTTCAAAATGATCAACCAACTATTCATTTATTTTATCATTTCTGCCATGTGTCATGTAATGGTTTGTTTTAAAGATTCAGAGCCTAGTTGGCATGCTTTGATAGGGTTGAGTGTAACACACTCAAGTTTGACAGATTGTCATGTGGCACAGCTATTGGCACAAAATATTGTGTGAAGTGTGTGTGAGAGAAAGATGCATGAGAATGCAGAATACATGCACATAAAAGGAGTGCACGCAAAGGTGGAGGAAAGGGGGAAAATGATCCAAGTCTATGAACAGAGCACAACATTCAATTAAGGATCGTGTGGAGGAAAGAAAGAAGGGGGTGCGTGAAACAATCCAGGAAGTAAGTTAACAACATGTAAACTATGAAGGAAAGATGCTCTAGGTATGAATGCAGAGGAGGTATGCAAGGTACTTAGCCAAATTCTAAGGCAAGTCAGGGGATGCACGTAGAGAATGCATGAATTGTGGAAAAGAAGGAAGACGCACAAAAGGGGTGCGCACAAAGGGAGAATGGAAGGAGATATAGTAATGGAGAAGGAAGGGTGTGCGGGAGTGTGTGGGAGATTTGTAACCTGCTAGTGTGCCCAAGGAATAACTAGAGTGTGTGTAACCTGTAATGTTGAACTTCGGAGCTAGAATGGGGAAGTAAGTTGTCAAAATAACTAAAGAAGTTATTTTGGACAACAGGTAGCGTTGGTAAAATTCCTTGAAAATAAAATCACAATGATAATTCTTATAACAAACATGCCTGCCTCATATGGTATATTGTTGGGCTAAAGATTCTATTGAGATGTCAAAAGAGATATGCAACTTGATTGGTCGCATTCCACTATCCCGATCAATGGTAAAGAAAAGAAACCTCTTCCCAATAGGAAAGATGAAGTTTATTGTTCAAAGGCCATACAACTTAATGAAAAAACATTTGTGCCAAAATTCCAAATATTACAACTTTTTCATGACCCTTGAGGATGATCTTGAGATTCCCATGTTGGTAGAAGGATGTCCAAGGATCACAAAGTTGATCAAATAAAATCATGATTATTTGATGAAATGAGAATTTTAGTGTGTGTAGTTTCCATGGATGAGAGCATAAATGAATTTTCTCCATTGGATGTTGATGATGGTGATGAGAGCCTCAACTTGTAACAAATTAATATTGAATTGAAGAGAAATGCATATCAATAAGGAGTGGTAAGCTCAATGTCTCCAATCATGCTCTTAAGGCTTGGTATGAGTTTCCATGCGATGAGTATTCTTGTTAGTACTAAGATTTATCTTTCTCATTAGAATAATATGACAAGAAATACAAAACAACAACATGTTTCTACCTCTTGAATGAGAACCTATTCAAGGAGATAATGATTTCATCAAGGAAATGAATTTCTTGGTTCTCAGTGATCAAGAATGGGAAAATGACGATGACATTATTTTAGCTCTAGTGTTATGCTCATTCTATTTTCATGAGGATGGAGACATTCTCAATGAAAAAATGAGAAAGGAAATGTTTCTTCACCCTATGGATGGTTTTTTTTAAAATGGAAAGATTTTTAATGGACTCTAACCTTTCAGTGCTCACTTTTCTCAAGAAAAGGACACTATCAATTCCATAATTGATGTCGACACTCAAGATGGAAAAAATAATGAAAATGATAGTTTCCATGTTACACACAGCCTTGAGCTCATTATATTTCCAAGAGGATGATGCAATGCATGTGACATACTATGCAAGGAAACATGTTGCAAAATATCTAAGGTATGAAGTAGATGATTTATTGATACAATTAAGAAACATGGAACATCAAGAGATTGGTGATTATGTAAAATATTTTGAAACATCTACCAAGAATCAACTTAGGTATATGGTGGTCATGAAACAGATGACAGGTGAAAATCAAATGTCTATCAATGGAGAACATGGACCTTCGAATGAAAATGATGAGGCAAGTGGTAATCGAGGTTCGTCTCCACATTTGTAATGGAAATTCAGAAAGTGGAACAAGCTTGAAAATCTCGTGTGTTTTTTTCTTTTCGTGTGTGTTGTTCAATAAAGGAAGTTGTGTGGTATATCTTTTTAGTGGCTATGTATATCCCGATAGATAAAGCAATGGTCCCACATAATTTTTTGAGATTCTAGAGTTCCCTTTTATCCTTTCCTCATTACACTCGATCCAAAACAAGTCCCCAAGATATATCCATCTTTTTTCATGTAAATGTGCAACATAAAAAATTTAAAATTTCAAGCATGAAAAATAGACCCAAATTGAAAATTTTGTTCCCAAGTCTTCCTGAAACCCCCTCTTGGTAAGCCTATCAGTTGTGTCATGTCTAGTATGACCTTGTAGGTACTTACAAGATGATGAAAAATAAATTCCTAGTGTTTGGGATAATGTGACAAGATCAAAAACTTCATCTATCAAAGTTTTTTCAACTAATAGTTTCTCAGTAGGCCTAGAAAGGCTAATTCTGGTCATTCAGGGACATGTGTCCATCCTCTAGGAAAGATGTGGAAGCTCAAAACCATCATGGAGTGGTGTCAAAGAGTTAAAAAATCAATGGAACTGGTTTAGGAATATTTAGGAAGGCTTCAGAGGTTTAGGAACAAGAAGATTGAAAGTGAGTTTTTGAGGGTCAAGGAACTTGCAGTCTGAAATAATGTTCGAGCTTCAGAAGGTGATTCTGGGAGCTCCGAAAGGAGTTAGAGGTCAAAAAAATATAATTGCAAAGATAATTCAACCTTATACATGATGGTTAATTAATATGTTCCACAAGACTCAGGAAATTATTTCCACATCTCATTTTCAGCAGACACACCCAACTGTCCCAAGAACCAAGGAGATTTTTGAGGGGCTTCTAGGAATAATAGGATCTTAGGACCCATCCCATTCATCTTGGAATTTTTTTTTGAGACCATTTCATATAATGAAACACTGGAAAATTCCTCGTGGAGCTCTAGAAACTTCGTCTTCAAGATCTCTCTCAAGGAAAGCTTTTGGTACTTAGTCATTTTCACAAGAGGAAACTTGTCATCTCCAGGTTGAGGTTTAATTTTTTCCCCTCTTTTCCCTGTCCCTTATGGACATAGAGGACAATAAAATGCACCCAACCTCTATTTTTCCTCTTAGGCCATCATATGACCTTGTTAAGCACTCTGCAAGCATTTTTTCCTTGTTTCTAGCCCTCATGTCATCAAATGAGAATACACCACTTGTCAAGATCACATGAGGGCACATTTTTTTATCCCTCCTATTCTTGTCCCATTGGGATAGAGGGGAAAATAAAATTTTCCCCTCTCTTTCACCTTGTGTGGTTTCTCACATGACCCAGTCTCAGCCCCCAGGTTTTGAAGGTGTAAGTAACATGCACTCAAAATTTGTACTTGATCTTCTGCGGATGATTTTGAGAGCTCAGTAAGGAGTTAAGAGGAAAAAAATACTCATTGGAAATATTGGATAATTCTTTACACAATTAAATGTTCAAATCCTCAAAAAAATATAGGCGATTCTCAACACATCTCATTTTTTACATGCACACCTTGTTGTCTTGAGAAAAAGGAGTTTTTTCATATAGTTTCAAACAAAATTGGAAGTTTAGACTAATCCCATTGTCTTCATAAGGCTATTGGAATTCAAAATCATAAATGGTTTCATCAAAAATGATTTCATGGAGCTTTAGAAACTTCGCTGACAAGTCTCTCTTGTGAGGTGTGTTTCAGGTACTTGGTCAATTTTTTGAAGAAAAAGTACATAACGCATTTTAATATCCCTCTTTTCCATGTCCCTTGGGGATAGAGGGGACATGAAATTTCACCCCACCAAATTTTTACCTCCTGTATCTTCATATGACCTCAAACTAGCCCTCAGAGTGCTAAAATTTGTTTTTCTATCTCTTTCCTCACTTCCCCCTCATCAAATCACGTTGCACCACTTTTCAAAAACAAGTGAGGAAAATTTTTCTGTCCCTCCTATTCATTTTCCTTGGGGATAGAGGGGATAATAAAATTCACACCTCTTTAGCCCTCATTCTAGTTTTCCATGTGACTCCATCTTATCCCCGTGTGTTTAACGGGTTGTTTTGCCTCATTCCCCTCTCATCCAATTCAAGCCTGGGTGAGGGTACATTTTTATGTCCCTCATGTACCTATCCCTTGGGGACATAGGGAACAATAAAATTTTCCCCATGCTATGAAAATTCAAAACCAAAAATTTGGCTAAGTTTTTTACTTGGTGTTTATCTTTTCTTCCTCTCTCATGAACCAGAAGTGTTGTCAGAAGTTCTAAAAACACAAAATAACTCCTAACCACCACATATTTTCAAGATAAATACATTATTTCTTTGAAAAAACATCCAAGAACTTGAAAATTCATCAAGCAATATGTTAAAATTCTTCCAGAGCATCCTTCGTTTCAAGAATGAAGCCTTTCTCATTTCTAGTGAACAAGGAAAATGATCATATCAATGGTTTGAGTTAAATTTTATTCTCCAGAGTATCTCTATGATAAAGGAATCTCATTGAATCAATAAATGGCTGCTATGAAGCAGAAATAAAAGGGTAGCAAGGCTCATCTTCACTTCCTGAGGTTTTAGTGGACGGAATCACTTGAAAATTGGAGGAAACGATCCATAAAAAATCAAGTTTCACGTAAACTAGTTTTCATGCCATGAAGTCCCTTTTTTTAGGGATGTTGAGGACTGATTTTTTCATTAGTATTATTCCCTCCTTGAATAAATTTTCAATTTCCCAAATATCTGGCAAGATAAATCATCCAAAAATTGGAGGGAAGGGTCTTTGAAAAATCTAGTTTCATTAAAACTAGTTTTTGCACGATGAAGTTGCCAATTTTTTGAGATATAGGGAATTGATTTTTTATTAGTATTCTGCCCCATTACATGAAAAATCCAATTTCCCACTTGTTTTGATGAAGGAATCATCCAAAATTTGGAGTAGGGAATCCTGGAACAAAACTTAGAATTTCAAGACCTCTTTCGTTGCAATCTAACACCCTGCAGTGCACTTACTAAAAATAGCATTTTTTCATGGAGAGGAATGACTAAAAATAGTAAGTGGTCGAATAATGTGAGTTCTTGACATTCATGGTCCTCCAAACAGGAAGGAAGCATCAGGGATTATAGGGATCCCAAAGCATCATTTTGATCTTAATTGTATCCAGAATCAAAGCGGAGTATATCAAGGCACAATAGGTGAAATCCAGGAACACTATGTAGTTGGAAGAGATTTGAAAAGAGTCTAAGCTTAGTTGAAATCCAAGATAAGATGTCATCATGACTCATTATCGATCATCATCTCTCAATGAGTTGGTTAAAGTGAGCTCAGTGAGCCGAGTGAGTTGAGCTTGGTGAGCTGGGTGGGTTGAAGTGAGTTGGTTGAGTTGAGCTCGATGAGTGAGTTGAGTCAAGCTCGGTGAGTTAGGAGAGTTGGGTAATTTGGTTAATTCAAGTGAGCCAGGAAATATCTCATCCTTCTTCCTTCATTATCTCACCTCAAGAGTTCTTTCAAATTTGTTTATCAACACTCTTTCAACGGTCTGAGGTGTTTGTACATCTTACAGAAGGAGAAGATGGTGATCATCATGCTTTAGATCAGCAAAAGGAGCTTCTTTAACAGATCAGTCAATCCATTTCCCCCTCTCCACTTCTCTACCTTTCTTCTAATTCTTTTTTATTAAGAGTAAAATGTTTTTTTGACTGGGATCCTACCCAGGTACAAAAGGCCTAAAATCCCAGATTAGTCAATAATGCACCAAACAAGAAACAACTACCCAACAATGAATAAACAACTAGGGAGGAAAAACAATTTTCTTGATGGAATATGTTTTCTTGTTGTGATCTATTTTCCACCCATCTGTAATCTCCTCAATAGGAATAACTACTTCAATAGCTTCTATCGATAGATATGTGTTTTGTTTTTCAGGAAAAAGAGGAGTATTTTCCTATGCTTCTTTACTAGCTATTGTATCCACAATTTTGTTTATTTTATTTACAAAAGTTACATTCTCCTTTTTTTCCACATTTGTAATTTATGTAAGAGGGGTTTCAAGAATGACCTCTTCTTTCGTGTCTTTCTCAACATTAAATATCAAATGGTCTAAGAGGGAAATTTTCCACCAATTGCTTCTCTCTTTGTTACACTTATGCATTTCCTTTTCTTCTAATTCTTCATTGTACACAATCATTGTATTTTTTTCTATTCACTTAAGTGACAATATTTTTTATTTGTACAAGTATTCTCTCAAAATTATAAGAGAGATACTTAATTTGTATCTTATAGGGGAAATTGAAAGGTTAAAAGTAGAATAGGAACATGAAGAGTCACGTGGGGGAGATGAAAGGTCAATTCATAATGTTGTAAATTGGGGATGGCTTCTCCATGATGACAGAGAACCGAATAACAATGTTTATTCAATGTATTCAAAACAACGAATAGGAGGAATATATAGCCACAAATCGGTTACATAAGGCAGGGGACGGTTAATAACCGTATGCAACGTAGGATATGCAGCGTAGGATGTATTAGTTATCTAACATCCCCCCTTAATACATTGCTCTTACAAATGTACCCCCTAAACAAATCAAACTTCACTTTGGCGAGAGGCTTGGTGAGAATATTTGCAACCTGAAAATAAGTAGGGCAGTACTGGAGATAAATTTGGTTGTTCAAGACCTGTTCACGAATGTAGTGACATTTGACCTCAATATGCTTTGTTCGTTCATGAAAAACATGATTCTTCACAAGCTTCAACACACCTTGATTGTCGCAATGAATTATGGGAGGTTTCTCTTCAGGAATCCCTATATCTACAAGAATGCGACGTAACCAAATCGCTTTGCACACAGCTCCTCATGGGGCATGGTATTCAGCCTCGGTGGATGAGAGAGCAACAATAATTTGCTTCTTGCTAATCCATGAGATAGGTCCAAATCCGAGATGAAAAACATACCTTGAAGTGGATTTCCTGTCATCAATGGATCCTACATAGTCTGAGTCTGTATATCCCTGTAAGAAGAACTGAGTGTTCTTCTGATACTCCAGACCAAATTCAATTGTACCTCAGACATATCTCAACACATGCTTTGTTGCTATCCAATGACATTTCTTCGGCTCCTGCATAAATTTGGTGAGATAGCTCACTGCAAAGAAAAGATCTGGTCTGGTATAAGTTAAGTAAATGAGACGCCCCACAAGTTGTCTATAGTGAGTGCCATCTACCTATGGTGAATCCTGGAATCTAGATAATTGCAAACCTTTTTCCATAGGTGTGGACATTGGTTTACAATCTAACATTCCATACTTCTCTAGGAGTGTCTTGGCATATTTCATATGGGAGACAAAGATATGATTCTTCTTCTGCCATATCTCTAAGCCAAGACAGTAGTGAAGTAGCCCCAAATTAGTCATGTCAAAGGATTTCTTCAGATCATTCTTTACATCATCGACAAGATTTTCAAAACTTCCTGTGATCACAAGATCATCTACATACAAAACCAGAATAACAATCTCTTTTCCTACCTTCTTAATATACAAATTTGTATCTGAGGGGCTACAAGTGAATCCATGCTACAATAGGTGATTATCAATTTTTATATACCATGCCCTAGGTGCTTGTTTGAGTCCATAAAGTGACTTTATCAGATGAGCATACCTTGTGTGGTTAATGCTCGTCTACAAACCCTTTAGGTTGGGCCATGTATACTTCTTCTTTGAGATCACCGTTCAGAAAAGCACTCTTGACATCCATCTACTGAAGTTTCCATCCATTTTGTGCTGCCAATGCACAGACAACTCTGATGGTTTTGATCTTCGACAATGGGTGTAAAGGTCTCATCATAGTCAATTCCTTCTTACTGAGCATAACCTTTTGCAGCAAGTCATGCTTTGTGTTTGTCGATTAAACCATCTGCCTTATATTTTGTTTTAAAAATCCATTTGCAGCTAATGGATTTCTTACCTGGAGGCAAATCGACAAGTTCCCACATCCAATTCTAAAGTAGGGAATCATATTCAGCATCCATAGCTTATTTCCACTGTGGTTGGTCTAATGCCTCATGAATAGTGTCAGGTTTTGGTGTTATCAACAATTGAACTCATGAGTGCAAAATTTACCTCATGTCTGGCTTAACTTCGTGTTCTGACTCCCATAGAAGTATCAGGAAGTGAGTTCAGGTGTGCATCCCCAATAGTATTTTGGACCCATTTCAGACGTTAGTGCTGCTGCTGCTGATGTGAAGATGTGTTTTCCAATGTGCCTAGATCAACGAAAAAGTCTCCACTTAGCTCTTCTTCTCTTTAAGAAGAATCATCTTGCCCATCATCTGGATGTGTGAGCAATCTATGTGACGAGGTCGGTACTGGATCTCCATTTTGTGGTAGGGATTCAAAGGATGACTCATCACACACCACATTTTGACTCTCGTAGATTTTCTTCATCTCAGGATCGATGAGATGATATGCCTTTGAGGTAGTACTATACCCCAAGAAAAGACATGGCAGTGTCTTTGGATTGATCTTCTTCCTTTTCTCATCTGGAACATGCATATATGCAGTATAACCAAAAACTCTCAAATGATGGATAGAAGTTTTACAACCAATCCATACCTCTTTTGGTGTCCTGTTCTGCAAGATCTTTGTGGGTGCCCCGGTTGAGTAGATACACTATTGTTTAGAATGCTTTTGCCTAAAACTGATCCTCCAACTTGGCAGTGGAGAGCATACAATGAGCCATCTCCATGACAGTCTTGTTGTGTCGCTCAAAAATCCCATTCCGTTGGGGAGTGTAGGGTGCAGTCAGATGTTGCTGAATGTCATGCTGCTTCAAGTATGCTAAGAACTTCTTTGATAAAAATTCCCCCCCTCGATCTGAGTGGAAGAGAAGGAGAGGCTTCCCAGACTACCTAGTGGCTTGCTGGTAAAAGGTTTGGAAATTGGAAAATGCCTCACTCTTCTTCCAGAGAAAATATACCCACATTTTTCGTGAGTAATCATCAATGATGTGCTAGAAGTATTCAAAACCTTGGAAGCTAGCTGGTAGGGGTCCGCATAGATCAATGTGTACAACTTAAAGATGCTCCGTAGAATGATAAGAGCTCTATTTGAACGGACCTTTGTCTTGTTTACCCACAAGACATCTTGAGCAAATAGGTAAGGAATGGGAGAGTGGAGGAAGCTCTCTTACCATTTCCTTGGCACTGAGCTGATGCAGAGCCCTGATAGAAAGATGACCATATCGAAAGTTCCATAGTGCAGTGGACTTCAACGTTGAAGCAGAGAGAGCAATGTTAGATGAAGTGACCGCATCCAGTGCAAATAGACGGCCCTTCATAAATGCTTGAGCAATAACTAAGTCTCCCTAGGAAATGATGCAGGACTTGACCCCTTTCTCAACAAAGAATTCAACCTGCATTCGATGATTAAGAAGATGACTCACAAACAAGATATTTGAGGTCAAACCTGGAGCATATAGCACCTTCGTGAGTGTACATCTTCGTGTCCCAAGAGGAATGATGAAATCACCAATCCCCACTGCAATATACTCCTAATTATCTGTGATGGTGATCTGATCTCCAGTGGGCGGTCACTCAGAGTATGGAACAACTTCTTATTGTCATTCATGTGTTTGCTAGCACCCGAATCAATCAACCAGACACTTTCTGAGTGGCTGTGAAGTCTACAAGACTAGGACAATGTCCAGATGAGTTGTGTCTGGAACCTCTTCATCAGAGGTGGCATCCGGTTACTGAGCAGTAATATGACCCTTCTGCCTCTGATTACGTGCACGCCATCAGAATTTCTTGGAATATCCTTGGCCAGAAGTTCTCTCTTCACTAGAGTTTCCATACTTGCGATTGTTGTAATAACAGTTTGCAGTCGTGTGCATATCTGTGGAGCAAATGTGGCACCATCGATCCACCTTGTTGTTCTGCTACTTCTGAGGTGGCCGTTGTGGTGGCCGCTGAGAAGGTTGTTGTTGTGGATGGTACTTTTGATCCTGGGGGGCTGACTGCCCTTTCCGAGGCTTATGCTTTTGCCTCGTGATGAAAGCCTTGTCTTCGAAGGCTTCTTGAACATTCTGAATGGCTTCTTCCTGGTGGAGATAATTCACCAATTTGACAAAACTCACCTCCTATTGAGTGATGGTCAACGTGGTGATCAGTGTCTGAAACCGGGAAGGAAGAGCTCGCAAGGTGAGCGAGGACTATCAACTTGTCGTCCACTGGTTCACCAAGAGTAGAAAGTTTTGCGCGTAACTCATCTACACATGCCGCAAGAAGGATTCGACTGATTCGCCAGCATGCATACTCATTGTGTGAAGATTTTTATGAAGATGCAGCATCATCGTCAGATTCTTGGCTTCATAGATGGTACACAACACGGCCCATGCCGTAGAGGAAGTGGTTGCTTCCCGAATGTGAGGTTGAACCTCATCAGAAAGGCTTAGAGTGATAATAATTAGTGCTTTTGCATCGGCCTTTTCATACTTAGCCAATAGATCAGCGTCTGTGGGAGGGGCGTCCATGCCAGAAACAATCCCCCAAAGATCTTCAAACTGAAGAATCATCCGCATCTTGGTTTTCCATGTGTGAAATTTGGCCCTTTTAGCAACTAGGCATCCGACAACAAAATACGAGGTGCAAACATTTCCAAAAACTCAAAAAATTATATTTTATTTATTGATTGTTCAAAAATGGTTACAATGCTTACTAAAGGAACCTATCATGAAGATGGGCTCTATAAGCTCATGCAGTGAGACGCGGATGCTCCTGTGGGCGTTCTACTTTGCGTTCATCATCTGCATCATAGTTGTGCTCCAATTCTTCATGGATTCGGCGTGCTTGACAACATACGTCGAACCAAAAATAGTCAAACAATCCTTGACGCACCAATTCATCAAATAAGATGTTGTCGGTATTCAACAATTCATTGAGCAAGGCAAAATAGATGTCGGTGGTGTCCTCTTGGGCTCTCAGAGGTGACCCAGTAGAAGGGTTGCTCATAACACTCTCGGCATCAGATCTATGTGACATGTACGTGGCGAGGTTATCTGGATTAGCCTCTCTCACCAAGCTCTTCACGCTGCAGGTTTTGCAGGCTATGGTTGCCCTTGCTTCGTAACAGGTGTGCAGGCTTGGAGGTGTCCACACATGCTTCTTCAGTCACTTCTTCTTCAACACAGACCTCCTTATTATTTACTGGTCGTTGTAATTTCAATGCGGACTTTGCAATTCGCTGTAACTTATTCTTTCAGGAAATAAATCAAGGAAACTTCCAATCTACCACACTCTGCTAAAGAAAGACAGCAAATGCTGAAAGTTGGGAAGATCTTCATGTTGTCTACGCCAATTTCCAGAATAGGTCTGCACCTTCAAGGCCTCTCTTTTGACTACAGAAAATTAATTGATTGCATTGTTTTATGCTTCACGAATCCAAACTCCCAAGTGACAGCAAACTGTATCATCCAGAGGCCTCCAGGTTTCCAATGCTAAATGGAAACTCTACGCCAGATCCTCCCCATTATGATATCTCTGGCTCTGTTGGCCAATAGATCACGCATGCTCTAAAGCATCGCTTTAAGACAGACCTGCACACTAAATCCTCTTCAGACGCACCCAAGAAATGATGTGAAATAGAAAATTCTAAAGCATTGGTCTTCACATTTTGTGTGCCAAACTCCATAAAATTGGATCTCCACGTAGGCAAAGGAATGGGATGGCTCTGATACCAATGATGGCAGAGAACAGAATAACAATGTTTATTCAATGTATTCAAAACAATGGACATGAGGAATATATAGCCACAAAATGGTTACACAAGGCAGGGACAGTTAATAACTGTATGATCGTAGGATGTATTAGTTAAGCTAACACTCCATTCAAAAGGATCCTAGATTTTTTAGAATTTCTACTTTGTAGAAATTATGAATTGTGTTTTGGATGTCAAACTTTGTATCACCAACACAAGAAATAAAAGCTACATTCTTTTGCTTTCTTTTATCACGTTTCCTCTATTCTCTCTTTTCTACAACTTTTTAAGTATGGTGATCAAGAAGGAATTCATAAATAGCCCCTCTTGTGCAATGAATAATGTAGCCCAAATGCAGTCCTTGAATATTGTTTTTATCCCAAGTAGTAAATAGTAATTAATAGCCTAATTTTTCTAAGGTCATCCCCTAATAATAGTTTGCAAGTCATGCATATATATGATTCCCTTATTTGAATTTTTTCATTATCAACCAAAAAGGCCGAACCAAAGTGATGGGTAGTAAAAGATAATAATTAATGTAGAATTTTAAATTTTGGGAAAAGGAGGGAAAAGGAAAGAAGCTCCAAAAGGGGATTGTAGTGTCTAGGCACTCCTATCTGTAATGGGAGGTACTGTCTGGGATCCTCGGAGGATATAACTGAAAATAAAAAAATATGGGTTATATGTTGTCCAATGTCCAAAAGTAAAGTAGCCATTCGAGAAAGGAATATAATAAGAGTATTAAAAGGATAAAGTGATGTAAAAGTAAAAAAAGTGTTGTCAATGTCTACTTTTCTTACTTAGGAGTCATGTATATAATAACATACTTATAGGTGTGATGTAAGTAGTAAGTGTGTGGTTTTTTGTCTGCAGTTATTTGGTGTTATATTGTTGTTGATATTCAAATCTATCTAAGTAATTTAATTATAAAGGAGCTCTTCGAAATTTCATTGGATGGATTTGGGAGCTTCCTCGCTAAATTATAAAAATATTTGGATAAATTTTTGCAATGCAAGTATGTATTTGAGATAGATATTCTCCTATTCACTCTCTAGCTCTAATACTTTCTCAAGTATATATTTGTTCTAATTAAGATCTATTGGAAACTCTATTAGTAGATGTGTAAATCACGTCATTATTAAAATAAGAGATGACCTCTTCACAATCTATGTACAGGGCTTATAATCAAGGAAAATAGTTCAAGATGGTATTTTTAGAATGATAGAGATTTTCTATAGAAGGAATGGAAAAATAAGCTCTAGGGGTTGTAATTTTTCTAGAAATGAAATTTGGAAAATAATGTATCTACTTGGAAAATTGATTTGAATATAGGAAACTAGGATGAATAATAAGGAATATAATAATTTGATGTAATAAGAGATAAAATAGAAGATAAAGATGAATGTTAAAATGAATCTCTCAATGGTGGAGTATAATTCACGTTGGGTTCACCAAAATGAATGTTTGATAAAATGTTCAATATGATTCTCCTCTCTCCCTCTTTTCTCAATGATATAGATTAGGATACAACTAAAAGACCATTCTAAGGCCAACACACAAGAAACGGATAGCAAAAAGGGACATAATAGTTGTGGATCTAGAAGATAGTTATTTATACTCATGTTAAAGGCAAAGGGTTCAACTTCCTATGTCTAAGATAGGGGGTGGGATCTTACTAAGATATTAAGGTGGAAAGAGTAATGATATTAAGCTAGAGCTAAGATATGTAGGATAAGGGTTGTATTTCCATATGGTTGTTAAACATGGGTTGTAAGAGATAATGTAATAGAAAAAGGTATGTTACTCTATCCTAGTCTAATACATGATACATAAAACCTAATCAAGCATGCCAATATAAAGGAAATATAAGTGTTATGAATACTTACCTCTTTGAAGACATTTTTGATGTTTTAATCCCACTTGATTGGTATCACTTCATGAGAGAGATGTGGTTGGGTCACAAAAGGATATGTATAATACCTAAATAGACCAAAGTTAGGGACTCTAAAGACTTGGTAGATCTTGGTGCATAACTCCTATTCCTATTGATCCTGGTAACCCAATGCTCTAACATCTAGACCTCCAAGTATAAGCTCCAATAAACCCTAAACCTCTTGAAATTTTAAGGGCATATTTGTGAGTGAAAGTAGCGAAAACTACTCGTGGATGATATTGAGAAATGAAAACAATGAGGTTTATTCATAGGAGAACATAACTTAAAGTCAGTATATCTCTTAGCTAAAGGCATCAACCATCGTCAATGTAGTCTATTAAAAAAAATAGTCCTACCATACAACACTGACCATGGTTGATGTCTTCAGCCATAAATAGTTTGACATAAATGTAAGGAGAGGAAAATAATGGAAAAGAAAAAACTTGGAAAAGGTATGAACGAGATTTAAAGGCGTTATTGAAAGATGTGAAGGTGATAATATTGACGATATCAGGTGGTCATAAAGAGATAGTAAGGAGGTACTAGTAATGAGACCGCGTGCTAGGTCAAGTTAGGGTGATGCCATGCACAATGACTCTCTCATAAGGTATTGTCAACCAACCCAGCTCCACTTATGGTATTCCTTAGGGAGATTAGTATTGTACCAATAAACTGCTAAGAGAAATCAATGGCAATAGTGAAAAATAAGTTGTATGTGCATATGCCCCAACCAAAGATCACCATGTGTCATGTAATAGTGTAATGCAAGACAATCTTTGAGAAAGAAATATGTAGTACATATAAATATAATGAAGTGACTCTAAATAAAAGTAATAAAAAGAGAACTCAACTAAACGAAACATACTTTACCTTGACTCATTTTTCTATGAAAAATGATGCACATTACCCCATGTCTTGATGGTGAAGGGTCGAAATCTACTTAGGACCCCTATTGATACAAAACTAAAAGGAGAGGATTACAATGCAAGTGTAAGTAAGTTAGTAAGTAAATGGGTATCAAGAAAGTGAAGAGAACTCGCAAGAGGGTGATACCACAAGTTTGGAGAAGATGTCTAGGTCAAGTCCGGATAGCCTACAAAGTCGTAAAAATGTGAGGTGGGACAAGTCCAGGCAAGATGGCTAGGTCAGGTTTAGATAGCTTCTAGAAGACAATAAGGGGACTAGGTAAGGTCTGCAAAAGATGATAGTCTATGGAAGATAATAAGGTTTTAGGACAGGGTATGGAAGGTAATAAGGTGTTAGGACAGGGTGAGGGGAAGACGGCTTGGTCAGGTCTAGTTAGCCTATGGAAGATAATAAGGTGCAAGTCAGGACATAGTGAACTGAACTAGATCAGATCTAGATGGCATATGAGGAAAGACTAAATTATGTTCGGGTAAGTTAGAAAATGTCATAAGGTGCTAGTCCGGAAATGATCAACTGAAGTATTAGGCTGAAAAGTAGGGAGTAAAATAGGTGATTCCCGAAAGCCTCTAAGACTGATCAAGCAGGCCTTAAAAGTAATGAATCACTAGAATGTGACCCTCACTGCGAAATTGAAGAAAATAGATAGAGCATTCAAGGAGTATACTAAATTGTGTGGAATCAATTGTTGCATATTGCTTTTCAAATTATTTACGCCGACATGACTACTGTTAAACATTTTAAAATAAAGAGTAAACACCGTGAAAGAAGCGATTAAATACAATCTACATAAAGCATGATTAACAATTCCCCTGGATTAAATTTACTATGTCGAGGTTTGCATGTTATGAGGATTTTCTGCGCGAGCAAACAGCAGCAATGGTTATTATTATCCTCTGTGATCGAAGCCCAGTGCTGAAACATTCTGCCAGCCATCAAAGAAGATGTATTCAGCTTAAACAGGCATTAGTTCTGAGTGTTTTCTATCACCCTCACCAGCACTAATATGTAGTACTGTATTTGTTGACTTGTCATTATCAATATCAATGCGCGGAGGCTGGAGGTGAATGTCTATGGGATGAATTTCAGCAGAACCTATTGAGTTCAACTTCCCACTGCTCCCTGCAAGATCTATGGTCTTCTCATCTTTTCCCTCCTGCTTTGCATTTCTGTATAATACGTACACTGCCATCTGTAATATTCCGAAGAGGAAGCCCAATACGTTGGGAAGCTGAAATTTTTTCCAAAAAAAATAAAAAAAACGTCCATCAGTTAATTACTCAACCAGTATATTTATGTAGACTCTAAGTTGGTAGGAATATACTTACAGCAACAAACTTGTCTCTGATCAATAATCCATAAGCGAACCATATTGTAGCGTTGACAGTGAGGAATAAGGACAAGTAAAAGGGCATGAACTCAACGCTCTTTGTGCAAATAACTAATCTCTGTCATGCAGAAAGAGTGGGAATTTTATCTCAACTGTGGGTGATGCATGAAAGAAATAATAACCATGTTTTGACATTATTACCAGTATGCTCAAAGGAGCTGCATATACTGTGACTGAGATTGCTGAGCTGATCCACCCCACTATGAGGATTCGTCTCTGGCCTTGTGAAAATAAGAGGGTGAATAATACTACAGATCCAAACACCCCCATGTTCAAACCCATAAGCAATTTTGCTGTCGTAATCTGCACACCCACAAATTCGCATCCACATAATCTCGAATTCTTAGAAAAGACTATTGTTTTAGGTAATGGAATCAAGTTATTACTGTTACGTTAGAAGGTGCAAGGTAGAGTTTTTCAGTCAATATTGAAAAGAAGAGTGTGGGTAGAAGTAGAAACCTTAGCTTGTGTGGGAGCGTATGCGAAGTAGATGGCAAGGTAGAGAGTCTCAATAACGCATCCGGCAGAATTGATGGTGACAATCAAGGTGCAGTCAGGTTTCATCATCCCATAATATAACCAAAACATGGCGCTGAGCAACGCAGCAACATATGGAATTGAATGAAAACCTTCTGTCGACTTCTTTCTGTATACCCGAATGAAAGTTGGCCTGCACAAACCCCACAAATATATATATATATCAATAAAAACGCATACCACTTCATAGTTTACAATAACTAGTTCAACTGACCGTTACTAAGAAAATCGAAACCTAGACTTACAGGGGAGCAAGATACACGAGAAACGATATGATATTCCCTGCACATCAAACACAAGAATTTTTCTGTAATTCCCTACGTAGAAGTTGGGAAAAAAAAATTAACAAAAATATTAGTAGTGGATATTACCAAGGAGGCCGAGGGCAAAAGCGGTGGGATGAATCATGCTGATATATATATATGGAGACGGATATAAGCTTAGCTGATATATATATATATATATATACAGACGGACAGCTTAAAAAGCTGGTGCGAATTTGACGCAGGTAATTCAGTTTGTTAGAGATTGAAAACATTCGAGTGGTATGATTGATTTTAATATCGATACCGCTACGTTCCACAAGTAAAGAGAAGGGTAAGCAACATTCTTTGTAAAGGCAAATGCCGCCTCCGGATGCACGTGATGAGAGAGAGGCGTGAGTCGTGACGGACAATCGCCAAAATAGCGGGGGAGTTCATGCATTACGCGCACTACGCCGTTAAGGACCGAGCCGCCGCGTCACCTTTTAACCACCACGTCATCGTCCTCATTACGTGGCGCCCGCCATGTCCAAATCTTTGAGTCGGCCAGGCCTAGTTGCGCTTGCGCTTCCACGCCGGTTACTTTGCGAGTCCGGGTCCCACTCACTCAATTTTGTTGTTTCATTTTGCACCACCCGCCGCTTTTTTGGCAGGCTGCCAGATTGGCAGTGCTCGTCAACGGATTTGATTACGACATGTTTCACCTGTGCACATGGTCACGGAACTAACTATTGCGATGTGCCCACCTAACTACCAAGAGTTTTTCTTTCATCTTTCTTTCTTACTTGTATCCAAACAAAAACAAAAACAAAAACAAAAAATAGCTAGTCGATATGTATTATGCGAATTTGACAGTGATTCGTAAATTCTGTTCACGGACGGACGGACGAGCACGGCTGTGGTTAGGGAAGTGGCAGTGGGTGAATGAAGATCTCCACTAGTTAGATTGATTGATGGTTGACATGATATGTAGATTGCCTTCTCAACACGGCGGTCGAGCATCAGCATTAATGTATATACATATTTGGCATTGACGTTGCAGGTATGGAAACTTATGAAGTGATTAATGAGCTCACCCTTTTGGTCGGGTCAGATTTGAAGTCCTGTTCATTATTAATGGAGAAACGTATTAGTCTTTTTGGTCGTCAGCATCTGCTGTCGTCTTGTGCGTGCCACTTCCTAAACACTATTGTTTTCCTTGTGAAAAAATTGTACTTTTAAGTTTTGAAACACATACTTCCATCATCTCCTTTTTAAAAGATAATAATAATTTTTTGTTTTTTGTTTTTTAATTTTAAGATAGTGTTATTATTTTTATATAATAAACAATAGAAAAGAAAAGAATCAATAATATTTAATAGTATTTATTGTCTTCAGATAGAATCGTTGCAAGGAAAAATGCTTTTAAAATTTCTATTAATAATGTTGTCTACCATTCTCAAGAGCATTTGTACCCAAAATGTTCACGTGCAAGGCCTCCACTTCCTCTTGTTTGTTAATGTTGGTCTAGATATAAAGTTTGAAAGTTTAATTAGCTAGTGTTACACTTAAATTTTGCAAAATAACATGTCATTGAATCTTGCTAAAGAGTGGAGTGAATGCTATTTATTTTGTAGAGGTAGTGAGACTCTTGATGAAACAAGAATACAAATAATACACCCCAATAAGAACCCTCCTTTTATACACAGAAACTCTAAAGAGGTCAATATTCATTGCATTGAAGCTCATAGCTCTAAGTGATGAAGAAGTAGTTGGTAAGACGTACTTGGTAAGGACTATAACTAACAATTTTTATTTTTATTTTTTGATATGGAACATATACCAGATAATATAAAAGTTTGTGTTTACACATAATTTACATGTTATTGTTGATATTTACAAAGTGTGTAGATTTGGTATATGGTCATGTCTATAATTCAATTTACAAGGAAATGACATGTTCTTCTTACTGCTAGATACCAACATAAACCATTTCTCTCAAGCCTTAAACAGTAGGAGTGTGCCTATATAATATAGATTTTAGCACACCATCTTTCTATGGTGAGATTTTAGACCTTAGCTACTTTAACCTATATAGTATTTTCTCTGCTTCATATCTTTTCTCTCGTTCTTCCTTCTTTTCTTGTAGTTTTCATGTTTTATTTGGGCACACCCATTTTATGTTTCAATCGTATAGTTCACACTAGTAGAGGCAACTAGAAATCTCATCACCGACTCCTTCTAGGCATTGAATTGCATAATTTTTTCCTTGAGTGATTGATTGACCTAACTTTTAGCATAACCTCTTTGTATGGTACCATCTTGGGTATTTACTGCATTCACCATTTTAGTGTTCATTGTTGGCCTCTTTTTCATAATGACATTATGGGTGTTAATTGTTATTACCCTTGCATTTCATTTTGTTTTAAGTGAATTTATTATGCCTTAAGTTTTTTAGATATGATTGATTCATATTAAAATAAATTACATGGTTGGTAAATTATATAATGAATAGTGTTATTATAGACACCCAAAAATTGGTAATTTGGCATTTGGTGTTAGAACAAAAGACCAAGTGCAAAAATGATTAAATGATGGTCCGATCATTCATAGAAGAGAAAACTCCTCTTTTGGATTGTTCTGATATCCCTTCATAACGTTCAAATCTCTGTATGAAAATCTCCTCGTTGTTTTCGGACAATTGGACCACGCCAAGATATATGCAGATTGTCTACCACACAAGTTTTGCATAGTTGTCTCCTCCCTTGGTCTCTGCTGAAGAATTAATGAATATCCAGGCTGCCAAAGGACAAGAAAATGCCAAGCACCAAATTATCTCTTAAATACAGAGACCAAGTGCAAAAAATGACTACGTTGGTAAGAAAATTTGTCGATATGGCAAATTAGGTGTCTCCATCAACATTCAC